>OV121097.1:21379233-22579233 GCA_921293015.1 Phorcus lineatus | reverse complement strand
TGATATAAAAAAATTATATACACAATATAGAATAAAGATACAGCAAGTCCCGCAAAATTGTGACTTTTGTTTATTCTTTACGTTTTTACCATTTTCTCGCACTTTATATCACATAAACTTCTCGGTAAATTTTGCAATTTCATATATCAAAATATAGAGAAAAGGATGATCTTTATTGCCATATAAAATTGGTATGTACAAGAAAATCAGAAAGGACCCGACGAGCATCGCACAAACAGGCAATTTCTCTATTCATATTTTGTTTACCGAGAAGCGATTTTTTTTCAACTGCTTTTTACACTTCCTATCCATTTAACGGCAGAGCGCATTATCATCTTTTTTATATCACAATAAAGAGGAAAGGATCGTCTTCAATTCTATATAAAATTTGCAAATTACAATTAGACAATAAAGGAGCGTTATGTCGCAATTATCAAAATTTGTTCTAAAATACCCGAGGGTACCATCTTTGCAAACTTTATATATTCCAAACCAAGTGGTACATATTTATAATTTACATATCATCGTAAAGCAGAAATAAATACCTTCATTTTCATGTGAAATTTGCCCATATTTGCATCAAAATAAAACGTGTGGAAACGATGCGACATATGTTGCGGTAAGGCGATTATCAAAGACTTTATTACTAGCTATACCCACGTTTCGTTGGTAATAACTTCTAATTACAGTGCAAAAGATTGTTATGATTTATTTCTTCGTAAAGAAGAATAAATTGCCTTCAATTCCAGATATAATTTACATGTATACAAAGCGAATAACATGATTTATAAGGTTGGAAATAAAGACAATTTATATTGTGTGTGAGTGTATGTTTCAACGGGGATATCCCGCCTGCACGCGCTGAGCGCGTGCGTTTGCCCGGGGCTATTAGCTTAGTAATATTACTGTGGGGGTCAGAACGTTATCGGGATTTATCATTACCCTGTTTTCGTAATTTATATCTTTCGTTTAGGATGGCGTATCGTAATAAAATTTATCGTGAAATATAGAGCAAGAAATTAGCTTCAATTCCGTATATAATTTGCATGTGTGCACTCAGTGATTAAATGATTTTATAATGTTTGAAATGAAGACAATTTTTAAAATTTAGTAAAATTCGTTCCAGACATATTATAAAAATAAGTTTTATATCAATGTGAAGAGGAACAATTCATCTTTAGTTTCGTTTTGATTTCGCGCATGCGCTCTTGGAATTTATTGAGTTATGGCGCCCGAATTGAAAACAAGTTTACTTCAGTTGTAGAAACCGTTCCAGGGGTGATAGAAATTTCATTCAAAGTGTCAAGTAAGTATCATCCATTTGTAACACGGGATTCGCCGACTAGCTTTGTATAAAACGACGATAATGTCCGTATTCCGCCATGTAAACACGCCATATGTTGTTAAAACGGTCGCATCTGGCGGCGCTGGAAAATTCGGCCACAGGGGCTAATTGCGTTATTACCGTAGCGAGGCGAGTGCTGGAAAATTCAGCCACGGGGGCAAAACTGGTCAAAATAATATTCAGCAACGGAAGGGTTAATCTCAACAAATGTTTACATTTAGTAAGGTCACAAGTTTAAAAAATAAATGCTTCAATATTCAAATTCAGTGACTGTCCATTTTTCACACAATATATCATAGAACCAATAAACTTCATCACTGACCTGAAAAAATATAATATCATAAGATCTTTTAAAAGTAAGCATCCTTTAACATCTACTAAAAAATTCTGTGTTACTTAGATTCTATGATTTGGCTCAACATCTTTCTCAACAAAAAATTAATTATACAATTTTAGACCATTCAGGATTTCCATCATTAATTATTTCTATAAAGATGTTTTTATAATATCCATTCTTGAAGGCTTCTCCCATAAACAAAGTTTGATAACCTTAGTAGGTCCGATAAATTATCCTGGTACCTAACTGTTAAATGCTCTATGATGAGATGCTAATTGAATTATCCTTTACTAATTGAGCTTACTCAACAATAAAGCGTATGAAAAGAAATAACATTTCTGCTTCCAAGTTGTAGAAGCAATATATCTTACAATCTGTTAAAATGAAAACCTTGTGCTGAGAAACAATCATTTTCCCTTCCAGTCCACAGAAAGGCAACGGATCAACAGTTATCTAATTAGAGACAAGCCTAAACAGCATAAAGTCGTAATAATTCAAAATCATTGGACAACTATTATCTTTTTAACATTTAACCTTTCTCTTTGATTAGAATACATCACATTTTATCAATCATCAATTCTCTGTTTTTGTATTCTCAATTCTCTTAAATCAAGTAAATTTTTAAATGAATTTTTATTTCTCACTTAACAAATTATTTGTTGGATGGACTACTTCTGTCAAAATCAAATATGATTATCTTTTTTTCCCCCAAGATTTCTACAAAATGTGTAGGATGCATCATTGATGTGGGTTGGCTTATCAGAGGTGTGGTCTGGATTCTGGCAAGTTCCTCAAACAACCCCATTTGAGAAACTGCAAGGTGCAAGTGAATAAACTGTTTACCTGGTTGGACAGAAATGTTTATATCTCGTGTGCAGCTTATATATATTTAACCCTTTACCAGCCAAGACTGACAATATGCATATAATTTTAAATTCGTTTGCTCTGATCATAACTTCATAATGGGGAAAAATATCTTTAACCCTTGAATGCATATTTAATGATGGAGAAATATCATGCTACGTGAATAACAATACCTCCTTGTTATTTAGAAGTTAAAAGTTAACTCTTTAACAACTGATACACATCCTGGTTATTTCTCTCTTAAAGGCCCTGTAGTAAGTTTATAATGGAGATAACAGGGAGATCTCAAACACTAATTTTAGCCATTGCAAAAAGATTTTAATTAAAACAAGTTCTTATATATACATACAAAGTTTAGTAAATTGACGTGAGAAGTTTCCTCACTTAAAAGATTAAAAGGGGTTCATAGTTACATGGTTGCATGACGTTTCTGAATACAACGCTAATTCTTATTTTACGGCTATGGATTATCAGGTTATTTTACACTCTGATAATAACCTTGTTTGCACAAACTAATATCTAATTGGAAATAATTAAACCAATAATTTTTTTAAAAACCTTGCTAAAGTGCCTTTAACAGAAATGGTTAGAAACTGAATTGTTGAGCAGGCAAAGGGTTAATTTCCATCCATGAGGGCATTTTGTAAAGTAAATGATAAATCGCATACTGCAGTTTCTCTCCTTCAAGATAAGAGAGTTCTAATTCCTGTTTCTCCAAGTTACAATGAAAACAATACTATCGTCTTGGGAGTGTTAAGTTGTGTGGAAGGATGAAAATGTTGCTATCAACTGATTCAGGTTTAGAACAGTCAGTGTTTTATCTTGGAAAGTCTCATTAAATATGTCATAAAGATAGGTAAATTTACAGAAGTTGTAGAACAGACATCTTCATTTGGGAATGGGTCAAGTTTTTTTCCATGTGTTCACTTTGAAGCCGTTTTTCTCTCTCAAATGAAGGAATATGAGATTTACAATCAATTATTATTCAACATTCAGAATAATTATATTTGTGAACAACTTTGATCATCTTTGCAATGACATGTTTCTCAAGATAATGAAAAGGATGAACTTAAAGACAGGAATTTTACAATGACAATCTAGTGAGGGGCAAAGTGAACGCATTCCTGTTTTGAAATTTCAAAATTCAATTCATTATACAATCATCTTCAAGTGCCTGTTAATCATATATCCAACACATAAGAATACATTGAAATTTATGCAAAGGGCAAACAATTAAGTCTCAAAGTTTTGAATACTGAAACTCACGAATCTTAAAAATACAGCTTCATTCTTATTGTTAATCAATTAATTAAGAAATGTGGGGGTTTATTTTTAAGAATTTCTTTTAACACATTCTTTTAAATGTTCAAAGAGAAAATATATCAAGTTGTGGAGAATCCGAATGTGGATTTATAAAAAAAACTTATTTTGATGATATGTGGATAACAGTATAAAACATGACCCTATATTTAGTCAGTTAAAATTGACTTTAGAAGGGAGAAGAGATGATCTTCAATAAGACATGAATCATTGTAGCTTACATACACCAGGATTGTTGGCTTTGGCAAATCAAGAAATATTTAAAGGCATTTTGAACATTTTCTAAGGGAAATAAGGTTATCTAAAAAAATGTTAAATAAATGCTAACAATTTTAAGAATAACTTTTTAAATAAATAAATTGAGTTTTGAAATGAAGATGCCAAGTTTTGTAATGCAATGTGAATTCCTTTTCCTATCTCGAATGATTTTAAGGTGTTCACATTAAAATGGTCGCATGAAGTTTTCATTTGGTATGTGACACCTTTTTAACCAGGTTGAGGAATAAGATGTTTCACATTTTGAGTTATGTTTTCTCACTTAAATAAAGATTCTAATGGAGAAAGTCTGAAAATAAAATCATCCCATAAACCTACTGCATGTGGTTAAAATGAAACTTTAACTTAAAATTTAAGTTGTTAGTACTTCATTTAATTTAAATGTAACTTTGGATAGAATTATGTACCTTATGTATTCAAGCAAACATAACAGGTTTGGATGCAGGTTATTTGAAAAATTGGAAACCAATTTTAGAAATCGAGAGGTCCTTAGAAGACTAGAATTCTTAGGGTTTAGGTTTTTTCCCTTGTAGATGGGAAGATTTTGTGCCAAGGGAGGAAAGGCCGGGGTAAAAAACACCTGCTTGATTCATCAACTAGGTAGAGCAATCAAGCTTCAGGTGTTATCTCAGGTGAGCGTAAACACGTCAACATTGCTAACATGAAAAGGCTTTAAATCTATCAATAGTTGTCCATCAATGTAAACATTTACAATATGATGATGCAGCTTGTCAAAATGCAGAATACGTGTATATTTATCAAATCTCAAGAATTGCCGCATGCTGTTAGTTGGCAAGGCTCGATACCAGCTCAAAATACTTCAAATCTGAAAGATATATCTTTAATTGATATCTTGGTTCCTGGTATATTAAGATATGTTTTATCTAACTCTGTCGTCAAAAACTACATAACCACAAGAATTGATATCTTTCCACATTTAGATAATTCAAATGTTTCATTAAAATTTGATCATTTTCAAAGAACATATATGAAACCAAATGTTTTAAAAACAAAGACTTATGATATATAGATATATGTATGTATTTCAAAATTGATAGTATTTTTTCTGTTGTTAGTGTTTATGAATCATGCTGCAGTGTTTTTTAAAGATTTTATAAATTTGTCTCATTGTCTATACAGGGATTGGGAAAGACACCTTTGACAATGGGGCATTTTTAAGGCTTTTAGTCATTTTCAGAATTAGGCCTTTCCCCTTAGTATTAATGGTTAAATTTCTAATTTGAATAGGCCATTTGTTCATCCAATGTGCAAAATAGTCCATGGCGCCTACCTCTCCCAATTCCTGTCTAAGACACCACATCTCATAAACACAAAACAAGGAAACAGGTGAGGCTCAACTTGAACAGTCAGGGAAACAAAGGGTTAATAGCATTTTTCATAACAATAATTCAGGTAATCAACTTGAACATTTATCTTATATCTGGAATATTTACAATATAATCACCATTCCAAAGACTGATATTAGAACAATCTGATTTCATGATTACTTTCCCAAGCCAAACAAGAATTCTTGCCAAAGAGCTTCACAAAATACAAAATGTTTACACCTGCTAAAAGCAGCCTCATTAAAAATAAGTTGTGGTATATTTAGTAAACATCTCAAGGTAGGTTATATACTTAGTCACTTATACCTATGTTTTGTAGCAGAGCCAAGGTTCTCCATGGGAAAAGCTTGGAGAGTTTTGGAGAGTGAGTCGTGGGTGATGCTTTTTAGCGGGTTGGGGGTTTTTGCGTTGAGGGGGAGGGGGATCTCCGGTATGGGTGGGGGATGGGAATCATCATTGAGGGTTAAAAAACCATGGATACATATCTAGGGTTCTTGTAGCGCAATAAAATATAATTTTGGAATACTAACAAAACGGTCCTTTCTTTACATTTTCTTACATTTACATACTAATTAATTACATTTTTAAGGAAGATCAGTTGGTGTTGAAATTTTTCAGCATATTTTCACCAGTAGCCTTTATCTTTATTAACACTATTGAAAAAGTAATATATACACATATAAATATATCATTATTAGGATCATACCATATTTTTTATAAAAAGAATCCTATGAATTGACACCGCAAGAACAGTTTTTTTGTAAGAATCTCTCAGAATGCCAAACTTCCAGCGCCTATTGATAACCAAAGTGACAATTCTCTTCAGGAAAGAGTGCAAAAAAGTTTTTTTTTTAAAGTTGGAACATGGAGTTGTTTGCAAGAGTTTAGTGAGCACCGGAACAGGCCACATGCACACAGTCTAATCAACTGTCTCTCTTGTTGAGAGGAGAACTCGTCTTCAGTGATTTACAAGGGATTAGACATTCTTAAGCCTCAATAGATTAGATCTGCCCATGCAAAAACTGTGTAAAATATCCAAGTAATCCAAAACATAAGCTGTCTGAACTTAAGAAAAGAAAATTCATCTCACCTTTGGAAAAGTCGACCGAAAACCTTTCATACCCTGATAACAAATAATATGAATCATTTTCAAATTGTTTTCCTTATGTCCAAACAAGTTTACAAATTTCCCTCCTCAAACCTTGCCGTTCTAAGTCTTAAAATATATCTTCAGTATAAAACAAAGAGTATATTTGTCTTTATGTTTTGCAGTTTCCCCAAAAATGGAGCTTCCTGACATTAATGTTTCTGAAGTGAAAAGAAAATAAGTTTTGAGGATCAACATCCTGCCACGCCCATATTTGAAGGATGGAGGGGGGTTAAAAATTAGAAATAAGAATCTCCATATCACAAAGATGTTATCCTTTAAATAGAAGATTTTAAAAGATTTTAAGAAAAATTGCTATTTTTATAGGAGAGGAAGGGAGGGTTTCGGGTAAACTAATCTACAAATATCCGATCCTCTTGGCACAAAGTACATCCTGATAACATGTCAATGGCGGTATAGGGTTCTGGAGAAAAGTTAAAAACAGAGCCATTGGCTCTGAAGCTGAGCTGGCTATCTATAACTTCTTTCATAAATGGTCCTAGGGTCACCATATGAGCTGCAAGGGGTTCACCAAATCCATTTATGATAATGACAATCAGCTTTAAAGACTGTACACACATTTTGAGCTTTTTTTTAAAAAGACTTCTTTTAGAAAAATAGAGACAACAAAGATTTAATTGTGTGGTCTTCATGGCCCTAATTAGGGGTCACACTTTCACCAAATAAATGCTTCTGGAGCAGAAGATGATGAAAGGTTTTCAAGGCATAGCCCCTGTGGCCCTTATTATAGGGGTCACACTTTCACCAAATAAATGCTTCTGGAGCAGAAGATGATAAAAGGTTTTCAAGACATAGACCCTGTGGCCCTTATCTGGGGTCACCAAATCTATGAATATTAGAATCCCCAGCAGCTAAGGAGTCTATAAGTAAGCTTTCAGAGGGAATTGTGTCAGAATAAAATTTAGACCCCCTAGGTGCAAGATACACTGCCATAAAATGTCATCTTTGGTGCTAAAGTTGAAAATGTGAAAAGACTCTGAACAACAAGCTAAGAGGTGAGGTGAGGTGAAATTGGGTTTAACGCTGCTTTAAAGAATATTTCACTTATTATTGCAGGGAGAAAGCCTGCATAGCCATTGTGGCTATGCATTGAGGTGAAACCTGCGAGCATCGGCTGGAACTATCTAACCATGGGTAGTACTGCGCTAAAATTCAGTGTAGCATTGCACCCAAACCTTACTGCATGTAGAACAGTTCTCTACTGCAAACAAAGTTGCCGAGCCCCTGGCGGGATTTGAACCACAAACCTCTTGATCCAAAACCTAACGCGCTAACAACTGCACTATTCCGCCCCAACAAGCTAAGAACCACAGCCAATGTCATAAACACATCTGGTCATATAGGCCTGATGAGTTCAGAATAAACTAGATATCAATTAATTCCTGGGCACAGGTGGAAACGTTCACATATGTTTACTCTAAGTGGGACAATCAATAGCAAAGAGATATTTGTCAATGCTACCTGATATTTACCTTATTCAGGCAATGAACACTGCGTGATACACTAATGATGGAATTGATCAGCCTCATAAAATGTCTATATGATTTAATATGTTTTTCAACTTTATTCAAATAAACATTCTATTTTAAGAGATAAACGTAAAAGCATCCGATCATCCAATGGCAAAATCCCATATCATCATTTATTATTAAGCTGATACTTATAAAAGTTGATTTAAAGGACTTTGAAGACAATTGTTAATTTATCCATTTAACTTGCTTTTTTCATTTGAAAAAAAATACCATGCACTAACTCATATGTTGGTATAATTGACAAACCTGGCAAAAATATGTCAACCTTGAGTTCAACAACCTTAAAGACCCTGACCTATCAGCATCCGTCTGCCACCTTGTTTTTGGGGAAAATGACATGAGAAAAGGCATTGTATTTTTACCATTTTTACAACACATTAAGGAAAGCAACTACCGGTATGTGTATGGTTAGAATATGCCATGTATATGTAACAAAACTTTTAACACTGGTAGTGGCTGATGAGTGGCTTAAAGTCACATTCTTGTTTTATTTCACCGAGTCTGCTCTCTTCAACTTATATGGTTGTTAAATCAAAATCAACCAAAATGTCACCCTCAGTTATATGATTCAACTGGGGGATGTTATGATTATGTATTAATAACAAACTTGTATCAACAGGAATGTTCGGTAAAAAAATACCCCAACAGGACTGTGCCTTTAATTAACTTATCGTTAGTAACTACCTTCCCCTTTATCTCATCATGCCTTTGTTATCATTATGCTAATACATACTTTAATATTAATCACATGCCTTTAAACCCACCCTTGACTATAGCTAACATCTTTATCTTAACCACCGAAACTTTCCCTAACCCCTAAAACTAGACAGTAATCTCTTTACTGAACCCTAACCCCTAAAACTAGACAGTAATCCCTTTACTGAACCCTGTTATAACCCCTAAGACTAGACAGTAATCCCTTAACTGAACCCTAACCCCTAAGACTAGACAGTAATCCCTTTACTGAACCCTAACCCCAAAAACTAGACAGTAATCCCTTTACTGAACCCTAACCCCTAAGACTAGACAGTAATCCCTTTACTGAACCCTAACCCCTAAGACTAGACAGTAATCCCTTTACTGAACCCTAACCCCTAAGACTAGACAGTAATCCCTTTACTGAACCCTAACCCCTAAAACTAGACAGTAATCCCTTTACTGAACCCTGTTATAACCCCTAAGACTAGATAGTAATCCCTTAACTGAACCCTAACCCCTAAGACTAGACAGTAATCCCTTTACTGAACCCTAACCCCTAAAACTAGACAGTAATCCCTTTACTGAACCCTAACCCCTAAAACTAGACAGTAATCCCTTTACTGAACCCTAACCCCTAAAACTAGACAGTAATCCCTTTACTGAACCCTAACCCCTAAGACTAGACAGTAATCCCTTTACTGAACCCTAACCTCTTAGACTAGACAGTAATCCCTTTACTGAACCCTAACCCCTGAGACTAGACAGTAATCCCTTAACTGAACCCTAACCAGTAAGACTAGACAGCAATCCCTTCACTGAACCCTAACCCCTAAAACTAGACAGTAATCCCTTTACTGAACCCTAACCCCTAAGACTAGACAGTAATCCCTTTACTGAACCCTAACCCCTAAAGCTAGACAGTAATCCCTTTACTGAACCCTAACCTCTAAGACTAGACAATAATCCCTTAACTGAACCCTAACCTCTAAGACTAGAAAGTAATCCCTTTACTGAACCCTAACCCCTAAAACTAGACAGTAATCCCTTTACTGAACCCTAACCCCTAAAACTAGACAGTAATCCCTTTACTGAACCCTAACCCCTAAAACTAGACAGTAATCCCTTTACTGAACCGTAACCCCTTAAACTAGACAGTAATCCCTTAACTGAACCCTAACCCCTAAAACTAGACAATAATCCCTTTACTAAACCCTAACCCCTGACAAAAGCTATCAGATTAAACAGAAGCAATGCTAGAAAGAGAAAACCAATCATAAGAGACTATTTAAAACAGTTTTTGAATTTTGGGAAAAAATTATATCTATTGAAAGAAATTTTTCATACAAATTCATTCATGGCCTTAATAAATTTGATTTCATTTTGCAAATCATAATGTAGTGTATATTCACAGAAAAAACACCATCTTACCTTAGAGAATGCAAATACTTGTCAATCTTTGGAATATGAATCAGTCAATAACATATATTATCTATATCTTTCCTAAAACATTGCAAATTGCTGTCTACCTTTGATTTGTGAAAAGAGTAAAGAGTAAATAACACATACACTTAATGTCATTACTTCCTACCTAAAAATGTCATTAATTACTGTTACATTTACACATAAAGATTTATAGTTTACTTAATGATAGACTTGTATTTTACTTATAGTTCACTTCCTGTTCTTCAATCAATATACATGATCAAAAGATACATCTTGGCGCTCTTGTTTTCTCTAAAAGGTTTTATTCTCAATAATATACCCTCTTCCTGCAAAATTGTTTGATAATGATAAAAGTAGAGACGTCTATGTTGGGTTCCTAGGGAGAAGTAATAAACTCATCAATGGTAATGGTTTTTACTAATATTTCCGGATATGGAACGGGAAAGGAATCTTAAATAATAATTACTCATCTTCTCTTTTCCTGTTTCTTTAAGACGTTAATGATGGTTGAACTTACCATAAGTGCACTGCACATTTATTAATTATTAATTATAATTAATACAGCATGTACCATCTAGACCATATACAGAACCATGGCCTTGACAAGTAAAACAGGGACAATACAAGGGTCTATACTGAGCATGCGTACAAACACAAATGGTAAAAGACAAACACTTGATGTAAAACTGAAAAATTTATCAACTGATAATGATATTGATTGAAGTGAACCAGCTTTTATTTTACATATAAAGAATGCCGAGGATGGTCTTCATGTAAACATTGAAAAATCTGTATTGCAAGATCAATGACTCCTCCTTTCACAAAGCCCTAAGGTGATCGTAAGTCCTTAAGGTAACCTTAGTGCAATGGTATAGCATGGGAGTTGAGGTTAACCTTAGTTAAGGTTGCTTTGTGAAAGGAGGCCCTGATCCTTTTACTGGTAACAATACCACCCACCTTGGATAACCTTACATATAGAAATACTATAAATTTATTTATTTAATGACTTATCCACACAATAGAAGAAACATGATAAAAAATAATTTTTATCAAAATTCATCAACGTCAGTTTTTTTGTTCAATGTCCTCCCATCTTGATGGTGTTATTAAAAAAAGAATTCTGAGTATAATATCTTTGCAAATTTGGCTTCAAAGTTCTTTCTTTTAAACAGGTTATAATCTAGAAGCATAATTTGGCCTAAAATACACTGACAGTTACGTTGTTACCACTTCTGAACAAGAAGATTCTATGCACTTATATCAATATTCTCCAAACCTTTCAGCTGTCAAAGATCAATACCATAATAGAACACATGAGAATCAATAATATCTTTCTAAGACCTATAGTTCTTCTGCCTACTGAAATATTCTGAATAAACTTATGCTATGCAACCCCTGGGGCCAACTGCACTGTGAAAGTTAATCTTTGTCTGGTAGATCATTTCATTAACCCTTAAAATTGTAGTCATTTTTCAGGTACCCCTACTTTATGACGGTAATACTCCTTTTGAAAAATATAATTTGATAAATATTTTAGCAGAAATTAACCCAGAATGTAAAGTTAATTGTAAACTTTATATATTTTATTTTATTTTTTTCCCCTTTTTTGTATTCCATTCCAATGGATACAGTAATATAGACACATAAGGTATGGAAATAAATACATGTATGCATCAATATAACATGGCAAAAGGCATAGTTGTTACATTCAAATGTTGGGAGAAAACAATTCAATTCAATTATATTCTTTGTATGATGATTAATGACGCATCAAATTCGGTCAATGAGAGTTTGCAAAAATTATTCAGGTGGGGAAAGGGTTAATGAACTTGGGCTGTTCCACTCACAGATTTTGACCCCTAGATGAATTTTTATTCTTGGCTTTGGTAGATTTTTTGGCCAAGGTAGGTTAATTGAACTTTCTTCTTGATTCACATTGAAAAGGGTTAAGTTGATATTTTGATATTTTTGTTAAAATTCAGTCCCCAGTGTTCATGACATGCATCGATCAACAGATACAACAATGTGAAATGTACAACAAAGATGTCAATTTCAACAGACGAAAATCAATTATAATTTCACAATTTGTTTACATAGCTAAGTTGCAGTTGATGTTTTGTTGCTTATGAATTTCATTCTAGGAGATACATACGCAAAATATACACAATAACAATATGATGAATAATTCATAAACCACGACTAGATGTAACCCACAAAACAAGCATGCATGAAACTTGAACTATACAAATGTTGTTCAGTTGACTTTAATGTGAACTGATGTCAAGGTTTTATGCTGTTTACAAAATATCTTGAAAGGATAAAAATCTGTTTCGTTTGTTTTTGAATACCGGTTTTATTGTTGTGAAATTAAGGAATAAATCATATTCAGAATCAAATACATTCCTCAACTACCTAAACATTTAATGTATTGGTTGGTTCATTTCTAAGCTTTTCTAAACAACTGGTATGCACCTCACCATAGAACTACAACAAATTTTAAACACTAGTACAATAAATGTTAGTTAGACATAAAACCCAATCACCTGTTATTATTTTCCATACAGACAATTCCAATAAATAAAATAAATTACCATATTAAATTTTATGGATTTGACAAAAATTTAAGGCAGGGTTGTATATTTGGTCAGTTACCTTTTACTGTAGTGTTAGTTGAATGGAGAGGCAAAGGGAAGGGCAAAAGGTAGCTTCATTGTTTCATGTGTGACGAGGTGTGAATATCTTGAGAATTTCTTCAAATAATTTAGACCACTTTAAGCATGCAATGACCCTATAAAAGTGCAACTATTTGACAAAATATATTCTAAAACTTTATATCAAAGATGATATTTTATTACTTATACAAAACTATATTTGTGGCACATCAATTCCTTTATTCAATTTGGCATCTTCAAAGGGGAATATATGCAACTTCAAATTTATAATGTATTTAAAGAAAAAAAAAATTTCTGTGATGTATTATGTACATATTTGCTAAAAATGCATAACAAGATTACAATAAAAATATGTACCAAAACATAACATAACAGAAATATCCACTCAAAAAAACAAATTTGTGAAATTGTTTTCAACATGACTGCATGGGAATATTGATGCAGTGTAAATCATGGTTGAAATACACATAAAATTGTGGACAAAGCATAAGGGTTATTGCAAGATATATCAAATATAATATCATATACTGGCATATACAACATCAAATCAATACTCACTCATAGAATAACCTGTTGGACCTGAAACATAACACTTGACAAATTAGATTTGATACAAAATAAAAAATTTTGTCTTCACATTTCATAAGTTTACATGGTAAGAATATATTTTCTAAGTAAATATGTATTTTGAGGGTGCGACGCATGAATTAGCAAAAAACCTCCTGTCATTCAAACAATTTTAATGGTTTTAAGTTTTAAGAGACCATAAACATAATGTAATACATTTGAAACTTATATCACCTAAGGAGGGATTTGCTATATTTTGTTTTGTTAATCAAATGTGTTTAGAGAAGGTGACACGTTTAGAAAAGATGTTATGAATAATAGATAAATGGGGTGCTGCCAAAGTAATACACAATTATTGTCATCTAGACTGTAGTAGAAATTATTGTCACAACTAGGCATTCACTATGGTATATATATAATTATAACAATCATTGACTAGGGTACACAATTATTACCATCATTGACTATGATACACAATTATTGCCATCATTGACTATGGTATACAATTATTGCCATCATTGACTATGGTACACAATTATTGCTATCATTGACTATGATACACAATTATTGCCATCATTGACTATGATATACAATTATTGCCATCATTGACTATGGTAATGGTATACAATTATTGCCATCATTGACTATGGTATACAATTATTGCCATCATTGACTATGGTACACAATTATTTCCATCATTGACTATGATATACAATTATTGCCATCATTGACTTTGATACAAAATTATTGCCATCATTGACCCTGGTACATAATTATTGCCATCATTGACCATGGTACATACATTTGTTTAATAACATCATTGACTATGGTAAAAAAATACCACTGCAATCTAGTAAGTAAATATGTATTTTGAGGGTGCGACGCATGAATTAGCAAAAAACCTCCTGTCATTCAAACAATTTTAATGGTTTTAAGTTTTAAGAGACCATAAACATAATTAATACATTTGAAACTTATATCACCTAAGGAGGGATTTGCTATATTTTGTTTTGTTAATCAAATGTGTTTAGAGAAGGTGACACGTTTAGAAAAGATGTTATGAAAAATAGATAAATGGGGTGCTGCCAAAGTAATACACAATTATTGTCATCTAGACTGTAGTAGAAATTATTGTCACAACTAGGCATTCACTATGGTATATATATAATTATAACAATCATTGACTATGGTACACAATTATTACCATCATTGACTATGATACACAATTATTGCCATCATTGACTATGGTATACAGTTATTGCCATCATTGACTATGGCACACAATTATTGCTATCATTGACTATGATATACAATTATTGCCATCATTGACTATGGTATACAATTATTGCCATCATTGACTATGGTACACAATTATTTCCATCATTGATTATGATATACAATTATTGCCATCATTGACTTTGATACAAAATTATTGCCATCATTGACTATGGTACACAATTATTACCATCATTGACTATGGTACACAATTATTGCCATCATTGACCAGGGTACACAATTATTGCCATCATTGACTATGGTACACAATTATGGCCATCATCGACTATGATAAACAATTATTACTATCATTGACCATGGTACATAATTACTGCCATCATTGACTATGATACATAATTATTGCCATCATTGACCATGATACATAATTATTGCCATCATTGACCATGATACATAATTATTGCCATCATTGACTATGATACATAATTATTGCCATCATTGACCATGGTACATAATTATTGCCATCATTGACCATGGTACATACATTTGTTTAATAACATCATTGACTATGGTAAAAAAATACCACTGCTATCTAAGAAGTATAGTTTACTCTACCCCAAGTATATTTTTGTTATTATTTATATTTGTGGTATTGTTTTGTGGTAAAGAATAGTTTTGGCCTGAACTGTCATATCTCATTCAGACTACCTTTAATATTTCAGGGAAAACATTTCAAAATAATAACGTAAAGTTATTTTGGTAAGTTATATAAAAATTTGTTTCATAAGTCAAATCATGTCTTTTGGACAACCAGTACACAAAGAAACCTACTCATGGAAATATAATCATAAACATATCTACTGTGCATTTAACACATGAATGAGTAACTTATATAAGCATACAGGTATCTCAGGTTTCATTGCTTATACCTTACATTGTTTGTTCAGGAAGGGCACAATACATGTTAAGGGCACAGTTCGTTTGACAACGATCGCCAGACCGTGGTAACTCAAGGTAGGAAGGTCAAAAGGTCAGGGGAAAAATATATCATGTTGACTGTACACAACCCTTATGTACTTCACAAAAGGGCTTTCACAAGGCAAAAGGGCTTTCACAAGGCAAAAGGGCTTTCACAAGTATTTAAGAATTGAAGTCTGAATTTGGTCATGTCAATGTCAAGTCCAGTTGATACGTATTCAGATTATTAAATCATATCTATGAAATTCTTTTTCTTTGTTCCCATCACCAGGACTTATGTAAAAAAAAATGATATCTATTTGATATGCATACACCTTCATCATTATCATAAATCTATAAATCTGATTTACAAAAATCATTGGTATGATATCAACCAGTCCAAAAGTATTATTTTGTTATTTAATGGGCAAAATCAAAGAAAAATCTCAGACAGTAACCAGCCCATCCCAGAAGTAACTATGTTACAGACTGGCGGACAGGCCTTATTTCAGACACTAGTATTGGGTATTAAGATACATATCTGTTAATATCCCTTGGTTATAGATTCTTTACTTTTGTGAAAATATATTTGGTTTCAATTCTTTGAAAGAAATTGTTATATCAAAGTATAAATCATCAAAGTGGTGAAGAAATTAAAGTTTTTTTTCTACATGGTGTTAAAGCGAAACTGAGACTCATTGTTACCGAACAGGTCTAATTAGTTGCCTTAGTGTGGCTCAATAGTGGGAAGGCTAATTAGCCCGGGTCTATTGTAAACATAGTGTCACTGAAAGATTTATCTTGGACATAAAGTCATTATCGTAAAATTACAATTTTGAAAATTAATAAATACTTTATACTACAAACTTTACTTTCATAATAGTTTACAAATAACAAAATTGCAAGGAGAAGTGTTATAAAAAAACTGTTAGAAAGTCTACATAACTGTTCACTGAATCGGAACAATACTACTTTACGAGTCCTTGGTTAAACCAGAATCCTGCATTGTGGGTTTTTCTTCCGTTGAAACAGAATCTTTTATGTTGAAGTCACAAAACCATTCAATAACAAGCAAAAGTAGGTTAGTTGATGCTGGTGTCATGTGTTTACATTTTGCAATGTCCTGCATCACAATTGTATTCAGGTTACGAAAACAAAACAAGGGCAATAACTCAAAAAAATTGGTAAACACTTATAAATATGTTTCTCATTTTCAAAATCAACAAGTGTTTGCCACTAACATGGCAATGTCCCCCACCGTTATGAGATATTTGGCATAATTAATATTATTGCGTTGACAATGTATTACAGTGGTCAAAGTGTCATGGTGACCATGAAAATGAGGTCAGGGTCACCAATGTCCACTGGCGTCTGAGTCTTCTGCCATTGAAAGCTGTCACCAAATATGAACACTCTAGGTCCTAAGCTTTACGAGATACCGCGTTAACAATGTATAACACAGAGGTCAAAGTGTTGTGGTGACCTTGAAAATGAGGTCAAGGTCACCAATGTCGACTGGCATTTTAGTCTTCCTCCATTGAAAGCTGTCACCAAATATGACCTCTCTAGGTGCTATGCTCCATGAGTTATCGCATTAACAAGAATCTGGACGGACGTAGTGTCATGGTGACCTTAAAAATGATGTCAAGGTCACCAAAGTCGACTGGCATCTGAGTCTTCCTCCATTGAAAGCTGTCACCAAATATGAACACTCTAGGTGCTAAGCTTCACGAGTTTGCCGTGGTGACCTTGAAAATGACGTCAAGGTCACCAAAGTCGGCTGGTGTCTGAGTCTTCCTCCATCGAAAGCTGTCACCAAATATGACCACTCTACGTGCTAAGCTTTATGAGTTATCGCGTTAATAAGAATCCGGACGTACGTGGTGTGGTGGTGACCTTGAAAATGACGTCATGGTCACCAAAGTCGACTGGTGTCTGAGTCTTCCTCCATTAAAAGCTGTCACCAGATATGAACACTCTAGGTGCTAAGCTTCATGAGTTATCGCGTTAACAAGAATCCGGACGTACGTACGGACAGACGCCGCTGAATTCATAGTCCCCCGTTCCGCATTGCTGCGGGGGACAATCAAGGTATTGATACCATGAAGCCTAACAATAAATTTTTTAATCCTATCTTAAATTGTTCCTCAGAAATTTTCTCCCATTTGATAATATCCATGCATACAGAGTCAAAGAAATTACATTAATGGAACAGGGCAATAACTCAAGAAAAATATAGTTGTATAATTGTAATTTAAATAATCCATCAAGATATTAATACCCTGAGGCCACAAACTCATCAATAAATTGATAGGCTATGTTCGGCGACACAACAATAAAGTCACAAAGGGGGATGTAAACGGTGATGACTGTGTCCTTAGAACTTTGAGTACCATGTTACGAACTCGGATGTTCATGTTATGTCTCGGTGAAACTTTGTAAAATATACAACTTATATTCTAATCATTCTCGTTATTTCTTCGAAAATACAACCACACACACTCACGCTATTGTGTCAGTACACCCTCAGAAACTTCAGTACACCCCACTCATAATTTGAAATGTAAGTACACCCACACCCAAAATGTTCTCTGTAACCCTGATACTATAATAATAACAACATATACATAATGATAAGTCCTCAGAAAATATTGTAAACTTCTAAAAACATGTTATTTCCTATCCCAGCAAGTTACAGAAGCTTCTCTTTTAAACAAACAGTATATCCTGTAAACTGAAAGGTTTTGTAGAACTTTATCAATTCTTTATAATTGTTTCAAAGAAGATTTCCCCCGTGAACCTTCAAAGATTTCTTCATTCAAGCAAGTGGTCTTCTACTTATGTTGATGCTTGCAACATTTCCAAGAAATTGCTGTCATATAAAAGATATACACATCAAACAACTTAATCTTCTTCTGACATGCTCTCCTAATGAAACCCATTCCAAAAAGTGAACCCCCTTTGGCGTCTAAGAATCCAATTCCCAGATGCACAATTTACAAGCTTAAAAGCACATCCAGACTTGGGATGTAATGCCCAATAAAAGTTCTATCTGTAAATGCTTTCTTCTCTTTATTATAGATATACTTCAAAACAAATATATAAAGAAGGTCAACTTCAGGTGTTGAATGAATTGTTGCCAAAATATTGACTAATTTCTCAGTCAACGATGAATTGATTCTTTTCTGATTGTTTCTTTTTTTGAGTGTTTTTTTAATACTCGTGTCTTAGTCAAATCTTAAAAATAATGTATAATGACATACATGTAAAAACAGAAATGTTCCCACAAAAAAACACCTTTCATAAGACCTGCATGTTAGGTGAAGTGATTTCTCAAAATATTGTTTCAGCAGATTCATTGCAACAATACAACATCTACTTCAAATATCTAACAAGTCTCCAAGACTCCCAGGAACCATGGGTACCATTCATTGCAAAAGCATCCTCATCTACTTCAAATCTCTCACAAGTCTCCAAGACTCCCAGGAACCATGGGTACCATTCATTGCAACAACATCCTCATCTAATTCAAATATCTCACAAGTCTCCAAGACTCCCAGGAACCATGGGTACCATTCATTGCAACAACATCCTCATCTACTTCAAATCTCTCACAAGTCTCCAAGATTCCTAGGAACCAAGGTGCCAAGATAAGACGAATTAGCACTTGATCTTGCTATAAATCTATGCTAGGTAAGCTTACAACTAACTATTAACAAGACCAAGGAACTGCCTCAATCAACACAAAATTTAAACAGGAATTGTCAAAATGGGACAAATCAAATTTCCTTATTGGAAGTTTTCGGTGCACACTCATGTTTTTTTTCATCTTTAATCGACAAAGTCTACTGGGAATAATTTCTGAAAGATTACAATTTATCACTCCAGCGTCCGACATTTCTTACTCCAGTTCAATCAATTTCCTTGGGAACATCTATTTATAGACCGATATGACTCTGAATGATATTCGTTTGAGGTAAAGGGGAGATTTTATTACGCTGCACTAAAATGAAACCTCGAAAAGGATCAAAGTAGTAGGGGAAATTGCTATACCAATATAATTGAATTTCCACCTAAATAGTCTCTGAACAATTATAAGAAAAATAATTTCTATATTTTTAAAACTCAAGTCTGTATACTAATGATAAACCATATGAAGTTTAACATTCTCTGATTTAAATTATTAACCCCCTCACTGACATTGTGTTCATTTTGGTACAAAAAGCTAGTTGTATGAAAACAGAATCTTTGAATACTTTACTAGACAAAAGACACTTGCACATCAGAACAGATGTAAAAAAGGGAAGTCAATATACTTAAAGGGATATTCTCATCATATCAAGGGAATTGTTGTGAATAAATAAGACAAATGATGATGCAAATGAACTTTTGCTGTGTACAAATAGAAGGTAGCCTTGGCATGTAACGGGACAGTGCTGTAGCATGAATGGCAACGAACAGGTCTCTACGGACCTATGGGTGACAAGAAACTGAAAGTCAGATAGCATTGCCCCTGACGTGTCACCATATCGAACAGATCTAAACAACAGACAAATATGCAATTTGAATTCTTCTTCTTTGAATCCTCTTATATCAGCCCCAGGAGTTTGTATTAGGAAAAAATCATTTACAAATTAACTGCCTTGGAATGTTGTTATGTACAAACAACCGATGAAATATCATGGCATGATATAACAGAACTACTTGTCAAAGTAAACAACCATATTCAGTTCATGTTTGGGGACTCCAGTTCGAAAGTTTCATGAAAACCTTGCCACTTGATTTTTGACATCGCACAAATGAAATAAAGATCATTATTTTTCTGCACTGAATAGTGAATTAAAAACTGAATAAATTAATTCTTGCTATGCACCTAGAGTGTCTGACGTAAATGCTAATACATAATTATGTCATATAATTCCTAATGTAGATCACTCGACGCACCAATAATAGAGCGATGAGTCTTGTGAGATTTAGATGTCAGATACAACATATGCCACAAGAGAGCCCTTAAACTATAACCATTAGCATTTTCCTATGAAATATTGATTGAACAGTTGTCAATAGCTTTAATTATTCGTGCCTTTGTCTGATATGTTCTAAAACTATTCATCAACATTTTTTAGAAAATATTTGTTATCTTAAGTAAAACTTTCTGTAATTTGAATCAATTCAATTAAAATATCTTTGGACATGACACGGTTAGGACAAAATTGTGACATATAATTGGATAAGATTTGATATTTGAATAATGAGGGGAAATTTGTGAAAGTGTTTAACTGTTTTGTTTTGAAAATCTAAAATCATAAATAATGAAAAGATTACTTATCTAGGATATTTAAATTAAAAAAAGATTTAAAATAGACATAAAATTGAACCTTCAAAATTCTGAATCATAATGGTGAATTCTTTACATATTTTCAAACATCTTGTAAATATCGTTAACTTTGTCAAAGTAGTTTTTTTTCATTTAAAAATATTTTTAATGTCAACATTCAGATAAAATACTCATGTAATCAAAGAATAATAAGCACTACTTTCAGCGATTCTCGTATCTCCTTATAGATCATCATCTTTCTCACGTTGATTGAAAATCAAACACAGATTTATTCTTCATATTTCAGCCATCTAGTCAGGTAATCGGTAGCAGTCTAGAAGCATTGATGACAAAAAACATGTATGTGTTCTATGAACAGAGCAATTATGTTCTACTTAAATGGATCCGTTCCAAGTGCACTGTCAACAACGTATTTTAATGTAATGCCACAAACCTCTGATACTGTTGGGGAAATATCTTTCCCGATTGATTAGCAGAAACTGAAAGCTAACAAAGGCCAGTAAAACACACAATGCGATAAGTACGAAACCATTGACAGCGAATGGCAGTAGCAAACTCTCAGAGCTTGTCAGAGTGATCGATAAAGCCTCGTTGATGAAATTGATTTTCCATTGTCATTGAACAGCTAGGCAATAAGTGGGGAAATATGGCCATGTTTACAAAGCAAAGGGTTATTCGCATATATACATGGTTACTTAGGAAGCCGACAGTTGATTCCTCCAAGTTCTCCTCAAGAAAGATGATCCTACTTCCATTTGTTCACACTTAAGAATGAAAACTGATAGAGACCCAACTACTCTGATTGAAACTGTATATATCTTATGTGAAATGAACAAGATATCTCTTTGCTGTCAAGTTAGGGGACCTTATATGGCTAATAATTTATCTGCTAAAAGAGAGAGTTTATCTTTTGCTAGTTACTTCTTAACTAGTTCCAGTGGTGTATGCAGGGGGACGGGATGCAGATGTAAACATCGACCAAAAAATGGGTGACACCCCCCCTCTCTTAAATTGGTCAGCCCCCACCCCTATAAACATTCAAGAATCTGTCAGGAGTGTTTCTTCAAATTACCCAAAGATTATATATTCTGCCTCTGGGTTAACAAGTCATGAATACCGTAATTTGGCCACTAAATACACTGAATACAGCAGAAAATGTACCAATATCTCGATTGTTGATCTAATTTTAAACAAATATTTTCCCATATACTTATAATTAACCCTTTATTATTTCAATACATGTACATTTTCATAATGTGTTTCACAAAAGCATTCAGTAGCCACAGGGCTGCATCAGTTTAAAACTCTTTCACTTCTAAGAAACATTAACATTTACGAGCCTGACTTAAGGCCTCACATTCAATGTGAAACATATTTATAACTAAAGTGGTTTTCTTCATAAATACAATTTTTTATCTACTTATTGCATTGTTTCCTTAAAAACCTGTTAATCTGCATGAAAAATAATTTTTGGGACAGTTTTCTTTTTAAAAGACGAGGGCGGGAGGTATTTCAGTGCTCTTGTTGACAAAAAAGTAACATAATTTTTTTTTCAGACATGTTCTTGTTGGACAAATTGATTATTTTTATGTAGCAATGCTAAAGCAAATAATCTATTTTTTTCAGACAATAAAAATTACGACATGCATAACATAATGCATGGATGCTCAAGAAATGTTTTTTGAGTTAGCTTTTTGAATTGACAGAACCAGTAATCAAATCCTTGATTGAAAAATAGTAAACCAACACTCTACCAATTGAGCTATAGCCTCTGCTGCCAGCAACTTATGCTCCCTCTAGCAGACTTTGGGTTAATTCATAAAAAAAATTCTCAGTCAGATCACTTGTTCCTTCTCATCATGATAGAGATAATTATTGTGGCTCCAGCGATTCGAAAAATGCCGTTATCTAAAAATAGATCACCAGGAGCATAAAGATTGCCATTTTGTCATTAAAAGCAACTAACATCAGCAACAGTGATTTAAATCATTAAAATCAATTTTGGTATCTCTTTGATTCTGAGGTTGACTTTTTAAAACATCTGCACTTATTAAAGGCATCTGGCTTTGAAGGTTTCTTAAAGTGACACAACTGGGGTTTTATTTTAAAGAACATCAAATTTATTTAAAGACTTTTTAAATTTTAAAGGCTAGGTTGAATTGAAAGCTATTCTTTCACTTACTTGGTTAACTTGTAAAATAGTTGATTTGACATTACGGTTTACTTTAAAACATTAACTTCTGGGAAAATTTAGACCTATTGTATGGATTCTAAAATAAATTTTGAAAATATATTCGGATAATTTTTTAAGTAGTTTAACTTTTTGATTTAAATTTTCATATGAATTCAATGAATGTTTAAAAAAAATCACTTTAAAATTTTAATACATGCTAGATTACTTTTTATAAAACTCAAATACTAACTAACTGGATAATATCAACTTTGAATTATATTTTTACAATTAAAAAAATCATGCATGTTTCAGAAGAAAATCTTTACATATCTTAACATATCAGATCCTCGTAGTTTTGTGTGAAATTTAGACCGTATTTATGATTTACTCAAAATCATGAAAATCACCCAATAACCATCCACTTTAGCATTACAAAATCATCTTAAACTATTTTTTTCCAGACAATGACAGATGACACAATGGATAATAAATTGATAAATGTAAGGAAATAATACCACTTATTTTTTAAATTTCAGGAAAATGATACCAATTATCTAATTCAGGGAAATGAACAGAAAGGATTTTTCCTTGTTTTTTTTAAGTACATAATTCAATAACCTAATTCTTTTTAACCTTACACTGAATTTTATCCATGACCTAATTGTAATGACAACAATGTCAAGCCTTTGAAGCAGAAATTGATAACACATATTCATATCAAGTCTCTATCTGATCTGAATAATTTAGATAGGTGTAAACAGCTGTATGTCTATATTTCACAAGTTCTTATTAATGTCAGAATCAGTCTTCAATCATAAATTTAATTTTATTCAAAAATCCTTAAGCTGATTGAATCCGACCAATTTTCTATGATAGCCTTTCTTTAGTATTAGGGCTAGGACTTGATTATTTCCTTTTTTATACAGTGTTGATTCCTGAAACTTAGCCCTCAGAATGGGTTGGCATTTATTCATTCAGCAGATTAAGTCTTGGTATATTCAAAATACTCCTAATCAGATATCTTGTATTCGCTACTAGCGATCAGGTCAAGTTGGTTTAGTGCCTGCTGGTCAATCAAAGACAGGTTTAAATCCATGAAAAGGGAGTTCCTGGTTCCTTGCTTGGCACTGAACATTAAGAGGATCTAAAAATTCTTAAAGGCACTATAGTACATATTTAATTGCTCGTTTTGGCCATTTTGTGGCATATGAGAACATATGCACTTAAATACTATGATAGTTTTCTATCGATGTAATAAAATGCTTATGATTTTTTATAATTGATTTGCAGTCAAAAATGAAAATTCAATACAGTTGAAGTCACTTGAAGGAATCATATTTTCATACTTTAAATGACAGAATACTGGGTCTGATTAATTGGTGACACAAGTGACATGATTTATCTCTTCATTGTTATGAGCTCGGATATTTACCATGTTTTGGTGCGCCTAAGTGCCTTTAACCCATGCTGAAAAAAATATTCCACATATACTTTTACTTTTTAAGCATACAGTATTTCCTCGAAAAGATGCCAGGTCTCGAATAGACGCCGGGTGATAAGTTGATTAAGTAATGCCCCCGTAGTTGAATGCAATTTTTTAGGTTGTGACATGGACGAAATTTCTTACAAAAAAATGAAAAGACGCAGGCCTCAAATAGACGGGAATATGATATACTCCAAAATGTTGTGAATTAAATTCTGAATTTCACAATAATATCCCGAAAATCTTCTCTTCTTATTGTATATCACTACTAACTGCACCTCAAAGATCCAAGAACTGCATTGGGCTCGGGGCAGCAGAGTCGATATAAAAGAGAAATAATGAGTATCAATTTACATCCTGAAACACATATTCCACAAAGTATGAGTAAAAATGATTAATTGTTCCTAGTCCATTTCCAAATTGAATACAAAATGAAAAGATAATAATACTAATAATCATAAGTTACTTGTTGTCATTTCCTCTGATCTATTTAAGTACGGGTCAGGTTGTGTGTAACTTGAATCAACATTAATTATGGTCCTTAGAATTTAATTGTTTACTTTAACTTCAGATTGATAGCTTCTCTTCTTTCCTAATTACCCTAAAAAAATAATCTTCAGCTTTGGTTAATCTGATAAGCCTAAATCACAGCCCCTTTATAACAAATACATGTGACCCATAGTCACATGATTCTAAAACTTAGTTGATAAGATTATCTACCACATGATTAAGGTATATTGTGTAAACCAATGCCTCAATGTTGAAATCTTAAACTAATAACCATGTCTTCATTAGTCATTATAATGTTTATGATTATTTCTTAATAACTACATAGAAATATAACAATAGAGACTAAATTAGCAGTAACTTTCTTAATTCAAATAATCCTTTTTATTATCAAAAAAGAGAGTCTTTACTCGATACTATGACAAATATGAATTATTAATCTGTTGTGGTTAAAACGAAATTCTTTAAAAGAATTCTTAAATATAAAGTTCAACATTATACTTGATAATGTGTTTTGTGAGAAAACTGTATGAAATAAAAAATCCTGTTTTCATCACTGTCAAACCGCAATTTTTTTAAACCCATAAACTGTTTTTATAGCAAGATCCAATTTTCAAAATGTGTATGAACTACTTGAACTTTAGCTTTTTATTCTACTTTTTGAGATAATGTTCAATTCATCAGTATAAAATAACCGCTATTCTACTGTATAATATGCAAGGAAAGTGTTCATTCATTTCACTGAAAAGAACATATATATAGTTCTTAGGAAAATAGTTTGGTGTTAACATCCTTTTTTTTTACAAAAATTCATCCTCATAGTTATGAGCTTTAGAAGTATTTCCCAGGATGTATTAATTTTTTTTTCATTGTCCAAAAATAATTATGTTGATTCCTCCAAACAATTAGTTGTAAACCAGGAAATTACATTTCCAGTTTTATTTCGAAGATTAATTTGGTCCCCATGAGAGCCTGTCATATTTCAATATCCTGTTGTATCAATGTCAGTGTGAATGTTTAAACTTGCATTCTTTTATATTGCTTGGAGTACAACCATTCATTACCCTCACAGGATTGAGGATAAATTCTTGAAATGTCATATCCTAGAAATGTTTCGAAACATAGTTCCTGTTCTAAAAAGATAAGAAAGTGAACTTCTTCCATTTTGTCAAGGGAGGTAACAAAAGCTACAAACAAAATGGGAAAATCATATTGTATATTTATGAATTAAACAAACTAGAAACTGAAATATCTATAAAATAATCAATGGAGCGATCTCTTGCAATATGAGAAAATAATATTGTAATGATTGTATTGCACAATCTATACCACAAATTTATTGGTATTGCGATAATGTTGCATAGCCCATCAGGGTATATGGGCATTTAACACATTCTAAAATAAAATTAGTTTCTTATAGAATTAAGCAATTGCGTTTTAATTATCTGTTCATTCCAGCCAAAATTACTCTTTTCCCATTTCCAAGTACATTTGTAGCATATGACCTTCTTATCATGGGGAGGAAGTCACCCTTTTTACAGGCCATTTTTTAGAACTGGTAACTATAAGAGTAAAAATTAGTCTATGAAATATTCTTATAATTCAATGTTCATTCATCCATAATAATCTTTTCTTTAAGGTTTTTATTTCATCACATGCGTGTGCAGTCAATTCTAGACTTGCTGAATAAGGTGAGGTGAGTTGGTGTTTAACGCCGCTTTCAAGAGTATTTCACTTATATCGCGGCTGCTAGTATTATTGCAGGGAGAAAGCCCGCAACACCATTGTGGCTATGGGTTGCGGTGAAACCTGCGAGCATCGGCTGGAACTAGCGAACCATGGGTGGTACTTCGCTGAATTTCAGTGTAGCATTGCACCCAAACCTGACTGCGTGTAGAACAGTTCTCTACTGCAGACAAAGTTGCCGAGCCCCTTGTGGGATTCGAACCACTGACCTCCTGATCCGAAGCCGAGCGCGCTAACCACTGCGCTATCCCGCCCCCCTGCTGAATAAGGATCTAGACTGTATTATAGGCTACTATTAAATACACAGTCAAGAAGTGTGACTATTCATGATGGTATTTATGTGGAACAGCTACTTCTTCTGAATCAATTTTTTCTAGTAGTAGTTACCCTTATTTCTTCAACAAAATTATCACCTCAAAATATAGCTTTAACATTTTACTATTACTTTAAGCGTCTTGTTTGTCGTCCTCAAATGATAATCAGGAAGTGATAGATTTTCTGTCACAATATTTATAAATCAACCTTTTGTTATATTTGTTGTTTATTTAATGAAAATAACAGATTCTGTTATAATTAGGATTTTGAAGGGACACAGAGTATGTTGTCAGAGTCAAATATGTCAAACTTCATTAATGGTGTTATCTTATCGAGAAGTGGTAATTGTTTAATACAATCAGAATACTAATGGTTATCAGTTCAGTATAGTGACAGTAAAAAGTATTAAGTCATGATTGTGATAAATAAAACAGACAGTGGCGTCCACCAATTGATCAAACTTAATTTTGGAAACTTATCTACAGAAGACAAAAAGACAAACAATGGTTGATAGTGTTAAGAAGGTCACTTAACTGGGATTAACAATAAGTGGAATATCAGTGAAAACAAGAAAATATCATAATGTTGGCATTTTGAGATAAAGATGCAAGTTTATGGAGGCGATTTTAACTTAAAGGAGAATTCCAATATGATCTAAAGATAATACAAATTATGAGTTATATAATTTTTTTCGTTTAATGGGTTAAAAAGTTACATCAATTTCAAAACATGACATTGCTACGACGAGGGGTAACAATTTTTAAAAGAATTATTACGAAATCAAGAAACCACGAGAAATTGCTGAGAGAAGCTTAGATTGTAAACTCTGAACATCTTCGTGCGGTGGAGTTTGCCTCTGCCAGCGTATCTTTAGCCTACATATGCCAAGATGTCTTGGTTTGTTTAATGACAGAACTTTGCCACATATCAATGCTATATTGGTGTAACAATTCATCGATAGTAGCGATGATTGCATCATCTATCACTCGATACGAGTGCATTGATACAAAACACATTTAGACAATATATCACGATATTTATATCGTGATGGTTCACGGTACATCGATGTATCATTGTAAGAGGCAAACTATCCTGATACTGTTTACATAATTTGTTAACGAAGTTTTTATTCTATTTTAGAGATTACAGTTATTAGACATACAGAAAATATGCGATATTTTTTATATTTTATTTGCAATTTCACAGTCTTTCGAATTTTGTGATTTTATGTCATGTAATGTTTATAAAAGTTTGGTAGCTAAAAAACCACATTACTTTTCTATGTCCCATGTAATCTCTTTTCATAAACTTCAGAAAATTGTAATTATGTTTTTTATCACAATCACTGTATTGTGATGATTATCGTCTCGCAGGTTCCTTGGCAACACTTCCATGACATATTATATTCCTTGAAATCGAGATATATCTTCTAGCCACTAAGGCACAGGTTTAATCAGTGCAATTTTTTTTATTTGGACTCTAATACATGTAGAGGGAAATATAAACTCTAGAAATGTATAGGTTTTTGGGATGGATATTTGTGGCCTGTAATTGCAAAATTGAAAAAGTATGGGGGACTATCAAAACAGGCTTCAGGGATAGGTAGGCCTAGACATTCACAACACCAAGCATTGATTGGTGCTTTCATGCACATTTGGACGTCACTTACACCTATGTACACAAAATCTTTATGTGAAATTTTCCCTATTCGAATGAGGACATTTCTTGCAGCAAACGATTTCACAACTGGGTACTGAAAAATTCAGAAAAATTTATATTGTGGTTTAAGAAATATCAGCTGTCAAAGTTTTCAGGTGCGAAAACTTCTGACGTAGCGGCCATTTTGTGAACTTTAATTTGGCACTATGAATGAAATTTCGTGGTGAGTCGCCTACGTCATATTCTCGCGTTTTCACGCTATCATTTGGACAGCAAAATGGCGCGCACATCGAAGTTCGTAAATGTATTTTTTTTTCAACTTTGAATTTGTATTTTAGCGTTGGTAAAATATCTAAAAATGATTTGTCGGAACGAACGGAATAATTAACAAACCTTGTTTTAACAGAATTATTTTCATGCTTATTGGAATTCTCCTTCGACTCAGGTCATAAGAAATTTTAGCTCTTACGGAAGCCACATAAGAAATCATAAAACATCCCGTAGCCTACTCCGATTCAGTTTAGCGTAAAAGTTGCATAAACAATAAAACATGTGTGGATTTCAATGCGTTATATACTAAAACGTAAAAAGCTCGTCATATGATTGTGAAATGAAACCGAAAATAGAAAGATATGGGCATTGAGTGTGAACTACGTACATATGATCTAGATCTACCCTTGATATTGTCTGTAGTTCGTGACGCTAAGCGAACGGAATCAAAAGGCTCGAAAGATTATTTGTATTGCAGCCTTAGTGTTTGATGAAGATTTTACAAAAAAGATTCAACTGTTCTATCAAACTCTGATGCTAAGTGTTGTCAAAATTGGAGATGACATTGACCCAGTGTCAACTGGGTGTCGATTCAATCAATGTCGTTTTCTTCGATTGGTTTGGCTAGCAACGTTTCAAACCCCCAGATTCTTCATTGGAATATTACATACTTCACAAAGCATTAGCCACGTTTTACTCTTAACATACACAATATCACCCTTACATTGTTTATCAACATTATTGATACATTTAAATAATTCGTTGCTTAGCACGTAGACTCCTAGAGTCAGGTGAAGACCACACTGAAAGCCACGCCTTCGTATTTCGGCATGACGACAGCCCACCGCTAAAAACAACGACTTGTAAACAAAAGTGGGACGACTACAAACGTTGACAAATGAGTTCATTTTTACCTTCATTTGTGATGCGCTGGAATCCCCCGTCTTCTTTGTTAGAAGCCATTATTTGATGCTATTACGATCCGATTTAGCAACAGCTATGTCCGACCTCAAAGGCTGTAGTGGAATAGTCTGTCGTATATGACTGCTGATCACGTGCAGTGAGTGGTTGGTTGGCAATATAATCACAGGCTATGCCGACTACTTCGAAACGATACGTTTAATAGCTGTTCACCGCTATAACCTAAAGCAGGAATATGCGCAGATGTGTATATGTGACAAAAGTACGATTTCAACGTATGAATAAAGCACTTATGTTTGTATTCGTTTGTAAACAAAATGTATTGAATGCTATTGATACGCTCCCTGGTGATGACGTCACACGATTTACCCACGTGACCCCCTAGTTAAAATTAGCATGGGATATTACCTCTGACGTCACGGCACCCGATTGAAGCAAAATATAAACAAACAGACATTGATATTCAATGCTTTACCGCCGCTAATTAGACAAGAACCTCATCAGTGGCAAATAATTATGAGACATTGACATATTTTTCAATTACGAGGCATACATCCTCACCGCATGTTTGAGAATAAACAACTCTCCGAAAGATTCTGATAGTTGTATTGACAATGGAACAATCGCCGCACAACACCGATGCCAAATTACCGCATTGACATAAATGGTCGATTCCATTACTGAAGCAGGGGTGTAGGAAGTAGGTTGGGCTTCAGCTCAATTATCGACCGGCATGTGTACAATCCCGACTTAGTAAACTTGGTTCATGTCGAATAGGGTTAGTCCTGAACTTGACGACAGACTGTCAGATACGGGCATTCTTGAGAAGAGAAATCAACAAAGAACACAAGACCAGAACAGACTTATGTCATCGCCTGCACAAGTCCATGCCATAGAGATGGGTGCACGACCAAAGTCGAACAGGGACGAACAGTTTGTCATCGGAGGTAGGCCAACACGTTAATTAACCTTACGTGCTTCTTTTGTACACGCTTTGAGACGTCGCTCACCAAAACGCCTTTGGTGCCAAACGTTCTGGTTTTGAAATCTTGGTTTTATTTTGGGTTTGATTTGAAATTCTTGTTAAGAATTGTTATCTTACCTTTCTCAAAGCTGTAAAAAGGATTGGTTTATCGTTTTTAAGTCATCTTGCGCGATGTTTACAAATATGTTTGTCGATGTGTTTTGATTTCTGGAGTGATATTTGTGTTTGGTTTGATTTGGAAGTATAACTTCACCTGTATGACACTCACATTAGGATAATCATTAGTGTTTTTTTAAAAGTATATTTTATAGGTGTACAGATTTTGAAATTAGTTGTTAACTATGTATTTCGATCTTTCTCTAAGATCTTTTAGAAGAAGGTAGAAAACATGGCATCGCCGGAGATGAAAGACTTTGTCAATTTTGTATCATAACATGCTTTGAGGCGGTATACCATTGTTGAATGATATGACTATATTAGAATGATAACTACTCTGCCAAATCAAATGATAACTAATCAGTATACCAATTGTTCGTCATATGACATGGTAACTCAATGGCTATTATCACTTAATCCATATTGAATTATTTTCAAGCGATTTATGCAAGGTATGTAATTCATCAAAACATTCGATTTTGTAATTATTTATTATTAAGTCGATAGGGTTAGGGATATTTTTTCATGTTATCGCTGTTTTCAAAACTTCTATGGTTCCTTGAAAAGTGTCCTCCTAAGATTGTTTGCTTTGATGTCACGTGGTGTCATTAACCCAATAATATTCTTCGGAATGGGTTGACACAAAGGCTGAATTCTTCGATTGTCATCGTCATGTTGTTATTTCATGATATTTTCATATTGACTTATCTTCGGATTCCTTGCGATTTTTTTTTACCTTTTTTCCAAGGAGAAAATGGATTACTGAAATTCAAGACCAGAAATTATGCTTCTCCAAACACAGATATAGTAGTCATCATTTTCCTTCAATCATGTGCAACGATATGTTTTTAGTTTACACCAAACAAGGAATTGAGTTTTGAATACTCCTTAAGGAGTTGAGGTACGACATGAAAAAACGTGAGGTAGTAAAACGCAACCAAATATTCATGAGCGAAAATAAACAGACGAGCTAGATTCGGAAATCAATTCACACATTTCAAATTGAGATTTGTACTTATTCAAGTGGTATGTATGAACTTTATAACATATATTTTTAAAATTATCAGTGACCATTTTTGCTCAAGCATATGTCTGCAACACCAGAAAATGCAGCCTTTTCTTCCATTCTTGTGTGCGTGTTACTTTAACTTATCTTTACTTGCATCTTTGTCCAAGGAGAAGTTCCTTTTAAACATCAAGTTTAAATTGTTTCAAAGAAAGCTTTAATTGCATTTCGGAAGAATCTTTCTCCGAACTGACATTACTGTTATCGACTCTCTCTAATGCATTTCACAATCATAACCTGGTAGTAACGTACATGGCAATACAGCTCTTTTGCACTTTGATGATTTTTCTTTGAAAGGGAAATAACTCTCCTAAATGATGAAATAATTAATGATTTAGTTTTTTACCTTCGAAAAATAATAGAAACAAAAATGCAAGTTAACTTTTTACACGAATAGTCTCAATGAATTTCGATCGTTAAATATCTGATATTTACCATGTTAAACAATTGTCGATCTAAATTCGATTAGATTATTTTACGTAATCGATGTATTTATTCGTAGGAATTTCTCTTTCTTTTAAAACTGAAACTTAAAACCTAAAAGTTGTAATTAGTTGAAGAAAGCCTGACAATATCATTAGGTAAGTTGATAATGTCAAACCACGTTTAGATTTTTCAACTGCCTAAAGTCATGATATAATTACAAAGTATCTAACATAAAAGAGAACAACATGACAGGCGGAGAGGATGAACTCTCTACTGACAAGATTGGCGACTGTATGACAACTAGAATAGCAGCAGGGAAAAAAGCTCCTAAACTGACCATATTTTATACGTAGAGCAAGGCAAATTGTTTAGTCGCAAATTGAGAGTGAAAAGCAACTAAAATACGTACCACGACAAAGCGCTCGTAAAATGATTTGTCATAAATTAGATGAGGGGATTTTGGGTTTAACGCCGCTTTAAACCGTATCTCATTAATATCACAGCAGCTAGTATTCTGGCAGTGAAACCGTCGAATAGAATTAGCAATACATGCGTGGTATTGTGCTGAAATTAATTACACCCAAACCTGACTGCATGTAGAACAGTTCTCTAATGCAGACAAAGTTGCCGAGCCCCTGGCGGAATTCGAACCCTTCTTAATGCGAAGCCCAACGCGCTAACCGCTGCGCTATCCCGCCCCTGTTCAGTGTACATAAACTATCAGTAAAATGTCCTTAAATTAACTAAAATAACGGTAGATGGAAACGACTTTAAAGTGTTTGATATAGTTTGTGGAAGTTCTTCCTCCAATGATTTGATACATTTGATCATTGATTTACAAATATTTGAACAATACATATATAGAACGTCATACTAGTGCATTTTGATGTTTTGTATTGAACGAGAAGATGTCATGGGAGCAGAGAAACAACGAGTTCGAAGAACAATATTTTGATCAAATTCAGAATTGATTTAATATGATAAAGCATAAATCAAACAATGATCAAGCTATTTTGTTTATAAACAATCGTGTAGAAATCAGTAACTTTCAAAGTTCAAGGTCATTTTAGCCGTCAGTCGGAGTCACTGTCGAAGATAACACGTCTACGCTTTCGCTGCTGATTTTCAAGGTTAGTGGAATTTGTTTGAGATGACAAGTTGAAATTGATGTTGAAAGTGCCACCGTAAATGTTGCTGTTGCTGAATAACCCAGATGTCATTCCGTGAAATGCACTATTGCTATGGGCCGTGTTTTGGCTAATCCAAGGATTTATATAGTCTATACACGTCCTTGGCTAATCTGACTGTTTTTAGGTGTGCGTTCAAGAGATTCTGAAACTGATTGCATGTGAGAAGTGTCATTAGAGGAATTGTCAACGGGAACAAGAGAATATTTTTTAGCACCAGTAAGGATGTTTAAATAAGAGCTTTTGTGCACCTCTGGGAAACTGGGAATCCCAATGACCTAAATGTATATCTATAAATAGCTGCTTCGGGGAAAGCCGGGTAGTCTCAAGGTTCAGAAAAAGTAGAACCGGCAGGGGTGCAATACGGATTCTCGAGTGCAATACGGAATTTGAAGACGTATTCCGTATTGCACCCTTGTATTACTATCCTAAGTTTACATGGGTATATAATAAAGGTTCTTTCAAAGCACCCAAATAGTTTATATCAGCAAGGACGTATATGCCTTTGATATCAGTAATATATAGATCTATCCATTTTTATGCCAATCATTTTCTAAAGAACAAATGTTTAAAAATGTCAGTTCCATTAAAACGTGTATGTATTCTAAAATGCCTACATAATATATTTTCGCTAATTGAGAAGAAAAGAGAGAAACTTTAGAATGACGGAATGTCCGTGTAACACTGATTACGAATTTTTTCAATTGCATTATTCCTCAAACTATTTCACAAAGAAAAATCAACTGTTCAAATATTTTCTCTCAAACAGTTAGATGGGTGGAATGATTTGTTTTACTTTCTCCAGACCAAATCTCAACTAATCAATGATGTTGGCGGTAAAGTGTACATTTCACTAATTATGGTTACATAGGCAATGTCTATATTTTCATATCAGACCTATGTTTAACGAGATTTCAACAGACTTGCACTTTCCCAACAGTCATGGTGATATTGACTATGTTAACTGCAGTATGTATTCATGTTCATTTTAATATCACCCACGTTCATTTTGTACGTTTTTCATATATCATAATCATTAACGTTCATTATTATCAACTCCATACATATTTCAGTATAGCTGTTACTTAATTCAATATTACTTTAAATGTACATATTTAATAAAACACATATTTACGTCAACTATCGAGTATTTTGTACAAACTTTCCCCTACCATCCCGATTTTATAGATTCTATGTACATATATATCCATGTTCATTTCAATATCACCCATGTTCATTTCAATGTCACCAATATCAGTACACTAGTATCGACGATCTTCAATTCAACACATTAAAACATTTCAGAATATCTCTTGTTGATTCCAGTATCTGTCGTTCATTTCTAGTATCAATGTTCTTATATATCTTCTTGATACATATATACACATTTCAATATAAATTGTACACTATTTTTGTATTTGTACTCTGGGCCACGCGGCCTCCAATGCTGAATAAAATCTCTCTCTCTCTCTCTCTCTCTCTCTCTCTCTCTCTCTCTCTCTCTCTCTCTCTCTCTCTCTCTCTCTCTCTCTCTCTCTCTCTCTCTCTCTCTCTCTCTCTCTCTCTCTCTCTCTCTCTCTCTCTCTCTCTCTCTCTCTCTCTCTCTCTCTCTCTACACATTTCAATATCACTCATAAGGATTTCACTATCACGCATATTGATGTCAAATCACCAATTTCGATTTCAATATCATCCATTTTGATTTCCAAATCACTCATGTTGTTTTCATTATTACTAATTAGGGATATATATGTCATATAGATAGCGAACAGATGTAACATATATGTTTGGGATCACACTATCTGCCGAGAAGTACAATGCTTTGTACCATTGTAGATATAACAATGTGACATTAGAACTGATTCAAGGATGTGTATCGCAGCCTTGTTTGGTGAATGTCCCACACCTTCGATATTGATCAACGATAATCAGTTCAACATACGATAATTCAATCATTCATTTTCATCTCACACTCACCCATGAACACTTAAATATGCCCAATTGACTAACATCAATATGATAGTATTTCATAATGCGAGGACTACGCTGTCATGAATCGTATTAAACTATAATTCATCAAAACCGTGTAACAAAGTGTAAACTGATAATCAATTGTAAATACTACAAATGATAACATTTAATAACTTTGGAAAGGAACAAACGTAAACCCAAAGACAGGTTGGAAACATAACATTATATAACGACTTATACTCATTTCTAAGGTAACATGTAATAGAAACCAAATTGGTCGAACGTAGTTTATTTCAAAGGCAAATATAAGTGTATATAATGTGGTTTTGATGCATTTAATTCCAGTTCTAACATAGGCTGTTGAAAACAAAGTTGTAAATGCTATTGTCATGACTGATAATGATAAAATCAGATGTGCTTTGCCACTTTATGTAGTTGCTATGGGAACGGTAGTTCATTATATGCATTGAAAGGAAAAAGTTTTATTTCATTAAACTCATTCAAATAGTCATTGCAGTATTTGAATATAATGCCTTGTCAGAACTCATATTATTTCAATTTTTACAATGTGTTGAAATCTGCGTTCTATTCTTAAAGAGCCACTCCTTGATTTTCATAACATATTATTCACCTTTGATACGAACCTTAATGTTATATGTGGTGATATAAAATCAAAACATCCTAACTTTAACAGAGGATTAAAAAAAATACTGTTACAGTAGTAAGTTTATAAGGCCTCTTTATTAAGGCCATTGAATCACCGAATACGAATCATTATAGATCAATATGATGCAACTCTATCAAAAATACTTTGTTACGTTGTAACCGAAGTACATCTATGAAGTCACTAGATGTTAACTTTGAATTCTCACCTCAATTTATCTGTATTGAGTCGTATTGAAGTTAAAGTTATCAACCTTGTACCTTCCATAGATGAAATTTATTAAACATCTGCGTTCAAGTTCATTGAGGCGTCACCTGTTTATCTGTATTTGATAAAAGTATTTTCCATGTGTATATCAAAAGATTCGTACATGCTTATGTAACTTAAGTGCTATATCCATATACAAGGTGTATGCTGAAATGGCGTATACATGTTAGAATAAAAGGTAACGGTGTGAAGTATTGGCATGAAATTTAAAACTATGAGAAGAGCGTGAATTATAGTTTATGAATACATACAGTACATAAAGTCAGATAAATAAGTCATTGGGAAATATCATGAAATAATGTCTATGAATAATAGCTTGAGAAAAGATGAGTTTTGATTTAAAAAAGTCAATGAAGGTGATATCAAAACAAAATAAACTCATATTGTGAAATTGTCTTTCCAATATATTCAAGACAATCTTGGGTTCAACAGGGTATGAAACAATTGTTTTATCAATATTTTATGAAATGCTTCATCCTCTTATATTCAGTTTCTTATGAATATGAAATAATTGGTAAATACAATAATTGATAATTATGCTGCAGATAATTATCCATGTTTGATTTCATGGATAATTCATGTGTCTTTACGGGGGATTTCTATTAATGGCCTATTAGAGGCCAAACTGACCCCTGACCGCTGTAGAAGTAGATAATGACCATAGTCAGACCAACTTATTACCAAGGCCACTCAAATTGCAACAGAAATGGTTTGAATTGATTTACTCTCTTGAACCATTCATGTAAGTTCCGCAAACTTGACATAAAGCTCCTTTGTGGATAGATATGCATTGAATTCACTGTAGCGCGTCTCTATGTTTTACTTATTTTTTTTCTATCAATATTAGTTGATGTAAAACATATCGTTACTCAAAACGATTATCCTTATACCTAGACATCACTTATCAAGCGAAAACTTTTGTTATATAAGAACACCTTTTTTCATTTAACTTGGGGGAAATGGATTCTCGGATCTTCACCGAACTATGTGTGTTCCTTTTACTTTCCTTAGGAGAACATGCAACAGTGTTAAAATCCATAAAGTATGTGTGAAGTATATATAATGAAAGAAAATGTACGTGGTGTTACAGAAGTTATTTAAGTCCATGCACATTCTATCAAGAAGTTATCGAAACATGAAAAAATAGGGAAGGTACTTAGGGCACATCTTATATTGAAAACGAACCATTACGGTTCTCATCTATCCATATATTCACATATCTGTAGCTGCCGGAATCATTCTTAGACAACTTAATGTTATCAAAATGCTTTAAGAGTATTCTTGTTTCCAGTAACAGTTGAAATATTGTAATTCGTTTACAGGCATTACTTGAAAAAATATTCTTGTTTCCGGTAAGATTTGTATAAATGACCATGCGTTTACAGGCATTACTTGAAAAAGTATTGTCGTTTCTAGTAAAGTTTGGATACTTAACAATGCGTTTACAGGCACTACTTGAAAAATATTCTTGTTTCATGTTAGGTTTGGATAAATGGCGATGCGTTTACAGGCATTACTTGAAAAAGCATTCTTGTTTCTTGTAAGGTTTGGATTTATGTTATTGCATTTAAAGGGATTAATCGGGAAAGCATTCTTGTATTCAAATATGGTTGCTAAAGCATTCCCTTTTCAACAAATATCTAGTTTTAGGGTTCGCATCACAATTCTAGTAAACCAAGATCATGGCAATAAACAAATCTTAAGCACCGAAAAAGCGTCTATTTCTTTTATTTCCATTGCATATATGAAATGGGGTACCATTATCATTTTCGATCAGGACCATCTATTTGATGTTCTTTCATGACTATATAACATGAATTTCACGCATGTATATATGCCGTTAACTAACTCAACCAGAGCGCTCAAAGGCTTCCAAAATTCCAGGTTCCTTCTCTAAGGATGAAAATCGATGAACCATGAATTCTGATGCTCTAAATATGCCTCTTCAACGAAACTTGGGTTAAAGGGTATAACTTTAAGTTGATTATTGGCAAGTTTATTTCCGAAATATTGGCAAAAGAGGGCTAGAGGCTGATTTTGAAAACATTATCAAAGGTTGAAAGCACTGTTTTATGCTCGTGGATATTTTCTCTAAACCTCTTGAGCATCAGTTGAGTCTGATTCGATACTTGACATTGGGTGCACCGCTATTGGGAGACGCTTAATTGAATTTTTAGAGTTTATGTCACTGTGACATTGGACAGATTAAAGGTCAAAAGGATCAAGGATAAAATTCTTTTTCCTGATTTCAGTCAAAATGTTTTTTTCAACTATATAAATCAGAGTTAGTATGGTTAATTATGTATAGTTCAAATAGTTCTTTATCATATTTATAAGAAAATAACCTTATGGTGGTATTTCAAAATTCCCTCCCCAGAGTTTTTTTTAGAATCAGCGATATAACATGATTCAAAGTTACTTATATTGTATATATACCGAGTGCAGATTGTACTGTATTGTGAGATATGCATTAATGGTGCATTATTTAAATATACGTTATATTTGCGCGCGTCAGTGCATTTAAAAGAGCTTTTCAATCGTGTTTCGGGGATGAGAGGTTAACTAGTTATCATTTGTTGACACCATATTCACACTTATTTGGTGAATTGTAATCAGGGATGTGATAAGCAAGATGATTGAGTTCGTAAAATTTATTGATGACACCGTATAACTTCTAAAGTATAATTTGGCATCGTGTCTTAATTATTGTAATTATTGATGACATTTAGTCATGCAGTTTCTTGAGTTTAACCATTGTGATGTCATTAATGATTAGCCACAATGTGTCACTTTACATTTGTGTTACAGATCTCTATTGGGATTGATCATGATGAAAATTGTGCTAATTAAATAATACATTTCATAAATACCATTGGTGTTTTCATGTAACTTGCAATTATGATTGACTATCGTACACTTTTGAGATAATTACCTCATTTATACTTACCAACAGTTTTCCCATGCAAGTGAATATTTACTCAAAATTTGTATGTTTTGTATTTTCAAACTTTCCCCATTGAATATTTGTTTATGCTAATTATATTTAATTCAGAGGATAATCCACAAGACGACTTTCCGTAGTAGGTTATGAAGTCATTATACTACATGTACTGCGTCATTTACTAACCCCATGCGGGCTGTTAGTGTGAATTTATTTTATACATTTGATGTAGGGAAATGGATTTGCGTAGCAATAATCACCTTGCAATATTCGCTTTACGAATCACTGAATATATAAAACATATATAATGTTTCAATTGGTAAAGTTTGTTTCCGTTTTCGCGAGACCACTTTTTTTCGTTTGATACACGCTATCGTGGGTTTAAAGCATTGATCGTCCATTATTGGCAATACGGTAACAAAGTACGAAACGATGGCCTATCGTGATCCCAACCAATCTGCTTCTCACAAAACCAAATATTGGGATTTACCCTTTAGAAATTCTTGATCCCCTAATTTGTGCGCGTGAAAGGTTTGTCAATAGTGTACTGATCGCGTACACACGATGGCTCATTTGTTGCAAAACGCTCTTCGAAGGTCACGGCTGCTTATATTAGATTGGTCATTTTAGACATCCAATCTGGTCAGTCTGGATGTCCCAGTGGCCAAAGGTTGTACTGGTAATTTCAGATGATCATAGATAGATCGCATCAAATCGATCCAACAGATAACATCTGGGTTTTATTTATTTGGTTTCTTGGTTATTAAGCTTGGTAGTAAATATGCTATAAAATTACCGATGGTTATCTTAGTTACTTATGAATTTACTTTGTTTACTGGATACAACGGGTATATTTTATAAGAAATTCATTTCATAAGGATTCGGGTATATTTACACATTTCTCATATTCTCGTGTCTTATTATTGTGTTATATAATACACGCACAATAATTCTACCAGTGGTATAGAACCATGGAGCAATGTGTTAGATTACTACACGCTACTACTAGTTTTGATAAAGAAGTTAATGATGTTTTAATGTTTTGACTCGAAAAGAATACTTTTCTTTTAGAGACGGCAACACAACTTTTAATGTTAGAGTTCTAGCATTCGTTAAATGCAGAAAAGTTTCTGGTTTGTCTGAAATAGTAACATAATTTTTTTCTTCAGGAAAGGAAAGGTATATTAACTGACAAAGAGTCGGCAATCATTACGCGGATAGCCGCACTAGGTCTCATGGGATATCAGTTAGGCGCAATCAAGTGTTAGCGTCGGTCTAAAGACTGAAGCAATAGAAGGGTGATTGAAAACAAACACCCGTTTCCCCTCTGGATTCTGTTAATGAGGACAGAGCTCAAAGCCTAAGATAGCCTTCTATGAAGAAACGCTGTGGAAGAAATTGGTTATGATCATAATATGCACGAGAATCGCGAGCAGTTAATAGAAGTACATGATGGTTGCTCGTGAATCTCGTGCTGTTAAAACGCGGTTTGGAGATCTCTTGTACATTGCATCGAGTTGCACGTGCTGCTCATGAATTTAGTGATTTTCCTGCTATACGTTGGCATTTTTTTTTGGAATCCTTATTAAAACAACTGTAACTTGTACCAGAGATAAATTAACTTGGTATACATATAGTTTCAAAATTATCGCAAATATTCAACTACTGTCGTTTAATTTGTCGAAATATGAGTCTTTGGCATTTTGTAAATTTTATGTTGATAAGATTTCTGAAAAATGAGTTCCTATTTTCTTCACATTCCGTTTAGACCTAAACGTCAAAATTTTAAAAAACCTCCGTTTATAGTAAAACAAATAAATGAGATAAAATGATTCATAATATTCGTCATATTAATTGTGAATTATAAACCGATTCTAGTGTTGAATCAGGTATCAGATCTCACTGCTTTTACAATTGCAATTTTGCAAATAACATAATTATTCAAAGAGAAACAAGAAAACCACGTTATATTTGTGTCTCTCAAATCCTCATATGTATAAAATCAGTTGTGAACATAGCTAATTGCAGTCTTCTAATAACGAATTCTTGTAAGTGAAATTGACCATTGTCGATTTCACCGCCGCCACTGATGAATGTCTACACAAGCGTTAAGAAGACTCGGTCAATGTCATATAGATGGCAAGAGAAACAATTAGCTGTATCGATCTTCCCATTATCTTGTCTCTTGAACGACGTTCTTTATCAACGTCTACCGTCCAGACTTAGATTGACTACACGCCATAGCAAGCTTTCACATTAGAGAAAGTCTAGAAATCTGAAAATAAGTTTATGATATTAAACAGGATGCTTTTTGATATTCTCCTATTTGATTTCGGACACTGATTACTGTTTAGAGACGTAAGTTAGTCCATGAACATTGGGTATAGCCGGGAGATTAGAAATTACATATAGTCTTAAGGCTATTTCAAAACGCCCTAAAATAGACTTAAACTTACATTTATTCTTTTGAATAATAATTCGCAAATACGTCCAATTTAAAAATAAAATTCAAGAAAAAGGAGGTATATTGATGTCAATAATTTAATTACTTCCAAACGAAAACAGTTATAGCCTTTAAATATTACACAATACACACAATTCACATTGAATATTTTTTTAATTTCAATAATTAATTAAAAGGAATGTGGCACGTTTTATTTGATTTTTTTTTTCGAATATGATATTTGTAACAGTTGTTACAATATGTATTAGAATTTTATTTTAGAGGGTGAAATCGCATTGCATACGAGGTCGTCACGTTTTAAATGAAAACTGCTGGTTGCTATTTCATTGTACACACCTTTTAATAATTTGAGGTAGGGATATTGAGTTGCTTAACTGCATGGACCATTTAAAATATCCTCTAAGAACTAAGATTGGGTAGAATTGCATTGCAATTGGTTACAGTTTTAAATCTTATCAGATTTATCTTTCCATAAAAAAACGTGATACAGTCTATTTAACAATTAACTGATCTTTTCTAATTAAGACATTGAGATGTCTCTCGTTGGAATTAAGAAAAGTAAAACTGTTCTCTGTAACTGACATGATATTGATAGGAATTTCGTGTTTTTTTGTTTATCTCATGATTGTTTTTAAATAAGGAAACTAAAACAACTATACAGATGTGAATATGTAAATAATATATATATCAATGATAGTGCATAAAACCAATTCCAAAATATCTCTCCAGGAAACTCGAGTCAAACCCTACTGCGCTAACCTCTTTTACCATTCGAGCACTTTCTGGGCTAGAATCAGAGACAAATTATTGGGCCCAAATATAAGTTAGTTGTGCAATCAGCGACGTTCTTTCAAATGTTATCATTTGTAAAGCATCGATGAGTTCCGTATGCTACGGATGCTAGAATTATTCTGTGAATCCATGAGTATTCTTGACTTAGCACGGATACGTAAAATGGTAACTGAATCATGACATAGGCCTATATAGACGACAGCAAGCACGACTTCCATGCAAGAAGTATTTTCATTGGCTGAAATTCGGCAATCGAAGTTTGTGTATGACACAGTGAATTAGCCACCTCTATGGGAAGAGAATACAAATCGGGAACCTGATTTTGAAATTATTACTTGCATCTTGCTTCTTTGCCTTAACATACTTGAGTAAGTTTTCGCTAGATTCCTTTTGATAAATCGATAACGCAAATACTGAAATGCATTATTTCAAATTATTACTGCCTTGCTTTTTGAAAGACGTTTTTTAAACGTCAAAATCTTTGAAAGACATTTTTTCAGCTGAATCAAATGCAATACAATGCGTGAAGATGACAGGATTTCATGTGCATTTCCTGAGAACTATTCCTAGCTGAGTTCTTTGAAATACGCATATCAACGTCAAAAACGTTGACAGTTTGATATGGGCCTTTCTCCATCATATCGGAATCAATCGCGATGTGATCTGGTGATTTTATTACATAATCAGCATTGAAATACTGAAATTTTGATAATGAAATAAAATGTCTCTCAAGCCACATTGACTATACATATTTTCACTCTGACCAGTGACGATTAGATTATATCCTTATTGTACCAAATTAAAGTTACATTGCTACCTTAAACAAGTTTCTAATTGAAAACTTTAGTATAATTTTTCACTTAAGAGAATATTTCATGAAGTTAACCAAGTGTAGTGTCATGAGCAAAATTAATACTTCACTTAATATCCAATTAAGAAATATCATCTTTAACATGTTATTTTGAAAACTACATTAAGTATTCTTAGTGTATTATACTGCATGTTTGTAAAAAAAATTTAAAACAGGTTAACCCTCACCCTGCTCCATCAGCGTATTTCAATCCGCAGAGCTCTTTCCAATACCCTGATCTTCTACAGGACAATAGCCTCCTATTGTAATGTATAAACCAGGCAATGAAACCACTCGCAAAAGCAATAGCGGGAACAACCCGTATGACAAATGCGTTGAATTCGAGATATTAACTTCAAGCCCTCTGCATAACGACATTTCATTGGCTGAAAAAAGTACGCGCTTTACATAGCTATGGTTAACCAGCTATCAACGATACGAAGCTTTTGGCCTTGAGGATATCAGGGTATCGAAGTAGCGCTGCGGGTTCAAATACGCTATTGTAGCAGGATTGTTAACTCTACTACACGTTAAACTCTTCTTTGTAAACATCGCTAGTCGACCCCAGCTCAAAGTACTGCCTTGCTGAAGGTTAAGCATTTTCTAGGCCCGAGAAACCAATAATCTAATAAAAAATCTTGTTACGCAATCAAATTTCAGGATCATTTCAGCCATAATCGTCTTTGACTAAAATATTTAATAACCAATATTTCGTCAAAGCGATTGATCAATGATTTGTTAACCAAAATATTGAATCGGTAAGATTCATTGCTCTAAAGATTCACTCAGACCGTTGCGCCTTTTTTGTTGAAACGACTTAATCAACGTCTTTGAAGTAAACGCTTTTGGTTTCAATGTGTTTTGTGCGATTTGAATATTTGGATGCCATTATAAGTGTTTGTCAATATTACAAAATCAATAACAGGAAGTCAAATACGCTTACGTCCTTTGATCTTCTGAAGTAATTGTTGAATCAATCAACAAACAGGAGTTTTTAAGTAACTTTACTTGTGAAGACTTGTCTCCGTCAACATTCGAGCAAATCGGAATATATATAAAGTGTCAGATTGACGAGCGGATTGGATTAGTCTGAAACTAAACTTATTCAAGAATCTACATAATCGTATGAATAATTAATTGCATCATGTAAATTACCAATATTTACAACGGTATTTTTACTTTTTTCAGCCACTTCAAGTTTGATTTCAGTATGCCTTTAATATACATGTAAAATTAACACATTCGTAAGCTAAAACATCTTATTGTAGATAATTATGTATTGACTTAGTTGAAAGGGAATAAAAAAAAATATTTGGAATGTTTTCTTTTTGCAGAAAAACTTATCATTTTATGAATGTTTATTTCATTCTAGCTGGAAGATAAACCTAATGATTAAAGTCCATTTTTTATGTAAGCGTCTTGCAACACATGATTCAAGGTGATTCTAAAAAATGAAATTACAAACACGCTTACATTGTTTATCTGTCTGTCTTGTGTTTGGGTCGCAACAGCAAAGTTTCGTATCGAGGGACTTAGTCTGTCATATCGATGGAGGAAAAAGTAATCAAGTTTTAAGTTTTGTGTAACTGTGTTTCTATGTTATAATATTGGAAAAATGTTTTCTATCATTCAGTAAACACAAAGCTTGGTGACAAATAACGCCAATTTAAGTATTTATATTGGGGTCCAGAAGCAAAAGTATCCTAATTTGTTTTGCAATATTGTGTCACAATTCCAAACATGTATAGCAATGCTAATCTGCAATAGATTGAATAAGTTAGATAGACTTTTATATACTGTAATAAATGACAGCTGTCAAAATAGATCTACCAAGGTCAATAATTAGATTTACACACATGCATTTCAATGTAAAGAATGCTTATAGCTACTAACGTTTGGGGAATATGGTCTATTGATTATGCCTTTTGATGTGCCCTGTTAATGATATTATAAGACCAGAATATATAACTCTTTGAGGTCTCCAAACGGATATTCCAGGACTTACTTCCATATCTACCGAAGCCAATGATTATGCATTTATAAGTATTCCCAAAGTAATCTTTGACCCTGCACCAAATCTTAAGTAGAGATATCTTTTACAAATGACTCTGCGATATGTATTTATGTTCATAACTACAGTATATCGTATGCCTTTCGTCATGCGTACCTATATTTTAAGCATATATCTTTTTTAATTATGCATTTTAACAGTTGGTGCAAAAGTGTCTCTCTTAAATCGCGATTGTTTGTAAAACAAAATAAAGTTAGATAACAATAAAGTATTCTGTCTGTCTGTCTGTCTGTCTGCTCCCCTCCATTAACTTGATTCGAATCAAGAATGGTTGATGAGCAAAATCGCATTTACATTACAAAGAATGTTATTAAAGATTCATTATTAGACGTTAATTGATTTCTGATATACTCTGTCATGCATATAAATATGCATAAGTGTCATACGAAGCATTCACTGATGTATGAAACAAGAAGATCTATGCTTGTCATGTTCCATTGAACAGTGTGATATTTTCCGGTTAATTTCCACATGTATGTGATGTAATGATAGTGATGCATTAACGGCTGAAATATAAATGTCTATATTTGTTATTTTCTGCTTAACAGTGTCATATGTTCTAGGTAATGACATTTTGCTGTTTTAATATTCAAAATGTGCTTTCATCATTAGAAAGCATCAAACGCTGATGTAAATCATACAAACTCATTAAAATAAGATCTAAAATGGTGATTATGTTTAACAGTGAAGTAGTTACGATACGTTTTAAAGGCGATTTGAAAATACTTTAATTATTGTAGTATGAGATTTGTTTTGATATTTAAAGGATTTAATAGACATAGGAGAAGAAATTAGCTCTCACTATACATATTAGAAGTATCATTTGATCATATTTTGTTAAATTAGAATTGCTTTTGTATAAGTGTTTTGCTACACAGCCATTAGAAGATATGTTTACATGTGTAACACCGGTCTAATATGGGTATATACACATGCAAACAATTAAATATTTATGTTGCAAACACAGTCACTATGGTATAATCATAAGCTTATGCAAAACTTACTATGGATTGCACAAAGAAAATTTACACGAATCATTTTAAATACGTCGAAATACGGCACTCTAACAGAGTCAAGTTGCCGGGAACATCAAATTGATGTAACAATATGTACATGTTATACTTCCGAGGGCAAACAAATCCGGGTTCATATATTTCATACGGTGCCCATGGACAAAATATCACTTTCTCTTTGTGACATCACGTCCATAACAATGCTTTGACATCACATGCAGTTCGACTATGACGTTGCGTTCAAAATGCACCGACGTCAACTTCGGTGATAAACAGAATATTATTCGTGCCCATGACAGACTATGTCATGAAACATTCATATGATATCCTATTAACAAAACGCATATGAAATTTTGTGATCGATAGTTTACCTTCTTATTTGTGATACATCAACATTACCGTTTCAATCATTCATGTGACTGTATAATCGGATTAAGAACTTTCTATCAAACTATATCATGTTTTGTTATATTTTTATTCCTCCGGGACAACTTCACCATAACAGTTTTCAAAGAAATTATGGATTTAATCCGGCTCGTATTGCGTGCGTATAATTCCCCCATGAATCATACATCGTTAAATGTAGACAGAATGTTTAGAACTATTTCAATTTTGGAGATAAGAGTTTGTGGAAAAACTGTCAAGTTTAGATAAGACACATAAATGAAGGTGATTGAAGTATGCTTTCGAACCAGAGTGTACTTTAGGGCGAAATAAAGATTTGAACGTGTTAACTGTCACATTCAATTACTCTTCATCCATTAAACCAGCTTTCGCTTGAATATAGAGCCGTTTAACGTACGAACATTTCGAGAATGTATACATAAAATTTTATATATGCATGTATTTAATCCGGATTCACCAATGATAATATCTACACAAAAATATTAGTGTTTCACCCCCACATTGGTAAGTTGATTGTGCTGCTGTGGGATTAAATGTTAAATTGTCTGAATTATAGAAGAGAAAAGCAACAATGTTGTTAACGAAAAACAACAATTGTTGTAATTTAAAAAAGCAAAACATATTTTATAGTGAAACGGTTCTAAAAATTTAACCATATTTTAATTGTCATTTAAAAAAAAATTAAAGGGAGTTTATAGAAGTGATATACTTAAGGAAGACAAGATTGTTTTGATAACAATTTCTTTATTGTTAAATTAACAACATTTCGGAGTATATGCTTTCTCCCTTATCAGTTGGGATGTAAATATACGTTACAGTAAGATGAACCTTGGTTTTTAGTGAGATCTCTGAATTTTCTGGGGAATTCGTGAAATCTCCATTTCACATATATAATGACTTCATAAAAACACGAAATCATTGAAATAAAGTCCATTATTACACCATTTCACTAAACACATTTAACATAAATCTTAACATAAAAGTCTGACAAATGAATTGTGTAATTTATTTACATTAAACGTTAGTACACGTGCGTTCCTGAAGATATTTAGTACTCCACAAGTCGTTAGCCTCAGGACTAGACAGTTACTATACAAGTTCGAATTTCGTCTTCTCACGTCACAATATGCTATAAAATTACAAGAAGAACATATTAGGATACAGTTTGACTCGTGGTTTGGCCAACAGTCAGTAAGATTTCGCCATTTGGTAATTCTAATTTAATTTATTTTTTATTTTTATAAAATTGTAATGTTGAAGGTTAATCATGCTGGCTATTATTTGAAAGGCATCTATTGAAATTGTCAGAATGAAATTACTTTACAACAAACATTATTGACTTTCATTTCTCAATACAATAAAACATATTCTTGGACACCATAATACCAAGATTTCATGAATTCAAATATCCAAAAGTTCTGAAACGTAACGTAATTGATATTTCTTTTTAAGCTGTCAGAAAATCATTTTATCAAATCAAACATATGCATTTTCTGTTTGCTATCGTATCTGTCAATATCTACTGGTAAAAAAACATGAGGGAGCAAAACTTTTGTTACTATTAACTGCCCTGACATAATGTCATTTAGTGTAAAGACACAATAGCTATAAACATGTTTTGATAAAAAATTCATGTGTATGTTTGTGACATAAGAAAATATCTTCACTATTAATGAAAGACAAAGGTACCAGTACGGACTACTTGTCCACACTTTCAGTTTTACGTCTTAACTGTATATACATCGCAAGGACGTGTCCATCACAATATAGATGTTGACATCATGAAACGTTTTTTTGTGTCTTACCATTGTAATTCTTCTGTCACAAAACACGTGTTTCTCTTTGTAAAACGTGTTTTATAACTGAAATTTTGAAACACTCTCTCAATCTCTTTGTAAACGGCCGTTTTAACGATAGATATACTAAATCCACATCATACCCGCTATTTCGGTTTATAAACCTGATGAGCGAATACCAATATAAAATACGTCAAAAGACTAGACATCGACTACACTTATTCAAATCATCATTAACGCGTTTCCCGCCATTGAAAAACAAATTTTATGCCTTTTGATCTCTTTATTAAAACAAGTAATTCTTATTCAGCTTTGGATATGGTTTTTCATAGCTTAACAACTACAGGCAGATTTAAAAATTCAGAAATATTCTGAATTACAAGAAAATATAAACAGAGTCTACCTCAACTATCTTTACATCGTGTCAATTTCAGTGACAATAAAATAACCACCTAAGTTGCTCCTAAAGTAATTATCCTGCAAGCATCACTGGCCAAACACCATTTGCTGAAAAGAATTCTCTAAATGCGATCTAGAGTCACAGCGTCGCCTAATTTTGCCGAACATAAGACGAAAATCCACAAATCCAATTGAGTGATTAGGAGGGAATTTGGCAGATGAAGAGAATAGGCTTTTATCAAGGAAAACAAGTTCTTTTAAGCTTCTAACTTCTGTATGTACGACATTTTTCAATGACCAAATTAATTTTGCTGTGTATAGTGAGAGTATAGGTGTATTCTATCATTAAGCTAGTTCTACACTGAATTTCAGCGCAGTACCACCAATGGTTCGCTAGTTCCAGCCGATGCTCGCAGGTTTCACCGCAATGCATGGTCACGATGGTGTTGCGGGGTTTCTCCCTGCCATTATAGTACTAGCAGCCGCGATATAAGTGAAATAATCTTGAAAGCGGCGTTAAACCCCATCTCACCTCATCTCACCTCACCTCATTAAAGCTTATTCTGTAATATATGTAATTATTGGTTGGAGTATTGAACGTATCTAATCATTGCAGTATTTGTGTCTTTTAAAAAAAATAATATGGCATCATTTTTACTCTATCACGAACGAGAATGAGTTGATTAAGAAATTCAGAATTAAAATACACCATGTTTTTAAAAAAACTTGCCAGATGATCTCTATACAATTTATTGCATTGAGATTCAGTGCTACAAGCTTATACCTTGTTAATGAACCTAAGATTCATCAACGTGATAACATTGGTATCATTCTATGGCACTTGTTGTATGTTACATCATTTATGTAATGCTGCGCATGTAATACCACAGAGTTTTAAGAAATGAATTTCATCATATGGTTGTCCACACGGTTATAACCTGTTTGAAACTTGTAAGATAAACTTGTATAACCGGCAAGCTTGCGACGCCGGTTATACAAAAGTTTATCTTACAAGTTTCAAACAGGTTATAACCGTGTGGACAACCATATGATGAAATTCATTTCTTATAAATTCAAACGTTGTATTTAAAGCGAAAATGCATTCGAAATGCAATTCTATAGCTGCTTGTCGCACTGACCTACACCAAGACGGATCTCTACCCGTATTCAGACGCATAAACAAAATAGTTCCAAAGACTCGGTAAAAATGACACTTTTTTATTCTACAAATAATACATTTTGTGTATCAAAAAACTAACAATGATTATATTTTTGGAAAAAAGTGGAAAATGTAAAGTTTAATTTAAATAGATCAAAGTTAACAAATAACACTCGCGTATTTATACTGTCCAGAATCTAGGTGACAGTACAGCGTGTTTTGGCTAGTTCCGGCACGATATCGTATAACCTGCATTTACTGAAGGTTATTTTGTATAACCCTCAACTTTGGGTTCATTGAAATGTATACCGATCACATGACCATGTCTGATCCAATCAGAATGCAGCATATCGTTTACATCACAAAGTCTGAATTTATAAACCTATGAAACATGGTAACCGTGACAAGCATGTACATTTCAGCATGATGCACGTGTAAATCGCCCCGCTCGTAATTTCGTCGTAATTGGCAACACGAGATTGGCAGCATCCTTTTGAAGATAGGTCACTTAATTACTATTGATTTAAAGGGACACGGAGTATGTTGTAGGAGTCAAATATGTTTAATCTTTGTAAATCGTGTTATTCTGTCGAGAAGTTTCTGAAAATTAACATTATAATGCTTATCAGTTTAATATAGTGACAATAAACACGTTTAAATCGAGATGTATGATCGAAAACTAGACAATGGCGCGCCAATGGCTGAAACGTAATTGTTTAATCTTATATACAGCAGATAGCAAGGCAAATATGGGTTTATAAATGAATCTTATAACTTATAAAAATGTTAATTGGACTTCTTGACATTGATAGAACTGTTATCCGATGATCATTGTAAACAAGAGGTTATCGTAATATTGACATTTAGAGTTTAAAATGCAATCTCAGAAAGACGATTTGAACCTACTCCAGGACAAATGGTATTTTGGCTCTTGTATAAGCCACATACAAAGTTGATAAACAAACTCTGTGTCTTTTAAATTATCCATTTTGAGTTCTTTTCTTTAATTTGTTGAGATTTTTGGCAATGTGAGTGTCATTAAGAATAATCACAGTTTCAATGACCTTTTCGTTTATTTCTCAGAAAGTTGGTATGGAATGATTAAGGCAAAGCAGGATTATTCATCAAAACTATTAGGGTGTTAAAATGTAAAATTAAAATGTAAGGATTTCATTTGATAAAAGACAAATGCATGGTTTCCCCCAAATAAATCAATGCAAACATATGTTGCTCGATCGTGACAAGAAATGAAAACCAATACACATAAGCAATGATACAATCCAACGAAATACTATTCGACTTCACACAATATTTTCAATGCCAATCTGTAATGAAAACCACAAACTAACAGACTTTTGTTGTTCATTATTTGAGCAATTCTTTTATGTTTGTCAATGCCCGCCATCATGACGTCATCGTTTCCATGGACACGAAACCTATGACACCAATATCCCATCCCTTTACCGTCATGATAACCAGAATCGAATATGTATTAATGCTATCCCGATTTGTCCGATAACGTTTTTATGTTACCTTTATAGATCAATAAAAGTCTATAATTTCTTTTTGATTTCTCCGTCAAGTTAATTGTTTCGCTCGGTGTATCGGTATGGCCTAATTGATTCGACCCCATTCTCCGACGCTCGGTAGATGTAATCAGGAACTTTTACCAATTTGCCATCACCTAAAAAAACAATAATGCATTTTTTAATTATTTATGTGAAGTGTTGGTTTTGTCACTTTGTTTATCATCAGAACCCATCACGTGAATCGTTGCGCCTACATGGTTTTTAACATTCTCTTCCAACAGAGGTAGCTCCGTCACATATAGGAATTTATGACGGAGCTACCTCTGCGTGGAGAGAATGGGTTTTTAATTATTTCAGATTATTGCCTATGGTGTTTATAATAGTTTTACTTTTAACATTAACTGATAAAATTGTAGTAAATGTCGTTGATGAATGACATTTCAATGTCAACAATTATACATGTTAACGCGCCGTCTCTCCATCTATGATTAATCATTTGTTTCCGTAGCTGAACAACGTTCATTTATAACACTGAAACTTTGTAAGCATATTATCCACCTCCTGAAGTGGTGCTTTTAATATATTCAGATTGATTTGCTATCCATGGAAACGAGGATCGTTTTAAAATGAACCGGAAATCAAAACTTGAAAATTACTCAGCTATTGTATCTTCCTTAAATAAGCAACAATTTTACCATAGTTCCTAGTGGAAACCTTCTTTCAATTTCAATTTTTTAAATCTTCTGTTTCGTTTCCATAGAAACGTACTTTACATTGACGTATATCTAAAGGTTCTTTTAAGTCAAAAGCAGACCTAATCCCTGTTCTAAATACACATAGAATTTACGATGCATTTAATGTTTTAAAATTCTTGAATTTCTAGTCTTCCGATATGAATAAGTAAGTCAGGCATAATTATTTAAGTACAAGTAGATACGGTATCCCACAAGTGTGTTCATCTTCTTATGTAGGTATGCTGTAATTCAGATTTCGTTTATACGCGAAATTGAATTACTCTACATGTAGCTGCAATGGCTGATCGCCATCTACTCCCAATGCATAGAATAATCATTATGAAAGTTCAACTTTTAAAAATTCCGATTTTGTTAATTATTATTATTAAAAGGATTCCATTCTGACTATATCAGAAAAGCATCACTTGTTAGAGAAAACTCCTATCGTATCTGCACTCAATGACTTTTGCCATAGTCACAGTATTACGTGTTGAGTGTTTCATATTGAACTGTCGCTTGTCTAAAAGTGCTGATCGTGACGAATTGATGCTTTTTCGATGCTTTTCATTCCGTATCGTTAATTCATAAAGCGATTTAGTCTGTAGACGTGTACGTGTGTATGCTTTCTTCACGATTCGATGTTTTCTTTAGTAGGCCTGTTATAGCTCACTTTTTTATCATTATAATGTTGTTATCCATGTGTATAGTGCCTCTTCCAATTTAGCACTAAAAGGGCTATGTTCAAAGAGTTTCCATTAATGCTTAGAGGTTGTAGGGAAAACTCAGATGAGTCGTTCTGACTTCTTCTTTGGTTTTCATGCTAATTGTTAAACAGCAACGGTCCAGCTTTTTAAAATGATTAAAAATATTCCGCCTCTTTCACAAAGCGCCCTCTACTAAGGTTAACCTGAACTCCCATTCTTTAACATTGCACTAAGGTTACCTTAGTGACTTACGATCACCTTAGGGCTTTGTGAAAGGAGGCCCTGGACCATTCTCGATAATTCAGGGTAAACGTTACGATTACGCGTTGAGCCTTCCTGGATCCAGGGCCTAGATTTTCGAAGCTCTGTTAGTGCTAAGTTAATCGTAATTACCATACATTAAAATTGACTTAAGACAATCTAAGCACTATGAGAGCTTCGAAATATGGGTCAAGGATAGAAGTGGAGAATCATCAAACATTTACCCTGGACTATCGAGGATGACCGTTGAAAGTTGTGTTGTCCGTCTCTGTTTTGAACGTACATCCCACCTGAATAACATTCCCTTTGCGTTTTTCAACATAATGAATCCAGTATAAATAATCATTTATCAAAACTGTCTAAGAGGACTTTGCTAAAACGTGTTCTGTGCACGGACAACATTAAACCAATTCATTTAGTGCAGTACGACCAGACTTATGCATTGGTTAGAAAATTAGGAGAGTATATAAGGTGAGTGTTTGATGGAAGCAAAATATCTCTGATCAAAGCAGCCTAAAGTTTGACGTATATGTTTGGTCCATCTGATTGGCCAATATAGATTAAAGGCGGGTAATTTACTTTTAAAGATGAACTGGGTTAAAAATTATTTTTTTGTAGTGAGTACAAATATGTTTTGAAAAAAAAAGAATTGTTCGTTATCATTTAAAATCGATCCAATTATTTGAAAACTAGAAAACTCACATTCAAATTATCTTTAAGAAGAAATGTGAAAATGTTTTTATAAAGATAAGTTAACAATCCTATTTTACTGGACACATTATGTTTTTCATTAAAAGTATGGCATTTTTATATATCATTTCTTGAAACAAATATAAAAGCATAAACATTATATTATCATTATTATTAACTCAAACCATCCAATTTGTAGAACAAACATGTTTGTATTTACAAGTAACGAATCAACTCAACAAATACGATCCTAACTCCAGTTAGACAAAAACAATGAAATGAAATGTATCACACCTCTTACACCGTAATCCCCTTTGCTGGCAGCTCTAGAGGTGATATTAACACGATTTGCCCATTATTTAGTCTGGAGGTGCAAGAAAGAAACGGTGCGACTCATGTTCACAAGAGAGTATTGTTTTGGGCGCTTCAAATCACCAAATCGATACCAATCACATTACCTCCCAGTTTTCTAACAAGAAATTCAACCCTCTCCGTTTTCAGAAAGTCAATATTTAGGAGAGGGGTTGCGATGGGACGCGCTGCAAATAATGGAAGGATTAATTCCCCCAGGAGATGGGGATCTAGGACGATGTAATGGTTAGATCCCTGATGTTCGGGCCTTTAACATAAGGTCTTGTAATAGAGTGAACGATGTGTTACATTTCCCCGGAAAGAATTGGGTTGGTGTTACAGGCAGTGATGAGGTCACTAGGTTATGGAACTCTTCCCGCTTGGAGGTGAATTATTTATTTCCGGTGATGTTTGTAAAGGCTATTTTTATTGGTGTTATTTTAAGCTGAATAAATGTTTATCCTCAATTCTATGCAAAGACTGTTTGTTGTATTATAATTTAAGGGAATGATTTCTACTAGGCTTAAATTAAGATGACTTGACTTAAATATAAATATTAAATGATATATATATCCGTTGTATGTATGGCCTGAAGAGGCTCGTTGAGCTGAAAGCGCTAGCCATTAAAATGGATCGTTTTTACTTCTGACTTCGTATTTTTCAATATATATATATATATATATATATATATATATATATATATATATATATATATATATATATATATATATATATATATATATATATATATATATATATATATATATATATATATATATATAGTGTATATTCCCAAGGGTACATTTTATTTTGAGCTCATAAATATGAACCTTATTTGCATAATAAATTAGCAAAATAATTAGAGGCCCTACTTTTTATTGTCCCTGTGTGATAAAGTTGGGCATGCAGTTGCAATGAATACGCCAACTCTTTTTTCAATAAGTCAGGGAGCTGCATTTCAATTATAGTTCTGCATTTACGCGACTGTCCTTTATTTCATATGGTGACAGGCCAACACATCAATGCTGATAAATTTGGTACACATTTTTTTTGTGGCAGAATATGTTCTTTCTTAATCTTTTGAATTTCTTTGAAAGCAATTATATAAGCGCTCCGATTTTATTAATTTTCTAAACACCACGGGCGCCTAATACGTGAGTAAGGTAATCTACCTGTGTTTTAGCTATTCAAACAATATCGGTGAAAAGTTGTGTGTAGTACCAAGAAAAAGTTTGTGTATTTAGATTTGTTTTAACGTATGTATTAAAATACGTGTCACCATTCTTAAACAACGCATGCAGTATAAAATTCAGATTAACTCAATAAGGTTAACACCGAAATTCTGCTCTTTAATGCTCGTACCGTATGCGTTCCAGACATATGGTACTCATTATTAATATATTTCATATCATTATTTATCTCAACTTTCCACAATCTCAGTTTCTAATGATTGTTCTGTCAAATTACGGTCTTCATTGACTGATATTTCATAACATGCTCAAACACATTTCAATGGGATTTTATTTCGTCTTGGATAGTTGTTCATCAATCAAGAATAATAATTGCGGAAGCGCCGTAAAATAACTTGACCAGTTGCTTGGGTTAAATTACGGATTCATGTTTGAGATGGTCCCTAAAATGGAAATATTTAGAGTAATCTCCCTTGCGCTGTTGGTAATTGCAGACAGAATTTATCGATTTCGCGTGCCACTAAAGGAATTATTTCGCCTGCTGATTCTGATATGGGAAATGTCAGAATTGTTGGACATACAAAACAAACTAATGCAGTGATTTATGTTAGATTTACTCTGCAGGATCAAATTTAGTAATGATGTTATTGATAATCGTGAACATCAGATCGATTATTGTGACGCTTATGAACCATAAATCTACAGAATTCTTCTATATCAAGTTCACATGAATGATCTCTTAATGCCATTTTTATTTTACTTTCACTCTAAATTGCCCGAATCTTTTCAAAGGACTTTTTTAACAGCTGAACGATAATTGTCTTTCGGTCTGTTCAATCTTTGCAAAGTTGTTTTTGATAATTGACATTTATTTTGAAACGTACAAATAAAAATATTTGAATATAGAGTAAAAAACATTTTGATTTAGCCTACTTGTTTGATTAATATTCTCTTCTTATTTTTATCAATACATTTTTCTACAGATTTATAGCTGTGAAGTAGGCCGTATCATAACTTTGATATTCAAGTATATACCGTAGTTCCTCATATAGAGACGGGTCTCGAATTGACGCCCGGTCTCGTATAGACTCCAGTGATACGTTTGTTTTAAACAATAGACGCTGGGGTATAAAATGATTTGTTGAATTTTAAGTTTTCTAATATACATCTTCGCTTTTCGTATATGATGTGCATCATTCTATCATAAGTTCACGTTCTTGAAAATATGAATAGATATTCACCTTAAAACAATACACTTATAAGTGAGTTTGCATATATACTTTGAAATTGGGATGGTTAATCTTGCAAAAAAATATTTAGAGGCCGGTCTCGAATAAACGCCGGGGTTGCAGGTGGTTTGAAAAATACTGGCGTCTATTCGAGTAAATACGGTATTATTAGAATAGGGCGAATTTCATGAGTACATTCATCACAGGAACAAGAGCCTTTTGTGACCGAGGTTAACAAATTATATATTGCTATTACAGACTCGGCCTATGTTAATGTGTGAAAAGCATTTATATTAATGCTAATGCATATTTTGATAACATATCAAGCAGTAATTAACTAGCATTTAATAACCTCCAGATATATTATCTCTGTTCAATATAATCTAAATGATTTCCCCTCATGTTATTGATGAAGCACTCGAAACGGATGAATCATGAAATTGCTTCAATTATTCAGTATTTGCAAAGCTTTGTATTGTCATTAATACTTGAAAAAGTTTAGTTATTCTTCATGGCTTTTTCCTGAGTAAGAGCTTTGCCGGATGAAAGTTAGATTCTGCAAAATTGACTCAAAAAGAAAACGATTATAGGACATATCAGACAACTCAACGGAATCACTTAGATCAGTGAAAACACAGCAGGCAATCTATTGACATGACTAAAATAACTGGAATATCTGCATCACTTAAATCACTAAAACATATCACTGCTATGACATCAATGACATCAATGAATCGCAAAATGCTATGACCTTACTGAAAACACATCGGGTAATGCTATGACATCATTAATACACTTAAACATTGCTATGACATCAGTGAGAACATTTAAGACACAACTGATATTCCTATCACATCATTGACAAACCTCTAAACACAACCGACATTGCTATGACATCATTGAGAACACTTAAAAAACTACCGACGTCTACCGAGATATCCCTGAATGAATGCATGAAAATTAATTTTGTTCTACCATTCTTTTATGAAGATTTCCTTCCTTTCCAAAATATACGTATTTGCATTCGACTTATGAAAGCATTATAAGACGAAAGAAGGCTAATTAAAAGAAAACGGTGGACACAAATAAAAGTAGGTGGTAGTTTAAGTATATATACTTCATGATAATTGATTATAAATTGTTCTGGTCACAGGGTCCAAATGGTTTATATTTAATGGATTCGGGCCGATTATTGAAATTATATCTTTATACGGGGAACTCAGATACATGAATGTCTTTCTGATTTAAAAGGTATTGTGTTTGATTTCTTTCCCGACCGTCCTTCTCATTAGAATCGTATCGGTTTGATATTGAATGACTTTAGCGCAAGGTAGGCCTACAATGAAGACAATAAACATCGTCAATGTTGTTATGAGACTTTAAGAGCGGCATAGGTAATATAATGATTGCTTCTTTTGAGTTTGCCAGTCCTCTTTAAGACATATATCTAACTTTCTTTTGAATATGCTTTGAGAAGGAAATGGTAAAGACTTTCATGAGAAATGATTAAAATTCAAAATCATTAAAAACCGTCTTGATATTAGCTAACGAACAAAGGATAGAAGATTTGATACACGATAACAAGACTGTTATTTATTAAATATAAAAATCAGAATTATGTATTTTTCACTTAAATCTATGATCAATAAAGTTTATCGCTTTATTGTTTTTTTGTAACTTGACAAACATTTGGCAAAGGTAAAATAATAAAGATTTGACCTATGACTTAGCAAATTGCGTACTGATTGATCACAAGATGTTCAACACCTGAAAGTAGCAAACAATTATTTTTATGTTTTAGAGCTCAAATTCTTGAAAAGACGATATCTACTAGGCAACGGATTTAAATTTGGAGCCTGACCATCTAATGAAACGTCACGTATGGCGACCTATGTTTGATTCGTACACAATAAAAATCAATGACATCTACCTATAGTGTTTGTTTGCACGAACTGAATCCCACACGGTAGCCGTTAAAAGCTTTCGTGTATTTGGGAAAGACTCTATGTAAATAGTTACCATGACGATGATAAATAAATGGATCAAAAGTGGACCTTCCTATCTTTGTTGTAATATAAACAAGAGCGAATTTAGATTGCTCGAATAATAAAGGCAATGGCGCCGAAGCAAATGTAATGAATTGAAAACACCGACAAATGATTTTGCGTTGTGAAGTGAGTTTGATTGTCGTATATATTATTTGATTTGGCGTGTCGGGTTAATCATTAGATTTGAGTTGAAAAAATTCTCTAACCGATGTATCGATTTACGGACCTTTTGCAGATTTTTTTCAATGACTCCAGTTGTTTTTGGTCAGTCATATTAATGGAGGTTTAATAAAGGTAACCTGTATCAAATAATTTTTTTTTCATTGTCTTTTAGAAATGGATGTTGTTTTCAATGTTGAAATCCATTGAAGCATTCGTAAATGGTTTTACTGTTTCCACATGGTGCCATTTGTGATACTGTATGCCTAAATACTAATTGTCTATCTCGAGTTTTTGAGTCCTTTATGTGTACTGGCGAAAAAGAGTTATCGCCGTTTTCAGTTTTGTAGTTTTACAGTGTTTTATTTTACTTTAGAAAAACCGTTTATCATTAAAAATTATGTGAATAATAAGGTAATTATTATATGATATTGTAAATATTTGATGTATAAAAACATGTATTTTTAGTTCATCAATTTTACAATTTGTACTTCGCATATATCTCTGTTATAAACACGATTTCTTTTTGTATCATTCTATTAATAATATCAGTAATTGGTCCACGTTGGATAAATGAAACATTTTAGCACCAATTAACCATAAATTGTAAATATTACCACAGTTAAAGGAACAGTACTGTAGCAAGTTTTTTGAAAGATTAATTTATTTTTTTTAAATTAAACATTATCTTATGCCAAATGTAGTATATTCAGATTTTGAAACATCTCATCACTAAACCCGATCATCTGTAGTTGAAGAAGAAATTGTTAAAAGCAAAAAATAACTCTTGCCATTTTTGTATGGACACCTTTGAATCATTTGAGGGATGGAAAGGGATTCGCTCAACCGGAACATGTTACGTTCGAAATTGTTTTTTTAAAGTAAAAATTATGTAAAAAAAAACAAGTTCATCTTGGAGGGATGAGATTATGTTGTCGCGTGTACAAATTAAAACAATCATGATATATGAGATAACCCTTACGTAAAAAAATCAGAAATATTTGTTTATGTCTCATAGCATGCTAAAGGTAATGTGTCGAATTTTTTTCAAAAACAAACACTTTTTATAAAATACCCCTGCCTAGGTCTTTTAATGTACTTAAAGGCGTATCTATCGGCTACGGTACGCCATGTTGAGGGAAAATGACATGAAAAAAGGCTTTGTACTTTTACTAATTTCACAACATTATAAATAAATAAACTATATGTCAACAAATTAACAAATGCTATAAGATTAATCAAGAATGTCTTGTAATGATGCTGCTAGACCTTTCACGCTCGTAGAGCCGGTAAATAGCTTCACTACTAATTCTTGTTGTATTTTACCGCTCTTTTATGCGCTCTCATTTATCGAATTGTGAAATCTTAGTAAACCAAAATGTTATCCTCAGTACGATCTTTCAACTGGGTTATGTTACAATCATGCACTGATAACACTTTGTATAAACGGAAATGCCCCCTGGAATTTCGTCCACAAAAAATACTCCGACAGGACTGTCCTTTTTAGTAAACTATAAATTTCAAATTTAGAATTTTAGTTTCGTCTTTATTATTCCAACGTGATGGATGTAACGGAAACTTCCCGCTTTTGTTGACTTGGAATAGAAATGAATCATTTTCGGTTTATTTGCACCGGAAAACAAACACAACTGTCTGAATGATTTATCTGAATGCACAAAGCATGATGTTTTTGCAACAGAAATATACCGAGTGAATTACAGATGAGGACAACACAAATTTGCGTTTCATAATGACGACCAATTACGTAGATTTCCGTTAAAGGTGTCATTATCATTCTAATGGGTTATATTTTAATACCATCCATTGTAAACCATGGGTTATATCGCCGAGCAGAAATAATCAATGATTAAGCAAAACGCCGAGTGATATCTATTTGCATTCGTTTCAAACCGACCCAGGTTTCGCAATTACAGTCAGTCGCCGGGGAAGCATTGTCTAAGCGAAATCTCGCAATCTGATTGGTCAGTCGCAGAGTTCACAGTGTCACGAGCAGTAAAGCAAAAATATATTCAAAGATTGGAAATATAACAAACCAGAATACTGGCGGTCGTTGCGGATACAAAGAGGTTTAGAATCGCTGGATCTGCCCGTAAACACCCTGGGGTTTTCTTTTACAAATGGCGGAGAATAAGGCCAATTCAAGCCGCGGCCATCCTGATGAAGAATTTGTCTTCGGAGGTAAATGTCTACTAAAAACTGACATGTAATTCAGAGAGTTAATGTTAGATCGCTATGAGCACATGAGGCAATGTTATGTTTTTTCCGTTTGTTGTTAAACACAGAAGTTTCCAAGCATGTGCACCGTTGGTGCCACGTGTGTTCCTGCGAGTGACAGTTCTTCTGTTTTGGGGGGTTGGTGGTGGGCGGGGGAATGATGAGGAGGAGATGGGTATGAGAGGGTGCGTTTTTAGTTCTGGTGTGATTTTGAAAGATGCATGGGGCTTCAATCACGATGTAATTAGTGTTATGTTGTTTAGTGTCATTTGTCAATGTCAAAGATTAGTATCTTTGTGTCAATTTCATTGGAAACATGTTGATTTCTTTCACTTATCCATTATCAGCAATTTTAGTAAGTATCAGTCATATGATATTTCATAATCTGGTACCTTAATTTGGTGTGATGCATTAACTAGTTAAATTTAGTTTTTGTAAAAAGTTTTGTTTTGTAAAATCAAATGCTAATCATGTATATTTGAGAATCAAAAGCAGAATTTGTGTAGTTTGTAAAAGTTTGAATAACATTTATCAAAACATTTATACCTGACAACTGGAATAGTTTGGTTTGAATATATACCATAAGTGTCTTTTTGGATTATTCAGGAAGTAAAACCTGCTAGATAAAAATAACTGTCTATATGCACTGTTTTTATCGATTATGACACTCTCTTAGTTTTTGAACTTTTTGTTGGATACCTTTTTTTATTTAAATCTTTCTTGTTCATTAGTTCTGTTTTATTTATTTTTTTAAATCACTGATCATTGAAACATTTTAAGAAAGGGTAGTAAGAATTCCAGTAATTGCAGGAATTTTATGTAATTCTTAATAAGTAGACTTGCATCAAATCACTAAAGTTAAAATTTCTTTAAAAAAAAATCTAAATTAAATTAAGGTTGAAATAGTCGAATTGTGACCCTTCAAGTATTATAGACTTGCCAATCACGCTAAAAATGATGAAATGATCTGGACAAAAGATGAATTCATTTTTATTTGATAATTAATTGATCGTTGATATTCTTAACACAAAAAAGCTTGATAACTTCAAACATTCTTTATCTATCATGTCAAAATTAAAAGGAAAGAAATTGAAACATAAATCATATGAAATAATGTACATTTTGTAATCTTCAAATTCAAGAGAAAACTGACATATTGCATTAAGATGTACTGTAAAAGATTTAATGTAGCCATACAACGTATCTTATCAGTTAATAGGTTGTGTTTCCAAGATGAATATCAGAGTCAAGTTATACTTCATGAACAAAACTAATCTTAGGAGACGTTCTAATCTTAGTCTGCCACTTGGAGTTGTGATGCAGACTAAAACGGAGCAAACTCTAGATAACCAAAGGCTTTATGCATTACATAAACTCACTGCTCACTGTTATCTAGATAACCTGGTGGTTTATGTTTTACTTATCACACTCCCATACTTCAGGGAAACTGAAACTTTTGCTGAAATTTGTTTTGCGAGATTGACAATTTCAAGAATGTTAAGAATTTGAAGAGGTGATAGGTTGGGTGATGTTTGGTTTAAAGCCGTTTAAGACTATTTTACTTATCAGGTCTGAGAGTATTAATGTAGGGAGAAAGCCCGCAATACTATTGTGGCTATGCATTGCAGTGAAACCTGCAAGCATCGACAGAAACGAGAGAACCATGGGCGGTTCCTTGCTGAAAGTTAGTGCAGCATTAGACCAAAACCTTACTGCATGTAGAACAGTTCTCTGCTGCAGACCAAGTTGCTGAGCCCCTGGCATGATTTAAGCCACATACCTCTTAAACTGAAGTAAAACTTGCTAAGCCCTGCACTATTACGCCCCAAAATTTAAAAAATGTCTGTTACTCATGGGTGTAGAAACTTTGAAAACAAGAAATGTCTTGGCTGCCACTTTTAATATGATTGTTTTCACTTAAATTCTTTTGAGAGAATTTGTTCACATAAGTAACATGATAGGAAATTGGGAATACCTCTGGTAGCAGAGTGCCATATACTTCTTAAGGATTATACAATAGCCCAATAGGGAGTATAAAACAGCTTTAGTTTAAAGGGCTTGTACAACACCTCAATTCCAAAGGGGGTAAACAACTGCTTTACCATTAAATTCCATTAGGAGTATACAATAGCTAAAGTCTATAGGGTGTATATAAAGCTCAACTCCATAGGGAGTATACGACAGTTCAACTTCATGGGCAGCTCAACTATATTGAGTATACAACAGCTTATCTTCAAAGGGAGTATAAAACAGCTCAACTTTAAAGGGAGTATACAGCAGCTCAACTCAATAGGGTGTATACAACAGCTCAACTCAATAGGGTGTATACAACAGCTCAACTCCATACAGAGTATACAACAGCTCAACTCTATAGGAAGTATACAACAGCTCATGTTATTGTTGTTACGGTAGGTAGTATACAACAACTCAACTTTAAAGGGAGTATACAACAGCTCAACTCAATTGGGTGTATACAACAGCTCAACTCAATAGGGTGTATACAACAGCTCAACTCCATACAGAGTATACAACAGCTCAACTCTATAGGAAGTATACAACAGCTCATGTTATTGTTGTTACGGTAGGTAGTATACAACAGCTCAACTTTAAAGGGAGTATACAACAGCTCAACTCTATAGAAAGTATACAACAGCTCAACTCTATAGGAAGTATACAACATATCAATGCCTTAGGGAGTATACAAAGCCGAAACTCCATAGAGAGTATACAACAGCTCATGTTATTGTTATTACGGTAGGTAGTATACAACAGCTCAATTTTAATAGAAGTATACAATAGCACAACTCCATAGGGAGTATAGTTTGAAAGGAATATATATCATATAAACTTGATATGCTATATAAAATCTCAATTCCATAGGCCATATTCAATAGTTCTAAGCCATAGGGAGTATACAATAGCTAAACTGTGATTGTAACATACAATTCAAATCCTAAATATTGCACAATCACATTGAATTTTCATGTAAGTGACATAATGAGAAGAATACCCTACATTTAGTCTACAAATTGGACATGAGACACATATATCATCTATGTATGACATTTATTTCTGGACCATTGGATGCATGAGACAGATTAATTTGCACCGAACTCTATTGGTCTGACAATAACGCTCTTGAGAATAAAGCAATTTATCCTGTATTCACATGATCACTTCTAAAGCCTTTAGTCAGATGGATGTGTTACAAATCCCCTGCTTTTGAAAAACATTATATCTTGAATGAAATCATTTATAAGAAATCTTGCTGGCGCCCTCAAGAGTGCTTTGAAAAGTTGAACATGGTGAATGTTCCAACTGATATTCTTGAAAAAGGTTCTTGAAATAGAAATGTCAGTTGCTTAGTTGCTTGACTATGGAAAGGATATTTTTGTATAAATCTGTGCTTTTTTTAATGGTTTTACTAAAAATTCTTGTAAGAAATTCATGAGATTATTTAAGGGTAGTGTTATTTAAAAACTTATCTAAAAACATAAGAAATTACAGAATTAAAAACTTTGATATATAAGATTATAAATTTATAGTAATTAAAAAGAGATTTAGAAAGATGATATAAAAATGTGGATAATTCAAAGATAAAATCCAAATATATTTATGAATTTTGTCGAATTTGGTGTTAGGTTGAACACCTGCAATATCTTTCAAAATGAAACCAGATGAATTCAATATTTTGAGGTCATTACTAAAGAATATTATTGTTTCCAGTACAACTGAACTCAGAAACATTTGATATGTTAGTGATAAAATAATGAATAATGATAAGAAAGTTTAAGTAAAAAAAAGTAGTCTTTCATGTTACAGAGGTTTCTTGATAATGAAAATAAATATTCATAATTTTGCTCTTTCAAATACTATAGAACATTAATTTTCAAATGGAAATATACATGCTTTTAGTAAATGTACTGTCATTCCAATTTGGTGTTACAATATACATGCACGCCGGTAACGGCTGTAATATTGCCCAAGCGGCTTTAAACAACAACTCACTCTTTCACTACAATATACATTTGTCAAAAAACAATGTTTTGCCGTCCCCTTAAAGATTTTTTCAAATGACAAGGTATTGAAAGAGGGCAAAAGTACTTACAATTAATAGTTTTTATAATCTTTATAAAAGGATGTTGGTCTGTTTATTCCAAGCCAGATAAATATTGTAATATTTATGACCAAGGTTTTGAATTTTTTTCATATTTGGAGGCATAATTTCATTTACTATTTTAAAGATTCTTACAAGTCTTAAATTTTTTTTAAATATTAATAAACTACCAATATGACCTATATATAATAAACAATATTTCATGAAGTCATTTTTCACCTCTTTAAACTGAAGAGTTCCATAATCTGGAACTCATTTTGCAGTTTGACTAAAAGATCTTATGTCCAAAGTGGAACATTTTTAGAATCTGGAACTAATTCTGGTTTCTAGACACGTGTTCTCATGTCTACAAGACATATTGTTTTACTTGTTTTACGCATGTTTTATAGACGCAGGTTGTTTTACCTATGTCTCCTATCATCTTTCCAAGGTTTATGTCTGGTATTTACAAGAAGAAGATGTACAGATGTCAGCCTTCTGTCATCAGGGAGTTAACCTTTAGTTAAAGTAGAGCAAAACTAGACCTGCCAGGGCTTTTTATTACTTGAAATTGTTATTGGAATTTATTTTGTTTTGACTGGTGACTCTAAAAGTACAATGCATTTGAGCTTTATTTTCTGTGCGTCTTATTAGAAGGTATTGTCATGACTTGTTTATGTGTTATTGTAATATTGGTTTATTAAAACTTTTATATGTAATGGTTTTATTGATTGGGTAGTAGTGCATAAGGTCCTGGATTGTATCATATAGACTCCTATTATTGCACAGTTATCTAATGGAGCAGGACTAGGGGAAAATGACTGACATTATTGGAAGACATTTTTTACTTTTTGCTCTACTGCAGTTTTCTGTAATGGTCTGATGTTGGGTATTGGTTTTTGAATGACTTAATAACTTATGGAAAATAAATGAATTTGTTTAAATATTGAATATATAGTTTTGACTTTTCTGTATAGTTGTCATTTCATTAACTATTTATGAAAAGTTGAGGGTGGCCAGTGATGATTAACTGAATATTATTATGTTGATGTGTTTTCAAAAAATGGAAATTGTTTTTGGTTTTGTAAAAGATCTTAATGCAATACATATTTCATCTTGTTGTACCATTGTTTGGAAAACCTCTGCATATTTTTGTTTAATTGATAACAAATTTGTTAGTTAATTTCAACATTCAAAACAATTTTAGTTTTGAATAATTTTCTGCTACAAGGTCAGTTGAAGATATCTCAGAATCTCCTTTTCATTTCTATTTCTTGCATGGTAATTTTAGTGAAATATAGTTCATGTTTCTAGACTCTCATTAATATCATTTCATATTGGGTTCAAGGATAAATGCCTTAGTCCTGAACTTTTGCCCTTCGGGGATAAAATCATTGGTTATTAATCACAATAAATGTAAAACTGATTTTTATCACTTTAATAAAGAAATGATAGATGATTATTAGGGCAGAGTTATCAGCCCTGATGCCCATGACCTTGATCACTGAGGGACCATTGAAAGGACGTAAAAGTCAAACTCGAACTAATTTTTTCTCCTAGAGCAGTGGTCAAAATGACTTTGGTGCCTATACTGGCAAGTGTTTTTGACTTGAAAAATCAACCAACCCTTCTGCAGTCCCTGCAATTTGTGGACACCTACTATTATGGATGTGCAATATAACCGGTATATCAGTATGTACCGGAATATCAGTATGTACCGGTATATCAGTATGTACCGGTATATCAGTATGTACCGGTATATCAGTATGTACCGGTATATCAGTATGTACCGGTATGAACTGTGCAATTCAATAATAGCAATATGATAAGGATTTTCCATTTTTACAATATATCTTAAAACAGAAGTTTAGTTGAAATACAGGTATATGAATAAACTCTGACCTTTTTTAAAGTAAACTTGCAGGTTGAAGATACACAGACGTGTTAGACACCATTAGAAGTGGCATTGACTATTTTTCAATCATATTTAATGAATAAATTATCTGAAAATTTATTTCTTTTTAAATTCAATATTTTGAAAGCTAAATGAAGATATTTTTCTCAGTTGTGCTTTAAATGACCATGATAGCTTAAAAACTTAGAAAAGTAGTTTAAATGAATATTACAATATTAGAGATACAATACAGTATTTCCTTATTGAAATATATTGCAATGCAAAAGTTTTGGCGATACCCAGACATACTTAGTATATTTAAAACCATGCATACAAGCCAGGCAGGCTTTCTGACCTCATCTCCAACAAGTGCCATCTGAAATCAACCATCATTTGGCTGGTGGGCAGGGATATATTTCGTAGATCACTCTCGGGTTATATTGCACATTGACGATTTTGAGAATTTGATATAAGAAAGAGGGAGAACGAATCAAATGGCAGCGAACTGGGATGTGAAAGAGACAGTTGAAAGCGTATTAATATGAGACCAACGTTCTAAACGACATCTTACTTAATAAAACTCCATCATTTAATAGCTTTTAACTGACCAATTATCAGGGCTTTATCTATTGACTGTTGTTTTTTGCAGAAGTAAAACCAGATAAACTATAAGTGCAAGTTAAGATCAATTGCACTTGCTTGGTGCAAATTAATTTAGAATTTTAAAAATACAAATATATAACATAATAGAATATTAAATAATCCTATTAACTCCAAATTTTCATAGACAGGAAAATTGGGAAATGATTAATTCAATTATGATGAAATATACTTGTCAAACGGTAATAATTTCTGGTGCAAATTCACTCTATTCGTTTTCTAGTATATGTTAAAAATTTCCAATGAAGCCCTACTCTGAGTGCAATTATGTTATTAAGTGGAACTTAGCAAAGCTTAAAGAACTTGTTTGGGCATTTTGTCCAAGATGAAAAATAAAAAGGGTCTGATTTTAATATAATAGTCAAGAATATGAAAACAGGTTACCAAATCACAAAAGCTTTTTGTGCAACTAGCAGGGCTCAAATGTTGAATAATTAATACAAATATAGGAATTACCATTAGGAATTATCAAATAGTCAGAAAACAGAAAACTAGTCTTGTCAGAGGCATTTTTCTATGGATTAACTCTGCATTTGTTACCAGGGTAACAGGTACAAAATTTGCCATCAACAATTGAGGGCTCATAAATTTTAAATCAGATTACTTGAAAATCTATGCAGTATGATATAACAGTCTCATTGAAATCAGATGTAACCCAACACAATCCTATGGAGAAATGTTCACATCAGAAACACAGAAAAGTAAAAGTGATAGCTAGGTTCTTCCAGATTTCATTGAAATTTTTTATCTACTTTTTTCCGCTTTGATCACTTTAGTAGAATTAGTATTCAGTGTGGAATAGTTCACTTGCAAATTTTTCTGATCCCTGTCAATTTGCCAAATAAGCGGTTGGCATTTTGAATTTTATATTTTCTTTTAACAATCTTCTGGTCTCAATAAAATGTACAAAATTAGAGAGAAGATATTTCTTGTTACTTATTTTTTAAATCAATATTTAATAATCATAATTGGCACCAAATTGTATAATATATCCAAGATGCATTTTTTTAAAGGTTAATTAGTCCCTGTCAAGCGGAGAAAAAAAGTTTCTGAACAAACGCGTTATCAACATTTAAATTGAGCATCAAAGTACTCTTTAAACTTTCACTTTAACAAAGGAAAAATAATTACTGTTAATCTGCTTGAAACACAATATTACAAAACATTTCTCTCAATGTTATCAGCATTAAACACTGGTACAAAAATGCCTTTAAAACTTGCACTTTTATAAGGTTAGATAATCATTGACAAGCAGGAAAATAAATGTTAGGAAATATTTATACAAACACTTTATCAGCATTAAACATAAGTATCAAAAATGTTTTGTTGATTATACACTTAATGTTTGCTGTACCCCAGATTATTTAGCAAAGTCAATTTGTTGCCATGGCAACATGCACAGATGATAATAAAGACAATATTATCATTGAAGAAAGAACAAAATTGATTTTGAGGGAGGGATCGGTTTTCAAACAATTATTCAAGCATTTTGAACAAACAAAGTTAATTAGTCTTAATGGCATTTTAATGGGACGAAGATTTTTCAAGTGTTTTTAAGTGATAGTTGGTTAAGTTAAAAGCGTTTTAAAAGCCTGATGAGAGCTTAAGAGCTATTATTTTTTACATGGGAGTAAAAAAAATGTTGGACAATCGATACAGAATGTTCTTGCCCTTGAGAAAAATCATTTGCTCTATGTAGTGTCTCCTTCCTTCCATTTGCTCTATGTAGTTAAAGGGGAAGGTTTTTGTTTTTTGAGTAAATTAACCCTTTTCATGCAGGGGTAGCAATGCTCTGCAATTTGTTGTATTCATATATAGAATATTTATCTCATTTGCATTTTATTAAAAAGTCTGACTTTTTCAATAAAGTAAATTAATTAAGTTAAGTTAACTTTTGAAATAACTGTACATCAGGCAGAGCCTAAAGCTGCGGAGTAGCACACATATCACTTTTACTTAGCAATGATAATTAACACTAGTTGCCATATCTTGTCCTCTGTGATGTCGTGAATCCATATTTCGTGACTTCACTGAAGTGGGCCTTTGCAAGGGAAGTAGGCCATTTTTTAAATATTTCCATGGGATTCAGATTGCTCTTGCTTGGGTGTTATAAAAATTAGTAAATATTTGTTTCGTAAAATTAATAAGACACACTTCCTCGGATAATAAACTTATTTGACAGTCTTCTACCTTGCCTCGTACAGTGCCTCACTTTTAATCTGAGCGAACAGATGGGATGATGTATTTTATTGCAGAAGTGCTAATCCTGAAATTAAAAATTATGATGCTGCTAAATTCTGTTAAATAACACAAAATTTGGTAATTATTGGATTATGTACCATGACTGCTAACACCAATTTCTCAAATTTTTAGAAAGTGTATCTACAAAGGAAGAACATGTGGTTATATCGTGATAAAAAGCAGTGTTCAATTAAATATGATATGTGTGTTTTTCCATTGAATTGTTATTTATTATCATTATATTGTTATATATTTTGAAATATGCACAAATGTGGTAACTTTGAATTTATTTAAACCCTCATATATATATATATATATATATATATATATATATAATTTCTTATTAAAAGAGTACCCTATATCAAAGGAAAGAAGGTGGAGAAAAAAACTTTTCAACATTTAAAGATATTTGCCTAATGTTCATAAGAATTTCCTTTCCTGCTGCAAAGCTTCTTTGAGATAGATTCTTATTTCGGATGGAAATAGGAAAGGGTTTGGCCACTTAATACGGAAAATAAATGTCCGTTCTGATTGCGATTATTGTCTCATTAATGTGAAACATTGGTAATATTTAGATGATTGTCGGAAATCTGGCCATTCAAAGCTAGATTGATAAATAGTAATGTTTACCACAGAAAAGGCCAACTAAAAAAATTCATCTCAGAGAATGCAGTTTCTGACATTTTAGACGCGATGATTGATAGAAGAAAAAATTTATTTTCATTGATTAGATGACTGTTGCGGAAGATAAATGTTTATCAAGGCTAGACTAATTTTGGAAAAAATATGATTAATAGAGGAATCTGTTTGATTGAATAGCAAGCATTAGTCTATCTATTTCTGAGTGTAAATGTATTTTTTGACCAAGAAATAAACGTGAATAAAAATTCTTTCAAACCCTGATTTTACTGAGCTACACTTATGACATTAAAATTAAATTAAAAGTTATTGTCTCACTTTTGCAAGGCAAAATATTTTAGTGCACCTCAAGCAAATAATCCAACCTATTCATCTTTCCCTGACTTTTGCAATAATTTTCAGATTTTTTGTACCACAGTACTAGCTCGCAACACGCCGCTAATGGCTGAAATATTGCCCTAATATAACTCAATTTAGCTCTCAATATTGAATTTCAAACTGCAGTATCCCTGCCGATTTGCATTTGCCATTCCTTATCATTTCATTTGCAAAAGTCTTGACATAAAGAAATTAAATTTTTGCAGATGATATGCAATAAAATCAGCTCATGAAAACATTTGTTTTTCAATATAGAAAACAGTTAAAAAGTTGGTAGTCTTAATGAGATGTTGCGTCTTTTATTAATATCAGTCATTACATGAAGTTACGAGACTCTTATGTGCCTGTAACAAGGGGCACACTTGATTTGCTTGAAGGCTGAATAGATAGAATCACTTACTCTGTAAAACTGGCAAAAAGTTAACATTGGAAACAGGAAAAGATTGATTAAAGTAAAGTAAAGTTATAAACTATTTGCCTGACATGTATAAATATTTGCCGTGCAAAACTGTGACAATGTCTTTAAGGCAAATAAACATTTGTAAGCTTACTTCTGTCAGGATAATAATAAGTATTAATAAATTATTAATGATTATCATACGAGCCTTTTACAAAAGGGATTACACACCTTAAGTTATGCTGTACAATCTTGTGAAGATACTTATCTTAGATGTTATTTACAGTCCAAGGTTCTGTAAACAAACACTAATGGAAACAAGAAACATATTATGTTTTTCCCTGAAAATAAGTGTTTTTATAAGTGGGTGTTATTTCATAGTGGTTACCTTTACTCGGGGGTAATTATAGGATGTAAGCTGCTGTTACAGAAAGTTAATGTAATTTTGCTTTTAACCTTTATTGTAAACTGTTACATGAGACACTGACTTATTTTTTAGACTTGTTTTTTTAAAAAGTTGTAAGATATTGTTCTACTTATTCCAGTTAAACTCCTTTTTAAGGGATTGTGGTTTGTTTGTTTTACTTTCAAGGTTATTATGTTACTGAGAAAATTTTGACAGAAATATGGTAATGTAGCTTAATTGGTAGAGTGTTTGCTCATCATCAGGGTTTGATTCCCGATCGCGTCATTTCAAAAGACTTTAAAGGTGGCAGTTTTTGCTTCCTTTCTCTTCACTCAGCATAATAATGACAAAATGATGCTTTAAGAGTCTCTACATAACTAAACTGATTGCACGAAAAATGAAAAATAAATTCCAAGACAACGATTTTAATCACACGAAGCAGTACCATGATCAGTTATGCTATGTGAATACAATTTCCCACCTCAAATGATAAAAAGGTGTTCCCACAAAAATGGCCCACAGTGGGTTTTTTTTATACTTGATAACTTCTTCTACAACTAGGGATGGCAGGACATGAGGAGTGAGTAATGAGATGTTTTGACCTTCTGAAGTTAATACATTTTGGATAAACTAATGATAATTTAGGCAAATTTGAAGAAATTGAATTATAAAAAACATGTAGCTGACCTTTTTACTGGTGCTGCACCCAGGCTGCCGGATGCATTCTGCACAGAAAGTATTTAGTGTACTTGTACTTTCCAAATTTTAAATTCACAGACATTTTTTTCTTAACAATTAGGTCTTTAAGAGGCAAAAACTTTGTCTCTTAAATGTTTTTATGTAATTCATTTAATACAAACTTCTCTTTTTGTCTTGTCCTGATTTTTGGCTTTAAAGTACATTCTTTTAACTTGAAATTTAGAATTTGCTAGACCTTTTAATTTCAATCTACAGACATGAAGTAAGTCTAGTTTCTTCTTGAAAACGTATAAATGGTACGTGCTAGGCAATGTTTATTTAACTTTCAAAGCACCAGATGTTCACAAGCTCTTATAGAAATAAATATTGTCTATCTTTGAAGTGTCCTTTTATCTTTCAATTAAACACCCACCTGAATAATAAACTCTTTTTCATATGAAGATGTTTTCTGATAGCCAATATTTATCTTCTCTGGCCACGATAAAAGAACCAAAGTCCACATGAACTTGTTAACCATTCCTAGACTTTATTCTGTCTCTTATAATTCAGGGGATTTGTTAGAGGTTTTGGTCTTTCTTTTATACCCAAGAGTTACAAATTGTTTATGTTTACAAAGTGAAACCAGAGAATCAATCCATGATAATCCACAAGTGTTTTAATATGAGACAGAAATATTGTATTTTCAAGTCTTGATAGGTCAGTGTATGCTGTTGGTATAATCAGTGCTCGTGATTAATGCCTTATCCAAATGGTTTGGGTTCAAATTCTGCAAAGGGCTAGTCCAACAAAGGTACAAGAATTTGTTTTATTAAGGATAGTTATATCCCAGATATAACAATCTAATATTCTATTTTTTACTGAAAATGTGTATTTTTGATGATATTCCGTTGACTGGCTTTAGAGAAAAGCAACCTGCAACAAAGGTTTCACTATTATGCATTGCCTTAAACATGTTACAGGCTTTCCTCCTCAATTGTTACTTTTTGATGAAAAAACTCCAGTTGTGAAATGATGAAGTTTAAAATATACCTGTGTATTTCATATTTTTAGATTTGATATATATATTTCAGGATACCATATATGTTGATATGAATTCAAAACATTTTCCCATTTTTTTTCCAAAATGACAAATAAATGACCATTTCAGTTTTAAATGAAAATCTAATGGCACCTACCAGTATGTATATGTTCAAAAGCAGAAATCTGCATTTGTATGAATACTATTTAAAGGTTAAGTAAAACTCTAAAAACTCTAATATTTAGTCTCCTTTAGATAAATTTTAAACAAGTGTTTGAACTCATGTGGGTGCCAGTAGCTTTACATGGTCTCTTGTTTTTGACAAGTTGACTTTTTTCTTGTCACTTTTGTTATCAAAAGCATTAGATTTATTTTTTTCATCGATATTCGGTCTTATGGAGAAGATTACATCATTGATAACCTTTTGCAACTCAAACAACACAGAGAGTCCCTTTAACATGTGGAGAGTTTTCCTACATTAGACAAGAAACTATTGTCATTATACTTGATTTTGATAGTTGAGTTACAGAGCTTGCATTTACGGTTGATGCAGCCTTTTAATTTAATTTTGTTTTACATAAATAATCTTAATTTCAACATATGTGCTTAATTTGATAATTATGATATATAGGTTACAAACTTTTAAAAATATGAATTCAATTCAGTGTGTCCATTTGCGAAATTGCATCTGCATTGCATATAAGTTTGATGCGTGATATAGATGAAAGTTAAAAGTGCTCAGTTTCTTGAAAATCTTCAAGGATTATTTAAAGAATAATTTTGATCATTCCTTCAAGATTTGGTTTTGAATATCTTCTTGTATTTCGTAAAGTTAATTCGTATTTGATAAAGTTTCTGTTATTGCTCGAACCTAAAAACAGTTCTTTAAACGTTTTTGAATTACATGGATGTGTAATTAAATCAATACTTAATTTTAATATTTAGATCCTCTGGGGAATTATATTTATTTGTTACATGTTACCTTTCCTTTACTTGAAGAGGAAAACAAGTAAAAATATTACATTCTTTACTTACAATGATTATGCCACTGATAAAAAAATGAACAGACTCTTTAGAAAATGGATCATTTACGATAATAACATGCCAATAAACATGCATAATTGGGTTGAAAATGGCTCTGAGCTTGGAAGTTTTTGGATATTATTTGAAGTGTTATGTTCCACTTAATGGTTCCCCTAATCTACTGTAAGCCTCTAATGCCCCTATTTTCTTAACTGAACTAATATAAATTACACCCTTTTCATCTTGGCAAATTACTTCCAGTATTTTAACTTCTCCAGAAATAGATTTTTACCACGAGGAGCTTTTTCAAAGATGGATGACACTTAAACAGCTACCTTTTATCACCACTTCCCTCCTATTTGACGTTCTTGTCATCTGGAATTGTTTCCCGAACTTTAATTACTTCAGAAAAAACTCTAGAGAATATTTTTTTTAGCTTAAATTGAGTTCTCAACAATCTATGTGTCACGGTTTCAATTTGGAAAAATACTTCCAGATTTTTATGATCTTCCGAAAATAGATTAAGACCAATTTTTTTTGGACATTTACTACTTGTACCTTATCATGTCTCCTAGCTATGTATATCTGACTAAATATCAAGCATTTTCCCTTTGCTAGAATAATCCTTTTTGATTTAAAGCTAGCTTGGATTCCTGTAAAATGCCTTTAAGAATGTTTTTATATTGATTCAGACATTGAATTGCAGATCATAGGTTACTTTGTTATGTTCTTAAAGTGCAATACCTTTACTTTTCAGAATAAAAAATCATCAACCTTTTCTATAAATCCATGATGCTTTTTGCTTATTTGAATTGGCATAGGGAATTATAAAAACATGCTTTGTGACTAATTTAGGAATATCTCATGAAAGTTTAATGTTATTTGCTTTCTCCAATAGTAAACAAGAAAGTACATTACAAATTCATGGTTTCTCTTCATCCTTGGGGATCTAAAATCATTAGATAAATGGTGTATACTCCCCAAGGTGAGGAGCATCTGGTACGTTCCGTGTAATATCGAGTCAACTTGAAGGATCAAAATGCCACATATTATATAAGTATAGTTGAAGTATGGTAAAGCTTAATGCAACTCTTTTATTGACATTTCAGAATTTGATTTGAGAAGTAATAATGACAATAATTATGGATATAAAATTCTCTTTTCTATCAATTATGATTTTTTTTAAAATTTAATAATTATATTTGATAAAGATAGATGTTTATTTGAGAGGGAGTTGAAGTTTCAACAATCTATTTTAAAGTTTTTAGAATGCTTGAATATATTAAAACCTGTGTGTATTATATGTGTATTTGAGGAAAGAACATTACCCATTGTAATGATTATGTTACGGGGTGCATTCCGAAGGAGTTTTAATTTTGAATTCTGAGTTTCACTGAAAAGAAAAATTTATATATTTTTCAATATTTTAATAAATTGATCTGAATTCAAGGGGATGATTTGGTTCAACAGGAAAATTAGCAAAACTCATTTGTGTAAATATTATTTCGTAAGGAATTAATGAAAAACATATCATTCAAAGTTTTGAATTGTTATCAATGTAACTTTTTGTCACTGGCAGTAACTTGGATCAATTAAAAGAAGAATATGCTGAAATTTCCTGCTTGCAAGGAGTATAAGTTCTTATTATATTATAGAAATTTGATAATCCAAAGAGCCGAATAAATTTCAAGATGAGATAAATTTATAGTTTCAATGCTTCCCAAACTCAAATAACACATATTGATTTTTTAAATAAGTTTATTCTTGTTGGGCCTCTTTTGCCAAATTAAAAACAAACCTGAAATTTATTCAAAAACACTTAACTTTTTCTTCTGAGACTTCTAAAATCTTTAAATCTTCCTTAGCAAGACCTTTTTAAGCATTTGACATAAACCAGCCGGATAGGCAATGGTATTTTTTCGGTATGGTGAATCTTTTTGTGCTTTTTCACTTTCGAATTGACATAATTGGACTTTGAAACTTAAAGCAGACGCTACATTTCTTGTTATTTCATGTCCCGCCATAGTTCGGAGATCCAAGTGAATGAAGCATTACTCGAGATTAAGAAAATGACAATGAGGAGATAAAAACCATCCACAACACACAGAGTTATCTGCAAAGATCCCAGAATGGTGTTGTTGGATTTTCCAGAGCGTTGACTCCTTCATAAGACCTCCAACCAACTATGAAACATGTTCTTACACCAATCTTGCATTTTCGTGAATAACTCAGTGTGTTGTGGACGGTTCTTCCCTCCTCATAGTTTGTTCCCAACTACGGTTGGTCCTGTCTTGGCAGTGGATCCACATGCTGTTATCCCAGTCATAAACGCTCTTTGACAGGTTGTCTAGTGCCGCTACATTCTTAAGAAAATGATAAGTGATAACAAAATCTTCCTAAAATGATGTTCAACTTTAAAAGAGTAATTTTGTATGTTGATCAACCATTTTTCATTTGTATTTTATGAAAAAAATTGCCATAGGTTGCCATTCCACACTTATAGTGCTGATTTATAGCTTCATTTCTCAATGATGCTCTATTTTAGTGAGTGCAAACTATTTTTATGTCAAATTGTAAATATTTACAAAAACTATAAGAAAATTGTCAGTAATAAATCTCAGCTTTAACTGAATTGTGAAACGATAAAGTATTAATGACATTTGTATAAACAGGAATGATCCCTCAAATTTAGTTTAAGAAATTGTTTTCAAAAGTTACATTTCAGTTAAAAGTGTCACTGTGAGAATCTAAACTTTTATAAAACTAACAAATAACTAACACACCCTGAAATATTTCTCTCCCATAAGATTAAAAAAAATTCTAATGATATAGATTTGTTTAAACTCATGTGGCACTTGGGTAATAATGTCTATTATCCATACTGTAAAGAAGAAGCTATAAGATAAGTAAACATAATTAGGAGGTTTCAGTCTTGAGAAGTATTTTATGGAATAATTGCTTGTCATGTAGCTTATCAAAAGGAAAGAAAGAAAAGTAGTTTTTGCTTTTAAAGTTCTGTTAGAAATCAAGACATACCAGGAAAATTTTATGTCAAAATTTTCCTCTTCAGAAAATTTTTGTTCATGTTTTGCTTATTACATGCATGTATAGTCATTAGGAAGTTTTAAAAATAGTCAAAACAATAACTTCTATGCTTTTAAACAATCTATTTGAAGAGATATACTATCATATTAAAAAATAGAGCCATGGGCTCTGTAGCTCATCAGACTTTTGATAGAAATAGGTGTTGTGGTTTAGACCATGAGGTCATGGGCAGTGTAGGAAAGATAGCCTGTCCCAACGTCCGAGTTATTCACAATCAAATAAAAAAGGCCCATTGCCCATTTGGGGTCAAGGGGTCACTGAACCTACAATTCAGAATTCCCATTGTCCAAGGAGTCTACACACAACTATTAAGCTATCAAGACCTTTTGGAACTGGAGAAGAAGATGAAATTAGGTTTTTTAGGTTTTGACCCCTGTGACCCCATTTGGGGTCATGGGGTCACCAAACCTACAATTCAGAATCCCCGTTGGCCAAGGAGTCTACACACACCTTTTCAGCTCTCTAGACCTTTTGGAACTAGGGAAAAAGATGAAATTAGTTATTTTAGGTTTTGACCCCTGTGAACCCATTTGGGGTCATGGGGTCACCAAACCTACAATTTAGAATCCCCAGTGTCCAAGGAGTCTTCACACAATTTTTCAGCTCTCTAGACCTTTTGGAACTAGGGAAAAAGATGAAATTAGGTTTTGGGGTCACCAAACCTACAATTCAGAATCCCCGTTGGCCAAGGAGTCTACACACACCTTTTCAGCTCTCTAGACCTTTTGGAACTAGGGAAAAAGATGAAATTCGTTATTTTAGGTTTTGACCCCTGTGAACCCATTTGGGGTCATGGGGTCACCAAACCTACAATTTAGAATCCCCAGTGTCCAAGGAGTCTTCACACAATTTTTCAGCTCTCTAGACCTTTTGGAACTAGGGAAAAAGATGAAATTAGGTTTTGGGGTCACCAAACCTACAATTTAGAATCCCCGTTGGCCAAGGAGTCTACACACACCTTTTCAGCTCTCTAGACCTTTTGGAACTAGGGAAAAAGATGAAATTAGGTTTTTTAGGTTTTGACCCCTGTGACCCCATTTGGGGTCATGGGGTCACCAAACCTACAATTTAGAATCCCCGTTGGCCAAGGAGTCTACACACAACTATTCAGCTCTCTGGACCTTTTGGAACTGGAGAAGAAGATTAAAATAGATTTTTAAGGTTTTGACCCTTGTGACCCCATTTGGGGTCATGGGGTCACGAAATCTACAATTTAGAATCCCCATTTGCCAAGGAGTATGCACATAAAATTTCAGCTCTCTAGAGTCATTGGTTCTGGAGAAGAAGTCGAAAAAGTGAAAAGTTTACGGACGGATGGACGGACGCCGGACGCCTTGCCATGCCATAAGCCCATCGGGTCTTTCAGACCTGATGAGCTAAAAATTGGCTTGTCACCTTTTATTTGTAACAGTGGTTGTTTTTTGTGCGTGATTTGCCAAGTGAATGTTTTTCTTAAAACATAAACGTCTCTTAAGCCATAAAAGGTTGTGTGGTCTGCAGTTGCAAACATCATTGATGAAATTAACAAGAGAAAAGCTAGGGTATTATTATCATTATCAATGTAATATGCACTCAGTGGGTTTTGTTACAAGTTAGATAATGGTAGTATATAGTATGTCAAATTTGTAAACTCATTTTTGCTTTTTTGGCCTGAAAGCCCAATTGGCTTATGGCATGGCAAATAATGTCTTGTGTCTGTTTGTATGTAAACCTTTTCTCCAGTACCATTGACTCAAGAATCTGAGAAGTTGTGAACAGACTTCATGGCTAATGAAACAAGAGTCCTAGAAAGCTAAAACTCTGTGTACAGATCCTTATGTGACGGAGATTCTAGTTTATAGATTTGGTGATCATGTGGCCTTGCAATGGTGACCCTCAGACCATTTTTATTAATTTTAGATAGGTTGATGAGCTACAGAGCCAATGGCTATTTGTTCAAATTCTAACTTCTTATTTCAATTGGTATGGATCTTAGTTTTGTTTTTATCTCTTCCAGATATTTGAGTGGCATTCTGAATGTTAGTGGTGGGAAAATTGCATTAATAATATATGATATTTGTTTGTTTCTCCAATGGCTATGTTTTGGTAACATTGCAGAAAATAAAATGTTGATACATAAAATGTTTTCCTCAATTATAAGGAACTAAAATGATATGTTGTAGCAAGTGAAGAAAACAAAAATATATGCATTATATCATGTCATGCCATAGCAAAGCATAGCATGACATGTTACTTCATGTTATTTCATGTTATTTCATGTTATTTCATGTTATTTTGTTATGATGGTATGCTGTAATTATATTATATTATATTATATTATATTATATTATATTATATTATATTATATTATATTATTTTAAACACAATTTCTAAAAGCTGCTCAAATACTTAAAATAAATGATTCTAAAAACTAAGCAACAATTTTAAAATTTCAATTAAAACATTGTTTGATTTCACAATGTTATGGTTCCAGCTGAGGACAATGAAGACAGTGCAGGACCATGTGCTCTGATACTGACGGCATTCTCCTACCTAATGGTTATGTGCACATTTCCTCTGTCTCTCTGTGTTTGTATAAAGGTAAGACATTTATTCTTAGTTTTTATCCACTATCTGCATTTTTTGGAGAAGAATTCATAACATCATCTTGTCTAACCGAATCTTAGAATTTGTCTCAACCTTGACACGTACCAAATAATAATTGTGTTACTAAGCATTTTAAAGTTTTTATAATCATTCGGAACTGATTTATGTCTAAAATGTCTGGTATCTTAGTTATTGGTAAGAAATCAATTTAATATTTAAATTCATAATTCAAAATATCAACAGTTAAAACTGTCAACTCTCTTTGAGTGGCAACTATTTGTCTATGTATTCATTTATAGAATAGGTGGGGGTAGGACTTTCAACTTGCAATATTCACTCATGATGTTGGTAGGTGGAGGGGGGGGGGGGGGGGGGTGCGTGGAGGAAAAAAAATAACTTGAACATGTTCATTAGTTATGGTTACAGCAGAGGTTGTTGCATGTTAGGTCAAAGAAAAAGATTCTAGATGTTGTTTGTACATATATTTTTACAAAATTAGAATGATTTTTCTCTTTTGCCTAATTTTTTTTATTTTACCTGCTATAAGTTAGATATCATGTTTCAGCTATAATATGATTAGAACTTGTTAGTTGATAAACATATCTTGTACATGACATCCCTATGTATCATTAAACATATCTGTTAAGACATTTTCCTGTCTCAGTGTTTGAAAAGTTATACATTTGTCTCTTACCCTCAGTACATAAACAAGGTTTTAAGAGGCTTTGACACGTGTATCTAATTGTTTGTATTTTTATAGCTACAACTTTCTCTTTAATTAATTTTTTCATTGTAAGTAATACAAACAACTTTTCTTTCCCCTTCATCACATACAGTTGATGGAGTAAGCAAACTATGTTGTGTAGCATCGTGTTAATAAGAGTAAAGCAGGTAATTGGAAAACCTTTTTCCAGTCTCGTAAATGCAATTTAAAGATTTGTTATACATTTTTCAATCTTTGCTAAATCAACAACATTAACAGTTGTTTCTGTAATCTGCAGGAATAAAAGACTCCTCTTCATGTGTCTTTTGCACCTTAAAATGCCATTAAAGGATATATTTTTCACCTTGTTTCTAAAGAAACAGTGCTATTCTCATTTAGATTTTGGTAAAAGTCAACCAGAGTAACTCATACCTTATTCAACTATGGAGTCAAATGTAATAGAGATGTGTTAGCCTTCTGGAATATATACAGTGGGAGATCTAGGAATTCTTTAAAGGGGGGATTTCACCTATTGAAAAGGAGGGGGAGGCATACATCTAGGGGTTTCACAATTATTTAGATAAACTCTTCAAAAAAAGAAACTTGACACTGACTTTCAAAGTTCAATATAAAGACCACATATGCAAGTTAAACATTGAAATGAAAACTAAAACGCTGTTTGAAAGTCTCTGTTCAGTAAATTTTATTCAGAATAAGCATGATCTTGAAATGCACAGGTGCACAAGTGTTTCAACATCACAGGGGTGCACAAATGTTCGTATCGGGTATGGCCACCATTGGCATTGATTATTGCTTGGCACCGACGACCCATGGATGCAATCAAGTTGTCAATCACAGCCTGTAGAATGTTCTGCCATTCGTGCTGAAGTGCTGCAAGAAGTCCTGGAAGTGTTTGGGGTGGTGGATTCCTACTGCGCACGCGTCGATCCAGTTCGTCTTAGAGATGCTCAATTGGTGACAAATCTGGTGTCCTGGCTGGCCATGGCAATATCTGGACATTGTTACGCTGTAAAAGTCTTGACAAACACGTGCAACATGTGGTCGAGCTTTGCTTGCTGAAAGAGACCACCATGGACGTTGACATGAGGAATAACGTAAGGCTGTAGGATCAAGTCCCTATACCGTACTCCTGTGAGGTTACCCACAACATGCACAAGGGGTGTCCTAACACCGTGACGAATCCCAGCCCACACCATGACACTCCCACCTCCAAATGGGACAACCTCCTGAACACAGTTGGCAGCATAACGTTCTCCACAATGCGGTATACACGTGATCGTCCATCACTTCGTCGAAGCAGAAAACGGGACTCATCAGTGAAGAGAACGGTTCTCCACCTTGCAAGTTCCCATCTCATCCTCTATTGACACCACTGGAGACGTTCCACCAGATGACGTTGCGTTAAAACGGGACGTCGAACCGGTCGTCATGGAAAAAGTCCAGCCTCTCTCAGCCTGTTGCGTACCGTTTGGTCGGAAATTCAACCAGGCCTGGTATCTGCGTTGTTGTTGACGTTGCTGTCCTGGTGCGTTTCCGAAGGTGGAGCAGTCGGATATATCGATCGTTGGCCCGAGTAGTCACCCTTGGTCTGCCTGACCTTGGCCTATCATCAACGCTGTTTCGGGTGTTGAAACGGGTCCACAATGAAGAGATGGTCTGTCTGGACACGCCAAAGTGTGTTGCAACATCTCGCTGCGTCTCTCCTGCTTGCAGTCTGCCAATAGCATTGTTGCGTTGCGCTTTTTTCAGTCTTGGCATTCTTCAGGTCGCTGTACCGATGTTGTGTAGTCTGAATGAACAGCGGCTGGCTTTTTATACCCCTAAAGCAGACGTGTCTGCATGTAAACCTTCATGATCCCAGCATGTGCTTTGGCAGAAAATGCATTTGGACGAATCGCTAGTTTTCGTCCCTGAACACAATGTAAACTTTTTGGGCCAATTGTTTTTGGTAAATTTACACTTTTGAGCAAGCCTTTCTTTAAATTACAGTTATATGTATCATGAAATTTTTTTACCCGTTTCGAAAAAATCAATTTCGCATGAATGTCAAGTTTCCTTTTTTGAAGAGTTTATATGCTGTGTTCATATTAGACCAGATTATAGTGCCACAAGTAATCTAATAACTTTTGATACTCTTAAATTTGTTGTAACCAAAATATTTGAAATTTTGAATCATTTTAGTATTTGAGTTACTGTGAAATCTAACTGTGCCATGAAATTTCTGTAACATGGTGCTCGGTTGGTGCAATGTCTGCAGAATGACTACAAATAATTGAATTCACATTAGATAACTGACAGTATACTGAGAGCAAAAACTTAAATGAGTCAAATACTCTTATGACTGTGATACTACAAACCTAAATACTAAACCTGAAGATGGCAAATAACACGTATGAAATTTTACAATCATTTTGATATGAATTATTATCAATTGATGTATCAAATTTCCAATTAAAAAGAAAAACATCAAGGACATGATATTGGAATATGAAAAAGACAGAGGTTTCTTTAGAGACAAATAAGTGTGGTGCAGATGTCATTCATTGATTTTTTAAGTCTACAGGAATTATATAGCTAACATCAGTAGAACTAAAACTCATCAATTTCAAGATTCATGCAATTTAAGCTACTGCAGATTCAGAAGATTTCAATTGCATCAATCGTTTGGAAGAGCTTAAGTTTCATAGGTATTTTTGTAGATGATCATTCAAGTATGCAGAAAATACTAGCCATCGATCCTTATGGTAGCCTTTTGAAAGGATTCATGTCATTAACTAAGGCAACGTCAGAGCTCCAGATAAGCTTTTGGCTATGTGGGTATGATACCCAGATTTTAAGAACGGGGTGGGTATTTCAAATATCAAATGGGTATTCATACTTTTTGATACCCATCAATTTTTCGAAATCTGAGTATTCATTTCATACGTAAAAAACTTAAACATGTTATTAAATTCAAATCAAAAACAAGCAAAGACAAGTTATACTCACGTGTTAACCTTATTTCCATAACCAAATTCTGAACATTAAGTTTGAGATAAGGGAAAAGTCGACTTTCTGTTTGTAAATAATCAGTAATGCCAGAACATATTAGACGTGTGCAAAATGATGAAATTTCTTTTCAAAGGCAACTGATTGAAAACTTGTGCGGCAAAACGTCAGAGTATTTATTAACTCAGTCGGCATTTATATGTAATTGTTACCAATCATAAATTAATCTAAACACGCTTGCGAATATCCCTGACCGGATTTATTTCTTTTTTAACCAGCAACTCACGTTAATTTTTCTTGCATCATCTTCGTAAAAATGCCATCATTACATTCTACACATATATATATTGAAAATACGTTCTCAATAAAAAAAATGTCAAATGACTATTTCTATGTGCTGGTCCTAACTAAACCTTTTTCGAGCCCTTAATCTGCACAAGCCAACACTGACGAAACGCCGATGGGAAAATAAAGTTATCATGCTAGTTTCGTGTGCACATTCAAAGTCAGTAGGCCCAAATCTTGCATAAAACAAACGGTGTTAAACTCCTTACACAACTGGGATCAGATCAGTAATATGAATTGAAGCGAGTTTTAAATGGTGTTCAGAGTAGTAAGCGAAGCCGTTTTGCACAAAGCATTGTTCGGAGTAGATGTTTACGATGTTAAAAGACTGTTGTAATTACCAGAGACTTATAGTTGAGATTTTCACGTAACTATTTTGATTTTTGTTAATGACACGATACGCATTATAATTTTTATGTATTGGGTAAATACGCATTGCTAATTTTTGGGAAGCGTAAACGTAGATTTTTAGTGATTTTCATTACGCACACAATTTAATTTTCTTGCGTATTTTGACTTTTCTTCTGAGTAAAATACGCAAATACGCAGCTTATCTGGAGCTCTGCAACGTAGTTTACAGTTCACTGGAAAATCAGCATCACTTTGAAGAGACCACCTACTGGTTGTATATCACATGTACATGTACATGACTCTAAGATGATAGGTTTAGTTTCACATGAATGTAATTTTACAGCTGATGGTACAGAAGCTCCATAAATCAAGACAAGTTATGCTCTATATTGGCAGAGCAGATGACACTTCAAAGCCTTGGTGTGATTGTAAGGTCTCCTTGCATGTCATCAGTTTCATGGATTAGTAACCCTATTGCTCATCTAGAAATTTCATATCATTATTCATTTTTGGAATAATCTTGTTTTCATGAGAGCATAATTTTCCAGTCTGACTATCATAGGAGTCATGAAGCAAGACAGCAAGTTATAAGTTCCACAAATTATTCAATATAAACAGTAAAATCATGTTAAATCAACTGACTTCAAAGGGGTCATAAAATCAGAAGTTTATACTTCTTCATGGTATGATGTTTTATAGTTTATGGCGATCAGTACCTTCAAAATACTGTATAAAATACTCTTGAGAAAACACCCCCATTTTTATGAGTGCCCCTTTTAAAAATACAATCAGTGCATCCTATTTCCCTCCAACTTGGTGGTTCCTTTATGAAGTAAGACTTCTTGCTCTGGAGAGGTTTCTCTTCCTTGACCATAAAACATATGGACCGGCCAATGGATCATAAAACATATGGACCATGTGATGGATCATAAAAAAGCAAACAGATAATCAAGGGAGCCCTAGCTGAGAGCTTTACTTTCTCTTGGGTGTCAAAAACTATTTATTTATACATAGTTGGTCAACGGAAGTTGTGTATATTTTCTTGATCAGTAGATCATTGATCTACCAGAATTGCTTTGATGCTGAAGTCGGGTGTGTCATTACCATAGAAAGAATGTGATACCTTAAGGATGAAAGCCTTTAAGGATCAGACCTATTATGCTTTAAATATGCAGTATGCAGTTAGATATTTACACCATCCATCCATTCGACTTTCCATCCGTTCATCCATGAATTCTTCTACCCATCAATTCTTCTATCCATCAATTCATACATTCATCTATAAATATTTTCATCAGTCCATCTAATGGTTGATCCATCAACCTTTCTGTCAATCCATTTATCAGTCTATTCATCCAAACATCCATCAATTATTTTATCAATCCAATCAGGGGCGTAGGAGCGAATTTGAAAGTGGGGGGCTTGGATTGAACTTACTGCTTACCCCATCTTATCGTCAATTAGGATGATTGGATGTTTTAGTTCTACGCTCAGAGTAGTTTTAGAAACTACCCTCAAAGTAATGGGGGGCTTAAAAAAAAGCCCCCCCTGTTCCTACGCCCCTGCCAATTATCCATCTTTCAATTTATCATCAATCCATCCATCGGTCCATCCATTGTTTCTGTGATCTTCAAGAACAGAATCATTTCTCTTTATAGATAAAATTGATATGAATATGAATGAATATATTGACATCAGATATTCATTGACAAATATCGTAATTAGGAATGAAAAAAGCAATTTTCCGAGTTATGGTCCTTGAATTCAATGAAATTTTGTCTTGTGTATAATTGAAGTACAAATCATCATCTTTTATCAACATTTCATTCACTACAAACACTCCATATGGAAACGGTGTTGAAGAAATAAAAAGCCTGCTGTGTCTCAGAATCCCATTATAGGAAAACTTGTGATGGTGTTACAAGATTGATAAAGTTCTGTCTCAACGCTCTCTGATTGAAACTGTCAATATAAATTCAAAATGTGAAAAAGTAGAATTTGGCTATATAATTGAAATTAGTCGTTTAAATCTTTTTCAAGCAAAAGTAACATTTCCTTTTCTTTTCTTTTTCTTGAACATGAAAACATATCAAATGTTGATTTCAATCCTTTAAATAAATACATAAAGACAATTCATCATAGTCAGAGATATATTAGATTAAGAAATCTGTCTTACTGATTCCAAGATGTATTAGCGTTAGTGGATTAAATTATGTCTCATTCTTTTGATTATCGTCCAATGATATGATCGTCATATATCAAAATCTGACAAATATTCACACAAATCCATAAAACATCAGCATGTACAAGTTTAGTTTCAATGGTTCTATCATCAATTTGTTCAACTGTTCTTTTCAATCAAAATATCAATGTGCAATATATTATGCTATCAAATAAATATTGAGAGATTTCTTCAGTTAAGTTTTTAAGGGGATATCCATGTCATACATAAAAAAATCTATTTGAGATAACACCTTCTTCTTTCGGGGATCATTACGATGCTTACTCTTTCAATTATATTTTTCCAACTGGGGCAATCTCCTTTACAATCAATAAAAAGATCAGTTCAAGTGAGAATATTCTTGGAAACATTTAGATGACCACCTGTTTGCAAATTAAATTGTGTTATTTTCAGACATTGCTGTTCCTATTTAAGACACAACTCTGAATGCATACTTCCTTGAGATTACTGGAAGTAGACAGATCTAGCCGAAAGAGCCAATATCGGTCTTGTTGGCTAATTGGTCCCCTTCGTGTAAATCACCCTTGTGAAATATTCTTCCCACAGTAAACCGACGAGGCAGATTCCACACTTACCGCATGTCCGCCAACATGTGCAAACAATCTTTTTCTCGTAATTAGTGCTGTCATCTTGTAACAAGTTCACACAGAGTGCCGAGCTCATCTGTTAGAAGAGTTTTGCCTACCACTGCTTGGATCAGACTGGTGGTTTTGAGTTTTTTAACAGAAAAGTTTTCTATCAGGAGGTCCTTGCACAAAGCAACATAACACTAAGGTTAACCTTAGTGCTAGACCAAATTTTAATCTATGAAAAATTGTAATAATTAAATGTTCCTTCATCCATAATATTTTTTATTTGGGCTCCTTATTTCATGTGTATTGAGTCAATCTAGACTTGCTGAATGTGGACATAGACTGTATTAAAGGCTCCTTAATATACACAGTCATGAAGCAGGACTACCTAGGTGCCCTTCTTTATCATTGCACTGAGGCTACCTTAGTGATGAAATTTACCTTAGTAATTTTTCATGTGACACAAAAGAGTTTTGCCTACCAGCAGTTGAATCAGGGTGTTTGTTCCGAGTTTATCTGATTTCCGTGAATGAAAAATAATTGTATGATATATTGCTGTAAGGTGAAAACTTGAAAAAGACTGATAGGTAAATGAAATCAGGTTTGATCTTTTGGAAAAACTTAATACATAATGCTAAAATCTCAGTGGAAAAAATGAATATTATGGTTTACTTTTTGTGATTGAAAATAAACAGTTTGATTGTAGGAATCACATTTTTGCTGTTTGAATTTTTACACCTGATAGCATAAGTATATATACACAATTAGGATAAGCACATTTAAATCAAATCTTATGAAGTTGCTTATTTCATATCAAATGTTAAGATAGCACTTAATGAATAACATCAAAGAAAGTTTAAGATAATATTGGTGAATACATGTGTGATAATTAAAACTTTGACTTTTTGATTCATTATTTTCTTTAGAGGTTGTTAACGAAACAGCAATAGGACATCTTTGTGTGCTTAATAAGCCACAAAAAGAATACTTTGTAAACATCCTAACATTCCTGGAACTAATTTCTGACAACAGTCTGCAATTTAAATATTTGTTTAAGGAAAATGTCATATTTTTATGCATTTCTATATGCCAATTAGAGAGATAACTTTTAAGAAGAGAACAAAACTTCAAACAGTCTTGAGCCCTTCAACATTTAGAATAATAAATCACCTCTTTACAAACTGCACTTCTGTTCTGTGCTTTTTTGTATTCTTTACTACTTCGGTTTTTCTTAGGTGTCTTTTTGTCATAAGCACTACTGATATAAACATGCAATTAAAAGCTTCAAAGTTGTAAATTATCAATTTTATAAACATTCTCTTTCTGGTATTATTCTTTCTTTGTTGGTTTTTTTTTTCAGATGACTAGTATTGTAGATAAAAATGTAACTGTACTGCAATTTCACATAATAAAATCAAAACATTTACCTTTAAAAACTGCACCACCAGAGTTATTGTTTTGACAGTAAATTTAGGAAAATGGTCTTAGTTTTTGAGAAAAATGTGTCCAAAAAGAGGAGGGGGGAAGGTCAGAAAGAAATAAAGGTTTTACTTTTGACCCTGACTAGTAAATTCAAGCATTTTTAGCTGTTTTTGAATGCATAAGTGATTGATTTGGGAAGTATGTTCAAAGATACGAGATTTGAGAGGTTATACACATAACAAGCATATGTGTCATTGAGGTGCAATTCAGGTCAAAGAACTAACTTGTACTTTTCTCTGCTCCAGGTTGTTCAAGAGTATGAAAGAGCTGTGATATTCAGACTTGGTCGTTTGTTGTCTGGAGGTGCTAAAGGACCAGGTGAGATAAACAAACAAATAAACTTATTTTTTCTGTTGGTAACGTGTCCCTTACCTCGGAAAGATATTCGGGATATTTTGTCTTCCATATCAGGTAGATTTGAATGGACCTTTGTGGCTAAAAGGTTCTAGATGTTGCATGTCTCTACAAGGATAGGAACTCGATCTATCAGAGGTTTCCGCTTCACAATGGTCTGAGAACAGCCCATACAGTTCCATGTTCTGATGTAAATTTAGGTAGCCAATCCCAAAGTCTACTTGGTATCAGCTTTTGGTATCAGAAGATAAGGGCAAGTAACACCTGTAAACCATTATTAAGTTTATTCCTCTGTAATATGTTTAATTTTAATCAGACTGTCTCTTTCATTTAAATATGACCTAAAAAATGGTTAAGGTTGAAGTTTTTATATGTGATGTAATTCAAAAAAACAATTGACATCATTTATTTCAGGAATCTTCTTTGTATTGCCTTGTATTGAGCAATACACAAAAGTCGACTTGAGAACAATATCCTTCGATGTACCGCCACAAGAGGTAGGTAACAACTCTCTTATATAACTTCTTATTGGTGAAGCTTGTCAATTGGGTACCTGAAATACAGGATGTAAAACCTCCCAATTAGTGCCTAGTGTCTACTTGTAAAGTAAAAACCTCTCAGGGCAGTGACGTAGGTAGCGGTATGAGCAGGTATCGGTACCCGGATATTAGTGCTATATCTTACACCATGAACATGAAGAAGTAGTTGTGGAATACAAAAGGAAGGATAAATATAGTTTTCTACGATCTCAGTAATCCAGTAAAATCATGGTTTCAGTGCATTATGGTGAAACCTGTGAGACATAGCTGGAAAATAGGGAACTATTGGCGCCAGAACATGAGTGACTTTGGTGATGATGATGACTCTTTTATTAATATTCATCGAGATTCACTGCTCACTCGAGGTACATTATTATCCCAATGGAATTGTTTATTGAAGTAGCTTATAGGCTTAGTTCAACAGTACAATTCTATATTTTCCTTGTCCACGACTTGACACAGCTTAGTTAACTGAGTGCAATGTGAATGAAGTACCTTGCCCGAGGACACAACACAATATGAGATTTCATAAATTATGGTAACAGTTTACCGAAAAGAAGATACATTCAAATCTGTTCCATGTTCAAAAGCAATAGCGCCAGCTAAATCTTGCACATTCTACCAGTGCTTTAATGTGTTTCACTACAATTTTTTCCCTAGCACAAGTAATGTTGAAGATGGGATAGGATACTTTTTATAAAATTGCCAACCCCCTAGATTACAATCCCGGAACTGATGGTCCAAAGCAAACTCTCAAGAAAAAGCACTTGTCTTTTCTTGACAACTCTGAATTTTGGTTACATAAGGAATATGTTCCCATAACCATAAGATATTGGCACCAAAGGCTTTTTCTCTCAGACATGGAGACACCAGTGGTCAAATCTCAGAGCTTCTTGGAACCAATTTCAGGTATCCATGGCAACAACAATATTTTTTATTCCAGTTGTCAAGTTAAGCAGCTTTTTACATCAATTCTTGTCATATGAAGTTGTTTGAGAATTCTTTCAAGATAGAAATATTGTGCTTCCAAAAGATTTTAGGATTCATTTTCTTAGCTGATTATTAGGAGTAGGCAGTTTGTTGGGATGTTGGGATTTCTTGAAGTATTTTATAGCAGCCTTAAATAACAACCATTTCACAAAATGGACATGGTTCCGGTGATAAATTGCTCTTTGCTCAAATATATTAAAACAGTTTAGGTCATTTTTTTAAAAATTGGATATTTTGAAGTGATGAACTGTATGTCATAATGGAAGGCTTCATTGTAACAGCTCGCACAATATCTTAATGGCTTCATCCATTTTCTCCTCCTTTTGCAAACTTTTTCATCTTCTTTTGCAATGAATGTATCAAACTCATTGCATGTTATTATTCTCATAGCTTCTTAAAATGACCGTTTCAATTAAAAGGAGATTAATGTTAAAATTGAGTTCAACTAAAAACTCAAAATGAATGTGAAAAATACCTCTCAAATGTTTTGTAATTAGAATCTAGACTTTTTCCTCAATTTGCAATTGATTTGATTTGATTAATCAAAAACTGATTACTGTATAGCTAATCTGAAATTGAAATCAAATTTCCTGCCAAGGGGTATTTGATGTATTTTTGTTTCTCTCTCCAAGTACATTAATTTCTGTTAGCGTAAGGAAATAATTGTGGATAATTTCTTTTTAAACTTTAAACAATTTTTTGTAGCAATTAAACTGAAATAAGTTAAGAACAATTTAAAAACTTAAATTCAACATTGAATTAAGAGCTTGAAATAAGATTCATGTTCATTGAAAGGTTTTGTTTTTTGTGTGTAAAAACTCAAAACAAGTCTATACAATATTTTATGTCATATTTTCATGACAGTTGAACTCAAATGTCTTTCTTCAAATTTTTTAACCTGTTACATTTAATATTAAGTTCATATGTAATGTTCTGGATATGAGTAAGTTGTTTTGTCTTCAGTGTCACCATTCTGATGAATCATTAACTTTTTTGTCAGCTTGTAGCAAATTTATTGAGTTGTCCGTCCATTTGCTCACTAGGGTTATCGGTAATTATTGTCTCAAATGTGTTATCAAGGAGTAATAAACCGTTAATAGTGATATAAAACATTTGACGATATATATAAATATATATATCTCATATTGTAAATGAACCCTAAAATACGGAATGTGTCATCTGACATAAATAATTACTAACATTTTCTATGTAATGGGTAAATTGTGTTGTAGAAATACTTTTCTTTGATCATTTTCAAAACAACCATTGTCAGAAACAACTATTTGGCCAATATTTGTATGTTATAATTTCTGTGATGTATTGTATGTTTCAGGGGCATTGACATATTTTATTGGGTCAAAAAAGTGATCTCACGAAAAAAAAAATTTAACATGTACAACTGCAAGAAACAGTTTTTGAATGAACTAACCAAATCCATTTCTCTACCTCAAATGATTGAAAATATATCACAAAAACATGGCTCCCAGATGCTTTAAGCCTCTGAAGATAACTTATTTTGCATAGACTAATGATTATTGGGAAAAATTCAAAGGAATAAATTGTTTCAAGAAATGTTCATGCTACTACCCCTTTAAGTACTTTAGCTAAACGGACTGCTTAACTAGTGTGATATTATTCAATTTCATTCATATTACTCTGAAGGAAGGTTATGAATTATGGTCAATAATTTATTAAAGGTTAAAGATTCAAATTACATGATGTTCCATGGAATAAATGTTAAAATATTGTCTCTCCCATCGGGTTGTTTCCTTTGCATAAGGGTCTGAGAACAACCCGTATAGTCGCATTTAAAGACAAATGTTCAGTTAGCCAGAAAGGTTAAGGAAAAGGCTCTTGCATGATATCAAAGCTCGGGGCACGTTCAAAATAAAACGAAACTTTTGTAACTAACTAAATATTGTCTATACCAAGATACCAACTCAATCAATCGGGAAGTTTCCTCTACACATTGGTCTGAGAACAGTCAGTATAATCCATTTTTCTGACATAAGTTCCATAGGCCTCTGGATAAAAGCTCTTGATATCAGAAACTAGAGGAAATTATATCTCCTTTTAATCATTTGTCCAAATGACTTTCGCCAACTTTTTTAAAACAAATTGATGTGGAGAGTAGACAAAGGAGTGCTGTAACAAAACGTACAACTCTGTGGGCTTTCATCAGACTGTGTTAAAGGGGTACAGACTATGCTGTTGGAGTCAGATTTGTCAAACTTTATTCATGGTGTTGTGTCAACAAGAAGTAGTGGTGGTGTATGAATATCAGCATCCCATTGCTTATCAGTTCAGTACAGTTTTCAGTCTCAATTTGTGATCTAATACCGGACAATTATATATAGGCACACCAATAACTCAAACATAATTATTTTAAAGCTTATTTACAGCACACAAAAATACCAATATGGGTTGGTAGTGTTTAATTGGTAATTTAACTTATATACAGAAATTTGACTTTCGAACATCAATATGGCCGACTCTAAATTCTCATTGAAAACAGGAAAATATCATGATTTTGGCATTTTAGATATAAGGATGCAAGTTTAGGGAGACCATTGGACTTCACTTAGGACCTATGATCTTTTGGCTATAATTTAAGCAATATGAAAATCATAAAAAATACTCTGTTTCACTTTAAAAGGACAGTCTTATCGGGGTGTTTTTTGTGAAACGAAATTCAAGGGGACATTTCCGTATACAAGTATGCTTTTAGTAAATGATTATTACATAGCCAAGCTGAAACATTTTACTGATGGTAGCATTTTGGTTGGGTTAGATTTTACAACTAGATGAATGAGACTGCACAATTGGTAAAATAAACAACAATGAGAAGTAAAGCTATTTATTAGCACTATACAAGTAGGGAGTGTGAGAAACCTTGCTATCGCATTACAAGGCATTGTTGATTAGTTTTATCATAAATCATTTGTAAATGTGGAAATATTCTATTCATATATAAAGTAAATTTTTATAATGTTGTAAATTTATGGGAAAAGTACAGCGCCTTTTTTCATGTAATTTCAGAGTAAACCACTAGACGAGTTCATATACTTGTAGGGAAATATTTTGAAACTTGTATCATTTGAAACAGTGAATTAGGGCTGAAATGGTCTGTTGCCTGCAGACAAAGGGTTGATAAGAGTTTATATCTGCAAAATTCTACAGATGTACAGAAATGATTTTTGTTTTAAAAAATACTTGAAAAACTGACAAGATCCTCTAAATATCAATTTCAAACATTATCAACATCAAGGAAAGTGGTATGCTTTGATATTTTGACACTGATAAATGATGAAGTATTATGATTAGGGTCGTTTTCGTTTTATTTTGAACTCTTGTAAAGATTGCAACCTAATGATATATGTCTTATAAATGTCTGATTCTCTCAAGACTTCAGTAAACAAAATGGGGAAAAATCAATCAATATTAAGGGTCAATGACCCCACAAGTGTGTCAAATTTATCGTGAGTGTAGCACAACTGGATTTTAAAATCATTATATATAAATATTTGGAGTTGAGGAAAACTACTCTCAACATAAAGAAACAATTAAGTTTTTTCACTTAAATAATCAATATAAATATGATTTAATAGCAATATGAGTTTCATGAAATAAAATTTTTGGATTGTATATTACAAAAGGTCAGTGTTAACAAATTTTTATGAATATTGAGTAATGATATTTTGCAATAATTCAACCGATGCATTTATAGAAGTGCTTAATAATAAAAATTCTACAAGTCAATATTATAAACACAATGTAGTGGTCAAGTAAAACATTAATGCAAAAAACTCTAAAAATCAAACATTTAGGATTATCTTTGACAAAAATGGATAAAAAATTGGACCGTTTTTAGTAAAAAAAATTGTTGATAGAGCTTCTGTTTATTATCATGTCCTACAGTACTTATCCCTTGACTACAAATAACTCCCTGTTGCTTTTGTTCATCACCATTGGTAATTAACTCAGACTTCCTGAAGTCCAAAGCCATTGGCGCCTCTTTACCAAACTGTGTTTACTGCAATAGTATTAGACAAGCAAGCATTGCTTTGAGCTAAATCGTCACTTTGAGCTAAATCTTCACTTGGAAGTGGCAATAGCTATTACATTTGGGATATATATGCTACTGTTGCTATTACCAATGTTTATGGGCAGTAGCAAGTAACCAATAGCAACTCAGGTTTTGAATGAATTTTGAGCATTATAACATACCAGTATGTGAAACAACAAATTGATATTTTTGCTTGTAAGTAATAATCGTCAACACTTTGTACAAACTTCCAAAAGAGTTATGGTTTCAAACAAGGTTAAGAGATATTTACATGCAAAAGTCATGCAACCAATAGCAACGTACAGTTTTTTAGCGCTAGAGATATGAGCTTTGCTTTTATGTTTCATCGGTTAGTTACAAAGTGGTTTAACCGCTTGCGAGTAATATTCCCTTATCTGTGTGCCAAAACTAAAATCACATGAATCATTAATTAACATGCATACTTAACCACTGATGTCACATTTCCTTTCAAACATCAACTCAAATTCTATTTGCTAACTGCTATAGATAAGTTTTGTGTCATCCTACTTTTAGCTCATCTGGCCCAAAGTGCTGAGGGGATTATGCCTTCCAAGGGCCACAGGGGCCACACCCTAAAAACTTATGTACATCTTCCAGAAGCAAAGGCCTGAAAAACTAAAATCTTATGTACATAGTCCTAAGATGATGAAGTGTATAATAAATGGAATGTATGATCTTTTGGCAGCTCATATGGTGACCCTGTGACCATTTATAAGATGGATTATAGATAGCCTGATGAGCTACAGAGCCAATGGCTCTTCTTTTTTTTTTATCACAATCACAATTATATACATTTATCCAAAATGGTTGCATTATCAACAACATTAAGTACTTCTCGGTAAAATAAAATTATTGATTAAATTTGGCATACATACTCAAACAACTCATGGAGTCTCTCTTTAATCCTTTGTTTTTTCTTCATGAACCTTTTGTCCCATGTACATAACTCAGGTCACATTGATCATTACCTCAGCAAAATCTAAAATGGAAGACCTATTATCTTTATGTCTTTGTTGATCTTTCTAACACCATATCCATCCTTTTATGTGTGGCCGATTAATGTTATACATATTTCAGTGATTATTAATGCAAATTATAAGGAGAATTCTCTTTTATGACAATGATAAGAATTAGTTGTATCGCCTATAGCATGTAAACATGGAAGGAATTGCATTATCAATAGCCTCTGAGACTCTGTGAGCACTTTAGTGGTTGGGCCGCTAGTATATTAGAGCGGACGCAAAGATGTGTTGGCCTGAAGAAGTATCTCTTCATAGGTTTCAAGTAAGGGGGAATTGAGTTCCATAAACAGTGTATTCCTAAGACAGAACCAAATCGGCTTAGCATAGCCCATTTCTTGATGGAACTTTAAATCCTTCTCCCATAGGATTTTCCTACAACTTATTATTCATACGAAGAAATCTCAGGTGAATAAGGTATATGTCGGTGGTTATAGTAACAGTTTTAAAATCCTTTATGTAGATTATGGAATAAAATGAAAATCATCTGAAGAAAAAAGGAAAAAGTAGCCAAATTTAGGCCATTGATACTTTTTTTTATCATTACCTGAAAACTTTTTTTCTTAGAAACATATTTTTGAGTGGTTTAAGGTCCTTGTTTAGCAGCAGTAGAAAATTTTACCAATGAAATATCTTAATGCTTAAAAAGATGCTTCAATTATTTGAATCAATCATAAAAAATGTGTTTATGATCAAATATTGTGAACAAATAGATAGAGACTTAAAGCTATAATATACTATTTAAATGTTCAGGGTTGAACATTAGTGTAATTAATATCCAGGGTTAACCCCATATAGAACTTTGTCATTTCTGTAAATCGGCCTTATTGACTAGTTCGAACTTGAATTTGCAGCTTAAGAGATGAGCATGGCTTCTAAGAGATTTGTGACTTTGAAGTAAACATTTTGTAATGAGGTTAAACGAAAGCAAGAAGAAAACTAACATTACAAATCATTGTCCTGATGAATATGATGATGATAATTAAGACGACAGTTTTATGGTGTATATCCAATTTGAAGCACTGCTCATTCGCTGTACATATTACGCTGGAGGATTTGCACTTTAGAGGCAACTACTTAGTGCTTTGAGCAAATGTTCAGGTCCATACTTCCTGGTTCAGGGTTTGTATAAATAGATACCGGATGTAAACATCTTGCTATTTGATTTTTATGAATGATTAATGTCTATTGTTGTATTGTGAATGATGGTATTTGATCTTATTCCTCTCAAGTAAATAGTTAAACTAATCAATATCTGTGGATAGTTTAACTGGCACCAAAATGTATGTGAATTTCTTTTTAACTAATTGATATGTCAAGTGACAAATGAAATTTGGTTCAAACACCTTATTTCATTATTATAGAAAAAGATTCAGGTAATCTTCAAACGTTGAATCACATTGTTAGACCAGGGAAATTATTTTTGTTTCTTTCCCATAACATAACTGCTGTAGAACATGAAAGAGGTTTAAGGTTTGAAGAAATTTTAATCCTTTAGTGACATCATTACCTAAGTTTATGGTTATTTAATCATCATTAATTGCATTAGGATGTGATTTTGATATGATTTTGAATGAACGCTTGTGAATTAATTCTGTGTTTAAAACACTGAAATCTCTTGAACATTTGTATTTTCAAAATACTAAACATGAAACAACACAGTTCTGTTGCTTGTCTGGTGCTGTGTGTTGTTAGAACAGAATCAAGCACAGGCTGTTGTACAACAACAGGCGACAGATGGACTCACTGCATGGAACAAATTCTGCATTTATAGCACAGTGGGTTAAATGATTACTGAAAATGTCAAAAAAGGATTTTCTGAATGTTACAATTTCACTCATCAAAGGTAGATTAAGTTTTATGCCAGATGAATAATGTCTCATACAATACATACAGCTATTTATTACCCATATTGTAATCATAAATGGTGACATATTTTCAATATGAGCACATTTCCTAGCAATGATTGTTTCAGTGTGAGTGACCATATTTACTCGTCTGTGATGTCATAAAACAGTTGTTAATGACGTCACTGTAGCGGGCCGTCCCAAGGAAAGAATTTGTTTTCTGAATATTTCCATGCGTTTGAAATGAAATAGAATTGGTATAAAATAAAGAAATTATTACCCTCGGAAGTGTGTCATATGACTTTTACGAAATTCGTGTGAATTTGTGTATATCCCTCGCTCTCGCTCGGGCAATACAAACATTCCCACTCGTTTCGTAAAAGTCATATGACACATCTCCTAGGGTATTAATCTCTATATTTTGGACCTTTAGATTGGCATAATGTATATTCTATTTTACTTGAAGTTGGACCCTGCTATGGACTGTTCTATGACAAACAATGTATGGATTCGTAGCAAATTTGATTGTTTTTAGTTAACTAGTGTAACAGGCAAATGGTTAGCAAAAATTAATGTGTGAATAATGAAAAATTTTAATTTAAAAAAATGTTTGTAGGAAAGTGACATTTATGTATAGCTTGTAAAAGGTATTTATGTATTGTTTCCAGTTCATGTCACTATAAAATTCTACACCAAAAAATTGTCTGTACAATTAACTATATTTGAAAAACAATTTGTTGATAATTTGAAAAAATAAATCATTAAAAAGGAACTTATTCACTATATAGTGTTCATCTGATTTTATTGGTTCAGAGTTCTTTAATTTGATAAAAAAAAAATCTATTATACAAATGAAATAAACAAATGGAATAATAAATAAGTTGTGAAAAAAATTATGATAGCGCCGATGAATATTAAAAAGCTGATCAGCAATTATTCCCTGCAATACCAAGAGTCAATTGATCTTGTTCTGATCGTGATTGTGAACGATAAACTTATAATCAGTTGATTTTTAGGCTTACATATCTGGACGAGCATGTTTACTAAGGCAATCTCCATGGAAACAAATTGTACTTTATTGATTTGTAACATGAAACCCTTTCATCAATAAACACAGCTTATTGATTATTTCAACTGTTGGGTATATTTATAACTTAAATCATCTTGGGATTTTACACTTCCTCAACTTTGCCAATCTTTGATCTCCCTTCAAATGGACACCAAGAAGAAAAGTTAAATTTAACTGTATCCTTGCCATGAGCAACTAAAGTTGTATATTTCTTCAAGGATTAGTATGACTTGTATTTTAATTTTTATGGAAGTCATACCTGTGCATTCTAACATGACACGAAAACTAGAATGAAAATACTGCTTTCTGATTGGTTACCACAATCAATTTTTGGAGTGATTATTTCGCTAATAATCACCTCTAAATATTTACGACCGATTCACATTCATACGCGCACGTTTACAAACTCCATTCGCTGAACTTACTGTTTTCATTGCCTTGCAGACAACAGCAAAATCAATTTTAAATCAATTTTATACAGACATTGAGAATACTGTATTTTTTAAAACGAAATTTAGAAGATAAATCCATCCTGTTGTAAAATTTTAGTCGAAGTAGTTTATTATTTTATCTCTAAATTTAATTTCAAACCGAGCTCACTTCTTACCGTAACGCGGTGTGATATAACGATTCGTCAATTTTCCTTCCCTTTCACCCCCTCTCATTCATAAGTGACCACACTTCCAGACAGTGTATTCAACCATGGCAAACTATAAAGCTTTCTTGATCATTTATTCAATCAGTTCACATCTTGCGTGAGAAGTTAGCGCTATCAGTAAACAACTACTTTTAGAGTGACGTCCCTTGATTTGGTCAGTTTTGTCGGTATTGTAGGGGTGATAGGTGTCCTATGTATTTACGTGAAAAACTCTGACGGGATAATAAAAATCTGTCTTTTGTTGATTTTGTCCTCAATGAAATAAATACTTAAGGGTTTTATTTAAAACCTGTTGGTTTATATTTGATATTTTTTTTTTATTGAAGCGTGTTCTTTGAAAATGAACTGTACCGTAGTTTCGAGAGCAAGTGGAACCGGTCTGCACTGGTTCGACCTAATCACATTGTTGTTGCGCATGGCAAATTAGTTCCTCATTATATTTCTAATTATTCATTTTAGAATGGAGATAAATCCCTTCTGTTTTTTATTTTGGGGTTGTATGTCGTGCATTTTTCACCTCTAAATAAACATTTCAAAGTTCCTAAGCTTGGTTTGAAATTAAATTTAGGGGTTAATTTAGGGGTGAAAAATGCAAGACATACAACCCCAAAATAAAAAACAGAACGGATTTATCTCCTAATTATGCCTTGATGGCAAACTGGATCAGTGCCGACCTTAAAACCAATTTTGGAGGAAAAAGAAGCATTTAATTATAAAAGGTTAATACATATAGATTGATGAATTATGATTTCATTTTACTTTCATCACTGGTTACAAAGTAATTATTATTCATGCATAACTAAATACTGCTGGGACTAGTTGAGAATGTATTTGAAGCATAATCTATTTGTAAGTGAGTTGTATCCATGTGTTTCAAATTACTCAAGTAAATAGGAATATTTCATACAATTCAGTGATATTGATAGAATTATATAGTTTTCGAGATTATTCTGGTCTAGGTAACATCCATTGTTTGATAAATACATCTGTAACTGACATGATCCATATCAAATCCTTGATTAAACCGGCTTTCCTGTCAATTATATCCCTTTTCCTACCAGTTATATTACTCCTCAACTCCTTGGGGAATATGCGACCATTTGGAGATATTGTTAACCTTGTTTGAATTGATTCAGCCAGTGGTCAATCAGATGAGGGTTTGATTGTTGCACTCCAACTATAATCTCCCTGAGGAGTATACAGAGATATTTCTCATGATTTTGTCTCTTGAAAAATTTCACTGTCTTTTTCTTTATTGGAAAATTAACTCAATATTTTGTGAGTATGTTGTCTATTAGAAAATATCATTTTTGATGTAATTAACTTTAAATGTATGAGTGATTTCTATGTCAATGTCAAGAAGATAATAATATGTTACATTTCAAATGTATTACATATTTCATGGGTGCATTGTTATAGATGATAAGTACATGATGTATGTAAATCATAAGTACAGAATTTAAATTTACGAAAAGTACATGATATGTACATGATATATACATGTGAAAAATGGTTTTTACATACAAGTCCTTGTTATATACATGTTATTACTTAGTACATGATATATACATGTGATATTTTTTTAATATAAAAATATATGAGAAGCATATGATACATACATGTGACAAGTACATAATTATTGTATGTGATAAGTACATGATATATACATGAAATGAGTACATAAAATATATATATGATAAGTACATGATATATGCATATGTTATGTAGGCAATTGATCAGATGGGAGGAAAAGCAATGATTAATTTTAAGATCGATGACGCCCACGGGTAAACACTATATTGCAAATAGGACATTAGATATAAGGTAAATATATAGCATGTATGATCCATTAGCTAACCAAGCACCAAGTGCAGTGGGTTCCGGAGGCAATCGTTTTCCTAGTATTTGTATAGGGATATGGCAAGGTTTGATATTTGCATTTAAGACAAGACCTGTTTGTCATGATCTTGTATAAATTTTGTGTAATGCATTTCCTTGAAAGTTTTTGCTCTATCATCATTTGACCTGAAATTGATAACAAGTTATGTTGTCATCATACGAAAAAACATAGGCTTTTCAAAGACATACTTCAGTATGTTCCTGAATGTGCACACTGTTAAGATTAATTATGTGATATTTTTTTCTCTACCAAGGACTTCTGATAGTGATTCTTTGTACCGTTTATTTTTCCCAGATGATTTTTGAAGATACTATTATTGACTTCTTTTCCATGTTCTGTCATCTTCAAAATTTTTCCTTCCATTATCAATTGTTATCCCCTGAATGATAATACAAGAAAAATCATTTTGTCTTTTTCTCCTTATTTCTCATTTTAAAAAGTCTTAAGTACATCCTTATGAACATTGTTTCATCTATTTCGATTTCATATTTTATTCTTTCTTTCTCTTACCTTGAATAAGTTCTAAAAGTTTCCTTGAGTGAATTATTGTCAATTTGTACATGTTATGAAAATAAAAGCATCAACGTTCAAATAAATTACATTTCCTTCTCTAGATTGAGCTAAAGTGTTAATGTTTTTTATATAAATATTTAACGTCCTTAACACAATAAATATCTTGTTCATTCATTTTCAGTAGTTTCTACATAATTCATTACAACATCGTTATCTTAAAAGTTCATTTATCAATATCCATCATTTTGTGGTTTATCTTCCCAGAAACCCCTTCTTCTTACATTAGCAAATTATGATGAATGTTTATTGACAAATAATGATGAATGTTTATTGACAGATGTCTACATAGAAGTAAACAAGTACAAACAAATCGTAAGAGATTTTTTCTCTCCCATAATAATGTATTTAGCAGTATGATTAACAAGCCATGAATCTTTCAATAAGCTTACTCTGCAAATCTTTTTGTGTATGATTAATTGCCTGAGGATGTGTTTTTTTGAAAAAGTTCCATAAGCGTGATTTGGACTTTTAAGAGAATATCTTTCTCTGCTATATATTAACCTTTCTGTGATTTTGAAATGTAGATAGTTTTAAAATCAATCGCTTTCAGAAAAATTAAACAAATGTTTTGAAAATTAGAATAAACTTTATTGATTAGATTTCGGTTTGCTAATTATTCATTTACTGTTTTGCATCTTTATAGAATAATGTTTTTAAAAAAATACTTTTGAGGGTAGAATTTAGAATATATGTAGATTTTTTAGTCAAATTAGCTTTTGATAAGTAATTATCTGTATGTTCATTGAAAAAAATATTAAGTGGTTTTGTTATAATTTTCCTCAGAGCACTATACTCTGAATTTGACAATGCCAAAAATACAAAAGAAAAGAAGCTATCATTCCAACAAATTAGAAGCACAATGAATAATACACATTGACGAGGCTTCAAAAAAACCTTGTAAATCCTCAATGGCTGAGTGGCTAACTTGCTTTGACAATCAGTGGATTACAGTTCGTAATTCTGTAAAAGATTCTTTCTTATAACAACAGAACAAATTTTTCTTGTAGATACAAGATCAACAAAAATTGATACTCTCATATATGAAAGTTAAAAAAAATTTTAAGAATGGTTTCGTGGATATCAGTATATTTATCACTTAGAGTTGTTGTGGTCAAAATTAGTCATCGAGATGAATCTTATTGGCAAACGTTTTCTATGTACCGGTAGATTATCTAGAGGGTAGGAATTTTGAGGAAAGGAGTGAAATGTTTACTGTTGTTGATAGCGATGGCATGGGCGCTCTTTGCGTCTAATATGGTAATTTCTAAAATAGAAGAATAAGATCCATTTATTATTGATTATATTCTTTGGTATATTTAAACATGAATGGTTGAGGATCAAGATATCACTATTTTGATCAATTAAATCATATATTATCATATATATACATAGGACTCAGATCTGTGGCGGGTCTATAATCTATGGCGGGTTTCCTTATCTGTGGCTTGTTTGATTGTTAGACTGTTTCATGACGTCATGCTAAGTGACGTCATTGTGCGATGACGTCATAATAGCTCACTTATCCCGTTGTAAGGCCCAATTGCGTCGCAAGCGTAATAATTAGGGAAGTCACAGAGAGATATTGCAAACGGATAACGACAAAATAATAATAGTCCATATCCCAATTACGAAAATACATTAAACAATACCTTACATGTAAATAAGAGATTTGCGGCTTCATGCCACATCAATTGTGTTTATTTTGTAGGATCTTTTTAGCCCTCAGTGAGTCTGTCTTCTTTAGCCCTAAGATATTGAAAGACTATCTTTTGTAACCCTTGGATTCCTGTCGACGAATTTTAGGGTAAATTTGTCTAGCGTAAGGTTTGGTTAATCATTGCAGAAAAATACAAAAAAAGGTACAAATGTCAGGCATTTGAAAATCTGCCATAGATTTGAAAATCCGCCACAGATTTTAGGCCTGCCATGGATTTGAGTCTTACATATATAAAATTGGTTACCAAGATGAATCTTTTTCTAAAATGGCAAATATTTCTTATGTTTTTAGAGGATAGGAATTGTGAGGGAAGGAGTGAAATGTTTACTGTTGTTAGATAGCGATGGCATGGGCGCTCTTTGCATCAAATAAGATCCATTTATTATTGATTAGAAATTTTGGTATATTTATACATGAGTGGTCTAGGAAGATATCACTATTTTTATCACTTTTTTAGTCATTTTAATATTTAGTCATATTAGGGCCAAAATGGTTGTCTAGATGAATCTTTTTCTAAAATGACAAATATAGGGGTAGGAGTGAGATGTTTACTGTTGTTGATAGCGAAGGCATGTCATGTGATGCTGCATTGTATAAGGGCAGTAACACCTCTCTTGGGACGTATATTGCAATCAATATCAAGCGCGGTTTACATCGCACTTCTAGAATGTTAGTTAAAAGCTGTAGTGATTTATCCAGAGATAGTAAACCTCTACGCCATAGGCAAATTGAACCCTATGTGGAAGAAAAATAAATCTGATTTATGTCGGTTGGATGGGTGTGATTTAAGCTGACAAATGATCGGTTTATTTCAAATCATATTGACAGATGAGGATATTCTTGCACTGTTTAATTCACTTTTGTTGGATTGCTTTCTTGATTCAGATAATTACGTCTTTTTCTCATGTGCATGTTTGACTAATGCTCTTAGTCATAAAAATCTTTGAGATGAAAAAAATTCAGCAATGTAGGATTGTACTTGCTTGAACTTGATTTTTCTTAGTCAGAAACAAATAGTTTGTATGAAAAGTGTTCACTTCACATGAAATTTGTGAATTTTAATCTTCTTTGAAAATGATGGCAAAAGAAATGTTCAAAATGAATGACATAAAAAATCAAGTTTTAAATAGATTTATATTTAGTTATCTGAAAGTCAGTCATCATAAGTGTTCTCATGACTAAAAAAAACTTTTAGGACACTTGGTATGTTTCAGTAATTCATTTTTTTATTTCATTGTTGGAGTAGGAAATGCATACATTTCACTTAGCTGTTGAGTCAGTTTGGTGAATTAATATTCAGAGGAATCCTTGAAAATGTTTTCCAGATCAATCAAAAACATTATGACATTAATTTATTTCTTACAATCTTAGGAAAAGCATTTCACTTACGATAAGATTTTGATGAATGAAGTTTCATAGGTTTTCTCTAAAAATTATTTTGCAGATTTACTAAATAAATTCACACAAAACCATATCTTATTTTTTTTATATTTTACAATCTTTGAAAACCAATGTTATAATCATATCGGCATCAACCTCAAAAATGAAATAGTTATCTTTGATAATTTGAGAGATGAAGTTTTTAAAAAAATAAAGCACTTCATAACCTTTCTTAGCTCTTCTTTTGATAAATGAGAAACATATTTCATGTCATAATCATTTTGTTGTATGCAATCTCTAAGAAAGACCCAGTAAAGATTTTTTGGATCATGGGTCAATTCTAAGTCTCTCGTTTTGTTAAAAATATGATATATATGTCATGGTAGATTTCATTTTGACAGGTTATATTACTTTGATTGATTAGCAATATAAAACCAGACACTTGTAATTGATTTTTTGGAAGCTGTTTTATTTAGCAAGATCTCTCTAGTTTCAAAGTTTTTGCATAAGACATATACAGACCTTGAATATAATCTTGGAAATGGTGCTCAAAAGTGTTATATGCAAAGATGAAAAAGTCAGGTTACCCTCAAACAAACAGCCTTTATTATGTTGTCATGGAAATGAATGAAAATGGCTTCAATCACCATTGGTTTGGTAATTTGTTGCCCATTTGCTAAGATTAAGCATCACAAAACATCTATATGCACCTTTAGATTAATATTTATTCACAATTGCATTATGGTTGTGCAGGATGGTTCACAGTCTGATAGGCTCTTATCAAAGATTATAATTATCCTTAACAATTGCACATAGGAGGTTGTTAAAAACATTATTATTTCAGGACTCAATGTTATAGGAACGTTGTTTAAGGCATTCAGGCTTAAAGGTTTCATATGTTTATATTCAGATGTAAATGTACAGAAGTTGTATGTAGTACACGTTCATAAAGCTGAGCATTCAGAAAACATTATCAGATTCATGAAGTAAAGGACAAATCATGTTCTGTGAAGACATTTTTTGAAGACAGTCCTCTTACATTACTGAGATGCTTACCTGAGGCCTAACAACTTTGACTTATATCACACAAAATTTCTACCTGACAGGTGCATTGCTACCTTGAAATCATCTTATGACGCGTCCCTTTTGCTTTAAATTTATGCTTGTATTTTATACAATTTATGCATGATTGCAGTGATATTGTATGTTTCCTTATATAGATATCTACCTTTGGGATAAACGGAAAACAATCAGCTTTCTAATGTTGCAGAGTATTTACAACCGGTTATACTGATCTCTTGATTTAGCTGTTCTTGTTGGGGATTTGGATATAGTTTCTAATATTTTTGTGTGATTTGTTTGTAATTCATCAAATGTAGTTGTTCAGCTGTACATTGTTAGTGTTTGTGATATTCCAGGTTTTGACACGTGACAGTGTGACTGTGTCAGTGGACGCTGTAGTGTATTACAGGATCTACAACCCGACAGTGTCCGTTGCCAATGTAGAAAATGCGCCAAACTCCACACAGCTTTTGGCTCAGACAACGCTCAGGAATGTGCTGGGCACCAAAAATTTATCAGAGATCCTCTCTGAGCGAGACATCATTAGTCAAAGTATGCAGGTGAGATGTTTGGTGCTGAATTATACTTTCATACTTTCAGACATGTTTCAGACTGTCATGTATATATTATTCTCATGTTTCGGACTTTCATGTACATAGTATTCTCATGTTTCGGACATTCATTTGTGGTAAGCATTGTTATATTTCATTTATTTCGGTATGGTGAATTTAGTTTTCAGACATTCATGTATCTATAATATTCTCATGTTTCAGACATTCATGTACAATGTATTCTCATGTTTCAGACATTCATGTACATTGTATTTCCATGTTTCAGACATTCATGTACAATGTATTCCCATGTTTTAGACATTCAAGTATAAAGTATTCTCATGTTTCAGATATTCAATTATGGTGTATTTTCATGTTTCAGACATTCATATGGTTAATTCTCATGTTTCAGACAATGCTGGATGAAGCTACAGACAAGTGGGGAATCAAAGTTGAAAGGGTTGAAATGTGAGTTGTATTAAAAAAGTTAGATAGTTTCCTTTTAACAGTGCTTCGAAGATTAAGTAAGTTTTTGAAATCTTGCACCCGGATGTAATGTGGGCTTGTCATTAGAAACTAACATTGGAGCCCAGACAAGGAAATAAAAGGTTCAAAAGGCTTCTGTATTAACAATATATATCAATATTAACATGACCATAATGGAGACGTTAACTGTTCAACTTTTAACTGTGCAAATGTAGATGGTTGATTGTTCAGGATCAGTGCAATGTAGTCAATGAACCAATCTCATGAAGATAACTGATAACTGATAATGAATTAATCAATGTATCGGTTCCAGTAATTGATTAATTCCTGATAAATCAATTTCATTACCTGTGACTCCTTCAAACTAATTTTTTATACGAAAGTATTTTCTATTCATCATCATTATTATTATATTCCAGTAAGGACGTGAGACTCCCAGTCCAACTCCAGAGAGCGATGGCAGCTGAGGCAGAAGCAGCAAGAGATGCTCGGGCTAAGGTGAGTGGTTTTGAACTAGATGAAGATGGCTATATATATGAATAACCAAGGATGTAGTCCAGTAAATAGATCATATGCTAATAACCCAGGAGGCATTGGTTCGATTCCCCGCTGTATCATACCAAGAGACGTTTAAAGACATAGGTTCAGCAATATGAGGATAGAACATGGTGCTGCATTGTGGCTGCTGGAAACAGAGAACACAAAATGTTACTTTATAACTAGTACATTTAAGATCGAGTTATTATTATTATTGTCATTATTTAAAGCCCTGTCCTAATGTGATACCTGAGACAACTTACAAAATTGATTTTGTCTTTCACTGCTTTGCATTTATATTCAAACTGACCAACTCCTCAAATGTCACTGTAAAGATTGAAAATAAGTCGATAATCTAACAAAATAATTGCTTAAATCTATAATAAGACTCCTCATTGATCTCCAAAGTTTATTTTGTACTTTATTGATGGTAATCAAAACCTATAAAGTGTAAGGAAAAAGATTTATTTAACTTACAAACCATGTGATTTTTTTTGCATCTTTTTGAGATGAAAACATAAGCAAATAGTATAATTGATACAATTGTTATTCACATGGTAGTTCATGCTCTTTGGTGAAAGTTTTGTGCCTTGGGTTACTGTTCCATTTATCTTTTAGCTGACAAGTTTCAAGATTAAGCCGTTCACTGATTGAAGCATCCCTAAAATGACCCAATATATATTATATCTCAATTATATTGTAGAGAGATATTCCTTCTACTGACAGTGAGGGATCCTATGGATTTTAATGCTTTTTTTCTTGATCATAGAAAGTATAAATTTGAAAAGAAATATCTTTAAATATGCTTTGCATTTTCATTCCCCAGTTAACTTCCTTAAGACATCGGATAATTAGTTAGGAAAATAGGAGTTGTATCTTGACATGATATAAACATACAAAGGTTTAGAATTTATGAATTGTGAACATTGTAATTTGATTTAAATCATATATTTAAAAACGAACCATGACAGATGAAGGCTGCTGATAGATTAAATTTAATAAAAAGCTAAACATATCAAATTTATCTTTTATTTAAAAAATAAAAATTTAGGAGTAAAACCACACCATTGATAATAATGTTACAAAATGAATTTATTTGAATTGCCAAAGATTGGTTTTACCATGTTCTTTGAAGTTAGCATTTCCAACTGCAGAGGAAATGAGATTTATTAAGTTGAGTTGTTTCAAATGCTGCTTGTTTTAGGTAAATGTGTTTTACCAAAAATTATCTAAGGGAGATAGCTGATGACAGAAAAACATTAAGGGAGCTAACCAACTAAATTTTGTTGACAGTAAAGCAATTAATTGAAAGTAGTCGCTGTTTACGACATCATTTGCTTGGCTGTCTAGACAATGTTAAGAGATTGTAAACTTGATTGTGATATATCTCCTTAATATATTACACATTTCTTGGCATGATGTGGCTAATTAATGTTTCCCTTGAATAGTGGGTATCTTTAGAGTGAGGTTGATTGGATTAATTTCACTTTTATGTGAAAAGTTCAAAGAACACTGAGATAAACTTCCAACGTCCCATCATTCTTTAAATTAACATAATTTCTTCATTAATTTTCAGAAAAGTAGCATCATATAAGTAATGCTGATTTTCTTCTTATCTAACTGAAACACCTAAATTAACTGTAACTTAATTAACATTTTTTTCCACCTTTAAATTCAAAGATAAAAAGAACGATCCTAGAAGCTCCAATCTTTGTTTGCAATCAATAGGCCTTCTTAATACATGTGAGATCAAAATTATTCATCCATTGTATAAAGAATTTGATTATAACCTAAAATGTTAGATAAAACAATGACAACTATCAACTATGCAAAAAACAAACCTTGTACTAAAGGCTCCTGGAATAACCAGGTCATTGTTTACATGTTTGTAGCAAGAAACCCTGTATTTTCTTTGTTAGAATTCCTGTAAGTTGGCCTCTTAGCATGGTTAAGCCGGCTAACACTCTTTCCAGGACTACTTTAATATTGTCAAACTTTTATTGAATGATTCTAAAATAATAATATTTTTAAAATTTACTTTCGGACTTAAGCAGCCAAAGATGAATAGAAATTGGTTAAACAGGGAAAATCTTATTCCAATGTCACTTCATAATTTATTCCTGTCCGTCTTTTATTTCTTGTAAACACAAATAAATCATAAAATTTAAAAATAAGGAATTCGTAGCAGAGGATGAAGAGAAACTGGATTAGCACGCTAGTCTGCAGCGCAAACCAAATTGAAGTTTGTCAAACTTTTATTTCATGATTTTAGAAATTCAACCAATTTTTTTTTATTTCAGGTAATAGCTGCAGAAGGAGAACAGAAAGCCTCGGTAGCTCTCAAACATGCCGCGGATATTATCTCAGACTCACCCGCGGCGCTGCAGCTCCGGTACCTGCAAACTCTTGGGACGATTTCAGCCGAGAAAAATTCCACCATCATCTTTCCACTGCCAATGGATCTGCTTAAGCACTTTGTTAGTAAATAAATCCCTCACCATATCGCCTATTGACTGCGTTCAAGTTGTTGACAATCTTGTACACCGTGTTGAATAGTTTTTCAAACATTTACTCATCATCAAGTCCATTTAACAATATGTCTTGTTTTTCATTTTATACCCGAGAGTTTCGCCAAGAAGGAGTAAGTTTGGGAGTGTTTAGTCCTGAAAGGGTTGTGATGACAGCAAGGTGAAAAACTGCAAAAGTTTTTCTAGACTTGCTCTAAAGCATGGGAAAGTGTTAATTCTTGGCCGCATTCAAAGTTGTTCATTCATGATATGTTTTGAATTTGATTGTACAAATTGGTTTGTCATGTCATTCTTTGAATTCCAAGAAAAGATGTCAAAGATCAAGGCATGAAACATCAAAGGTTTGACGAGCCTTCCTGTTTGTCAAGAACATTTGTTTGGTAATGTCCAATCTCAAATCATTGACAATTGTTTTGTTTCAGCTTGTTTTCTTCTTCAAGCTGACATCAGAAAATATAATTTTGTTTCATTATACTGCCTATCAGATCTCTCCTAAATATTTGCCTCTTTTAGTGACTTATTCCATTACTTGAATTACCTTTTAATTTTTTGACTGTCAGTCCCAAAAGATTATTTTTTTACGAAAATGAACTAACTTTATGAATATGTCTGAAAATTGCAACGTCTAGCAACTTTAGTAGAGGATAAAAAGACCCATTTGTATGCAAAAGTAAAGAGAAACAAGACTGTTTGTTATTTGGCTAGAAGGTGAAGTTTTTGTTTTGTCTGCTAGTGAAATGTTACGAAGACTGTCTATTAAATATCCTGCCATAAAGTTGATGTTTAAAAATTTCTTGTTTTGGTACCATATGGTCATGTTTTTGTTTACAGCAACATTTTGTTTATTATATGATTTGTTTTTGTTTATTCTTAGGTTCTTTTTGTACATTAATGCAATGAATTGATTAACCTAGATTATGTTTGTGTTTTTTTTATTTAGAATTTTTTTTGATTTGTTTCGTGAGGGTTATTTGATGTTATATTTTTTTTGTTAATCAAATATCTGATTTTATTGATAATTGTGTCAAAAGTTTTCATCTTTATGAAGATATGACTTTATGAATTTTAAAAGTTAAGATATTTTGCTTTTTATTGAAAAAAATGTACTTTTGATGTACAGTCTTTTCTTTCATCTTTCATTTCATTTCATTACAAATTATTTAATGTCAGATCCTTTATTATCTTATCCATGACTTGTTTTCTCTTAATTATATGTAGCCATTTTACTCTTTTAAATAAGCTATTTATAACAATAATAACATTCTCATATCATCCATTTGAAATCAATATATGCTCATCAATTTTCAGGTATAATGAACCATGGCTCCATTTTCAAAAAGGATTGTTTTCAACAAATTGAAATGGTTTTTGCATTACATTACAAAATGTAATGAATTTGTTGTAAAGGATTTATAAAGCTTAAATTCATGTTGATAAAAAATGTTACTATACAGATTGCAGCCTTTATCGTTTGTGTATATCATCATGGAAACCAAAGACCTCACATGCATTGTTCCCAAACTTTGAAGTTGACAGAATTAAAGTAATCCCAGATTTTTCTAGATTTGAAGAACAAAACTGTCAAACAGATCATTTTCCATTTGGTCATTTGGTCACCACTCTATCAAATTCTCCTTACAATAAATTCATATTTGCGTAGATCACCTTCAGCAAAAATAGTATATCATGATGTTAGTGTAAATGGTGGCTATTCTCTTACCAAAAATATGATTATTAAGAAGGAATTGGGTATGCTCACTTGCCCCAAATATTATACATATGTGCGTTTTTCATTATTTTCATCACCACAGTTACAGATGTAGAAGAGTTACATCCCTTTGAAGCCTGTCCCATTATAGAAGTATGACTATGACAACTGTGTAACAAGATTACAACAATTGTTACGAAGTAGAGATGATTCTAAAGGTGATGTTCTTGTAAAATGGTATGTAATGTCAATGATTTGTTTTCAGCTTCCTTGAAACTATCATGGGCATTTAAGCCTTAGTATTAGAAATAGGTTGAGGTTAAGTAAGTAAGTGGTAAGTCCTATCATTTATATTTTTTTAGACTTTATGGGGACATTCCAGTTTATACATATTGTGTTCTTAATACATGATGATAACACACCCCAGTTGAAACATGTTACCAAGGTTAACATTTTTTGGAGATTTAGATTGGACAACTTGATAAATGTAGTGATATTAATACATACAGTTTGTTTTCATTTAATTGTAAAATTAGTGCAGTGCTTCTTTTATGTTGTGTCCCAGCTAAAAAAGATAACAGACTGGATGCCTATAGGACAGGCACTTTAATGTTATGTTTGTTAACAGGTGATCAATGAATAATGTTAACTTTGTCTTATGAAAAGTGCCATGGATTTCTTGCATCACTGATTAATGTTAACTTTGTATTATGAAAAGTGCCATGAATTTCTTTATTCACTGATTAATGTTAACTTTGTATTATGAAAAGTGCCATGAATTTCTTTGATCACTGATTAATGTTAACTTTGTATTATGAAAAGTGCCATGGATTTCTTGGATCACTGATTAATGTTAACTTTGTATCATGAAAAGTACCATGGATTTCTTGGATCACTGATTAATGTTAACTTTGTCTTATGAAAAGTGCCATGGATTTCTTGGATCAGCATCCATTCAATAATAAACTCACTCATGTGTCAGTATGAAATGATTATCGAGTATTGAAACAGAAAAATACCATTTTGTCTTACATTCTTTTATTTCTTTTATATAGTTTAATGAAGTCGTTTGATGAATTAAGAAGTCGCTAAACAAGCAATGTGATATACATATTTATTTAATTATCATTTATTCAATTACCTTTTTCTTTTTATAAAGTTATATAAATTGCTAATTAGAATTGTTATTTTAGATTATGAGAAGTCACCTTGATACTAACTGGTTCTTAGTCAACTAAGAGAAGGAGAAGAAGAATATAAATGGACATTGTAACTTAACAATTTGCTAGGGTTATATTTCTAACATTTGTTCTGAAACTATTAAAAACATATTTGACTATAACCTTCTCATTCATGGGCTAAAATAATTTCTTTGCAATCATATTATATTAATATGACAATTACAAGTTTTAAAGCATTTATAAAAATTACATAAACTGATATTGAAAAGTTTTGAGGCTTTAATGAAATTGCATAAGATCGGTATTACATTAATATGACATTTAAAAGTATAAAAGAAATTATGAAATTGCATAATTGTAAAATATTAATAAGATATCTTAAACTTACAGGCATTTATGAAATTGCATAATGTTTCTATAACATTAATAAGATATCCAAAACTGTTGAAGCATTTATGAATATAATATCTGCATTACATGTATAATTTATTAAAAAGTCTTAGAGCTTTTTGAATATTGCATAATAGCTTATTTTCTTATCTACACAATGTTCCATTTTTGTTTTGTTTATTTATGTTAAAGATTTCTTATTTTATCATAATTTTGTACTGCAAAACCAATTTTGTGTTCTTTGCTCTGAAGATTTAAGTTTGGTTTTCCTACAATGGCTTGACATTTGAATAAAGCATGTACATTTTGGCTCTGTATTTATTATTTTATTTATTTGTTTATAGATACCACATTTATTGTACATAACTTTCATTGTTGGTTTCACATAAACATGTATATATAAAACAAGTTGACATGTTATTGTTAACCCTTTACTTGCAAGTGTGAGAATGTTCTGAGAAAGTTTTCTTAATCAGCCTTGTTGGAAGAGTCAATTTTTGGTGAGTTCTTATTGGATGAAAATTGATCGCTAAAATGGTTTTAAACTGATTAATAACCACTAGTAAATAATTATTTGTTATTTGCATAAAATTTTCGTTATGTTCTATAAATATTCCAATGTAGGTTTGGTTCCCAAAAAGTTAATATTTGTTATTTGCGCTATATAATTCTTTATGTTTAATACAATGTCACAATGTAGGTTAGGTTGTTCTTTTTTGTGGGCGCTTAGCCTTGATATGAATAGATAAATGATTTTATTAACTATGAAATTGTCTATTGCAACAGACTTTAGGCATTAATTATTGTAATCCATTATTGCAATGCTAGAAATCAAAAAAAATTTAGCAGCTGTAATTCTGAAAATTTATAAAGGAAATGTTTAAAAAATTATATGGTTGTTGCTTTGGTACATAGTGCTTGATAACTAAAAAACGTATGATTAGCTTTGCTTGATTGTAAGGGCACTTAGATGGTTTAGCGGCAGGGAAAGGGTTAACTATCATTTAATGCGAACATATTTCAACTTTTAAGGTATCAAAGATCAGTGTATTTCTAATTTCAATAAATTGCTTTAATTTGAAAATAGTTTAATTGAATTTTCATTATTTTTAGACCATGAAGTTTAAAATAAAATTTTATTAACTTTTGATACGAAAATTTTGTCTAAAGGTATCATAAAGATGATCTTTAATTTGCATAAAACTGAAAATTCACAAAATTGATATGAACTGAAAAAGTAATTTTGTTATATGGAAAGTTTTAAGTGATGAATTTCACTTATCTTATTGTATCATCATGCAATTGTTTATACTTTTGTATCACAGATGTTGATTTTCTTGTATTTCATTGAATTTATTTTGTAAGATTTGAAATCTGTTGAGTGCACCAACCAATGTGATTCCATTTTGTAGAGGTTTTGATAGATGTGGACTTGGAATTATAAATTAAAATTTTTTAAAACTGTGAGTTCGATCATCATTTAGGCTGTCTTGTCTTACAATTAAGAACTTTGATAAATTTTGTTGTGTCATATTTGATGAAATAAATGTTTTATTATTCTCATTGTGTTCTTTTTTTTAATTTATTTTTGATTGGCAAGTATCAAGTGATACAATAAAAGGAGATATTCTTATTGAAATATGTACATAGTGCTGATGTAGGTCATAAAAAATCTGATTACTCATCTGAAACTTTTTTTTATGACATTTAGAAGAAAAATCTATCACATGAATATTTGAAAGTATACCTGAACGTGAATGAGGGGTTTGCAATGCTATAATTAAAGATCTGATAAACTTACAAGGTTAAATCTATCATGACCTAGAATGTAAATCAAAAGTTCTTTGTATTTCAAAATTTTTGGAATTGGGATCGAGTGTCAAACATTGACGAGTGTTCGCTTTGAAGGCCATGACAAAAAAACATATATAAGAAAAGCAGGATTTTCAAGATTAAAATTTGTTTATTGTAAAAAATAGTGGACAGTATATCTGCCTGTGTGTTCAGGTGGAATGATCAACCTTATTAAGGGAAACTTTGTGTTCTATATATACCGGGTATACTATATTCAGTATGAAGGTCATCGGGCCCATATACATGTGTTCATATATTCAGTCATTTTACAAAAACTATCAACACGCCCATCTGCATTAATGTATTTACACATTTCCATATAAATAGAAATTGATATACATTGATAACTAACAAAAAGAAAAATAATTGTAAATTGTAATATATTGTGACTCTTAATATTACTTCCATTCTTGTAATGATTAACATCTTTGCTGGTGTGAATGAGTAATATAGAGGCTTAACCTTTTCAAACTGTGGGCATTATTTGTGGTAAGCAGTTTCTTAAAGTTAAATATTTGACTTAAAATCATTAGGTAAATATTTACAACGTAAATCATCATATTGGACAGATGCAGATGAATTGGTACTTATCTTCTACACCATATAGGACATGTCCTCAAAATTCTATCAAATTCGCACCATCGCTCCTCATTAGTTTTTAGCCTTAGGAGTCCAGCTCTAAATTTAACAAGATATTTATGTAATTTGTAATCTACAATATCAAAAAGCTTTTCCTCAATATAGATATGTCTAATTACATTTGCATACAAAGAACCCATCACTAATCAACTAAATGACAATAACTCAAAGAAATCCTCTATAGATTACCAGCCTAAAGAAAAACACTCCATGATTTTTTGGAGTCACAAATGCAAACCGTTTTCATTGCTTTAGACAAGAATTACTTAATGTTGCTTGTAAGTATCAATTCATGAGGATTACAGTAAAATAAAGAAGAAAGGTAGTAAGTCATGATTTTGATCGAAAACTATGTACCTGTTTGCATGAGTCAATCTTTCAAACATAATTTGTGAAAGTTATGTTAAATATTGTTTATGAGCCATATCATAATTGAGTTGATCTTGTTTGATAGATCTATAAATAGTATTAGTAGTACCCAAACCAAACCAGACCTGTTTCTGAACATATTTAAGGCTATGGTTCTATTTTCATTACATCTGCTAGTTGTCTTATTTAGTGCTTTTAATTCATCCGAGCACATATCGAATTTGAGTTTCAAAGCCAAATATCATAAAAGTCACAGAGTATAGCTTTGAGCATTGGCTGTTCAAAATGCTTTTTTCATTAACTTTTAGTAACTGATAGTTATGGATATCAAAATCAATTGTTTTTTAAATGAATGCAAGTGTTGATAGTTATCTAACCGTTAGATAAGTAAAAATGCAATGTTCTTACTGTAAGACAATATTTCAAACTGAAAGCTGAGCTTTGCAGACTTGGAAGATAGTAACATAACATGAATTGAAGCGCTCCTAAAATATCACTTTGGTGGCATTCCAGAATTTTGCAGACTGCTTTAATATTATCTCTTTTTCATTTTCCTATACGCATAAATATGAGCATGGGAGGTGGAACTTTAGGGTGGTTTACCAAAACAAAAAGGAAATTCTTTTGTTTTGATCGAGTTCCTTTGTGTTATGCACCGTCGTTGGTCAGTTTTCGTGATTTTGTTCTCCACCTGGAGAAGTAATTCAAGTATGTATTCTAGTATTGAATATGAAACAATACACAAAGGCCGATGAGCTACAATGCCTAATTTTTATTATCTGAGAGGCGCAAGAGCAATGGGCGGAGCTCGCAGCCCTGTAGGGAGTTTGGTAATGACAACAGGGGAGATTACTCTCATAAAACACGATAGACGGCGCTAACGTCGATGCCCTTTCTATGACGTCATCGCTATTGTTCAAGAGTTATTTCGAGAACAACATCTCAAGTTTTTGCTCTTCAAACTTTCTCTGAAAACCACAGATTCCGACTTGTTTCCCTGGTTGAAACTGTCATGAAGACTCATAACATCCAAGGTGAGTAGTATAGAGTGTTTGTTTGTGTAGAACAAATGCAGTTCTGTAAAAAAGTGCAATTTTGAGTGGCAAACTGTACAGAGATTGACAATCCTGCAGTTTTGCTAGATGTGTTTGCTTTAATAATTATGATTATGTGTCAGTTAGGCCTGACCGTTAACCTATTTATTGATCCTTGATTAAAAGCAAGGAATCTTTTTTCCTTAGTTTTGATACAACACGTGTGCAGTTTTTAGGTCAATACGTTTGTGCATGACCTTTCATTTCGAATCACTGCATGTATTTTTATTCTTACTTACGCTTACTTCATTTAGCGTTAAAACTACCCTTATGCATCTAACTGTTATACTCACAGAGACTCATGATCATAAATCATAATTACATATCTATTTTATCATAGCATAGTTTATTATTTGCACACCAGAGCCATTCAATGGCAATATGTATCAGCTCTGAGTAAAAACAAAATGGCGTCTGTCGTTCTGTTTCGTTGCCAAGGTCTTTTATGTTTTGCTCTTTCAAAAATTATTGGCAAAATATTTCATATCCTTGTAAGGAATATGAAATATAGATATGTTCGTGTCAAACTGTATCCAACAGTTTGCACAGTACTTACTATAGCCTAATCCTTTTTGTGAAGTAATATTCTGTCCGGCGCTGATGTCGTTGCTATGACGATGTCGCCATTGTTCTTCCACCATCTTAGTACTTTTTGATAGCATATTACTAATATGAAATATCATCTATATCTTATCAAATCTCAAATGAAATAGCACAGAACATATTCCTATTTAACTAGATCGTCTCCAAACGCATTGTACTTTTAGAGCAAAAACTGGGAGAAATCTGGTAAAAATTAATGAAGTCTTAGGCCTATAGCTTTTGAAAAAGTTAGTTATGTAACGCTAAGTTTGAACCATCATAAGATTTCTATTTGGACTATTAAGGCCAGTCGCAGTAGCAAAGAGCACAGGCACAGACATGTGAAAAAATGCTGCAAGATTCAGCCAGTGTTTCGGGTAGCCTCGCGGAAGAAGATATCATTAAGGTTATAATTATATTGCATGTAAATTGTTTCAGATTCTCTCAAAACACCAGATAGACTGCGAAAAGAGTTTACTGAGCAGGTAATTAAAGATCTTAGTTGACATATTCTGATACAACTTATCAATATCAGCCTTATAAAGATGACAAAATTGATAAAAAGAGACATCATAAATCCCCCTTTGAATAATACAATAATCGTTTGCACATCAGAATTTATGCTAAGGTTCAAATTAACGTAAACTGTACATATTCGAAATATTAATCTGTTAATTATTCAAAATTCAGATGATGTGCTGAGTGTATTTAATTAAAAAAAATAAATTGCTAACAGGAGTGATTATGCTATTAAATTGCCATTACGTAACATAGGTAACACCATTCCATTTCTTCATTCAGGCAACCTGGAGAAAACCGAAACAAGAAATACCTGATGAGGTACATTCTGTGTTTTGACTTTTTGTGTGAATAATTATCAACCTTGTGAATACTATGGATACTTTAGTCCAACATTATGATTTGAATTAAAGGGGCAGTGGCACGTATTTTAGTTACAATATACTCTCACAACAAAAATAAATGTTTGTAATTGGAGGGTTCTGACTTTTAATCAAAACAAGTATTTTTAAAACGAACTAACCATGATCTGTTGTATGAGATCCCTTTCCACAAATGATTCAAAGGTTGTTTAACCCTCTTAATTAATATCATGAATTTGGCAAAGATATCGATTCATTTGGGAAAAAATGAAGAAATAAAATCTCAAAAAAGAACGTGCTACTACCCCATTAATATCATGTAACAGTTAACAGAAACTCAAACTATTATTTTCTGATTTTTTTTAGGATGAAATTAACACCTTTCAAATTCAAGGCTCGTGGGAAATTGATTAATAATTAACAATTTTTTCCAGGTTCTACACCAAAAGATAACTGGTGTCGGTAAAGCAAAGCGCAAAACCCGGCGCGGCAAGAGAGGAGGTGTGAGACGTAAAATGCAGGTATGTTATCTCCCTTACCACAGTAAACAAAATAAGATTTCCGTTGGCTTTCAACAGTTTTGAAATTAGATTTATAATTATGCTTAATTGTTTTTCTATCATCCTAGCTATATTCTATTTTTTCCTCAGAAGTTGCAGCGTGAACACAAGATGTTAGAGGCCGTGGTAGGCGAGTGGATCAAGGATATCCGCCATAAGATGGAAGGTACACCGGCTTGTATATTCATCTATAAACACCCTGAAACTATTTTTATCCCCTTTCAATAATACCCTACTTTCGTAATCTTATTTTCAATTTATTTGATATTTATTTTCAAAATTAAATTTTCATTTCATTTAGTACCTTTTTAAAACATTTTTTTCATTTTGATGACAATTTGATTAGCCCCATTGATTTTTATTTTTTTCTCTCATATTTTGATTTGTAGCTAAAATGCTATTTATTTTTTATTTTGTCTTTGGTTGTTTTATTTTGTTTATGACCTTGACCCTTGTCCCCAGCTCCACAGTCAGACCACGCCCCTTCACGTGACGTCACTGTTGACGTGCTGACATCTGACGTTGATGAAATGTCAATCACTCCTAGGTAGAGATAAATTATTTCAAGTATATATAACATAGATAAATCAACTGCATGACGCTCAAATTTCTTTTCCACGAAAAATGTCAATTAGCACAGTCCCTTTATTATTGGGTGATAAGATTACTGTTTCAAATTTAACTTAATAACATATTCCATGCAATAATAACTAGTCGTTTTTGCGAATTCGAAATTTGAGTGAGACTTAGACCACATCGTACGGTCAAGCAGAAGGTCAGATATTTTGTATATTAAGGCTTTGTATGATTTTATATTAGGTTCCGCATATGTGGTTTAACAGAATTTTTTCTTTCTCTCCACAGCCATGTTGACCCCGTCTTTGACTATGAACATTACTTCCCTCAGGAGGTGGGTATACTATAGTTTATGGTCATTCACCGCAATTTCCAATAAAGTAGATTTAAAGAAATGTAATAAATATGTATAGATGAATAAATTTCATCCTTAACAACCTCCATCCATAATTAATTCACATAGAAAAAGTGATATGAGTGTATTCTTAAGTCTCAAAAAATTGTTTCCAGATATTGTCATTGATATGGCAGTTTTCATCAAAATTTCAGTTATAATCAAATTCATAATTTTCATATCTTTAGATTAACCACGTGATTGACAACCGAGTCGATGCGCGATCACATACCGGAAGTTCTCATAGTCTCCAGGATGTGTACTATGGCAACAAATCCATCATTGCTCCTGGATACGGACAGATGGAAATGGTTTCTGGATATGGAAATGTGGTCACTGGATGTGAATGTGGAAATGGACAATACCATGCATATGAACATGGAAATGGACATGGATATGGATATGGATATGGATATTCTGATGGCAGCTCCTTCTACAGATACCTTGATTAGATGCACATGCTAATGAACGTTTTAATTGCATTTTTATATAAAAAGCTCTTTTTTATCCCGATATCTTTTGTAGTGGAAATGATTTATATGAGCATGATTTCTATACAGATAGGTTTTGCAGGTAGTTATATGCCTGTTGACAGGAAAGTGGATTATAATTATTTTATTCATAAAGGAGTGACAGGTATATCATATTTTCATAATGGTATTAAAAAGACCAAAACGTATTTGTTGCGTTTAAAAAGGTATGTTTGGTTTATTGATGTGATCTTTTACATTATAAAGGAAATATGTGTTATATCATTAGGCCAAATTTACCCATTAAACCAATTTTCTTGGCTTTTTAATTTCATCATGATATCTGAAAATGTTATAAGATTCCTTGCCATTAATGTTTATATACTTATACACTTGTTGAAATTAAAGTCAGTTTATTACATCACCCTCTTATTGTTGTACTTTCCAAAGCTGAAACTACAGGCTTTAAAAATAATTGGATGAAATAATGTGTAATTAGATAAAACTATAATGTAATTACATGTAGTTGAAACTTTGTCTAATTAGATGAAACTATTGGACTTCTGGTAGTAATGCGCTTCCATAAGTACCAGATATTTACATATAAAATCTTCATCAAACGTTGACCATGAGTTGGAATGAGATGTCGGAGTATAAAACGCCATGTTTGATTGTTAAATCGGTATACTGCCTTGTGAGCTTAATAAAAACACATCCCGACGTCCTTACCTGAATAAGTATCGGATTTAGGCGTGGGTTGTGAATTGAAACTATTAACACAAGAGATTGGATATTTCAATCGACATTGTAAATACTTTTAGATATTGATTAATTTCCAAGGAAGAGGTTTTATAGATAACAACTTTTTTTGGTGATATTCAGGAGGTTTCGGAATGTATGCCTACTTCTGTATCAGGTTCGGATAGGCAATATGACTGGGGAGCAACTCAAGTATTGTCAACAAACAATAATCTTGTCTTCCTAATGTCTATCACTTCTTAATGACCTTCAAAGATTTGATTACTTTCAAGTTACAATGCCCTCCCCATTGAGCGCTGTTAAAAAATTTGGTACGGGTATCCTTTATACCGTGGATGATAAGGGGGCGCGGTATATTTCAATACAAAACTTCTGAAAATATCCAATGTATCAGAGGTTTCAAAATAACAAATTTTCATCTAATTATAGCCGAATAAAAATTGGAAGTTGTGAATTGAAAATAGTTCATAGAAATCTTGAGTAAGATAGAAAAGTGTTTTTGATCATGGCCTCAGTGGCCCTCCTAGAAGTCATACAGTCATACAGTCATACAGTCGCCAAATCTACAATTTATGATGCCTGTCTACACACATCAATTTAGCTGTACGGGTGAGCCTTTCAATCCTTTTACTTTTTAGAGAAAATAAAAACCCAGTTAGGGAGTGTCCGTTGCGACCTTGTTGACTGGCTGCAGATTTACCCGTCTCTCGTATCAACAGGGGGTGACTGATGAGTAGTGAGCCTAATACAGAAGGAAAAAAGGAAATCTAACGCATGCGTGTTTTGAAGCCTATTGGGTGTGTAGAAAATTATAGACGCCAAAATGAAAATCTGTCATACCTTCCAGAAAGACATTTTTCGGGGCAGGAGACTGAAAGAAGTCTAAAGGAGCTAAATGAGGCGAGTAGGCTGGATGCTAATAAAGTTGAATCTCACATCGATCATAGATCGTCGACATAGCAACCCTGATTTGTTAACCACAGGCAGTCGATCACAGTTCGGGATTCAATGTCTGATAATAGCAGACCCAAATTGATCGAAAAGTCATTTAACAAACAATCGTTTAAGCGACAAACAAAATGTTTCCATGGAAAAGGTCCAAAATATATGAAGAAGAAGTTAACCGCAGGCATTTGTTGGAAGTCAGGGAGTGAATTCCTGATAAAAGCAGACCCCAATTGATTAAAAACTTAAAACAATTGTTTTAAATGACAAACAAAATTCTCAGATACGTTTCCATGGAATAGGTCTAAAATATATGAAGAAGAAGTAATAAAATTCACCATTTCACATAATGATTGTTCCATATACCAAGTTTCAATGAATTTGAACTTAAGTTTTAAGAGTATTGTTTCAAAAAAAAAAAAAAATTTACTACACGGAAAAGGCAATAGATAAATGTAGGGAGAAGTTCAAAACCCCAAAAGGGGACCACTTCACATGATGGTAATTCTTTTTAACAAGTTTCAATGAGCTGGGTCATTTAGTTTCTGTGTCGAAAAAATTTTGCCATTGAATTTCAGAGTAGACGGCAAAAAAAAAACGCTTAAAGAGATTGAACCCCAATATTCACAACGCAAGAGTTTTTTTTAATTCAATCATTTTCTATTTTCATCAAACCAAACAATCGTTCAGAATGATACAAACTGAATTCCCTTTGGGGTAATAAATTATTATTTATTTATTTATTTATTTATTATTATTATTATTATTATTATTATTATTATTATTATTATTATTATTATTATTATTATTATTATTATTATTATTATTATTATTATTATTATTATTATTATTAAAGGTGCAAGAGCAATGGGCGGCGCTCGCAGCCTTGTAAGGAGATTATAATGACTGCCTTAAAACAATCTCATTTTCATTTTCCTATCCCCATAAATATGAGCACGGGAGGTGGAACTTTAGGGTGGTTTACCAAAACAAAAAGGAAATTGTTTTGTTTTGATCGATTTCCTTTGTGTTATGCACTGTCGTTGGTCAGTTTTCGTGATTCTGTTCTTCACCTGGAGAAGTAATTCAAGTATGTATTCTAGTATTGAATATGAAACAATACACAAAGGCCGATGAGCTACAATGCCTATTTTTTTTTATCTGAGAGGCGCAAGAGCAATAGGCGGAGTTTGCAGCCCTGTAGGGAGTTTGGTACTGATAACAGGGGAGATTACTCTCATAAAACACGGTAGACGGCGCTAACGTCGATGCCCTTTCTATGACGTCATCGCCATTGTTCAAGAGTTATTTCGAGAACAACATCTCAAGTTTTTGCTCTTCAAACTTTCTCTGATAACCTCTGATTCCGACTTGTTTCCCTGGTTGAAACTGTCATGAAGACTCATAACATCCAAGGTGAGTAATATAGAGTGTTTGTTTGTGTAGAACAAATGTAGTTCTGTAAAAAAGTGTAATTTTGAGTGGCCTACTGTACAGAGATTGACAACTGCAGTTTTGCTAGATGTGTTTGCATTAATATTTATGATTTTGTGTCGTTAGGCCTGACCTTTAACCTATATATTGATCGTTGATTAAACGCAAGGAATCTTTTTTCCTTAGTTTTGATACAACACGTGTGCAGTTTTTACGTCAATACGTTTGTGAATGACCTTTCATTTCGAATCACTGCATGTACTTTTATTCTTACTTACTTGTACTTCATTTAGCGTTAAAACTACCCTTATGCATCTAACACCGTTATACTCACAGAGACTCATGATCATAAATCATAATTACATATCTATTTTATCATAGCATAGTTCATTATTTGCACACCAGAGCCATTCAATGGCAATATGTATTATCTCTGAGTAAAACCAAAATGGCGCCTGTCGTTCTGTTTCGTTGCCAAGGTCTTTTATGTTTTGCTCTTTCAAAAATTATTGGCAAAATATTTCATATCCTTGTAAGAAATATAGAATATAGATATATTCGTGTCAAAGTGTATTCAACAGTCTGCTCAGTACTTATTAATAGCCTAATCCTTTTTGTGAAGTAATATTCAGTCCGGCGCTGATGTCGTTGCTATGACGATGTCGCCATTGTTCTTCCACCATCTTAGTACTTTTTGATAGCATATTACTAATATGAAATATCATCTATATCTTATCAAATCTCAAATGAAATAGCACAGAACATATTCCTATTTAACTAGGCCGTCTCCAAACGCATTGTACTTTTAGAGCAAAAACTGGGAGAAATCTGGTAAAAATTAATGAAGTCTTAGGCATATTAGCTTTTGAAAAAGTTAGTTATGTAACGCTAAGTTTGAACCATCATAAGATTTCTATTTGGACTATTAAGGCCAGTCGCAGTAGCAAAGAGCACAGGCACAGACATGTGAAAAAATGCTGCAAGATTCAGCCAGTGTTTCGGGTAGCCTCGCGGAAGAAGATATCATTAAGGTTATAAATATATTGCATGTAAATTGTTTCAGATTCTCTCAAAACACCAGATAGACTGCGAAAAGAGTTTACTGAGCAGGTAATTAAAGATCTTAGTTGACATATTCTGATACAACTTATCAATATCAGCCTTATAAAGATGACAAAATTGATAAAAAGAGACATCATAAATCCCCCTTTGAATAATACAATAATCGTTCGCACATCAGAATTTATGCTAAGGTTCAAATTAACGTAAACTGTACATATTCGAAATATTAATCTGTTAATTATTCAAAATTCAGATGATGTGCTGAGTGTATTTAATTAAAAAAATTAAATTGCTAACAGGAGTGGTTATGCTATTAAATTGCCATTACGTAACATAGGTAACACCATTCCATTTCTTCATTCAGGCAACCTGGAGAAAACCGAAACAAGAAATACCTGATGAGGTACATTCTGTGTTTTGACTTTTTGTGTGAATAATTATCAACCTTGTGAATACTATGGATACTTTAGTCCAACATTATGATTTGAATTAAAGGGGCAGTGGCACGTATTTTAGTTACAATATACTCTCACAACAAAAATAAATGTTTGTAATTGGAGGGTTCTGACTTTTAATCAAAACAAGTATTTTTAAAACGAACTAACCATGATCTGTTGTATGAGATCCCTTTCCACAAATGATTCAAAGGTTGTTTAACCCTCTTAATTAATATCATGAATTTGGCAAAGATATCTATTCATTTGGGAAAAAATGAAGAAATAAAATCTCAAAAAAGAACGTGCTACTACCCCATTAATATCATTTCTAGAATTGTTGCGGTAAAGATCAAAGGCGCCGCCTATCCTTTATTTAAGAAATACATTTCGCTCTACCCCAATGTGTTTTGTAATAAAGTATAGTTTTGCCCTGAACTATTATAGTTAAAGCACGAGGACGGTAGTGCTTTAACTATAATAGTTCAGGGCAAAACTATACTTTATTGCAAAACACATGATGGTTGAGGCTACTCTATTTTTTAAGTAACAGTTAACAGAAACTCAAACTATTATTTTCTGATTTTTTTTTAGGATGAAATAAACACCTTTCAAATTCAAGGCTCGTGGGAAATTATTAAGAATTAAGAATTTTTTCCAGGTTCTACACCAAAAGATAACTGGTGTCGGTAAAGCAAAGCGCAAAACCCGGCGCGGCAAGAGAGGAGGTGTGAGACGTAAAATGCAGGTCGGTTATCTCCCTTACCACAGTAAACACAATAAGATTTCCGTTGGCTTTCAACAGTTTTGAAATTAGATTTATAATTATGCTTTATTGTTTTTCTATCATCCTAGCTATATTCTATTTTTTCCCTCAGAAGTTGCAGCGTGAACACAAGATGTTAGAGGCCGTGGTAGGCGAGTGGATCAAGGATATCCGCCATAAGATGGAAGGTACACCGGCTTGTATATTCATCTATAAACACCCTGAAACTATTTTTATCCCCTTTCAATAATACCCTACTTTCGGTATCTTATTTTCAATTTATTTGATATTTATTTTCAAAATTAAATTTTCATTTCATTTATACCTTTTTAAAACAATTTTTTCATTTTGATGACAATTTGATTAGCCCCATTGATTTTGATTTTTTTTCTCTCATATTTTGATTTGTAGCTAAAATGCTATTTATTTTTTATTTTGTCTTTGGTTGTTTTATTTTGTTTATGACCTTGACCCTTGTCCCCAGCTCCACAGTCAGACCACGCCCCTTCACGTGACGTCACTGTTGACGTGCTGACATCTGACGTTGATGAAATGTCAATCACTCCTAGGTAGAGATAAATTATTTCAAGTATATATAACATAGATAAATCAACTGCATGACCCTCAAATTTCTTTTCCACGAAAAATGTCGATTAGCACAGCCCCTTTATTATTGGGTGATAAGATTACTGTTTCAAATTTAACTTAATAACATATTCCATGCAATAATAACTAGTCGTTTTTGCGAATTCGAAATTTGAGTGAGACTTAGACCAGATCGTACGGTCAAGCAGAAGGTCAGATATTTTGTATATTAAGGCTTTGTATGATTTTATATTAGGTTCCGCGTATGTGGTTTAACAGAATTTTTTCTTTCTCTCCACAGCCATGTTGACCCCGTCTTTGACTATGAACATTACTTCCCTCAGGAGGTGGGTATACTATAGTTTATGGTCATTCACCGCAATTTCCAATAAAGTAGATTTAAAGAAATGTAATAAATATGTATAGATGAATAAATTTCATCCTTAACAACCTCCATCCATAATTAATTCACATAGAAAAAGTGATATGAGTGTATTCTTAAGTCTCAAAAAATTGTTTCCAGATATTGTCATTGATATGGCAGTTTTCATCAAAATTTCAGTTATAATCAAATTCATAATTTTCATATCTTTAGATTAACCACGTGATTGACAACCGAGTCGATGCGCGATCACATACCGGAAGTTCTCATAGTCTCCAGGATGTGTACTATGGCAACAAATCCATCATTGCTCCTGGATACGGACAGATGGAAATGGTTTCTGGATATGGAAATGTGGTCACTGGATGTGAATGTGGAAATGGACAATACCATGCATATGAACATGGAAATGGACATGGATATGGATATGGATATGGATATGGATATGGATATTCTGATGGCAGCTCCTTCTACAGATACCTTGATTAGATGCACATGCTAATGAACGTTTTAATTGCATTTTTATATAAAAAGCTCTTTTTTATCCCGATATCTTTTGTAGTGGAAATGATTTATATGAGCATGATTTCTATACAGATAGGTTTTGCAGGTAGTTATATGCCTGTTGACAGGAAAGTGGATTATAATTATTTTATTCATAAAGGAGTGACGGGTATATCATATTTTCATAATGGTATTAAAAAGACCAAAACGTATTTGTTGCGTTTAAAAAGGTATGTTTGGTTTATTGATGTGATCTTTTACATTATAAAGGAAATATGTGTTATATCATTAGGCCAAATTTACCCATTAAACCAATTTTCTTGGCTTTTTAATTTCATCATGATATCTGAAAATGTTATAAGATTCCTTGCCATTAATGTTTATATACTTATACACTTGTTGAAATTAAAGTCAGTTTATTACATCACCCTCTTATTGTTGTACTTTCCAAAGCTGAAACTACAGGCTTTAAAAATAATTGGATGAAATAATGTGTAATTAGATAAAACTATAATGTAATTACATGTAGTTGAAACTTTGTCTAATTAGATGAAACTATTGGACTTCTGGTAGTAATGCGCTTCCATAAGTACCAGATATTTACATATAAAATCTTCATCAAACGTTGACCATGAGTTGGAATGAGATGTCGGAGTATAAAACGCCATGTTTGATTGTTAAATCGGTATACTGCCTTGTGAGCTTAATAAAAACACATCCCGACGTCCTTACCTGAATAAGTATCGGATTTAGGCGTGGGTTGTGAATTGAAACTATTAACACAAGAGATTGGATATTTCAATCGACATTGTAAATACTTTTAGATATTGATTAATTTCCAAGGAAGAGGTTTTATAGATAACAACTTTTTTTGGTGATATTCAGGAGGTTTCGGAATGTATGCCTACTTCTGTATCAGGTTCGGATAGGCAATATGACTGGGGAGCAACTCAAGTATTGTCAACAAACAATAATCTTGTCTTCCTAATGTCTATCACTTCTTAATGACCTTCAAAGATTTGATTACTTTCAAGTTACAATGCCCTCCCCATTGAGCGCTGTTAAAAAATTTGGTACGGGTATCCTTTATACCGTGGATGATAAGGGTGCGCGGTATATTTCAATACAAAACTTCTGAAAATATCCAATGTATCAGAGGTTTCAAAATAACAAATTTTCATCTAATTATAGCCGAATAAAACTTGGAAGTTGTGAATTGAAAATAGTTCATAGAAATCTTGAGTAAGATAGAAAAGTGTTTTTGATCATGGCCTCAGTGGCCCTCCTAGAAGTCATACAGTCATACAGTCATACAGTCGCCAAATCTACAATTTATGATGCCTGTCTACACACATCAATTTAGCTGTACGGGTGAGCCTTTCAATCCTTTTACTTTTTAGAGAAAATAAAAACCCAGTTAGGGAGTGTCCGTTGCGACCTTGTTGACTGGCTGCAGATTTACCCGTCTCTCGTATCAACAGGGGGTGACTGATGAGTAGTGAGCCTAATACAGAAGGAAAAAAGGAAATCTAACGCATGCGTGTTTTGAAGCCTATTTGGTGTGTAGAAAATTATAGACGCCAAAATGAAAATCTGTCATACCTTCCAGAAAGACATTTTTCGGGGCAGGAGACTGAAAGAAGTCTAAAGGAGCTAAATGAGGCGAGTAGGCTGGATGCTAATAAAGTTGAATCTCACATCGATCATAGATCGTCGACATAGCAACCCTGATTTGTTAACCACAGGCAGTCGATCACAGTTCGGGATTCAATGTCTGATAATAGCAGACCCAAATTGATCGAAAAGTCATTTAACAAACAATCGTTTAAGCGACAAACAAAATGTTTCCATGGAAAAGGTCCAAAATATATGAAGAAGAAGTTAACCGCAGGCATTTGTTCGAAGTCAGGGAGTGAATTCCTGATAAAAGCAGACCCCAATTGATTAAAAACTTAAAACAATCGTTTTAAATGACAAACAAAATTCTCAGATACGTTTCCATGGAATAGGTCTAAAATATATGAAGAAGAAGTAATAAAATTCACCATTTCACATAATGATTGTTCCATATACCAAGTTTCAATGAATTTGAACTTAAGTTTTAAGAGTATTGTTTCAAAAACAAAAAAAAATTTACTACACGGAAAAGGCAATAGATAAATGTAGGGAGAAGTTCAAAACCCCAAAAGGGGACCACTTCACATGATGGTAATTCTTTTTAACAAGTTTCAATGAGCTGGGTCATTTAGTTTCTGTGTCGAAAAAATTTTGCCATTGAATTTCAGAGTAGACGGCAAAAAAAAACGCTTAAAGAGATTAAACCCCAATATTCACAACGCAAGAGTTTTTTTTAATTCAATCATTTTCTATTTTCATCAAACCAAACAATCGTTCAGAATGATACAAACTGAATTCCCTTTGGGGTAATAAATTATTATTTATTTATTTATTTATTATTATTATTATTATTATTATTATTATTATTATTATTATTATTATTATTATTATTATTATTATTATTATTATTATTATTATTATTATTAAAGGTGCAAGAGCAATGGGCGGCGCTCGCAGCCTTGTAAGGAGATTATAATGACTGCCTTAAAACAATCTCATTTTCATTTTCCTATCCCCATAAATATGAGCACGGGAGGTGGAACTTTAGGGTGGTTTACCAAAACAAAAAGGAAATTGTTTTGTTTTGATCGATTTCCTTTGTGTTATGCACCGTCGTTGGTCAGTTTTCGTGATTCTGTTCTTCACCTGGAGAAGTAATTCAAGTATGTATTCTAGTATTGAATATGAAACAATACACAAAGGCAGATGAGCTACAATGCCTATTTTTTTTATCTGAGAGGCGCAAGAGCAATGGGCGGAGTTTGCAGCCCTGTAGGGAGTTTGGTACTGATAACAGGGGAGATTACTCTCATAAAACACGGTAGACGGCGCTAACGTCGATGCCCTTTCTATGACGTCATCGCCATTGTTCAAGATCGAGTTATTTCGAGAACAACATCTCAAGTTTTTGCTCTTCAAACTTTCTCTGATAACCTCTGATTCCGACTTGTTTCCCTGGTTGAAACTGTCATGAAGATTCATAACATCCAAGGTGAGTAATATAGAGTGTTTGTTTGTGTAGAACAAATGTAGTTCTGTAAAAAAGTGTAATTTTGAGTGGCCTACTGTACAGAGATTGACAACTGCAGTTTTGCTAGATGTGTTTGCATTAATATTTATGATTTTGTGTCGTTAGGCCTGACCTTTAACCTATATATTGATCGTTGATTAAACGCAAGGAATCTTTATTCCTTAGTTTTGATACAACACGTGTGCAGTTTTTACGTCAATACGTTTGTGCATGACCTTTCCTTTCGAATCACTGCATGTATTTTTATTCTTACTTACTTGTACTTCATTTAGCGTTAAAACTACCCTTTTGCATCTAACACCGTTATACTTACAGAGACTCATGATCATAAATCATAATTACATATCTATTTTATCATAGCATAGTTCATTATTTGCACACCAGAGCCATTCAATGGCAATATGTATTATCTCTGAGTAAAACCAAAATGGCGCCTGTCGTTCTGTTTCGTTGCCAAGGTCTTTTATGTTTTGCTCTTTCAAAAATTATTGGCAAAATATTTCATATCCTTGTAAGAAATATAAAATATAGATATATTCGTGTCAAAGTGTATTCAACAGTTTGCTCAGTACTTATCAATAGCCTAATCCTTTTTGTGAAGTAATATTCAGTCCGGCGCTGATGTCGTTGCTATGACGATGTCGCCATTGTTCTTCCACCATCTTACTCTTAGTACTTTTTGATAGCATATTACTAATATGAAATATCATTTATATATTATCAAATCTCAAATGAAATAGCACAGTACATGCTCCTGTTTATTTGTATTGCTTAGAAATCATCACCCAATGCGTCTCCAAACGCATTGTACTTTTAGAGCAAAAACTTGGACAAATCGGGTTAAAATAAAGAAGTCTTTTAGCTTTTGAAAAAGTTAGTTATGGTACGCTAAATTTCAACCAACATAAGCTTTCTATTTGGACTATTGAGGTCAGTCGCACTAGTAAAGAGCACAGGCACAGACATGTAAAAAATGATGAAACAGCCAGTGTTTCGGGTAGCTTTTGGTAGTTATCATTAAGGTTTTCATTATATTGCATGTAAATTATTTCAGATTCTCTCAAAACACCAGATAGACTGCGAAAAGAGAATACTGAGCAGGTAATTATATATCTTAATTTACATATTCTGATACAACTAAATCAATATCATCCTTGTAAAGATGACAAAATTGAAAATCATAATCCCCCTTTAAATTCCTATAATCGTCCCCACATCAGAATTTATGCTAAGGTTCAAATTAACGTAAACAGTACATATTTCGAAATATTAATCTGCCCACTGAAAAAATATCTCATATACCGTCAGATAACAAATAAAAAAATGACTGACTGAAAAAAAGACTATTAAACACACACTGCACTATATACATGTTAATTACTGAAATTCAGATGATGTGCTGAGTTTATTTAATCAAAAAATGAAATTGCAATCAGGAGTGATCATGCTGTTAAATTGCCATCAATTTGGGTAACATAGGTAACACAATTCCATTTCTTCATTCAGGCAACCTGGAGAAAACCGAAACAAGAAATACCTGATGAGGTACATTCTGTGTTTTGACTTTTTGTATGAATAATTATTAACGTTAACCCTATGAATACTATAGATACTTTAGTTCAACATTATGATTTGAATTAAAGGGGCAGTGGCACGTATTTTAGTTACAATATGCTCTCAAAACAAAAATAAATGTTTCCAATTGGAGGGTTCTGCCTTTTAATCAAAATAAGTATTTTAAAAACGAACTAACCATGATCTGTTGTATGAGATCCCTTTCCACAAAAGATTCAAAGGTGTTCAGACAAAAATGGCCACCAGTGGTTTCTGTTTGACACTCGATTATTTCCTATACCACTACGGAAAGTTGGGTTGAGTAATGAGATATTTAACCCTTCTAGTTAATATAATGAATTTGGCAAAGATATCTATTCATTTGGGAAAAATTGAAGAAATTATATCTCAAAAAAAGAACGTGCTACTACCCCATTAATATCATGTAATAGTTAATGGAAACTCAAACTATTATTTTCTGATTTTTTAGAATGAAATTAACACCCTTCAAATTCAAGGCTCGTGGGAAATTAAATATTGATTAACAATTTTTTCCAGATTCTACACCAAAAGATAACTGGTGTTGGTAAAGCAAAGCGCAAAACTCGACGCGGCAAGAGAGGAGGTGTGAGACGTAAAATGCAGGTATGTTATCTCCCTTAATTACCACTGTAAACAAAACAAGATTTCCGTTGGCTTTCAACAGTTTTAAAATTAGATTTATAATTATGCTTAATTGTTTTTCTATCATCCTGGCTATATTCTATTTTTTTCCTCAGAAGTTGCAGCGTGAACACAAGATGTTAGAGGCCGTGGTAGGCGAGTGGATCAAGGATATCCGCCATAAGATGGAAGGTACACCGGCTTGTATATTCATCTATAAACACCCTGAAACTATTTTTATCCCCTTTCAATAATACCCTACTTTCGTAATCTTATTTTCAATTTATTTGATATTTATTTTCAAAATTTAATTTTCATTTCATTTATACCTTTTTAAAACATTTTTTCATTTTGATGACAATTTGATTAGCCCCATTGATTTTGATTTTTTTCTCTCATATTTTATATTTTTAGCTAAAATGCTAATCATTTTTTATTTTGTATTTGGTTGTTTTATTTTGTTTATGACCTTGACGCTTGTCCCCAGCTCCACAGTCAGACCACGCCCCTTCACGTGACGTCACTGTTGACGTGCTGACATCTGACATTGATGAAATGTCAATCACTCCTAGGTAGAGATATGTTATTTCAAGTATATATAACATAGATAAATCAACTGCATGACCCTCAAATTTCTTTTCCACAAAAAATGTCGAATAGCACAGTCCCTTTATTACTGGGTGATAAGAGTACTGTTTCAAATTTAACTTAATAACATATTGCATGCAATAATAACTAGTGGGTTTTGCAAATTCGAAATTTGAGTGAGACTTAGACCAGATCGGACGGTCTAGCAGAAGGTCAGATTTTTTGTATATTAAGGCTTTGTATGATTTTACATTAGGTTCCGCGTATGTCAGGTTTAACAGAATTTTTTCTTTCTCTCCACAGCCATGTTGACCCCGTCTTTGACTATGAACATTACTTCCCTCAGGAGGTGGGTATACTATAGTTTATGGTCATTCACCGCAATTTCCAATAAAGTAGATTTAAAGAAATGTAATAAATATGTATAGATGAATAAATTTCATCCTTAACAACCTCCATCCATAATAACATCACATAGAAAAAGTGATATGAGTGTATTCTTAAGTCTCAAAAAATTGTTTCCAGATATTGTCATTGATATGGCAGTTTTCATCAACATCTCAGTTATAATGTAATTCATAATTGTGAAATCTTCAGATCAACCACGTGATTGACAACCGAGTCGATGCGCGATCACATACCGGAAGTTCTCATAGTCTCCAGGATGTCTACAGTTACTATGGCAACATTGCCATAATTGCTCCTGAATACGGACAGATGGAAATGGTTTCTGGATATGGAAATGTGGTCACTGGATGTGAATGTGGAAATGGACAATACCATGCATATGAACATGGAAATGGACAGGAATATGGATATGGAGATTCTGATGGCAGCTCCTTCTACAGATACCTTGATTAAATGCACATGCTAATGAACGTTTTAATTGCATTTTTATATATAAAGCTCTTTTTTATCCAGATATCATTTGTAGTGGAAATGTTTTATATGAGCATGAATTCTATACAGATAGGCTTTGCAGGTAGTTATATGCCTGTTGACAGGAAAGTGGATTATAATTATTTTATACATAAAGGAGTGACAGGTATATCAGATTTTCATAATGATATTAAAAAGACCAAAACGTATTTGTTGCGTTAAAAAAGGTATGTTTGGTTTATTGATGTGATCTTTTACGTTATAAAGGAAATATGCGATATATCATTAGGCCAAATGTACCCATTAAACCAATTTTCTTGGCTTTTTAATTTCATCATGATATCTGAAAATGTTATAAGATTCCTTGCCATTAATGTTTATATACTTATACACTTGTTGAAATTAAAGTCAGTTTATTAGATTACTTTCTCATTGTTATACTTTCCAAAGCTGAAACTACAGGATTTGAAAATGATTGGATGAAAATTATGTCCATTTAGATGAAACTATCATGTAATAAGTTGAAACTATGTCTAATCAGATGAAATTATCATTTAATAAATTGTTATGTATAATTTTTGACTTCTGGCAGTAATGCGCTTCCATAAGTACCAGATATTTACATATCTAACCTTCATCAAACGTTGACCATGAGTTTGGATGAGATGTGTGTAAAACGCCATGTTGGATTGTTTAATCGGTATACTGTCTTGTGAGCTTAATAAAAACACATCCCGACGTCCTTACCGGAATAAGTATCGGATTTATGAGTAGGTTCTGTATTCAAACTATTAACACTAGAGATTGGATACAATCGACATTGTAAATACTTTTAGATATTGATTATTTTTATACGGAAGAGGTTTTATAGATAACAACTTTTTTGTGTGAAATTCAGAAGGTTTCGGAATATATGCCTACACCTTCATCAGGTTCGGATAGGGAATATGATTGGTGAGCAACTCAAATATTGTCAACAAACAACAACAATCGTGTCTTCCTTATGGCTATCACTTCTAAATGCCCTTGAAAGATTTTATTAGTTTCAAGTTACAATGCCCTCCCCATTGAGCGCTGTGAAGAATTTGATTCGGGTTTCCTTTATTCCTTTGTTTATAAGTGTGCGCGGTATATTTCAATACAAAACTTCTGAAAATATCCAATATATCGGACGTATCAAATTACCAATGTTCATCTAATTACAACCGATAAAACTTAAAAGTTGTGAATTGAAAATAGTTCATAAAAATCTTGAGAAATATAGAAAAGGGCTTTTGATCATGGCCTCAGTGGCCCTACAGTCATTGAGTCATACAGTCACCACATCTACAATTTATGATCCCTGTCTACACAGAGCAATTTAGCTGTACAGTGACCCTTCCATTCCTTTTACTTTTTGGGGGGGTGTCTGTTGCGACCTTAATCATTGGCTACAGATTTACCCATCTCTCATATCAACGGGGTGATTGATGAGTAATGAGCCTTATACAGAAGAAAAAAGGAAATCTAATGCAATCATTTACAAGATAGTCGGCCTTTCATGCGATACACATCTGCCCGCCGTGTTTGTAAGCCTTTCTCCCAGTTCTTTAGAAGTCTTTTGGGTGTGTAGAGTTATCCATGGCAGCAATAAAAATCCGACATACCTTCCAGAAAGACATTTTTTCGGAGCAGGAGACTGAAAGAAGTCCAAGGGAGCTAAATGAGGCGAGTAGGGTCGATGCTGATAAAGATGAATCTCACATCGATCATAGATCGGCAACACAGCAACCCTGATTACATTAACCGCAGGCATTTGATCAAAGACAGGGAGTGAATGTCTGGTAAAATTAGACCCAAATTGATTAAACGACAAACAAAATTCTCAGATACGTTTCCATGGAGAGGTCAAACATATATGAAGGAGGAAATAATAAAAACCCAAAATTCACCATTTCACATTATCATTGTTCCTTATACCAAGTTTCAATGAATTTGGACTTGGCTTAAGGGTATTGTTTCAGAAACAAAATTATAAGTTGCTCATACGAGAAAAGGCAATAGATGAATGTAGGAAGACGTTCAAAAGCCCAAAATGGCACCACTTCAAATAATTGTAGTTCTTTTTACCAAGTTTCAATGAGTTGGGTCATTTACTTGTTGTGTCGAACGAATTTCGCCATTGAATTTCAAAGTAGACGGCAAAAAGACTGCTTAAAGAGATTAAACCCCAATATTCACAACGTAAGAGTTTTTTTAATTCTATCATTTTCTATTTTACATCAATCCAAACAATCGTTCAGAAAGGTGCAAGAGCAATGGGCGGAGCTCGCAGCCCTGTAGGGAGATTATAATGGCCAACAGGGGAGATCACTCTAATCAAACACGTTAGGTGGCTCTAACGTCGCAGCCTTTTCTATGACGTCATCGCTATTGTTCAAGAGTTATTTTGAGAACAACATCTCTAGTGTTTGCTCTTCGAACTTTCTCTGATAACCTCTGTTTCCGACTTATTTCCCTGGTTGAAACTGTCATGAAGACCCATAACGTTCAAAGTGAGTAGTATAGAGTGTTTATTTATGTACAACAAATGCAGTTATGTAAAATTGTCCAATTTTGAGTGTACAGTAGATCTACTGAAGGCAGAGAGAGATTGAAGACAACCGCAGTTTTGCTAGATATTTTGGCATTGATGAGTATATTTTTTGTCGTTAGGCCTGACGTCTTCCTATACACTAAACGTTATTTACATAAAAGGATTTTTTTTTTCTCTCTTAGTTTTGACAACACACGTGCATTTTTAAGTAAATACGGTTGTGTAGGCTTTCCTTTTGAATCACTGTACTGATATTCAAACTTCTGCGTTAAAACCAACCCTATGCAGCTAAAACCTTTATACTTATAGGAACTCATAATCACAAGTCATGTTTACACTAATATTATAATAAATATATCTAGTTCATCATGACCTTAATGAACACCAGGACCATTCAAAGCAATATAAATATTTCCGAAAAAAAACCAAAATGGCGTCTGTCGTTTCGTTGCCAAGGTCTTTTTTCGTTATACTCCTCCGAAAATAATTGGCAAAAAAAATCATATCCTTATAAGAGACAGGGATGCTTTGAAGTATATTCGTGTAAAACTTTATTCAAAATTGTTTTAAAGGATTTTAAAACCCCACTTAGAAACTATTGTGGTCAGATACGTGATGTTTCAATCATACAACACATCTTACGACATCGCCCAGATAAAAAATTTGTCCCTCGTGGTAATCTTGCAATGTCACGCTTTCCGAGCGAAAGCCGAAAACAACCGAACATTAATGAGCGCACGTACTAGTGACGTAATAGTGGCCCGACGAACCCGGAAGTGTGCAGTTGTTGACATGTAAACGTAGGGAGAGTTTTTCGGCGTGAGTTTATAAAGCCGAATTTTGATGTAACTGTCATTAGAAATAAACATATAATGCTACATATGCTATCAAAAACTAATTATGAACTTATTCGACAAAAAACTTTATTCTATTCGATACATTATTTTCCCATTTTATAATCAATATTCCGGGCCATTTCCCGACCACGTGCGAGTGAAATCGTATTTGAATCAGCATTTCATTTCATGTAGCCCGAAACTTGGGTTATGGGTTTATATTGACGAAACGTCCGACTGTCTAACTAACAGTTTTTGACGAAATATCTTTATGAATTTTTTCTTATGACAAATGGATTTTATTATGTTATTATTGTTGAAACTGCGATCGTTTACTGTAAGGGGGTCCCAGTAACTGTCTCTAAATACGGCCATTAGGTGGATAGTTTATAAGCTAATATCATCAATCAATTCTTATCTTTTTTTGTTGTCCAAGTTTGCAGAATCAGACAGCGAAGCTGAATGAATTTTTTCTCTCCATATTTATAGTATATCTAGTAGCAAAGATAAAACTAGGCAATGGACAGCAAACGGAATATTGATAGAAAAATATTACACATAGGGAAAATATGTTTGACATTTATCATGTAAGTTTGTTTGATTTGTAAATTTGTTTTAAATGATGATAATGTTAGCAGACACATTTAATATGCCTGTCTATTGCTACATCTACAAAATCATCTGCTTTCTGTGATTTAAGTTTTGCAAAAAATTTAAGATATTTCTGTTTTCAAGTCAGAAGACTAACAATTAATCAGGCAATAATAATTGCAGGTCCAAAAAGTGGAAGTTATGTCCAGGTAATTTCCATGTTGAATTAAAATATTTTTAAAATATTTTTAAATATTTTACAAAACAAATCACTTCAATAACACCCCCACCTCCCCCCAAAAAAATATAAGAGATCTTTTCCCCTATTACTCTCTTTCTACAAGAAAGCCAAATCAATGCAAATTTTATTTTTTTAACAACAGAAATGATACTGTTAAGGGCAGATTTTCCTTACACTGATTTTGGTGCTTCTCCTACTTATCATATTTCAATTGAGATAGTGTTTTTATATTAACAAGAGAGTTCTTGCATGAGAAGTTATTTTTGAATTGGTGTTTTCTGATTAAATTACACATGCAATATGCCAGAAATGTACATAAGTGTAAGTGTTTAGTTAAATATTCTCAGAAATTTTATCATAAATAAATTAAGGTGAGTATCAGAAATTCAGAATAATAAACTTAATTTGAGAAGAATGCCTGCATGAATTTAAGTATGTTGCATACATGTTTTCTGATAACTAAGTATTCCCAAAATCATTGTAATCTAATGATACATATTTACTTTAATTGTTATTTTCATTCACCTTCCAACAATCAATTATCATTTGTAAAATTCCCATAAGGGGTATATATCTACATCATGATATTGAAAAAAACAAAAAGGGGATTACTGTCTGTATTCTAAAGAGAATTCAACACTTATACTTGCTAATTATCTCTTTAAATTCATGTGATCAACATTGTTTATGTATATTTGTGACATAAACATTTCCATTTCCATAATTTCATTATTAAAGCCGGTCATAAAAGATATAGCTAGGCCTATATTGAAAAAAATATGGGAACCATGTAGGAGGTGTTTAAACTTTAATTTTAATTCAGTTACTCAAATAATTCTGATTATAGACGTGTAACCGTGCTGTGGTAAAATACTGAAAATACATTACATTAAGTAAACTAAAAACACTCAAGTTCTTTTAAACATTATAAAGTAGAGTTATGATGTGTACAAATTACTTGACACACACCACGTAATGTTTTGACTCTGTTGAAAAAGCAGACAGTAACAATAACTGCAGATATGATATAGGTCGCTGTTCCTTTGTGCACCCCTTTTAACGCAAGCTCTAAATACCGTTGGCTTGTTATATACCGTGCTCAGTCGATACATGGAGCTTGGTAACCGGAACTTGAAGTTATTGGAGGGAGGGTATAGTAACAGCATGTAAACAATAACGACTTGCGATTCCCCGACAGTTTATTATTGTATCCTCTATGAAGATAAGTTGACAGCTCTTTCAAAATTTATTTGTACAATTAAGCAATTAAACGAGACAGTTAGGCGCATAAAGCTGAAAACACATGCGACATTTTTTAGAAATCATGCGAGAATGCGGTCGCGCCGTTAATCTGAAACACTGCCTAGAATTTTGTAACTAGGCCTATAGGAAATATGTACATTCATTTTATTGTATTTATTGAAGAAAATAGAGATCTACCTTCAACCAAATAAGGAAATAAAAATATATAAACCCAACGACAAAGGCACAACGAATTTTAAACTTCGAAATGACGAACCATAGCCATAGGCCTACAGTAGTGTATAGCTTCGTATCCAAAATAAATTTATTTTTAAATATCGAAAAAAAATAAAAAACGATCTTTTTACTTCGTCCGACATTGATTTAATATCTTTGACGTATATTTTGGGGAGAAACATATCACAAGTGTCGGAATATACCAACCAAAAGCATGTTTTTGAACTGCTTGACATATCGGCATACTGCAGTTCTTCACGCCTGGGCGAGAGTGACGGGCCACTATTACGTCACGTTACGGAAGGTGCCGAAAGCTGCCGATCTTTTTGCATATCGGCCAGCCGGATTCGCAAAGCGGCGCACAAGTGTCAGCGCGGGTTTGCAAAATTTACGTAAAAACATGCGGGCTTGCATTTACCTTTGAAATCTAGCACAATAGTGAAACTAAATAACACAAAATAGGGTTTTAAAATCCTTTAATCGAGTGAACCCAAACTGATATCTGCCGCCATTGTGACTGTTTTGTTTTGTTTTTGGTTGAACACCTAGACAAATCCACTATCCCCCTGTGTAGTTGATTGAATATTTATGTAGAATATTTGCTACTACTTTGTGCCATTTTAAAGTGTCAACTCAATATCGTAACTCAGTGTCCTGCTTTGTATGACTGTAACAATGAGATCTCGCTTTTGATGGACTGCCTCTCGGCAACTTCCGGATCTCGTCATTGGGATATACGACGGTTATGAGCAGCTGTTTTTGGCCTTATTAACCAGTTATTAGTGATAATGAAGATCAAATCTTTGATGTGTTTAGTAAATGTACCTCTTGTGATTCGCGATTTGCAACCTTCATAAAAACTTACAGTTACGTACTAATGTATTTTGCATAGTAAGGATACAGATTATTGTTGTTTTGTGTGAGTTAATGGTCAGTGTTTGAGATAAAGAGTGTGGCACTGATCTAGAGCGACGTAGGCCAATATTGTCAATAATAACACAACATTTATTGTTGATTGTGATGTAAGTTAAAGCCTGCTTGGAAATGTATTGTAAATATGAAATTCTTTTTCAGTTTTAACTATTTCAACCAAATAAAAATATTACCGCTGAAAAGCATACTAGTATTATTTCCATTTCCTTCAGTACTTTTGTACTGTTAAGCATTGAAACATAACAGCATTATGAACTGGTCATAATTTTATTCACACTGACGTGCGGTGAAGATCTGCAATGTACAAAAATTCACAATAAGCTTTTGAATAGCACCATAAAATAATACTGATACATGGAAAATTACTGATGTGTGGAAATAGCTTTGTTTAGAAGCATAAAATATTACTGATACGCAGAATAATACTCATTACTGTTGTGTGAAAACACTGAAACCTGATTGAAATATAGCACTGATAAAGCCTAGAACAACAACGCTGATAGTGATCGAAGCGTACGTAAAAGGTGAACAGTTGGGCTTTTGCCAATAAACACATTACTGATAAAATTACACATGAATTGATTTAATCCTACTTTCATTAGATATAATTATAGATATATAAAGAAACAAATGTACATGGAAAGGAGGCTTATTTACAACTGGAAATATGCATAATATGCAAAAATACCTTCACCATAAAAATTGCAATACTGAGCAAAACAAGGCGGGAAAAGTGAGAATATGAAAAAATATCAATGATTTAGTCCAAGTTACACTTAAAACCTGATAGAAATGTGCTTTTAGATGTTAGAATTATATATTCATTAATTTGGGAAACAATACGTACTTTATGGTGGTGTGTTTATCCTTTTTGTGCGGAACGGAGCCGCTTGACGGAAAATGGCGTCCATTTAAAATTCCAAGCAATACGAAAAGGGAGGTAACTCTAAAAATTGAATTCTGGGAAAAGGCAAAGGGAAGTTACTCTAAATTCCGAATAAAAAGAAGAGGCCATAAAAGAATTACGGAAACCACAAAATATAATAGTTGTGACATGACACTCCCCGCCTAATATATATTTAGATATATCATTGAAAAAACTTTAAACTGATATAAATAGGTTATAACCTGAACAACAACTTGAAAGATGAGTGAACAATTGGCGCTTTCAAAATATGAGGCATAACACGTAACAGATAACCTGAAATAACTGGCAAGTTGAAATTTGGATTACAAATGTCAATCTTTTAAATATTGTCGATCTTTCACTCGGTCGACATCAGCAGCACAAGGTCAGTCACTGGTCTGGTATATGTTGTCACAGTTCCTTCGCGTACCACGTTTACAGTCACTTTCCGCACCTTGCCATCACCGCTCGGGATGGCTTCGCTAACACGCCCAGTGGTCCAGTCCTTACACTGAGAGTTGTCCCTGATCAGGACAAGGTCGCCCTCCTTAATGTTCGGTATGTCGTCCACCCACTTACTTCTTTTCTGTAGAGTGGGTAGATACTCGCGCTTGAAGCGAGCCCAGAAAGTGTTGGCTAGAGCCTGTACTTGTCTCCACTGCTTCAAGTACAAACCCTGAATATCGCGGTCACAGTCCAATAGTGGTTGTCTCTTGTTGACTTTCATTGTCAACAGTGTCGAGGGGCTGAGGATGGTCGGCTCCTCAGGGTCTGAAGATACAGCACAGATAGGACGTCCGTTAACGATGCCGCAAACTTCAGCTAAGAATGTTGATAGAACTTCATGTGTGAACTTCTTCGGAGAGATGTTTTGCATCATGTTTTGCAGGATTCTCTTCACAATGCCTATCATCCTTTCCCACACACCTCCCATGTGTGGAGAGTGTGGAGGGTTGAAGACCCATCTGATTTTGTTTGTGTTCAAAAGTTCTTTGATTGGTTGTTCTTCAACATTTACCACATCAGCATTGAGAATGTCTGTTGCGCCTACGAAGTTGGTACCTCTGTCTGATCTGAACTGGATAACGCTGCCTCTCAGAGCTATGAAACGTCGAAGAGCATTGACGAATGAAGATGATGATAGCTCCTCGATTACTTCAATATGGATGGCTCTCGTCACTAAGCAGGTGAAGAGTAGAGCCCATCGTTTGGAGTTTGCTATGCCGCCTCTGGTCCGTCTGGACAAGATCTCCCATGGCCCGAAAGTATCAACACCTACATATGAGAAAGGGGGAGAAGGTGTAAGTCTGTCTTCAGGTAGATCAGCCATCTTTTGGATAGAAGTCTTTCCTCTTGCCTTACGACATCTGATGCACTTGTGAAGTACACTGTTGATCAAGCGTCGGCAACCAACAATCCACAATCCTGCTGATCGCAATGCGCCCTCTGTAAAATGTCGGCCCTGATGTTGAGACAGCTCATGATGATGTCTGACGAGTAGAAGTGCTATGTGATGTTTACATGGGATAATCAGAGGATGTTTTTCAATGTCTTTGAGGTCTGCGTTGCGTAGACGGCCTCCAACTCGAAGCAAACCTTCGTTGTCCAAAACTGGGTTCAGTGAAGCTATTGAGCTGACCTTGTGAATTGTTGAGCCTGATTCAAGGGATTGTATCTCTTTGCTATACATCTCTCTTTGTACTTCCTGATAGATGAGGTTTTCAGCGGAAACATGCTTGTGGGGGGAGCTTGCCTTTGTTTCTTTAAGTCTGCTTGTCGCAAATTGCTTCAGGGTACTGATACCTCTTACTAGACGATTCCAGCTGGAAAACTTTTCAAACCGTTGACTTCCTAACCCAGTGTCTCTTATGGGTTTCTTTGAGCTGATGTGACGGTCTTGTTCCTGTACTTGCATTGTCTCTGCAGTGGGTTGATCGATGGCAACGGCAACCTCATCAGGTCCGAGGAGCCACGCACTTTCCGAAAACTTTGCAGCTGATGTTGGTCTGGTTGCCTGATCTGCTGGGTTGTTTGTAGTACTCACATATTTCCACTGTCCAGGATGGGAGTATTTCCTGATGTGTTCAACACGATTTGTGACATAAACCGTGAATCTCCGTGTGTTGTTAGAGATGTATCCGAGAACGATCTTGCTATCAGAATGGTAAGTTGTTTTCTTTATCGGCAGAGATAGGTGTTTGCAAACCTGGAGAGAGATATTGATGCCCAGCACGGCTGCACAAAGCTCCAATCTGGGAATGGTGTGTCCATTTGTTGGTGCTACTTTAGCCTTCCCCATAATAAATCCAAACTTGTTGTCTACCTTCAAATATGCGGCTGCAGATATCACCTTTTGCGACGCATCTGTGAAGATGTGGAGTTCTTTCTCGGCATCTTCAAAGGGGTTCGTCATTTCAGGGATGTACATCCTAGGTATGTGGAAGTTGTCAAGTGCAGTCAAGGAATCCTTCCATGTATTCCACTGATTGCAGAGTTCCTCAGGTAGTTTGTCGTCCCATGGTATTCCTAGGGAGGTAATTTCCCGCAGAATAAGTTTTCCATTGATGAGGACAGGTGCCAGTAGTCCTAGCGGGTCGTAGATGCTGTTGACTGTAGATAGGACTCCACGTCTTGTGCAAGGTTTGGGGTCCTTCTCAAAGCTGAACTTGAATGTATCAAGTTGTGTGTCCCATATCATGCCTAGGGTACGCTGTAGTGGCAGTATGTCTTCATCAAGGTTCAAGTTCTTGAGGTTTTTTCCAAGATCATCTGTAGGGAATGACTTCATCAATTCCGGGTAGTTGGATACGATCTTGTGTAGCCTGATGTTTCCGTTGTCTTTCAGAGATGCTTGTGTCCTCTTTACGACGCTGATTGCCTGGTCTGGGTTCGCAAAGGATCCTACTGCATCGTCAACATAGAAGTTATTGTTGACAAACTGTCGGCTTTCTGTTCCGTATTCTTTTTCTCCTTTCTCAGCCGCCTTTCTCAGTCCATAAGTAGCTACTGCAGGGGAAGGCTTGTTGCCAAAGCAGTGTACTCTCATGCGGTAGTCTATCAGTCTTCTGGTGATGTCATTCTGGTCATACCATAAGAACCTCAAGTAGTTGCGATGCTCTTCCTTTACCACGAAGCAGTGAAACATGGATTCAATGTCAGCCATAACTCCAACTTTGTCTTTTCTGAACTTCAATAGGATTCCAAGTAAGGAGTTTGTGAGATCTGGTCCTTGCATTAAGACAGAGTTCAAGGATGTGCCTTGGAAGTTTGCTGATGAGTCGAAGACTGCCCTTATTTGGTTAGGCTTCTGGGGGTGATAAACTCCGAATATTGGAAGATACCAATGTTCTTCTTGTTCCTTCAGGGGAGGGGCTACCTCAGCATGGTTGTTCTTAAGGAGCTTGTCCATAAATTCCATAAAATGTTTTCTCTTTTCCTCTTTTTTCTTAAGACTGTAGTGTAGGGATTCAGCTCTTTTGACTGCTTGAGTTCTGTTGTTTGGTAAGATTGGTCTCTGATCTTTGAAGGGAAGGGGTACCTCCCAATATCCATGAGAATTCTGCTTCAGATCTGAATTCATGAATTGAAGGAAGTTCCGGTCTTCTTCTGATTGTCCTGAATCGTTGTCGTTTGGAGTTATCATGAAGATGCTGTCTTCTTTATCTTTGATGTTTTTCATTCCAGTTTCTTTTATCTCAAGGTTGTTTTCGCATGGCTCGAAGAGTGTGTTTCTTCCATTAGGCAGGGTAAAGAGTTTGTTGACGTTCACTGTTTGAGGAGGGTGTACTTTACCTAAGCAGGCTTCTCCGACGATTACCCATCCAAGGGGAAGTCTTTGGGCGTAGGGCGAGCCTCTTGGTCCTGTGAGTTGAGCCTGGACATGGTGCAGTTCTGGGAGATCTCTGCCTATTAAAATCTGGATCTGGGAGTTCATCTTGATTGGTGGCACCATGTCTGCCATGTCGAGGAGGTGAGGATAACATCTTGCTACTTCAGGCGTAGGGATTTCGTCCATGTTTCCAGGAATTTGACATTCAATCAATGTAGGGAGTTCATAGCACGCTGATGAGTCCCACTTGCCCGTCTACCGAAAGTCTCTTGGGTACCATTACAGGAAGATAGGATGTAGGGGTATGAAGTCTCGTCTACACCAAACTCATCGCAAAAACTTGGGTCACAAAGTGATGAGTTGCTCTGGTCGTCGAGGCAGATATATGTCTGTATTGCCTTTTCTTTTTCACCTTTTGGGTACACTAGAGCAAGTATGTTTTTCCCGCAGGACTTTCCATTAAAGGAATTTTTACAGATTTGGGTACATTTTGATGTTATACCTGAATAAATCTTCTTTGGGTGAGTGCTTTGTGCTTTGCCTCCGCCTTTGCCTTGCATGATTTCGCGAGATGCTTGAACCGAGCTTTCCATTCTGTTTGATATTCTCTCCCCGCCATAGACTCCTCTGTCAGCTGCTGGTCCTGAATATCCATCAATGTGCAGAGCTGCTGGGTGCCTGGTACTGTTACATACTGCACATCTGACTGTCTCTGTACATTCTGTTGATAGGTGTTTGCCCAAACAGCACTTGTAGCAGTAGCCGACAGATTTAAGGAACTTGATTCTCTCCTCGTAATTCAAAGCTTTAAAACCGTAACATTCGTTTAAGTTGTGCCTGGTGCCATGCATGGGACATCGTGAAGGAGTATCGTGCTTGTTGTAGCTGTCGACGATGGAAGGTTGATCACTGGGGTACCTTGGTGTCTGAACTTCAGTCATTCTTGTTCTGATGTTGTTTAGAGATGGCCTTGAATGAGCTAAGGTGTTCATCGCAGATTCCCTGTACTGAAGACTTGGGTCATTTCGCTGTTTGCTGATATCTCTGATGAATTTGGTCAACAGGTTAAATGGAGGATATAGTCCATGGTGTTCTTCCTTATGCCTGAAAGCGAGATTTGACCATCTTTCCTGGAGATTGTAGGGAAGTTTCTGGATAATCTGTTTCATGCCTCCTGATGAGTTGAAATATGAGAATGACTGCCCATATGTGTCGCTTGCCATCATCGCTTCCATCTCTGATGTCAGATCTGCTAACAAGTAGAGTTGTTTGGTGTCTTTAGGAGTGAGAGTAGGAAAGTTTAAAACCTTGTTCCTGATAATTTCCTCGATTTGTTCTGGGGCGCCAAAGCGATCGTCAAATCTTTTCCATATTTCTCTAACACACTTTTCGAGATCATCCAGGTTTGCTTTTCTGATGTTGGTCGCCTGCAACTTCGACTCTGGTCCAAGCCATTTCATGAGCAAATCTATTTGGTCCTGATCTGTGCCTTTAAGTTCCTCAATGACGCTGATGAAACTTTTCTTCCATAGTGTGTAGTCTTCTGGTCTGTCGCTGAAGCTGGAGAGTCTGGTCAGAAGTAGGTCTCTTCTTAGAAGGTATGTGGTGAACGCTGAATGGTCTTGAGGTTGGAAAGGTGTAGCATTGACGTTAAGTTGAGCTTGCTGTGTATGTTCGACATTGGTGGCTTGATTGTTGTTTCTGTCGGGAACTACAGTGTCTTTTTCTTTATGATAGTGAGGGTGGTCATGTAGGGATTCAACGTATCTGTTCGTTCTGATGATAGGATCTTCCATAGGTAAAAGTAATGGAGGTTGACTACTATATTCTGATGACTCAAGAATCAAAACCTCTGTTTCGGCCATAGCTACACGCTTTTCGTGTTCTAAAATTTCAACTTCAGCTTCCATTTTCGCTACTCTAATCATGTCGTGAGCCTCTATTTCTTTCCTATGTGATAACATTTCCTTTTTCCTTAATTCTATTTCAACTTGTTTTCTGGCAAATTCTAATTCTATCTTAGCTTTTTCTGCGTAAGCTCTCTTTCTTGTAATGTTGGAAGATCTTGTGGAAGCGATATCTTCATTGCTTTTAATGTTTTTCTCTGATTTTCTAGAAATTGATCTTGTCTCTAAACCCTTTTCTGATTTTGTGTCTGATTTATTTTCTGTGTTTTGGTGTAATACCCGATTGTCCATTGCCTTGCCTGATTGTTGTGATTTGGTGTCTGATGCCTTTGTTGATTTCTGTGGCCTGATGTCTGATGTCTTGCCTGATTGCTGTGCCCTGATGTCTGATGTCTTGCCTGATTTCTGTGACCGAATTGCTGATCCATGTTCTGATGTCTGAGATTGGGTGTCTGATGGGTTTCCTGATGATTTAGTTGCCATGGTTCATAAAATCTTCACTGTACTGTTAAGCATTGAAACATAACAGCATTATGAACTGGTCATAATTTTATTCACACTGACGTGCGGTGAAGATCTGCAATGTACAAAAATTCACAATAAGCTTTTGAATAGCACCATAAAATGATACTGATACATGGAAAATTACTGATGTGTGGAAATAGCTTTGTTTAGAAGCATAAAATATTACTGATACGCAGAATAATACTGTTGTGTGAAAACACTGAAACCTGATTGAAATATAGCACTGATAAAGCCTAGAACAACAACACTGATAGTGATCGAAGCGTACGTAAAAGGTGAACAGTTGGGCTTTTGCCAATAAACACATTACTGATAAAATTACACATGAATTGATTTAATCCTACTTTCATTAAATATAATTATAGATATATAAAGAAACAAATGTACATGGAAAGGAGGCTTATTTACAACTGGAAATATGCATAATATGCAAAAATACCTTCACCATAAAAATTGCAATTCTGAGCAAAACAAGGCGGGAAAAGTGAGAATATGAAAAAATATCAATGATTTAGTCCAAATTACACTTAAAACCTGATAGAAATGTGCTTTTAGATGTTAGAATTATATATTCATTAATTTGGGAAACAATACGTACTTTATGGTGGTGTGTTTATCCTTTTTGTGCGGAACGGAGCCGCTTGACGGAAAATGGCGTCCATTTAAAATTCCAAGCAATACGAAAAGGGAGGTAACTCTAAAAATTGAATTCTGGGAAAAGGCAAAGGGAAGTTACTCTAAATTCCGAATAAAAAGAAGAGGCCATAAAAGAATTACGGAAACCACAAAATATAATAGTTGTGACATGACAACTTTAGTACAGGTATTTTACCAGAGAGAGGTTTTTAGTTACCTAACACTAATTTTTCACACCAGACAATATAGTCATAAAGTTATTACCTAACAGTCTACATGAAATGCCACACACCTGTACATTATGGCAATTAAGCAATAAACTTAATGACCTCAGCACCTGGCACATTTCCAATAGGTGATACACAAGGCACTGATCAACAGCCTTTATTGAAAGTTGATGAAGGTAATTAGGTTTGTCATATTAACAAATTTGTATTACTAAATATCTTATTTCATACTGCAATGTTTATCAATATCAAATAGGTTATAAAATCATCCACTGTAAGGCTACATAAAATGGTAAATGTTTCTCCGGGGCAGCTTTATGACTTTAATTTTAATTATTGTTGCTTCGAAAATGACGCTGTAGCAAGAAATTGTAATTTTTCATAAATGTTATAACCAAAACTGTATTGTCAACATACAAACATAAGTGACGTGCCCACATTTTTGTATGTATCCTTAGAGTAATCAGCACCAGAAAATAATATATACCCCAAAACTAGTAATGTAACAAACTACAAACCTGTCACTGTGTATCATTTACAGATCTATATATATATGTAGGACTCAGATCTGTGGCGGGTCTCTAATCTATGGCGGATTTCCTTATCTGTGGCTTGTTTGATTGTTAGACTGTTTCATGACGTCATGCTAAGTGACGTCATTGTGCGATGACGTCATAATAGCTAAGTGTTCCCGACGTAAGGCCCAATTGCGTAGCAAGCGTAATAATTAGGGAAGTCACAGAGAGATATTTCAAACGGATAACGACCAAATAATAAGAGTCCATATCCCAATTACGAAAATACATTAAACAATACCTTACATGTAAATAAGACATTTGCGGCTTAATGCCATATCAAATATGTTTATTTTGTAGGATCGTTTTAGCCCTCGGTGAGTCTGTCGTCTTTAGCCCTAAGATATTGAAAGACTATATTTTGTAACCCTTGGATTCCTGTCGACGAATTTTAGGGTAAGTTTGTCTAGCGTAAAGTTTGGTTAATCATTGCATAAAAATACAAAAAAAGGTCTGCCATAGATTTGGTAATCCGCCACAGATTTGAGGCCTGCCATGGATTCGAGTCTTACATACATACATACATACATACATACATATATATATATATATGCACCTTACTTCATTATAGTCTCCAACATAAATTCATACTGCAGCTAAAATCTCAACATTCGTCTGCAAAATCATCAATTATAGTCCCCAAATGTTTCATTATTATTTATCCCACCTCTCCTTGAATAGAATTTTGAATTAGCCTATCTTTCAAATTCCTTACCCTCTTTCGTTCCCTCTTCTCAAAGTATTCCGTCCGTTTTCTCTTCTGATATGGTTGACTGTCATATCTCGCTGGACAGACGGGTAGCGGGCCTGTTATCATCTTCATCTGTTTATTAACTGTTGGTACGGCATTTTTGACGAGTCTTTTCCTTTGTGGGGCAAGTCCAAAGTCCGTTTTGAAATCGTAGGAAAGATCATAACAGTCCTCTGTGAAATGATCGGAACAGATGACACACCTGTCATTGGGACTCCACTTCGCTCTTTTCTGACTAACAAACTTTGTCCATTCCGCGAATTGGACAGGATCCTTCGGAAACCGATGCAGTTGAATGTCTCCTGATTTCTTATTAGTACAGTTGGCAGCAACGCAGGAAGAAGGCATGTCTCTTTCGCAATGAAAACGTAGACGAATGCGACCCATATCTGCATTGATATATACTTTGTTTACAAACAAACGCGGAGCGAGTCCTGTCTATGACGTCACATCCGCCGAAGGAGAGCTCAGGCCACTCTAGGGACTTGTTTAATTGTGGCCAATTTCTACGCACTTTGAACCGTTATATTGTTTAATTAAAGGACGGATCGAACCACTGTTTGGTGTTTTATTTACTTGAATGTATTGTCTTTATGAAAATGGGAATTGAAGTCGGATACAAAACTGGGATATATTATCTATAAGCGTTCATTGTGTAAAAGCATGCATAAGACATTCGAAAGGTCCACTCTGTGATTTCATTTCATAAATGACAAAGCTTTGATACGATCGTAAATGCCATTGATGATGATTTGAATTTAATATTTAATTTTATTAATCTCCATTTTACAAATATATCATATTTCATCATCATCATCATCATTATTATTCACTTCCAACTCGTAACTCTCCTTATGTATATTTTACATTAGGAACACAACTTTGAATGTCAAAGTAGATCACGCATATATTTTCAAATCGTTTTTTAAAAGTGATTCGTACACGAATGTTTTATGTTCTGAATACTTGGGGATGTTCATGGTTTCAAGTTAAGAGGTTAAAGGCCGTCCTCCATCGGTTCAAAAGAGATCAATGTTTGTTGTGAAATTAAAGCCCTAAAGGTATTTCAGTTTCATTTCGATTTTTAATTTGAATTCTTTTTTCATTTATTACCTTTAATTTTGAGATTGATTACTTTTATACAGTTTCTGGCAATAATTTGACGAGATTGTGAAAGGGGTTCCCATCCGAGATGCAATTATCATTCTGCTGGTTACAAAAGTAGTGTCAAGTGTAGATTATTCAAAATGTTAACAATTGTTAATGGTTGGTGTTCCATTCAACTATTCTCTTTGATGTCCGGGTATAAGATTATCATAGAGGGTATGAAAAGTAACTTAAAACGAATCTAGGAGTTTTTAAAGATTATTAAAACACATTTGAATAATTACTGGCCTTGCCTGTGTCTTTTAATCTTGCATGGAGTGAAAAACATTGAGGCCCGATAAAGTTTGGAAACACGCGGATGACTTGCCTTGTGGTTGATATTCCGGGGTGCACCTGACATCAGCCCTGTGGAGACCGGCAGACAGATATTTTATTTCAGTCTCACCTCGTGCAGATATTCTATATAAATGAGAAGATATGATTGATGAGCCATCATAGAGGTTTATGACTCTAAATATATAAAAAGATATATATATATATATATATATATATATATATATATATATATATATATATATATATATATTAGTACAATCATTACCATTTTGGGCTTTATACATGAACCTTTTTGGCTCATCTGCCTTTTTGGCTCACATTTGAGGAGCCAAAATAACATCGGGTTATTCAAATAAATCCAACACTTCTGAACATCTTATTATTAGTTAATATACTTTTTTGGTATTGTTAGAGGTATATGGAATTGAAAATGAAAATTGTTGACAAATATTTTTTGGTAAAAATCATGAAAATATTTTCATGTATAATCTCGGTTTACCTTTTTGGCACACGATGTTTGATCAGCTAAATCTCGAGACTGAACGTATATAATGACATCCAAACTTTTAGCATATAATAGGCTGATTTACGTGATAAAATAAATGCAAAAACATATCGTTTATATATTCAAATAAGTTTTTCCATTTTATACATCCAGCCGCACAATCAGAGTTGGTCGCCGACCATTCTTGTCATTTGGCTCCAGTCGCAGCGCAGCGTAACAATTTCGGAGAACCATATATGATGCTAATAGTAATAATTAAGTCGATATATTAGATCTAATGCATATTATTCTATTACATGTTACTAATTATAATTTAAATGCATAAGGAGTATTTTATTCTTTTGGTATTTTCATCTATAAACAAAATACTGAAAAGTTTATCGTAAACACCATTTGAGCGCGCCGGAAGTGAACATCGCAAGCATTCCATTTCAAGTGGCTGCCCGACTTTCATTTCGTTGCTGTTTCATGTATTCACAGTGAGTATACCAATTAATGTTTGCAAATTTGAATATATTAGTAATAAAAAAAATAGTAGCACTGATTTGACTCTGTCGTAAATCAGTCTTATCACCGTTTTGGCCTTGTTTGTGTCACTTCGGCAAAGTTGTATCGTAGTGTTACCTGTTTCCGTGATATTAAATCTTGAGTATAGACTAATTTAGTCTTGACTAAACATAATCTGGTTGCAGAGAGAAACTAAATGATGACGTGGCAACTGTTGGAACTTTACCTGGCTGTTTATTTACATTTTAATGAAACATTGGCAACTTGCTCAAAGCTACCGAGTCGAGTTTTCGATCATGTTGTCCTTTGCTGTCTTTTCTGACAAAGTGGATGGAAATTTTCTACTAACCTTGAATCTAACATTCTCTATAGTTTATCATGTCTTGGTAAGTATTTATTCCTTGACAAAATTATTCCTAAATTGCCGGTTGTTTTTACAATGTGGCCCCAAGACGAATTCGAATGGCAGTAAAATCTCAACTAAATTACCCTCGTGTTACAGTGCTGTCGGGTAAAGCTACGCACCTAAGAGATAGATGTTCATTCTTCGGGAAAAAATACAGTATATGGGAAAAAAAACACTTCATTGTTAAAGTTTAGAGCTTCACTGATAAAATTAATGTAAAATATTCATGCTGAAATGTGTTTGTCAGTGACACTGAAAGTTTTCCAACGACTACCCCCCTATTCCCGTAGGTGGTCACGTGTACAGTCAGTGGCCAAAAGTGAGTTCGCACCGGTGTGACGTCACAGACTGTCCAGATTTTGTACTATGATTTAAAACTCCATTTAACTTTGTGAAAAAATATGGTACTCACTTGAAATTATCAGTACTTTGATATATGACCTCGAACTCGAAGAACCTGTCGAATTCTTGCAGGAATACTGTCGTAAAGGCTCCTGATGTAGGCAAGTGTGAGGCTCCTCCATATTTCACCAACGATCCGAATAAGGTCGTCTCTGCTCCTGACCTCATGAACTCGTCTTTTCAGACAATGTTTCAGAGTTTTCCAGACATTTTCTATTATGTTCAAGTCAGGACTTTGAGCAGGCCATGGCAAAGTACGGATTCCATTGTCATTTTTCCATTGATTTGCTCTCATCGAAACATGACAGGGGGCGTTGTCCTCTTGGAATATCCACGGTCTGTTTGTGAAATGTCTAGTGATTACAGGCCACAAATTTTCATCAAGAATGTCAATATACTTATTTGTATTTATGTTTCCATCAACAAAAGTAAGTGTCCCAACACCATGATACGTTATGCAGCCCCAGAACATCGCCGATATCACGTTCCGGTTGTCACGATCGGTGCGAATACCCAGACAATCGGGGAGTAATCTCTCATTTGTCTTCCTCCAAACGAAAACTTTCTGATCCCTTCCAATTTGTATTTGAGTCTCGTCACTAAATATGATCTGTTTCCAATTTTCAATTCTCCACTGCAGTTTGGTCCGGCAAAAACGGAGTCGACGTTCACGATTAACAGGTGATATGGTGATTTTCTTTGAAACTTGTCGTCGTTTATATCCCTGTGAGAATAATCGTCTCCGAACAGTTCTAGTAGAAACTGTTTGTGGAATTTGTGCATTAAAATTGTCAGTAAGGTCTCTCAAACTACTCCGCCGATTCCGTTTGACAAGACGAAATAACTGCCGGTCAGATCGTCGTGACGATTTTCTTGGTCGACCGCTTCTCGGTCGATTTTCACAAGAACCGCTGTCGCGAAAACGTTTTAAAAATTTCTGAACTGTTCTAGGACTAATGCCAATAATTTCTGCAATTTTGTAACTCGATAAACCTTGCTGATTCAGAGAAATAATTATTTGTTTCTGATCAGGTGACACTTGACGGCCGTGAGAAGGCATCGTGTAGCAGACGATAAAAAATGTAAACAAAGGGGAGTAACTGGTGCTACCGGTGTTAGAATAAATAAGCACCCTATGAAATATCACCATAGATATTTTCATGACGATTGATTACCAAATAAAAAGACGCGAGGCATTTATGTCACAAAAAACGTCTGCGCACTATTCAGCGAACTAACTTTTGCGAACTCACTTTTGGCCAGTGACTGTAGGCTAAAGATACGCACGCGGGGTTTGAATGCACCATACACTTCCAATATTATGACTTTGATAGATTTTTAAACTGTTTTCTGAAGTCTAGGTTAGGACAGACTGATAGTCGGATCAATACTTTGGTTTCCAATAACATTTGTTATGTGGGAAGGAAAACTGCTTGATTACGATATGTTTTCTAGGAATTTTGTCAGTTTTTACCGATGTTTTGCCAATAATCAACAATTAAGTCCTTTTTACCTTTTCAAAAATGTCATGATTACTTCTAAATTGCCTAAAGATGCATAGACATAAATTTATTACAAGATAACACTCATCCTGCTTTACTAGGTTAAGTTTTGTGCGAGTGCGTATCTTTATCCGACGCGTATATTTACCCGACACGGCTGTACCTATTTCCGTGGTAATAAGAAATAATTTTCTATAAGATAATGTCAAACTTCCTAAACATCATAAAGTGATAGAGTACATATTTTTCAACTAGGTAATATTAAACAAACAGTTTCACATTTTAAAAACAGATGCAAATTGTTATTAATTTATTTGGTGTCACCTGTTTTCATGGTATTTCTATTATATGAAATTATGAGAATACAAGGCATGCCACAACTTCAATTTTTCTTCCTTTTAAACACAGATTGATAGTGTACAATAGCATTTAAATTGATGTTGACATGTGTTTAAAATATTTACAGGGTCATTGAATTATTTCACTTTCGTCAATATCTATCATAAAATGTCTATTTCTGGTAAAGTAAAGAAATCATGAGGCTGCTTGGAGCATATTTAGTATTAGAAAATCTTCTAGTCACCGAATACCTTGCATTTCAAGTAGTTAAAGATTTAATATTAGCAAGCAATGCAAAGTTTAACTTTGCAAGCAATAACTTGCTTTCACTGTACCGGAAAATCTTACAAAATAGCCAAAAATATATAAGAATCAACCTTTCTATGATTCCATATATTTTTAAGTAGAACAGGTATTATACTCAAAAGTCAGGTGATTCAGGATAAGAATAACATAGGTTTACTGGAAAAAAATGTTTGAAAAATTATACATGGATTGTATCCTTTATAATCAACCATAAATGTTGTCCAAAAAAGGTGTTATGTGAAAAGCATGAAATTTCATTTGATTTTCATCACTGAAATGAATCAGTGAATAGATTGAGGAAATAGTGATCATTTCCTTCTGGATCAATTCAGAACAACTGGTGAATAAAATAAGTGCTAACATGTCTGGCTGCAGTAAGGGGTTAGAGAGAATAGACATCTTTTGTAAATACCACGAAAACAGGTGACCCATGAAAACAGGTTACTCCATGGTATCATTGGCTGTAACAGATGCCTCTGATTACAAACTAATTTTGATGGAAAATAAACATAAGCAAGTAAGTTTATTGACTAGTTTCTATCTAAAAAATACGATCAAAATCAATCATGAATAATTAAAAAGGAACATCAAAATTTTATAGAAAATGTTAAGGTTTGTCTGATACTGAATTAGCCAATTGAAAGACCTGTTACATAGCGCATGGCATTACGTGACACATTGTGTCAGAGGGAACATGTCAAACTGAAACTGTTGATTTGATCATTTTGAAGTTAGGTAAATTTGAAGTCTGCTGCAAACAATTTGATCTGGTAAGCTTTTCAAAACAAATTTTTATTACCCGCAACCAAATTTTTATTAGCAAAGACATGAAAAATGATGAATATTTGACAAAAAATAATGTGGTAGCAGTTGCCTGTAAGGGACTGCAACCAAACTTGAAAATCACTCAAATTCATGATGATTTTCCTTTTTGCAACCAAACGCCAGGATGCCTAATTATACAATATGTTACAGTCACTTATTTCAGCTTTTAGTATTTTCAAGGACTAGGTAGCATTTTATAGACATTTTAGATACCTCGTCATTCGGACCCCTAAATTACTCTTAGGCCAGATTTATAGTGAAAAATAGCTTTTAATTTAACATTGACACATTTTGAAAGTATTTACTTAGTCATATTATTATTTTATTTTCACAAATATTGAACATAAAATGTCATATTTCTGGTCAAGTTAAAAAAGTCATTCTTCTGTTCAGTGTAAATTTGGCATAGGAAACCTTTTAGTCACAAAATGTCTTGTATTTAATGCGGTTAAAGATTTAATGTGAGCAATCCAAGCAATGTTTAACTGTTCGATTAATAATTTGCTTTCTTTGCAAAAGAAAATTCTACTAATAACCAAAATATATATAAGAAATAAGCTTTCTATGATTTCACTTATTCATTAATAGAACAGATTACACCCTAATATTAAGTGTTTCAGGATAAGATCAATATAGCTTTACAGGAAAATGTTATTTGAAAAAACTTTATTGCGATTTTACTTTTAGAATCAAACATAAGTTTTCTCCAAAAATAGTAACACATGAAAAGCATAAAATTTCATTTAACGTTCATCACTGAAGAGAATTATTAAATAGAATTTGATGGATGAAAAAATGAACATTTCCTGCTTGGCACCATGTAAAACAACCTATAGCTACAGTTGCCTAGCCAAAATAGAATATATAGTTACAGCTCTGCAGCTAAGAACAACCCATCAATAAAATAACTGCTGACTGGTCATGGCCAGTAAGAGGATAACTTAATTATATGTAAATACTGTGAAATAGGTGACCATGAAAACAGGTTACTTGAGTGTACATAGAGATGCAGGATTTATGCCATTAGATATCAAATCTGTTGAAAACATCATTGCTGCTATATCAGAAACCTTTAAGACATAAATCGAATTGATCATTGTAGTCCATGATCACAAATATTTGTAACAAAGACAGTGTTTCAGTTCTAACTGTTACTCAGATGAATTAACCCCCTCAAATTCAATTTGTCCGCAAAGACAAGCTATAAAGACCAAAGATGTGGATTTTAGTATTGATAATTCTTTTAGCACTCCATATCATTATGAAAAGATATGGAAAAACAAATATTATTGATACAAACTTGACCATATGTTGATATTTTTGTTTTTTAACAGGACAAAAGGAGCTTTGGGCCTCAGTTTAAAAATTTGATGGTACAACAGCGCAATGGTAAGTCTTATTGGTCAGTAATTTCATTTTCAGTCATTATGTAAAGATTTGACAATTTATTTTTCTAAACGACTGCTTATAGTTTGACTAAAAGAGTTAATGTCTTAACGAAGGTAACATTTGATTTTTATTTCAATGGTTTATTTATTACCTATATGGGAAGATTGACCCATACAGTAAAATTAGATGTATGACAATGCAGTAAAAGGTAATTATAGAAATTTTATGAAAAGGTTTATTTAAGTATCTAAGAGAAAGACCATCACATTTTCTTTCAAGATAACTTTCGATTTGTTTTAGACAGGTTTGAGAAAAATTAAAAATAATTGAAAAATCCCTCATTTATTCAGACTTTTAAAATGTAAAATGGTTGTAAAAACTAGAGTTGTGTTGTACAGTTTTTTCATGAAACACACAATGATTGGATCTCTATATATACAGTCGTTGGCCAAAAGTCTTTTCGCAAACAATGTTACGTTGCCATTGTTTAGAGGGCTAGGTTAACTTTGAAAGCGCTGATTAAACTCAAATACAGATTGGGAAAGATAGAAAAGATTACGTGTGGAGGAAGTCTAGTGAGCGCTTGCCTGATTGTTTGGGAACTTGAGCCGATCATGAACGAAATTCGAAGTTTTTAGTAATGTTTTGGCCGTGTCTGCATTTGGTGTTGGAACTTTAACGGTTGTTGATGGCAACATAAACACAGACAACTACATAACCATTCTTGACAACCATTTATGGCCTGTTGTTGCCAGACATTTTGTTAATCGCAACTGGATTTTTCAAGAAGACAATGCTCCTTGTCATGTGTCCATTTGGGCTAATCGTTGGAAACACTAAAATCATATTCCTACTTTGCCGTGGCCAACACAAAGCTCAGATCTTAATATCATTGAGAATGTATGGAAAACTGTTAAGTATCAGCTGAAAGCAAGATTAGGTGACATTGACTCGAGACCGGATCTATCTGTGTAGTGAATGACATTTGGAGTGGGCTTAGTCCAGTCTACAATCGAAGTCTTTATGACAGATTGCCGATACGAAGACGAGATGTACTTCAGGCTCAGGGTCATATCTCCTAAATTCTGAAATTTCTGGGTAAGTATCTATTATATACATAGATATGCTCATTTAAACTTTGGGGTTGACAACTCTAAAAATAGCCGTGACATCACCAGTGCGAACAGACTTTTGGCCACCGACTGTAGTTATTTTATTGGTTTTTTGGATGAGGGGAGATGAAAGAAGTCTTATGATGGTTGGTATGAGTACCATGAGATATCTTGTTCTGATTCTAGTTATGAAACATTGCAGGAATTAACTGGCCGCTGACTTACATTGACCTCGGTCAAAAAAGCCATGGGGGCAAAATGTTAGTGTTGGCTGTATGAATGTGAAACTATTATTCTCCAGGCAAGTCAAAGTATATCTAATGTAATGATTTTATTCTATAAAACTTTATCTTATGATTGGCTAATGGTATTGATTCTAGTGTTCAGTTATCAATAAACCTTTTGCTATCCTTTGAGATTATGCTGTATTTGCTTTTTAACCAGAACAAAAAGCCTAATAGATCTGAAGGGATGTAAACAGACTTCTTAGATAAAGCTATTGTAGAATGAAAGCCTTTAAAATCTATTTGATATTTTGCTGCAGAAAGTGGAGGCCTGGAAAGTGTTAATGTTGTGTGGATGTCACTTATCCAATAAAGGTAATCAATTTTATGATATGGGACTATGCGGCCACTTAAAATGGCCAGTGTGTCACCTCCTTATATATATTTATTTACCTTCAGAGCAAAAAGCAGGAAGTGCTTCATAGGACTATTAATTGTATATTTTTTGACCCTGAGGCTCACAATAAGGGCTACAACAACCACAGGAACTTTGCCTCTGAACTGTGGACTTGATTATCAATATGGCAGTTAAACTTCTGTTGGCAGATATTTTTTATTTAGATGCTTTATAGTAAATATTGTACAGTCTGTATATCTAAAGAGAAAATGATTTAATTTTCTGCTCATTGGGCTCATAAGGCTTAACGAGCTTATTGTTTTGAATCCTTTGAACTTGAAGCAAGGCAATCTAAATTTTTCTAGGTTTATTAAATTTGCACCTGGCTCCTTGAAATTGATTTTTTGGGTCTTTTATACAAAATTTATGTAGAAGGTGAAGTTTTCAGAATGACATAATCTTTTTATTGATACTTTTTAAAATTATTGTCTTCAGCATGTATTTTTATATGTAAAATATACAAATGTGCAGTAGTATTATTATTTGTTTATTATTTGTCTGGCCTCTAAAGCCAGGTGGTTTTAGGGCATTGCCAATCTTCTGGGGTCTTTTTGGCATCGTCTGTCAAACTTTTCAAAATTTTTGTGCAACTATTTTCACGGGATCATATTAAGAAACCAACTGGTATATGAAGCTCACATTTTTAGACAAAGTTTGTAAATTGGTCTTGAATGTCCCTCAAATAGACGGGAAGATTGTTCATCCTTGAACCTTTATTTCATTTCTCTCCAAGTAATGCTTGGAGACACAATTCACCGACATCTTCATATCAACATTAAAATATATAAAAATCCAAAAAATATCAAAATCCAGCGTTGCTACTCATACAGGCTTTTTTTCCCCTCAATCACTTGATATCACCCTTCATTACACATTTTTTCAACATCAGCTTCTTATGGAGTATGCAACATTTGCACCTTAATGCACCAGGTCCAAGTTTCATGCACATTTTTTCGATGTACCGATTCAAAGCTGGATGAATTGGGACACATTGTCACATGATTTTGAACAATTATTCTGCTATTGCTGTATTCCCAACTAGGTGTTTGCATGTTTTCATATGCCCACCAACAGTCATTTACCAGTAGATTTGTGGGTTCTCTTAAGTGCTTTTGGTTGTGTACTGCACACCAGAGGTGGTGACAATACTGAATCAGTGTGCGCACATATTTGACTCCAATTCACCCACATTAAGTATTTTCTATTAAACTTTCATTCTGCTTTTTTTCAGGTCAATGGTGGATAAGTGAACTGAAGATCTTATGAAACCTGAACGAGTTGCTTGTCCCCATGGATGATAACCTAACGCTGTGCAGAGTAATTTGGGGTCTATTCCAGGCCACAGGTCATCAGGATGTCTTTATCAGGCTGAAAGCATGAGATCTTAAACGATCAAGCAGGGTAAGTTTTAAACAACCGAATTTTAGATACTATTCTAATGAGATTGGGGATTTCATCTTTATAAGTAAGGCTTTGTATGGTTGATGAAATCTGATTGATGTGCCCTCACTACTCAAGAAACAATAATGGCAGATTTCTGTCTAGATACTAATTATGTTACATGTAATTGTTGAGGAAAGATTTTCAGATGACAAATAATATTTAAACCTTATATCTTCTGTAATCTAATACATCAACATCTGTTGGTTATGATTAAAATATCATCTGCAACCCTTGGATACTTGTATTGTTTTAGCTCATCTTGCCTGATAGGCCAAATGGGCTTATGAAATGTCATGGCATCCAGTGTCCAGCATCTGTGAGATTTTCATCTACTTCTACAGAACCATTGGCTCAGGAAACCTGAGATCTTGGCTACAGACTCCTTGATTAATGAGGTTTCTACTTTACAGATTTGGTGATCCTGTGACATCTAATAAGTGCCACTAGGGTCATGCCTTAAAACCTATTTTCATCTTTTTCTCTTGAAGCAAGAGGCCTGAAACTTTGTTTATAGACTCCTTAGCTGATAGGATTCTAATTTATCAATTTGGTGACCCAGTGACCCTTTATTTAGGCCACAGGGACCCTGCCCCAAATGCCTATTTTCATCTTCTCCAGAAGCAAGAGACCTTTTTAGCTGAAAACAGAGATTCAACAGCATATCTAACCATCATTAGCCTTTTCAACTTACAAGTTACTTTTGCACGTAATGCATTGAACAAATAATGTTCAGTCTATGTCATACGTGGCGCGGTATAGTTTGTAAATTACATATTTTATGTCCTTGCATAAAATCTTGTTCACATTGTCCAATTCAAGTCTGTAAGGATCAGAATATGTAAATGACTGTTGGTATGGTAGTTTGAAAATAGTTTTTCCAGATGTTTCAGCTATTTTAATGTATTTAGTGATTACTTTCAACTCCAGTTAATGTTTCAAATGGTTGTAACAAATGGTTGTAACATGGCATATAAGTAAAGACAGCTTCAGAATATATTGACAAATTTTGATATTTCAATTTCTTACGCAAAAGTGTGAGTGATTAATGATATGTTGAAAACTAAAATTCATTATCATAATCAGTTTATATCACAACATTTTCAGCTTACTCAGTCTGTTTGTAACTATTGATGTTAAGTTACTTACTGTTTCAAACTTAAAAGTTTTATATTATTTTTATAGTTACGCGATTTTGTCAAGGACGAGCAGCAGGACTCGACCTCTAGTGACTGCTTGCAGGCCTGGCCTTCCTTTCACCCTTTCAAAGTGACATTGCAGGTTTGGGAGAAAAGTCTACTATTATTTTCATTGTTAGTTTCAGTTGTGTCTTCAATGGGCTAGTAAGACAAATGGGCTTGGCTTCACAAATGTTCATATATATGATATATGTTTTGAATTTACGTGATATAGTAACACTTATTAGTGATAATTTTCCCAAAAAAGCAATTTGAGAGACATAATGTATTAGCATCCGACCATAATTTCATGATGTACATGATTCCAAGATGTTTTAATTTCTAGGCCATGACTCAGAAGGGTCAGGTTTTTTTCTGGAGCATATCATTACCATCATTTGACCCATCCTCACTATATTTGGTATTCTCCCTTTTATTCATGTAGATGCCCCTTTTGTGGGTTTAAGTTCTATATCAATTTTATTTTTTTCTGTTTCCTCGGCACCAATGTAGACTTTGATTATGCCGATGGTTTACATCACGGCATGTTGTCCCGCATCTGTAAACTTTTAACATTTTTAGCTCATCAGGTCTGAAAGACCCGATGGGCTAATGGCATGGCATGGCTTCCGGCGTCCGTCCATCCGTAAACTTTTCACTTTTTCGACTTCTTCTCCAGAACCAATGACTCTAGAGAGCTGAAATTTTATGTGGATACTCCTTGGCAAATGGGGATTCTAAATTGTAGATTTCGTGACCCCATGACCCCAAATGGGGTCACAAGGGTCAAAACCTTAAAAATCTATTTTAATCTTCTTCTCCAGTTCCAAAAGGTCCAGAGAGCTGAAAAGTTGTGTGTAGAGTTCTTGGCCAATGGGGATTCTTATTTGTAGATTTTGTGACCCCATGACCGCAAATGAGGTCAGAGGGATCAAAACCTGAAAAACCTATTTTCATCTTTTTTCCTAGTTCCAAAAGGTCTAGAGAGCTGAAAAGGTGTGTGTAGACTCCTTGGTCAACGGGGATTCTAAATTGTAGGTTTGGTGACCCCATGACCCCAAATGGGGTTACAGGGGTCAAAACCTAAAAAACCTTATTTCATCTTTTTCCCTAGTTCCAAAAGGTCTAGAGAGCAGAAAAATTGTGTGAAGACTCCTTGAACACTGGGGATTTTAAATTGTAGGTTTGGTGACCAATTGACCCCAAATGGGGTCAGAGGGGTCAAAACCTTAAAATCCTACTTTCATCTTCTTCTCCAGTTCCAAAAGGTCTTGATAGCTTAATTGTTGTGTGTAGACTCCTTACACAATGGGGATTCTGAATTGTAGGTTCGGTGACCCCTTGACCCAAAGACACATCATCAGTCCCCTCTCTCAGCATGGATGGACACGTCCATTTTCATGTAGGGATCATGGAGTGACAAAATTTGAATCAAAACTGACTTTTTTTTAGCCCTTCAAACACTGTCTAAAGTCTTGTCCATCCCTCAAGCTTGGTGTGAGTGAGTTTGTGTTTAGCGTGTGGGCAATCTTTCAGCTATTTCACTAGGTCGACTAAGACTTTGATTGACGTTCCAGTTGCTTGACTCAAGTAAACACGTTTGTCACTTGATTTGATTTACTTATATTTGAATTTTCTTATCCAAGAGAGCATAATTTGAAAAAAAATATTTTAGTTTTGCTGTAATTGAATTATTAATGAACAAAACCTGCTAAGTGCCCTTTAGTCCGTAATTTATGTGGCTATTTACTTTTGTTTATTTTTTCTCTCGGGGTTATTAGATATAAATGCATTTATGGTTAGACAAAATTGGCCCGACACAAGGACAGACTAAATAATTTTACAGCCCGTCCTCAAGCAAAGTTACCCGTCTCGGACGTTGGGACAAGCTATCTTTCCTACACTGCCCATGACTCCATGGTCTAAACCCAAACACCTATTCCTATCAAAAGTGTGATGAACTACAGAGCCCATGGCTCTATTTTTTACTTCCTCTCTAAATCCATTGGCTCTATACACCTAAAATCCTAAGATCAGACACCTTGGCAAATAGGTATTTAAAATTGTAGATTTTTTTTACCCTGTTGCCCCTCATAAGGGCCTTGGGGCATCCCCTCACAATTTAGCTCATTTGACATCTGTCCGTCTGCATGAGGATTCTAATTAAATACTTCTGACCATGTGACCTCAAGGGTCCACACCCTATAAGCCTATTTTCATCTTCTTCTCCAGAAGCCAGAGGCCAAAAAAGGTGAAATCTTGTATAGAGACTTGATGGGGATTCTATTATATAGATTTGGTGAAACCATGACCTCTTGGGACCACAGGAACCACGTGACCATTATAGATAGGCTGATGAGAAAGGATGGCAAAAAGCAAAAGTTGAAACAGATCTCATCCGAGATAAAATCCTAAAAGCTTGTGAGCCACAAAGGTAATATATATATGCTTTAAGTAAGACCTACTTGTAATTTTGAATTCTTATGGTAATTGTGATACTTATCAGTAGAGTATATATGTGATTTGGTTTGGACAGGGAGAGAGTGTCAAAAGGCAAAAGTTGGAACAGATCTCATCTGAGATATAATCCTTAGGGCTTGTGAGCCAAAATGGTAATGTTTATGCTAGAAGTAAGAGCTACTTGTAATTTGGCCCTTATGGTAGTTTTTAAACTAATCTGTAGAATATAAACTGCTTCTTTTGACTGGGAGAGAGTGTCAAAAGGCAAAAATTGGAACAGATCTCATCTGAGATGTAATCCTAAGGGCTTGTGAGCCAAAATGGTAATATATATGCTAGAAGTAAGAGCTACTTGTAATTATGGGCTTTTTTGGTAGCTGTGATACTAATCTGTAGAATATAAACTGTTTCTTTGGACTGGGAGAGAGTGTTAAAAGGCAAAATTTGGAACAGGTCTCATCTGAGATGTACTCTTAAGGGCTTGTGAGCCAAATTGGTAATATATATGCTAGAAGTAAGAGCTACTTGTAATTATGGGCTTTTTTGGTAGCTGTGATACTAATCTGTAGAATATAAACTGTTTCTTTGGACTGGGAGAGAATGTCAAAAGGCAAAATTTGGAACAGGTCTCATCTGAGATGTACTCCTAAGGGCTTGTGAGCCAAAATGGTAATATATATGCTAGAAGTAAGAGCTACTTGTAATTTTGAATTCTTTTAAAAATTGTGATACTTATCAGTAGAGTATATATGTGTTTTGGTTTGGACAGGGAGAGATTGTAAAAAGCATAATTTGGAACAGATCTCACCTGAGATATAATCCTTGGGGCTTGTGAGCCAAAATGGTAATATATATGCTAGAAGTAAGAGCTACTTGTAATTATGGGCTTTTTTGGTAGCTGTGATACTAATCTGTAGAATATAAACTGTTTCTTTGGACTGGGAGAGAGTGTCAAAAGGCAAAATTTGGAACAGGTCTCATCTGAGATGTACTCCTATGGGCTTGTGAGCCAAAATGGTAATATATATGCTAGAAGTAAGACCTGTTTGTAATTGAGCTCTTATGGAAATTGTGATACTAATCTGTAGAATATGAACTGCTTCTTTGGACTCGGAGTAAGTGTCAAAAGGCATTATTTGGAAAAGATCTCATCTGAGATGTAATCGTAAGGGCTTGTGAGCCAAAATGGTAATATATATGCTAGAAGTAAGAGCTACTTGTAATTATGGGCTTTTTTGGTAGCTGTGATACTAATCTGTTGAATATAAAGTGTTTCTTTGGACTGGGAGAGAGTGTCAAAAGGTAAAATTTGGAACAGGTCTCATCTGAGATGTACTCCTAAGGGCTTGTGAGCCAAAATGGCAACATAAATGCTAGAAGTAAGAGCTACTTGTAACTGGGCTCTTATGGAAGTTGTGATACTAATCTGTAAAATATAAACTGATCCTTTGGACTGGGAGAGAGTGTCAAAAGGCAAAAATTGGAACAGATCTCATCTAAGGTGTATTCCTAAGGGCTTGTGAGCCAAAATGGTAATATATATGCTAGAAGAAAGACCTGTTTGTAATTGAGCTCTTATGGAAATTGTGATACTAATCTGTAGAATATGAACTGCTTCTTTGGACTCAGAGAAAGTGTCAAAAGGCATTATTTGGAACAGATCTCATCTGAGATGTAATCACAAGGGCTTGTGAGCCAAAAAGGTAATATATATGCTTGAAGTAAGAGCTACTTGTAATTTGGCCCTTATGGTAGTTTTTAAACTAATCTGTAGAATATAAACTGCTTCTTTGGACTGGGAGAGAGTGTCAAAAGGCATTATTTGGAACAGATCTCATCTGAGATGTACTCCTAAGGGCTTGTGAGCCAAAATGGTAATATATATGCTAGAAGTAAGAGCTACTTGTAATTATGGGCTTTTTTTGTAGCTGTGATACTAAATTGTAGAATATAAACTGTTTCTTTGAACTGGGAGAGAGTGTTAAAAGGCAAAATTTCGAACAGGTCTCATCTGAGATGTACTCCTAAGGGCTTGTGAGCCAAAATGGTAATATATATGCTAGAAGTAAGAGCTACTTGTAATTATGGGCTTTTTTGGTAGCTGTGATACTAATCTGTAGAATATAAAGTGTTTCTTTGGACTGGGAGAGAGTGTCAAAAGGCAAAATTTGGAACAGGTCTCATCTGAGATGTACTCCTAATGGCTTGTGAGCCAAAATGGTAATATATATGCCAGAAGTAAGAGCTACTTGTAACTGGGCTCTTATGGAAGTTGTGATACTAATCTGTAAAATATAAACTGATCCTTTGGACTGGGAGCGAGTGTCAAAAGGCAAAAATTGGAACAGATCTCATCTGAGATGTAATCGTAAGGGCTTGTGAGCCAAAATGGTAATATATATGCTAGAAGAAAGACATGTTTGTAATTGAGCTCTTATGGAAATTGTGATACAAATCTGTAGAATATGAACTGCTTCTTTGGATTCAGAGAAAGTGTCAAAAGGCATTATTTGGAACAGATCTCATCTGAGATGTAATCCTAAGGGCTTGTGAGCCAAAAAGGTAATATATAAGCTAGAAGTAAGAGCTACTTGTAATTATGGGCTTTTTTGGTAGCTGTGATACTAATCTGTAGAATATAAACTGTTTCTTTGGACTGGGAGAGAGTGTCAAAAGGTAAAAGTTGGAACAGGTCTCATTTGAAATGTAATTCTAAGGGCTTGTGAGCCAAAAAGGGAATATATATGCTAGAAGTAAGAGCTACTTGTAATTATGGGCTTTTTTGGTAGCTGTGATACTAATCTGTAGAATATAAACTGTTTCTTTGGACTGGGAGAGAGTGTCAAAAGGTAAAAGTTGGAACAGGTCTCATCTGAGATATACTCCTAAGGGCTTGTGAGCCAAAAAGGTAATATATATGCTAGAAGTAAGAGCTACTTGTAATTATGGGCTTTTTTGGTAGCTGTGATACTAATCTGTAGAATATAAACTGTTTCTTTGGACTGGGAGAGAGTGTCAAAAGGTAAAAGTTGGAACAGGTCTCATTTGAAATGTAATTCTAAGGGCTTGTGAGCCAAAAAGGGAATATATATGCTAGAAGTAAGAGCTACTTGTAATTATGGGCTTTTCTGGTAGCTGTGATACTAATCTGTAGAATATAAACTGTTTCTTTGGACTGGGAGAGAGTGTCAAAAGGCAAACTTTGGAACAGGTCTCATCTGAGATGTACTCCTAATGGCTTGTGAGCCAAAATGGTAATATATATGCTAGAAGTAAGAGGTACTTGTAACTGGGCTCTTATGGAAGTATTGATACTAATCTGTAAATAATAAACTGATCCTTTGGACTGGGAGAGAGTGTCAAAAGGCAAAAGTTGGAACAGGTCTCATCTAAGGTGTATTCCTAAGGGCTTGTGAGCCAAAATGGTAATATATATGCTAGAAGTAAGAGCTACTTGTAACTGGGCTCTTATGGAAGTTATGATACTAATCTGTAAAATATAAACTGATCCTTTGGACTGGGAGAGAGTGTCAAAAGACAAAAATTGGAACAGATCTCATCTAAGGTGTATTCCTAAGGGCTTGTGAGCCAAAATGGTAATATATATGCTAAAAGAAAGACCTGTTTGTAATTGAGCTCTTATGGAAATTGTGATACTAATCTGTAGAATATGAACTGCTTCTTTGGACTCGGAGCGAGTGTCAAAAGGCATTATTTGGAACAGATCTCATCTGAGATGTAATCCTAAGGGCTTGTGAGCCAAAAAGGTAATATATAAGCTTGAAGTAAGAGCTGCTTGTAATTATGGGCTTTTTTGGTAGCTGTGATACTAATCTGTAGAATATAAACTGTTTCTTTGGACTGGGAGAGCTAGAGAGTGTCAAAAGGTAAAAGTTGGAACAGGTCTCATTTGAAATGTAATTCTAAGGGCTTGTGAGCCAAAAAGGTAATATATATGCTAGAAGTAAGAGCTACTTGTAATTATGGGCTTTTCTGGTAGCTGTGATACTAATCTGTAGAATATAAACTGTTTCTTTGGAGTGGGAGAGAGTGTCAAAAGGCAACTTTGGAACAGGTCTCATCTGAGATGTACTCCTAAGGGCTTGTGAGCCAAAATGGTAATATATATGCTAGAAGTAAGAGCTACTTGTAACTGGGCTCTTATGGAAGTATTGATACTAATCTGTAAATAATAAACTGATCCTTTGGACTGGGAGAGAGTGTCAAAAGGCAAAAGTTGGAACAGGTCTCATCTAAGGTGTATTCCTAAGGGCTTGTGAGCCAAAATGGTAATATATATGCTAGAAGTAAGAGCTTCTTGTAACTGGGCTCTTATGGAAGTTGTGATACTAATCTGTAAAATATAAACTGATCCTTTGGACCGGGAGAGAGTGTCAAAAGGCAAAAATTCGAACAGATCTCATCTAAGGTGTATTCCTAAGGGCTTGTGAGCCAAAATGATAATATATATGCTAGAAGAAAGACCTGTTTGTAATTGAGCTCTTATGGAAATTGTGATACTAATCTGTAGAATATGAACTGCTTCTTTGGACTCGGAGAAAGTGTCAAAAGGCATTATTTGGAACAGATCTCATCTGAGATGTAATCCTAAGGGCTTGTGAGCCAAAAAGGTATTATATAAGCTTGAAGTAAGAGCTACTTTTAATTATGGGCTTTTTTGGTAGCTGTGATACTAATCTGTAGAATATAAACTGTTTCTTTGGACTGGGAGAGAGTGTCAAAAGGCAACTTTGGAACAGGTCTCATCTGAGATGTACTCCTAAGGGCTTGTGAGCCAAAATGGTAATATATATGCTAGAAGTAAGAGCTACTTGTAACTGGGCTCTTATGGAAGTATTGATACTAATCTGTAAATAATAAACTGATCCTTTGGACTGGGAGAGAGTGTCAAAAGGCAAAAGTTGGAACAGGTCTCATCTAAGGTGTATTCCTAAGGGCTTGTGAGCCAAAATGGTAATATATAAGCTTGAAGTAAGAGCTACTTGTAATTATGGGCTTTTTTGGTAGCTGTGATACTAATCTGTAGAATATAAACTGTTTCTTTGGACTGGGAGAGAGTGTCAAAAGGTAAAAGTTGGAACAGGTCTCATTTGAAATGTAATTCTAAGGCCTTGTGAGCCAAAATGGTAATATATATGCTAGAAGTAAGAGCTACTTGTAATTATGGGCTTTTCTGGTAGCTGTGATACTAATCTGTAGAATATAAAGTGTTTCTTTGGACTGGGAGAGAGTGTCAAAAGGCAAACTTTGCATTGGAACAGGTCTCATCTGAGATGGAATCCTAATGGCTTGTGAGCCAAAATGGTAATATATATGCTAGAAGTAAGAGCTACTTGTAATTGGGCTTTTATGGAAATTGTTATGCTAATCTGTAAAATATAAACTGATCCTTTGGACTGGGAGAGAGTGTCAAAAGACAAAAGTTGGAACAGATCTCATCTAAGGTGTAATCCCAAGGGCTTGTGAGCTGAAATGGTAATATATATGCTAGAAGAAAGACCTGTTTGTAATTGAGCTCTTATGGAAATTGTGATACTAATCTGTAGAATATGAACTGCTTCTTTGGACTGGGAGAGAGTGTCAAAAGGCATTATTTGGACAGATCTCATCTGAGATGTAATCCTGAGGGCTTGTGAGCCAAAATGGTAATATTTATCCTAGAAGTAAGAGCTACTTATAATTGGGCTTTTGTTGTAGCTGTGATACTAATCTGTAGAATATTAACTGCTTCTTTGGACTAGGAGAGAGTGTCAAAAGGCAAAAGTTTGAGCAGATCTCATCTTAGATGTAATCCTAAGGGCTTGTGAGCCAAAATGGTAATATATATATAAGGGAGTAAGAACTACTTGTAATTGAGATCTTGTAGTAGTTTTGATACTTATCTGTAGAATGTAAACTGTTTCTTTGGACTTGGAGAGAGTGTCAAAAGGCAAAAGTTGGAACAGGTCTCATCTGAGATATATTCCTGTTGCCTTGTTTGTATTTATGCTAAAAGTAATACCTACTTTTAATTCAGTTTTTATAGTAGTTGTGATACTAATCTATAGAATGTAAGCTGCTTCTTTGGACTGGGAGAAAGTTTCAAAAGATATTATTTGGAATAGATTTCAGCTATAATCCTAAGGGCTTGTGAGCTGAAATGGTAAATTATATACTAGAAGTAAGAGCTACTTGTAATTGGGCTCTTGTGGTAGCTGTGATAATTATCTGTAGAATATTAACTGCTTCTTTGGACTAGGAGAGAGTGTCAAAAGGCAAAAGTTTGAGCAGATCTCATCTTAGATGTAATCCTAAGGGCTTGTGAGCCAAAATGGTAATATATATGTAAGACTCGAATCCATGGCAGGCATCAAATCTGTGGCGGATTTCCAAATCTATGGCAGATTTTCAAAAGCCTGGTATTTGTACCTTTTTTTGTATTTTTCTGCATCGATTGACCAACCACTACGCTAGACAAACTTACCCTAAATTCGTCGACAGGAATCCAAGGGTTAAAAAAGATAGTCTTTCAATATCTTAGGCCTAATGAAGACGAACTCACCGAGGACTAAAAAGATCCTACAAAGTAATGTTGCATTTGATGTGGCATGAAGCCGTAAATGTTTTATCTACATGTAAGGTATTGTTTAATGTATTTTTGTATTTGGGATATGGACTCGTATTATTTGGTTGTTATCCCTTTGCAATATCTCTCTGTGATGTGATTTCCCTCATTATTTCGCTAGCGACGCAATTGGGCCTTACGACGGGAATAGTTAGCCATTATGACGTCATCGTACAATGACGTCACTTAGCATGACGTCATGAAACAGTCTAACAATCAAACGCGCCACAGATAAGGAGATCCGCCATAGATTAGAGACCCGCCACAGATCTGAGTCCTACATATATATAAGAGAGTAAGAACTACTTGTAATTGAGATCTTGTAGTAGTTTTGATACTTATCGGTAGAATGTAAACTGATCTCTTTGGACTTGGAGAGAGTGTCAAAAGGCAAAAGTCGGAACAGATCTCATCTGAGATGTAATCCTAAGGGCTTGTGAGCCAAAATGGTAATATATATGTAAGATAGATAAGTAAGATCTACTTGTAGTTGGGCTCTTGTTGTAGCTAAGATACTAATCTGTAGAATATAAACTGCTTCTTTGGACTTGGAGAGAGTGTCAAAGGGAAAGTGTTGGAACAGATCTCATCTGAAATATATACATATTGAACCAAAATGGTAAAATATATGCTAGAAGTTTGACATACTAGCAATGATTCCTTTTCTAGTTTTTATTTGTAATTTCTTTTGTACTTTGAGAGATTGTAAAATTGCATAATTTTGAACAGACCTCTTCTGGATAAGATCAGAAATCTCACTGATGATCTAACAGATAAGGGTGTTGCATGGGTGCAACTATAGGATGGTTAACCAAGACCAGTTTGTAGTGCATCCTGCTACATCAGCGTTTTTGTCTCCGCCTAGCTGAGACTCTCATGTACCCTAATATCCTTTGGCCTATAAAGCTTGTATTGCTTACAGCTGATTACTCATGGCTATTTATTGCCTAAATTGACATTTCTTTGAAGTCGCTATTGCTGAATGCGAGTCATTTCATTGGCTTGCTATATTAAGCGATACAAGCGTTTTAGGCCAAAGGATATCAGGGTATCAGGGTATATGATGGAGGTGGGCAGTGACAAATACGCTGATGTAGCAGGATGTTGGTAGTGGAAAGTTTTGTTCAGAATAACACCTTTGTTATGAGACTTAATGTTCTAGATTGTTATTAAAAAAAATCAATGTGAATATTGAAAATATTTTTTTGTTTATTTGTTTTTGACCCGACATCAAAACGTTTAAATATAATCAGTCTTCATCTGCTTAAGTGAAAGTTTTTCTGCTTTCTCCTCGATATTCAAATGATAATTTGCCATTTGGGATTGCTTGTATAGCTTGTCCTTCCATGCCATGTCTATTGAGTTATAGCTCTTTGATATTTACACAGCTACAGAGACATTGTGATGGAACTTCATGTTCTGTTTCAGGAGATCATAGTGGCAACTTCAGTGGAAACGATCAAGGCCTGTGCTGATGTTATTGGTTGTCTTTTCCAATACTTCTGTCAACAAGAGCCTCATCAACATGCATGTAAAAAAATATACAGATTTCTGTGTTTGCAATAAAAAATAATCAAATCATTTATGTCTTCTGTTTCAACATGACTGTGAAGCAGTAAAAACATTTTGTTACATAAATTTGTTGAAATCATTGGCTTAAGATATATAAAGGTCAATCAAGCATAAGGCTAAGCTAAAAAAGGCATATCTGTGATGTATTAAGTTTGATTAAGCAATTATTGAAAAGGGAAATATGCTCATGGCAAACTGACTTTCCGGCTGTCAATGTTTGAAATTCAAGAATTCAAATCCTGCCAGAGGCTTGGCAACTTTGTCTGCAGTAGGGAACTGTTCTACACGCATTGAGTTATTTAGGTGCAATACTGAATTTCACTGCACTACCACTAATGTTTTGCTAGTTCCAGCAGATGCACGATGCTTGCAGGTTTCACAGGCTTCACCGCATTGCATGGCCACCATGGTGTTGTGGGCTTTCTCCCTCCAATAATATTAGCAGCCACAGAATAAGTGAAATACTCTTGAATATTGGTTATTACCTAAATGAGTTTTGGGGAGAGAAGGAATGATGAATATTTTACCGTAGGATGTAAAACGGCACATTTTTGAGATTTTTATGCAAACAATTAGGTTTAGAACAATTTATATATGAAAGAAATAATAGAATCTACTGGAATAACTATATTGTGCTTATTTACATGGTGCCAAAACTGTAATATATATGCGATAACATGGTGTGCCAAAAAGGTAATAATTTTGCTAAGAGCCAAAATTGTAAATTTTGCTTGAACAAAAATGCCTAACAATTTTGGCTCCACCTTTTTGGCTCACAAAAAATATAATTCTCATAAAAAATTCAAAAATAACAATTAACTGTTCAAAACCACTTTTTATTGTTAGCTTAATGATAATTAATATTTTAACAGTCTTAAATAAGTCAATTTGCAGCTAATAAAAAATGAGCCAAAAAGGTAACAATTTTGCTATATGGTCAAAAAGGTAATAATTGTACGTATATATATATATATATATATATATATGCGTGAAATATACAAGTTATATAACATAACATATGGCGATAGCATGAGATAAAACGTATTTTTTTAAAAATCATACAAACTTGCTAAGTATATGTAAAAGATTTTTCTTACGTTTAAACTCTTAAATTATATGGGCATGACATAATAAAAGCCATTTAGCATTTAACGTTGAACAAAAGGATAACATATTCATGGTAACGTTTTTATATAAGGAGTTGGGTAAAAGTACACGAGCTTAGTTCTCAACAGGATATTGAGTTAATCTCTTGAGCTTTTAAGGGTTTGTTATTGTATCGGTCTTACTCAAGGGGGCCATTCCACATCTGAAAATCCACAAACTTCACCGGTCACATGGTACAAATATATTCTAGCTGAGATGTAGGTTTCAGTAGTAAACTACGTCTTAGAATTACTATATTGCCGTAGCTTGTTACCTCCCTTGACTATGGATCAGTACTCTGATGAGCAGCGCAGCGAGGTACCAGTGATAGGTTTCCCCTGATTTTAATAAGATTGAATGGAGACAGTCCAACGAATTTTCGAACGCCATCAAATTGTTATTTTACGAATGCTTCAAGTCACATTTTGTAAATATACCGTCCGCAAACATAATTTTCTTTCAAATATTTTCTTACAGTTTGACGTTTTTAAGGTATATGAATCATGAAATTCTGCAATTCATTTCAATAACATTTTCCCCATTTCAGTTACAACTAGAGAAGTGATTTTCAGTCTGATAAATGCATAAAGCATTGTATGAAAATCGTCTTTCCGACTGCCTATGATTTAGTACCTGTTGTTTTTCGGGACAAACCGCCTATAACTATGATAACAGGAGCCTACTATGCTGACTCTTTGAAGCAATTGAGAGCGGCGATCAAGAAGAAGAAGAAGCGCGGCAAGGTGACTGCTGGAGTTATGCTTCTTCTTGACAATGCTCCAGTGATCAAGTCCTATTGCACAGGCTGCAGTTCAACATTGTGGTTTTGAACAACTTAACCATCCATTCTACAGTCCAGATATAGCCCCAAGCGAAATCTGAAATCACACTTGCTTGGTTCAATTTTTTTCTGCTGATGAACTCAAGGCAGCTAATGGCGTGGCTGAGGGGCCAGTTAAAAGACTTCTACTGCAAGGACATAGACAGTCTCAAAGACATGAGCAAAGTGCACCGACGTCAAGGGATAATAAATTGAAAAATTAAAACAATATCAAAACTATTGACTTCTGTTGTATATCCACTTTTATGAACTCATTGACATCATGTTGTATGTGTTCCGAAGGTGTCCCGAAAGAGTGTCAAATATACATTTTCGGCAGACCGAAATGGTTCTGCTTGAAAATGCCAAAGCTCTTCTTTAAGGCCAGTCCCCGGACGTCCGTGAACAACATAAGTTTCCCCGTTCCTGCAGCTCAGTAAAATTGGGGTAAGACATAAATATTCATTTTCTCTTACAACAGAAAGTACGTACACCACGATCTTTAAATGTGTTAACGTTCAATTATGATTAAGATATAACTAATGACATCAGTTTGGCACTTCGGTTAAAAGTGGTCTGAGAAAAAAGACGCCGGGGGCTTCTGCTAGAGGAAGGCGGTTAGACAGTCATCCATCTCCAATCATCTGTTCGGCTTCGGATAAAGAGGTCCGTGGTTCGAATCCCGCCAGGGGCTCGGCAACTTTGTCTGCAGTAGAGAACTGTTCTACACGCAGTAAGGTTTAGGTGCAATGCTACACTGAATTTCTGCGCAGTATCACCCATGGTTCGCTAGTTCTAGGCGATGCTCGCAGGTTTCACCGTAATGCATAGCCACAATGGTAATGCGGGCTTCCTTCCTGCCATAATACTAGCAGCCGCGATATAAGTGAAATAATCTTGAAAGCAGCGTTAAACCCCATATCACCTCATCTCACCAATTATCTGTCAACCGTATATAATTTCTCTTTTCACGGTTCAGGTGGAGGGATGAGGTAGGCTCGATACTATGGGGACTTGGAACAACAGCGCACCAGACCCACGATCTAATAAGAGACAGTCTAGAAACTGGAGTTTCTCTAAAGCCAGACAAAACGAAGGTTTTTAAAGTATTTACAAAAGTGATTTGAAGTCTGTCCAGTGAAGAAACTCAGGCTTAAGCAAAAAGTCGCGATTTCAGATCAAGGCATTTTTTTTACTTTCTTTATAGATGTATTAAAGTCTACTGTGCTAACTTACAGGGCTGTAGATAACAGACAATATTGATTGACTGCCATGCTTAGTGAAAAAGGCCGAGTTATTTTTCATTAACTTCATATATCCATATATAAATGCTTTACCCGCTTGTAAAAACTGTTGACTAAAGCTAAAAGCACCCAAATATTCAAGGGAGACCCGATCAAGGAGCTATCCAATCTAAACTAACATGAGCACGAAGAATATGTTTATATTCCACATAATCAAGCGCATTATACGAATCAGATCTGTTTGAGCTACCAGGTACTGTACAAGTTTGATGACATACGATATCAACAATCATTTTAAAACTGAGATGAACTCAGCAAATATTTTCATTCACAGTTTTCAGGTAAATATGATGATTCTGCATATTCTTATATTGGCCTGGATCTTTCTTACAAACTTTATCATGAAATATAATTAAAACAGATAACATGTTTTGAAATAACCTGAATATATTCTTTACAAAAATAAATTTTGTTAGTCAGCAAATTTTTCATTGTTGGGCTTGAAGAGGATTATTTTTTTTCTTTCCTCCCTTCATTACCGATGAAACGTCACAAAAGTAGACAATATTATCAAATGTCATTTTAAGTGGGTTATAAACTTGACACTTTCATGAATTTAATTATGATAAATTACAATGTTTTGCTGATTCACCTGGGCTTATCGATTGTGTTGTATCATTAAACTACTTCAAAAGCATATTCGTATCCGCGTTGAAGGTTGTTGAAGGTGCGGGGAGATAGAGACGTTGTGATAATGGGGAGTGGGAGGTTTGCAAACACACGTACAGACATGTTGGTGTGCTGTAATGAATCATTTAAATATTTCCACCCTATAAAGTTTGCTGCTCTGAACCAAACTAGTAACTTCGACTCTGAGACCCCAGCAAGGAACATCTCTTTACAGAACTGCAAAGTTCTACTCAAGGGAGACAGTATGGGCGGAAACACTACATCTCACGTTGCCAACGCGACAGGCGAAACCATCTACGGGAAATGCCAGGACAACCCAACCAAGGTCGATTTTGATGTTGGTATTGAAGTCGACACCCCGAAAGGAGGAGGGGGCTTCAATATTGGCGTCGAGGATAAAACCCCACATATTCCGGCAGGTTTTGTGGCCTTAGCTTCAAGGGACTTCATTGGATTTCCCTCAACCCATCCCTACCTGTCCATCAAGACTAAAAGCGGGAAGGTCATCTGCGAGAACTACAACCCTGGTAAAGACATGTCGGTTATCGTCACCCCGGAACTGACCCTTCAGCGAGCCAAGTACGGAACAATCTGGGTCGGGAATGATGGGGAAAGGTATTGAACCCTTAGCCTGCTTCTTCCATTTGAATTTGTAAACTGTTTATAGAGGATCATCCATCGTCTGCTTCTACCTTCTTTCAAACACAAGATTGAAAACTGTATTTAGAGGATCGTCTTCCATCTTCTTCTTTCACCTCTCCATCTGAAGATTGAAAACTGTTTCAGAGGAGCGTCTGCCGTCTGCTTCTTTCTCCTCTTCATCTGAAGATTAAAAACTGTTTACAGAGGATCGTTTGTCGTCTGCTTCTACCTTCTTTCAAACACAAGATTGAAAACTGTATTTAGAGGATCGTCTTCCATCTTCTTTCACCTCTCCATCTGAGGATTAAAATCTGTTTTAGAGGATCGTCTGTCGTCTGCTCCTTCCCTTTTTCCATCTGAAGATTTGAGCTGATCATTATAGGGAGTATATTAATAGTAAGAGTGTAAAGTGACTTATTTCCATCTGGTTATGAAGATTTTAACTATCCAGAATTAGATTATGGAGTACGTTATTATGTGTTTTCGAATTGATAAGCAAAAGTTTAATGAAGCTTCCTGTCCAAGAGTAGAGATTTGAACTATATTTGAAATTGTGTTCAATACGTTGGTTGATCATTTTTACGAATTCGGAGGACACAGTTTATGCTTGGATGTGGCAAATGATCAATGTTTAAAATGTTTGAAAGGCTTCAGGAATTGTAACAATGTTTTTGACACGTTTGAGCATTACTTTTATAAATCAGGAAATAATAACAATTTGTATAAGGACGTGTTATTTGAAAATGAAAATAAAATAAACGAGATGGTTGTAACCTCGATTTGTTATCGATATGTCAGTGATATCGTTGAACGTGTGTTTACATTTGGACATTTTTCCTTGTTCAATAGTGAAGGTAAGTTCATGATGATTATACAACTTTGTTTTAATTTTCCCAACCTCTTTAGTATAAGGATATACTAATCATAAATATGCCATCATCAATGTCTTTTTCTTTAGCTCTTAAGGTAAACTTCGTTGAAATCAAGGTTCCTAAATAACTTCGAATTCATATATACAACATAAATTTTAATCTTCATTGAAGGCGCCTTAACGTAGCTCTTAAAGGGACACAGAGAATGTTTTATGATTTTTTATGCATCTTGATTGAGAGCAAAAATACCATCTGTCCTGAGTTCAGTTCAAATCGCCTCCCTTAACTTGCATCTTTATCTCTAAAAAGTAAAATAACGATATTTTCTTCTTTTCAATGGAAATCGAATTACGGCCATAAAAATGTTAGGAAGTCGAAATTCAGCGTCAAACTTAACACCACCAACCAATATTTATCGTTGTGTCTGATGGAAATTAGTTTATAAAATTACATTTGACTCATCATCGCGCGCCATTGTCCAGTTTTCGATCACGAATTTAACCTGTTTACTGTCAATATACTGAACTGATAAGTATAAAGATGTTTTTCTTTCTTTATTCTCGATAAAATTTCACCATTTATGAAGTTTTAAATACTCTCCAACAACATACCCTGTGCCCCTTTATTTCTAAGAAAGGTATGAATTATCACTTTTGAGTCGTTCTTAATAATTACAATTGACCCGGTATTGCTTGACATCTGGAAAATGAACTAAGAAGAAATGTTTCCTAAATCGCACTGCACACGTAAATGAAATGCTGCTGTAAACATATAACTTAATGTTTGGAACAAAAGGACGGTCATGTATCGTCGAAAATAAACGTCTCTAAAACAGCTGGAGTCCACTATAATTCACGTGCGATCTGAAACTTGAGATAGTAGTCTACAATTTCAACCTCAGCTGAATATCAGAGGAAAATTTTGCTAAGATGAAATACAATTTTAAGTCGATTTTACGATGTCCGGGGAGGGCTTCTCAAATGGCTCAGCTCACCTTGGCTGACTCGTGAAACTTATAAAATTCGTGGCCGGAAAAGCCGATTTTTTAAAATTATGATTTCAAGGAAAAAGTTGTTTGGATTACTAGGATGTAATTGTTTATACAAACATGTAACGATTACATTTTGAAAATAATTTTCAAAGAGTCAGGAGGCGTTGATCCCGTTACATCCCTTTTTTAGTAATAGGTGTTTGATCGTCGTCTCTTGACAGCTGGTTTAGAGACGTTTATTTTCGATGATACATGTCGAAGTTGTTTGGAATCTTTCTTGCCGCATCACCAGGTACGATGGACCAACAAAAAGGCTTGCAATCAAGATTTAAAACCTTGTCAGGAGGGAAAACAATTATTGTAAACCCTGCTCCTGAAGACGACTTGAAAACGTCTTTTATCGCAATCCTTTTCACAACTGTAATTTCGAAAATCAATTAACGTTAAAATTATCACAGTAGGCATGGCGACCGGAATTCGAACCTGCATTCCTTCCCTTCTTAAACCGAACCCACGGAGCCAAATAAGAATCTTTTTTATTAAAAATCTCTATTCAGAGTTATCTTTGCATTTCTTGTTAACTTATCGTATCGATCATTGACAACATACTTCTTTTTTAATGCACCGGTGCGTGGAATGCACGTGCTTCTCGGTAAAGTCAGACATGCTCGGTTATGTGAAGGCTGAAAAGAATATACCATGTATCGGAACCATAAAGGTTTCTATCAAAGAGCTTCATGTCAAGTTTGTATCGATGTAATGTTTTAAAGGATTTACTATAACGATTAATGGTATAGAGAAACAATTTAACCTCATGTATTGTATGTTTGAAGAGGGTGTTAGTAAGGGGAAAACTTGGGATGCTACACTTCATCGGGCTTTTTCTTCCTATCAGGGTATACATGTAAATAAGTTGGACACTGGACAAGAAACAGATCAGAACTACGAAACCGCCCATCAGACCTTTACGAAAATGTGTATGTATGTTTCCCATCTACTGAAATCGTGCCTTTTGATATTTTCAGGTTTTGGGAATATAATCTTTTCCTTCCCATTCAAACAAGTTGAGGTTAGAAAATATTTTATGATTACACAGGTATATTTTATGGATTATAAGTGACCGGTGGAAGTATAATCATTCTCTGATTACTCTTGTTTTCAATAGGTGACCCCTGGCCTACTCCCTATTAAAATTCATGAACCACCATTAATGTTTATCCTTTTGAAAGTTTATCTTTGAAAGTAAAACGATGAGAATGTAATAAAATTTGATTTTAATTTCAACAAGCGTAGAAGTACAAAAATATAAACATTGATTGCAAGGAATAACATTTTCAGATCTCAATGTAAAATTTAAAAGACCAGAAATGTGGTTAAATTGGCATTTTTGGCATAATGACATATTGCATAATTTTTTGATAAAGTTATTCATAATATCAATAAACAAAACATACTTCCTTAAACGCAACAAATATGCTTCGGTCATTTTAATTTCATCATAAAAATCTGATATATTTGTCCCTCCTATATGTAAAAAAATATGATCATCCAATTTCCTGTCATCAGGAATATAACTACCTAAAAAACCTCTCTGTATAAAAAAATGCTCACATAAAACATTTCCACCACAAATAATGTCGGGATAAAACAGAGCACTTTGCATACAAATGCCATTAAAACGTTCATTAGCTTGTTCATCTAATCAAAGTATCTGTAGAACCAGCTGCCATCAGAATATCCATTTCCATATCCATGTCCATATCCATATCCATATTCTTGGCCAATTCCATACACACATGCATATTCATGCCCACTTCTATGTCCGCATGCAGTGACCTCATTTCCATTTCCATATCCACATCCAGTGACATCTTGTCCATATCCGGTGGTTTCGTCTACATATCCAGAAACCATTTCCATCTGTTCGCTTACAGGAGCGAAGGTGGAGTTGTTGCCATGGTAACTGTAGCCATCCTTGACAGCCTGAGAACTTCCGGTATGTGATCGCGCATCTACTGGGTTGTAAGTCACGTGGTTGATCTGAAGATATGAAAAATGTGATGGGATTACCAACTGAAATATTTTCGAAACGGTCCGTACATTGACATTATTTTGAAATAATTTTTTGGGCTTAAGAATAATTCATTTACTATCGGTGAAACTACCAAAACCCTTGTTATCAATGACAATTACTTTGGTGTCAGTGTGCCTCCTTTTTAAACATCTTTTTAAGTCTACATTTTTGAAAATTTCGAATGATAACAAAATATAGAGTCAACCCACCTCTTGAGGGAAGTAATGTTCGTAGTCCAACAAGGGGTCAACATGGCTGTGGAGGGAAAGAAAATAATATTAAACGAATACTCTGATATAAATCTAAAAGCATACAAAGCCAAAATATATAAAACATCTTACCTCCTGCTTGGGATACGAGCTTTAGCTTGATTTCGTCTGAGCTATGGTTCGAATTCGTAAAAAGTACTTGTTATTATTTCATACAGTATGTTATAATATTAAACGTAATTTTAATAAATACAAAAGAATATGAAAAGCTGCTGCTACTGCTGCTGCTGCTGATGATGATGATGATGATGGCCCATTTTGCCACGTATCCTTAGAATTCCGCCTTCATATTTACACAAATATTGCGATCGACTCAATGATTTCGAAGCATTTTCCATTATTTCAAGTTAAGATTTTGAAACATTTGAAAATGCCTCGAAAAACAGCGTTACCTTCACATTATTAATAGTCTATTTGAGACATACTATTTGTCTGATGACGAAAGTTCTCATAAAGGGAGAGTTCTCTCTGGTAATTTTTAATGGAAACTAAATAGGAAGGCACATTCCTGTTTATATTATTCTATGAATACATCTGCATACCAAAAGTTTGTTCACATACCTGCGTATCATAGAGCAAATATCATGTAATTTATGTTGTCTAAGAGGCATGGTAGCAATGCTAAATATTAACGGATATTGTTGTATTTTCGATACAGCAGTCTAGATTCATTGCACCATAACGCAAATTTATAAAACCTACAAAACAATTAACTGTAACAGTTTTGACCAGTCATTAAATTGACCATGGGGTCAAAATTTCGAAAATACTGAAAAATATAAATTACAAAATTCTCAATAAGCTACCAACACCTTTAAATAAAAGTCATGTTTGTTCCTTTGCATTAAGTAAATGAGATTGTGCTTATTTTTCTTCTCATAGAGACAATATGGAATATTTTGATTAAAATTCTAAATTTTTAACAAGAGACCAGAGGTCTCTGAATAAGTTAATGAATTGCTATGTTATTATGGATGGGTTTTCCTTTATCAGTTCTGCAGAATTTATTTTATTGATATGTTTGCACTTCCAACAAGCTTTCGATATGCAGCTTTATTGATAACATGTGGCAGTACTCTAATGACAAAGTAATAAAGAGACTGTCCTATTGGACATTTTTCGTGGAAGAGAAATGTGAGGGTCATACAGTTGATTTATCTATTTCATCAATATCTGAAATTAACACCGCTACCTGTGAGTGATTCACATTTCATCAACGTCAGATGCCAGCACGTCAACAGTGACGTCACGCGAGGGGGCGTGGTCTGACTGAGGAGCTGGGGACAAGGGTCAAGGTCATAAACAAAACAACCAAAGACAGAAAAAAAAATTTAAAAAAGGAAAAACAAAATAAACGGGGAAAACGATATTGATAAGGAGTATTTTGTCATCGTAATAAATAATCGTATTAAAAGGTTATAAATGAAATGAAAATAAAACTTCAAAATAAAGATTAAATAAATTGAAAATAAGGAATTAATTGGAAGGTGATAGAAATAGTTTAGTGTTGTTTATTTCAGTATTTTGGACCACATAGCCTATAGAAATATTTCAAGGGTGTTTTTTAATCGAATGCTGATTATAATAAAAGCAGGGTACCTTCCATTTTATGGCGGATATCCTTGATACACTCGCCTACTACGGCCTCTAACTTCTTGTGTTCACGCTGCAACTTCTGTGGGAAAATGTGGAATTTTCAGGGGAAACAAGATTTTGAAAATACAAATAAGCATAATCGTAACTCTATGATTAATTTAAATCTAAAAGCCAAACGGAAATAATTGATAAAATATGTTATAGTGTAAAGGGAGATAACTTACCTGCATTTCACGCCTCACACCTCCTCTCTTGCCGCGTCTGGTTTTCCGCTTTGCTTTACCGACATCAGTTATCTTTGAGTGTAGAACCTAGAAGAAAATGTTTCATATTACGTTCCACTAATCAAATGTTGAATTGATAAGTTTTAATTTCATTTAAGTTTCCAAAAACGTTAACATTTTATTACAGAAAAAATAGCTCATGTTTCTGTTTACTGTTAGATTATACATGTATGATTTCAGGTGAAAATGTTGAACAAAAGTGTCCTAGTATTTATAAGTATGTAACAAAATTCACAAGTACCTCATCAGATATATCCTCTTTCGTTTTTCTCCAGGTTGTCTGAAAGATGAAATTGAATGGTGTTACCCAAATGTTATGCATTATCGCTGTTATCGAAATAAATTTTTGATCGACAGTTCTACACTATATTATTAAAGTCGTATATATGACCTAATTCTAAAAATGTGTTGATCTAAATTTCATAAGATTGGTAAACATTTGATCGAATTACATATTTCTGAAAAAAAAATACACTCAGCAAATCATCTGATTTTGAATGAGTAACACATATATAATGCAATCTTTATATAATCATCTTTTTCCAGTAAGCCATTTTAATTTGCTTTTAAGACGGTATCTAATGAGATCTTCTGTCAGAGGGCGGGTTAATATTTGGAAATGTGTACCGTTTAAGTATGGGGTTTTAAGAACGTTTAAAATCTTATTAATTTATAGTCTAATTAGTGTGCCAGGCTTCTAAGGTAAATACAAGCCTCCATGTTTTTGCATTAAATTTTTTAACCTTCGATGACACGGAAGGGGGGCGATTGCGTTATTGGACTTCTAAGGGATTTTTATTATATGTCTTATATTTAATATTTGTTAATCTACACAAACTAATTGTTGATACGTCATAACAGAATACTGTAAATTACATCTTTACCTGTTCAATATTCTCTGTTCGCCGTCTCTCCGGCACTTTACCAGAATCTGAAACAATTCATATGAGGTCATTTCTGATTTCAATGGGAACTTCCCCGTTGTATATATTCTGTGTCATTAGATGAGTGGTTGCTGCTTGATTAAACAATCACTATACTATCCCTTTACCAAAGATACTGATTCGAATATTATACTTTTATTTATTTATTATTAGAATTATCATGGTGTTAATAACCAGGTGTTTGGAAAGGTAGGTACAATGAGCCATTTTGCACTTTTTAAGAAAATATGTTCAATTGAAATTAGACATTTTACTACTGTTTCAATAGAAAATGGCCCATTTAAAATTAAATAAATTATCAAAAGTCCTATAAATGGCCCATTATCTAAGGTGCCTGTCAAGATCCCTGAATTAACATGGGCAACATAAATAACTTGGTCAATAATCATGAGCCATGTCCAAACGCATTCTACTTTTGAAAATGAAATCGGACAAAGGCTAATGAAATATTGTATGATTATTACCAAGGTGGTAGGAGAACAATGGAGTTGTCGCCATAGCAACGACATCAGCGCCGGGCATAGATAGAGGATACTAAACGACCTTCCATTTAATACTATTTTTATTAAACGAGTTAATGATTAAGTATGAAACGAGCGAAAGCGAGTTTGATACCAAATCAATAACGAGTTTAATAAAAAATAGTATCAAATTGAAGGAAGTTTAGTATTCTGTTTATTACTTGACCTCAGTAATCAAGCATTGATTGCCGAAAGTGTACTGAACGAAGCATTTCCGTGACTAAGCCGCCATTGTGACGTCGGTGCCAAGATTGTGACATCACAACAACACAATATTATGACATCATACGGGGAGCGGTATTACACTAGTTTATATCGCCGTATAAATATTACACTGCGGTATCTTACACGGGCGAGTGATAATATATCCATCCACATTTATTTTGAATTAAGGGTATAGTCTAGGCACAAGTTATTACGTCTGCGCATGTCCAAAAAGACGTCATCCATAATGACGAGAAATTATCGTCATCGTTAATTATCAACTCCAAATAAACAATGTGTTCCATATTATACTTTTTCTTGTAGTTTTTGCTCTAATACTATTTTAAAAACACCTGAAGCAAGTATATTTACACACTTGAAAATGTTTTGCGACAACCGAACGACTTACGTACGTCATTGTTTTGTAAACATCAATCACTTGACAAGTCGCTGCACACATGACACAGTTTTGCGATGATCGCATAAAGAAGTTTTAATTCATGTTATCGGTCGAGACCATGGCGAGTCCTCAGAGAAAACAATAATATATCATAAATTACCCAAAGTTGCAAAGAAACTGAAAGCTTCAGAGTCCGAAATTGTTTGAGTCAAGTTTTAGCGATAGATTTCTATGCTGATTTGAACGATGAAATTCCTGCCTGGCTCGAAAAGAGAGCGGTGAAAACTTGCGCCTGTTGACCTCATAGCAGACTCGTCGATTTTTACAGCTCGAGGCTCAGTAACTTATGAGGTAGGTTGAATTTTCTATTGTATCTAATCTTGTTATTTTTCAATGTGTATATTTTTTTTACACATATCAGTTGTTGAATTTTAACAATGCCTTTTGTCACATAATAAGGTTATAACTACGACAAAAAAATAAGTAATTAATACCATATTTCCCCGAAAATAACCCCAGGGTTCTAATTCGATTAGTACTGCCCTTAGAATATATTCGAGACCCGTGTGGATTGTATTATAGACCCTGATTGATTGAGAATCACAAATAGATATATTCTACATGTTTCAAGTAATAGATTTTCATTATAATTTGCCATGATGCAGCCTTTAATGTCTGAGTTATAGGTTAACCTGTATTTAACTATAAACTTAACTGTTACAGATATATATCTATATTTGAAGGAGTTATGTTTTTGATGATGTGAGAATTTTTTATTTCATATGGTACAATATCCAAATAAGTTAATAAATTGTACTGACTTTTATTTTCAGGCTATCTCGTAGTATTAACAATAACCAGCTACAAACTTGAGTGAGAGATGCCAAACAATCATGAGAATCTAACACTCTAAGAATTTGAACTGCAAAGGATATAAGGTTGGTATGTTACAAAAGTGTCTGTTTATGAATTAATGAACATCAGGTTATCCCCATTTAAATCCAAACTCAAAAAATTCCATTCCAGGCTAAACTGAAAAACATTACTATTGTAGTAAGCCTTGAATAAATAAAGTTATAGTAATGTGTAGATTTGTTATGTCATTTTTTGCAAAACTAAGTTGTAAGGATTAACTGAAATATTTTTAAGGCATTATGAAAACCCAAACTTTCAATCACCTCTTCTCACAGATTATTGTATTGTTTTGTTTACATTTCAGGCTTTTGACAACAGTGAAGATGAAAGTCTGAATATTATTCACTTGAATGAATGGCCACCAATAAACAGAAGAGCAGCTGATTACAAAAAGGAAGCAGATATAAATTTCTGTTTTTAAAATTTTTTTGTGTTGACTTTTGGTGCTAAAAAGATACTTGAACCTCCTATTCCAAATTTCAGACATAAGATAAAAAGGAGCACTGAATATGTTTTTCATGATAACTTGAACGATTATCTTTGGTAATATTTATTAATCTTTTTTACTGACATTGATTTGTGAATATACCAATGCCTAAATATCAATATTGTTATCACTGATGGCAGGGTGATGTTGATAATGTACACAGGTGAAAAGCTGCAATTAATATTTTTTCTCAATATTAGAACCACCTAAATAGCCCCAAAATACAGTTTGATATCAGTTGATTTATTGTACATGAAAAACCAAAGAAAACTTAATCTGAATTTTGCTATATGTCATTCTTGGGAATAAATATGATCACAAGCCACAGCATTTCCTGTCAGCATTGAGGTAATTTGTTTACACAATTTTGTAACAAAGTTTTGATAAATTTGGTTGAATTCATCTAGTTTACTCTAAACATTCTTTTATTTTTGGAAGAGATTTGAGAAATAACCGAAAATACCAATTTCTCAAATGATATTTTACTACTATGTTATTTCTTTTGAATTCAGCAAATAAAAAACAATCTAGTTAATAATTCACAAGTTATTCATAGCCTTATTACATTTTTAAAAATATGACACAACATAGCCGTCTGTTTGGATTGCAAATATTCTGCTACGCACACACGTTTCACTTAAGAATTTTCTGGATGGTTTTCAACAAAATAAGGTCGACAATAACTCTTATTTACAGACTTATTTGAAAAGTTTATTTGTGATTTTACTGCACTTCAACGGTTCGCCAGCGAAGCAACTTTCCTGTACCCTGAAGTGAGCGCAGACAGTGACGTTCGTAGCTCGATACCGGCCTTATCCAAATTCAAATTTGTGATCCATCTTCATAAAACTTTGGAAGGATTTCATTCAAATAAATGGGATTTTGTTATGATTCCCCCTAACCTCCATATCAGGCTTGCTTAAATCGTAATGTACGGGCCGTGGCCCGAAATCTGAATAATGATGAAATTTCTAACCGGACCGTAGGAGGAGACAAGGCTGCATGATGGTCGGCAGTAATTATAAAAAAAACCAACAACTTTGAACTTGTGTTTCAAGAATATCCGTTAAAAGTATTTTACTCATAATAATAAAGTATTTCATGAGTGTAGTATAAGTAATATAGATCACATCATTTTGCAGATACACACCGTTCGTTTTCCCCGAACTGTCACTCATTCAGTCTAGCGCCAGGCTACAATCGGGTCGGACGCCGATATCAATTTTCAAAACGTCACAGCGAAAAAAATCATTCGGTGACCCCTATATATTTTTGGATAAGTAAGAATGACATATTCCAAATTTTCATTTCCGAAATTTTCACAAAATCGTTGAACCCATAAAGAGGTTTAATATAGCTTTATACGAAAAAATAATATATAAAAAATCATAATATTGAAATTTAAATCCTCCTAAAAATCATCATTTTGGTATTTATTCATACTTGTATGAATTGAAATCAAGTTCATCATCAGTTTGTTATAAAAAGACCCAAAAAATTTAAAAACAAAAATAAATTATTAATTTATTACCTAGACAAATGATATATACATTTCTCAGGTTTTTCCATTGGGGTCAATGTTTCAATGGCACATAACTCTTTAAATCGTCCGGTGACCCCTACATTTTATTTCATTTTTGAATTCAGCACATTGAAAAGTACTTATGTACCAAAAATGAGAAAATTCTTGAAACATTTGTTTCTGGGTAGACTATATCCTCGAGTGTTTGTATTCCGTGATGCTAAGCGAACGAAGTCGAAAAGCTCGAAAAATATTTTGTAACATCGTCTAATAATCATCACTTGCGTAAAAAAATTGCTTCTTCCCTTCAAATGCAGGGTTTCACGGAAGGCTCATCATTAAATATTACATTACCAACCAGTTCAAACTTTATTGTCAAAATTCAGTCACTTTTCAATGTCAGTAAGGCAATGGGAACATTAGAATTTGTCACCAAATCTGTTAAATGAACTTTGTAAGTTCAATTTAAATTTATGTTCATCTGAAATAAATGAAAATATGTTTTTAGTACTTTTTACCTAAAAAAAATTTCATGGAAAAATCTGGATATTATTTTTTTATAATTTTACACAATATTTGAATTCAATAATAAATATCAATTTATGTGAATACGTAAGTAAATGTGACAAAACAAATTTTTGAGAACAAATTCATTCACTTTTGATTAAGCCAACAGACATCTGTTAGTGCCTGTATTTGATTAGTTGTGCAACTAGTAGTATGCTGCTTTGTTGTGATGACAGCCCTGACTCTACGTAACGCTGGTCGGTTGTTATTTTTCAATTGAGTTTGTTTTAGACATTTTTATGAATCAATAAAGTTTGATAAATGTTTTACTAAACTTTTTCACACTTTTTTTATCATATTAAATGTATTTACAAGTGAATCTCACCTGTTAGAACATAATTTCTACTTGTTACGGTGTCCGATGATCGGCTTTGATCTCTTGATTGTTTACCTTATATTTTATTCTACCATGACATTTTAAAATCCTTGTTTTTGATTGGTTTATTTCATCGTCGAATCTACGTTCGAACATGATTTTCGCGTTCGGCTCCGAATGAAATCAACAGGTTTCGAATCTACGTTCGAATCACAAAAAATTAAAAACACAATAGGTTTATCTCCTAATCATATGTGACCTAAACGGTGTGCGAAATAGCACGTGCTAAAGTGACGTCACGAACTTCAAACACTAACGAACTTGCGCTATTCGACCATACCCTTAAAAAAATAATAAAGCGCTTTAAAACCTTTTAAAATTTCACACAAATATATTTCAAAGAAACATCCCGTTCTCTTACAAGGATTTATCATACGTCATTTTGTCATAAATATAACCACAGGAGCACAACGAAAGACCTTGGCAACGAAACAGAAAAATAGACGCCATTTTTGCTGACCGCTGCCGTTGCTAGGGGCATGAACTGCGCAAACTTTTCGCGCAGTTCTAATAATGGCGGCGTTCTAAAAATGTATCCGGTATTCTGTAGTCTTTCCGACCTTGGCAACGAAAAAGAAAGATAGACGCCATTTTGGTTTCGTTGAGATTTAAACTACAAAAGTTTGGATGGCCCTGACGTGCAAACGGTTCATACCATATATCAGTTTAAATGTAAATTCCGTGAGATCCTTAAAGTATAAAGGTCTGATATTCGTACAGCAGTTAACAGAAGTCGTAAACGAAGTTAAAGTAGATTTGGACAACAGCTGTGATTCAAAAGGAAAACTTATTTAGGTCTAAACAGACGTATTGACCTAAAATCTATGTGCTTTTCTATCAAATCTAAGCAAAATAGATTACTTGCATGAAATCAACAGTGAACATGCTGGGAAAATGCCAAGTCGAAAGGCAGATGCATGTCAATGCAAATCGATAAAAAAAATGCAGTTCTGAGTTCAATTTCTGTAGATAGGCCTGATTTCAAAATAGCTAAATTTTACGTAACTGCCTTTGTTATAGATAAATAACACTCTATACTACTCACCTTGAACGTTATGAGTCTTCATGACAGTTTCAACCAGGGAAACAAGTCGGAATCTGTGGTTTTCAGAGAAAGTTTGAAGAGCAAAAACAAGTGATGTCTTTCTCGAAATAACTCTTGAACAATTGCGATGACGTCATAGAAAGACAACGACGTTAGCGCCACCTAACATGTTTGATTAGAGTAATCTCCCCTGTTGACCATTGCCAGACTCCTTACAGGGACGCAAGCTCTGTTCATTGCTGTTGCACCACCCTGACTGGTTTCTTGGACTAGTGCACAGGGGCGTGTATCGCTTAGAAATAGCTTTAGAAAGACATATATACCCATAGACCCTACCCTACTACTATATAAAAGGAAAGGGATGTAACGACCAAACCACCCCATGCTCGAACAAAGTCAGCTTTCGCATCCAAAATAATTTTTCTGGACAAATTGTTCACTACGATTCGAAAGCTAAATGATTTCCCTACAAAACGAGCTATGGATTGTCAAAATCGGGTAATTATTTCAAAAGTTACATGCAACGACGTCCCGAAAATCGCTACCGCCAGATTTTCAGGCCAAAATCCCCTCTCACGGAAAACAGCAAAAACTCACCGTTTAACATCGTTTATTGATTCCAGCAATGTTGACAACACCAATGGAGAGCTCGATTCGATCGGCGACATCGAACTACATGTTCACAATATGAGAACAGCACCTAATTATTGTTTCTACGAGTGCTAGCATACATTTTATCAAAAATCATCTGCTTTGCTGTTGTCTTGTCTGCCATAACAGTGGCCTTGACATTCATTTGACCTCGTAGCCGCAGCAAATAAGCAACTGAGCGAACTCCGAACTCCGATCGAACTCCTCACACTCCTTTCAACACCATGTTTGTAAACATCACAACGTGGTCGAACAAAGTTTCGGATTTATAGACGTGTCCACCTTACCACAAGCAACTGGAGCTGTTGTTTTTTTGGAAATTAGTCACATATAGTAATTTAAGAGAGCCTTTTTTAGGAGTTTAAATTTTTATGTCTGAATCGGCAAAGGAAAAAACGATTCTCCAACTCCAGGCGCTTCGAATCACTTCTCTCCGCTGCTGGCAGTGCTGGGAATAATTAATGGACCGATGCCTTCAATTTACCAAGCCTCCATCAGGTAAGCATCGGCGTATACGATGTTTTCATTATATTTTTTTCTTTAATTGCCATCATTCTATCATTTTAACATCAATTTATTATTTTACTTTAGTGATTGTTTAAACATCTCTAAAATGTTATTTATAAATCAAATTACTTTGCCAATATTCCAACAAAAAAAACCCAATAAGACAAGCTTAATTGATTATTGATGTTAGATGAAGGTGCCATGTTTTTAAACATATGACAATAATACCAACTTTATCGATTAGGTATGCACGCCTTTTGAAAATTTGAAGGTGATATATCTGTATATGATTATAAAAAATATATATGTGAAACTAGAATAGGTAAATGATTAGTTAAATTAAGTTTGAAACCATTTTAACAAAAGTCTAAGTCATGATTTTTATTTTGGATTTCAGGCATGTCACAGACATAAACAGTAAGTATTTGATTGAGAATTTATGTCATTTTAATGATCTGGTTAGCAATTTGATATAACACCATCAAATGTATTTACCAGCACTTCTATTTCTAAGCTGCTCAATATTTGATTTTTATTCAAGACTGTTAGAATACCTGAATTATTCCCATTTTGTAATATCATATTTATACATGTAGATAATTTAAAGATTGAGCCTTCCGAATTACACTTACAAACTGATGGTGACAGCTGGTTAATAGCCTTCTGGCTTTTTGTAATAAATATCTAATATATGATCATGATATGAAACTATGTTCTGAATTTACTGACAAACATTGTGAAATACAATATATTTAAAATGAAACAACAGGAGAAAATCCCAAATTTTAAACATATTAAAGAGGATATTAAAACTGCATATTTTGTTGCCTGATTTAACGCTTCACAAACTGTAAATATGATAGCTTTATGAATTTCTGGTCAATTTGTCATACTCTTGTCTGAAGTATTAGATTAGTTTTTAATTATTACTATTTTCAACCTACTGTCGGAATTGATTTTGAATATAAGATTGCCTATCCATGATATCTTGTATACATTAATGAAATATTACTTGTGTAAAATTTGTTTATGTTGGGAACTGTTATTCTAATATGTGTTTTTTTGTATGGAGTTTCGGAAAATAAAAAAATAAAAAAAAATAAAAATAATAATATATGATCATGTACATATCTATTCATTTGGGTAAAAGTTTCTAAAGAGAGTAGCAGAGCAAGTATGGTTTTAATTTGACAAGCACAAATACATGATGTAGCCTAGAATTATCCAAAAAAATAATAATTTAAGAAATAAAAGGATGAAATGTACATTGTTTAAAATATAGAAGTGTTTTTTCAAAAAAGATTCTCTCTTTGCAGGCATGTGTCTCAATACAGGAGGAGAGAGTGGAGACACTTTTCTATCATTATTTGAAAGTTTTCAGGTAAGCACAACAGCCACAATCTAAAGATTTGGATCATTGCATGATATACTTTTTAATTTTTTTGTTAATGTATTTCAGCAGATAATGTAGAGTATTAGATATATGCCACTGAGACATGATCAAGTTGAAATATGTTTGTCAAGGTAATTTTTGTTTAGATATATTACTTAATAGTTGTGTTTACCATGAGTGAGAAAAGGGAAGACAATTGTCACAACAGGTTCAATGGGAGGAGAGGTAGTGGAAGGGCCTAACCATGGGGGAAAATAAGGAGATAACAAGGGGGCTTTAGGGTTATTGGTTAGGTACCATGTCTTAAGCTTTTGTTAATGCTGTATGAAACTTTTTTGGTGAAAATCTGTCTGTTTCGTGCTGGATATATAACAGATGATGTACAAAGAATGTGTTTTTAGATTTTCAATTATAATTTCTACATCAAATATTCTATGCCAATTGAATTAAACTGCAAGCAAATAAGTGATTCAATTTCACTTTTCACCTCATCTAGCTTGACATGGGACGGTGTCCTTATATAATTTTGTGTACCAATTCCTTGACTACTAAGGATCTAGATTTATAAATTTGGTGACCTAAGAAAGGCCTCTAGGGCCACTCCTAAAGCCTATTTTCATTTTTTTCTCCTGAAGATGATAGTGAAGAAACCTGTACATTCCAATGAGGATTCTAAACTATATATTATATATCTTGTTTGTCCCTGACTAAAGTCACACAGGTCATGGCCTTATAAATATCTTCTTCTTTAATAATCTTAATAAAGCTAAGAAAGATGGAATATTTATATGCTCCATAAGCGATTGGTATAATAATACTATGGCCTAGTGATAGTAGACTTTAAAGACTGATGAGCTCCAGGGTCATGACTCTATTCTTTTAAAACTGAGAAAAATATTACAGAACTGATGTGCCTCTGAGCCTGTGAACCTTGTAAAAAGGTTGAGTGTGTATCACTGTTAAGGTTTGTGTTATTTTATCACGCTCAACTCAAATTAATTTCAGTGAGCTTAATTAATTTCTTTGAAGTGTAAAAAAGGTAGAGCCTTCATTTGATTACAATTCTAACCATTACAGACATGTTTATGAAACTAAAGAGTTTATTGCTTGCAAGGCAAACAAATTCAGGACATTTTGGGGAAAATGCCCTCATACGCAAATATTCTAAAAAATATAACTAAATCAGATTTATTGCATTTGAAACAGCAATTAAAGATACAAGTACTGTGCCAGTCTGGAGATCTGTCACTTCAGACATGCTTTTTATGACCTTATACATAATAAAATATACTGATTACCGTATTCGACGTGATAAGCGCCCGGGGCGCTTAAAAAATTGGTAAAAGGGGGCGCTAATTAAAACGATAAAAATTGTCCTCAAGTTTAGTCTTGAAAGTGTTTTCTTACGATACACATGTCTTTGAAATATGGTTTTATAACTTTTATCATTTTGGTGGTGGCTGGGGGTCTTGAAATACCCTGTATTCTTCACTTTAGTGGAAGTAAAAGACTTATTGCAAGACTGAAAAACCTTCTTCAATGAATCAGCATGCAAGGTAAGCAATGTTGAGAGGTGGGCGCTAAATCAGGACGCATAATGTTTAGTCAAAAACGTGGTGGGTGGGCGCTTATAGGGGAGTGGGCGGTTATTAAGTCGAATACGGTACTTTAAGAATGAAATTTATTATGTTATTTATTGGACACACTGTTAATGTTTGTTCCTTTATTGGGGAGAGACTGGCCTTATTTTAGTAACTTAAATCAAATCACCTTTTCATGAGGCATAAAAATCTACCTTTCAACTGAAGTTATAAGAAAAGTTATTTTTTCAACATGATTATACATAACTGTTAATAAGTTTTAATGCAGCATATTGTAACTTAATATGTTTTTGTTGTTTTAATCTTTTAACTATGAAAATCAAAATTGCTTCCAATAAAGAAAACTAAGGTAACCTTCCAAGCGAGGCATTGCATTTATGCCCCTAACCACCAGGGTGGTTGAACAGTATGAATTACAAAATACAAGTCATTATCAATGATTGCTATCCACATCTTTTATGATTTACATGATCTCACTCCTGAGCCAAGCCAATATTGATAAAAATATATAATTCTGTCTGACCTCTGAAAAATAAATATCCCCTATTTTGTCGAACACAGTTTTGATAATTTTAATCATATCACTATTGTTTGAAGAAATAAAATTAAATCACCTATCTAATTGTAACAGAGGTACTCTATAGTCTATATGGTATAATGGTTAACTTATTTTATTAAATAATGTATCTGAACTGCACATCAAATATTCAACATGGAAGTAGTTTATCTAGAATTAGGAGTTGCTTTCAAATTTGCCTTTGAGATTCAAACTTCTTTACAAATTCTTTTAATTTTTGAATATTTTCTTTTCCAATTATAAAACATAACTGAGTTTTAAAAATATATGCTTCAATGGGAAACATTCTTCACTTACGTCCCTTATAATTAGCCCGCTTGGGGGCGACACGCACTAGGGACCAACAAACCGGAAGTACTTGAATCGCTAATGGTGATTTCTACATCAATTTTCTAGACACATTTTAAAAACATGCTGACATATTGTTGTTGCGTGTCTGGGCTCTAACCGTGGACGATTGACATTCCTCAGTGACCCTCCTCTCAAGAAAAAGTGAATGATCGCTATTTGACGGAACGATGACGATAAATCCGAGCAAGGTATGGCAGCCGTCGACTCGTTTCAAATCATCGGATTTCACTTCAGTTACAAGTTATGGTGAGGGAACATAAGTCATGAAAATCGCATTATTTGATTTTTTATTGTTCGAATCATTGTTGCGATAGGTTGTAGACCAATTAAAGTTTTACAAAATGTAAACAATGTTGGCAACCTGGAAGTACACGTACTGTGACGTAGTGATTAGATTAGTAATAGTATGTCTATTTGATATTACCTTACAGTTACATGTTATTTTCGTGCAGCATGAATAATATTATAATGAGATGAATTATTTTTTATATCTTTGTCAAACTTTCCGGATTTATTTGAAATCATCTCATTGTGAAGTACATTCAATTCAATATTCAGACGACGAATGTTACTAGAGGATATTTTATATTTTCACGAGTGGCGCAGCTATATTTCTACTTCTCTATTTACCCTTTTAAAATTCGAAGTTGTATCTTAATAGGCCCTAATTAAGAAAAAATAATTCAAATTTAGCATTGATTTATATATATAGTTTTGTTTGTTGTTGTATTCATTATATTAATATTTTTTTTTTAAATTTTGGGTTTGTTTTAGCATGAGATATGGTTCTGACTGACTCGAGTTACAAGGAGGGAGTCATCTTCTCATCGCAAGACATCAAGGACTTTCAAAATCATCATGGCATGTTTGGTCAGTGACCTTTCATCCTCGCAAGACAATTTTACTATCTGGTACAAAATCAATAATATTCATATCCATCTATTATTTCGTATTAAATTATACTACTTTACATTTTCTGTGTGTAAGCCTTTATTTTCAATTTTGAAAGTTTTCCATGTTTGCCTCTTTGCAAAAATTATTTTTCAAATATGTCATTCATTGTGTGAACAGTTATAGAGTTATCAATCTGAAATGTGTAAATATGAAAGGTTTATTTGAGATCTGAAATTTTGTGTACAGAGTCACCCGTGTATGATACTGCAGTGTAATATTTTAAGGCAGTATTAAAGTTGCAGCTGTAATACCGCTGTGTGTATGACGTCACAATAGTGTGTCATTGTGATGTCATAAAGTCACAATGGAAGGCTGTTTATTAGCTTCTATTTCTGTACCTTTATTTGTACTAGATTAAAGGAAAAAGCTTTGGATAATGAAATGTGCTATACTCCTGATTCCTTACTCATACTATTGCCCCAGCTTAATGATGATAAATTTTACATTACATTTTACAAAGCTTTTATTCCCATTGTAAATACCTTGAAAAATAACCCCTGATATAAATGTCTTTTTATAGGTGGCACACCAAAAAGAAGACAGAAAAATCAAGATACTGTACCCTCCAAATTTCCCTGGACAAACTCTGATGGGACTGAATTGAAACTGAAGCGGAAACAAAGGAAAGAAGGGAGAGAAATAAAGATATCAGAACTGTCTGAGAGTAAATGTGACATGGATGTTGATAATGTAGCAAGGGAGGAAATAGATTTGTCACATAATTTTGTCCAGTAACAACTGAGTATGAACACATATTCTACTACTCACTCATCACTTTCAATTGAGAGCATCCTGTTTCATGCTCCAGCAATTCTGTTTTATTCAGGCTAAGTGAATTATTCTGACTAGAGTTTTGTATTTGTAAGTTTGGGTCCCAGTCAATACATTTGGATTACCTGGGTAAACTTAATGCGAAGAACATTGAATTGAATGAATAAATGACTTAGCGAGAAAGAGAATTTGTGTGTTATTTCTGTCCTGTTGACTTCAAGAGTAAAAGAGAAAATAAAATACTTCAGACGACCCTTGCTGTAGGTATCATTTTAACATGTTTAATGATGACTGGATGCGTCGCACATTGAAATGTTACAGTGTGGAGATTTTTCATCATGGCAAATATATAGGTATACATGCTTCACGTCATAATTTTAAGGTCTTGGCTCGAAAATGACATTGAAGTCACTAGTGCCGAATGTCATATCAGTAGCCTTATCTTTGTCCAGTTGCTCCCTGCCTTGCAGCACATTCACATTCAACAAAAGTGCAGTCTTTACCAATAGAAACATCGATTATATAGGACACATGTTTTTTCATTTCAGCACAACTCATCTTGCAGGGAGAAACATGAATATTTTGAAAATCAACTTATGTCAAGATATTTAGCACTAGATGAAATATTATGGTGCAAAGTATCGAGGTAGTAGCTGCTAGCAGTGTAAAGCACCAAGGGGATTTTACTTCCTCTATTCACATCAATGAAGGTCGAGATAGGTGGGATGTCCATCTCAAATTCTACCTGCATCATTTCGGTTTCTTTCAAAAATTGCTGTTCCTGTCATAACTCTCCAGTCTGAAACAGTAACACAACACAATGAAATGACTGATTCAACATCTAACATGATTGTTTAACGACAAGAGAATATTATTATTTTACTATTGAAAATGCTTTTATCAATTCTTAATATCAACCAAAACTACATTTTAATTTCTTTAAGATAATATTACTTCGTTGATTTCCTTCACAGATGTTAATTTATCAATTTAATTCTAATAACCCCAAGAATAGGTAAACCTCAGTTGAAATACATTGCATAGACAATAGATTGAAATTATAATTATGCAGTTATTTTAGAATCTACAATGTGTACTAATGTTTATGAAAATATACATGTATGCAAAATAAGACCCACAATAATAAGTGACCTCCTTCATAATTATTAATGACCAAGTTGACCATATGAATATTTCAAACACGGGTCAAGATTGTCAACATCAATTAAACTCCTTTCTACACTATCAATCTGTGTTTAAAAACACGGTAAAAATTGTAGTAGTGACATGGGTCATTATCAGCTAGTCGAAGTGTATTTCTTGGTCCTATTAGGCCTACCACGGAAAAAAGGAACACGGGATAGAAGTCTATAATCTCAATATCAAATCAGATTATTTCTTTTGATTTTTTTTTTGCGTGCGTTGTTGTAATCATTTTTGTGCTCTTTTAAAACAAAGCATTTGAATGTGCTGACGAATAGATAAGCGCATAGAAATCAAACTTGTGAGTCATGACGGGAAAAACTATGTTATCATCGCATCACATCATTTACAATATCGAACTTACCTCTCTACCAAGTTTATTTTTCGTCCAGAAATCCTGACTCCTCCGTTTTCAGCTCAGCTTTAAGTTTCGGTATTCTCCAACTTCCGTAATTCATATTGTCATTCATGAATTCCCAAAACTTCAAACAAGTCAATCGATCACTTTTTAATGGAACGGAGCGCTGAATCTGCTTGGACCGTAACTACGCGATCGCCCCCTGGGGGCCAAGGGGAGGAAACTCTAGGAATGTCTCCCATTAAGAAGGATAGCGAAATCTATCAAGTTAATGTTGGTAACAGGTTAATATTATATATGCCATCACTTTTTGGAGAAAAAGATCAAAACAATATTTTTAGGTAAACCGAGTAAAAGTTGTTTATATATTCTTTAATAAAACATGAAAAATCATACTAATAAGTATATTGTTCTACATAAATTACAAAAAAATTTTTTTGTCAATTAAAGTTTATGTTGCGATTTTCTAACGATTCGTTTGAAATTTTGACATTTGCCAATTGTCGAATAATTTCATATTTCTGGAACGTTTAAAAAAAATTATGATTTGACCCATAGTTATAAAGAACGAGTTTATCTAATATTTTGGGCTCATTAAAACACACACGAATGCAGAAGGGAATTTAATAGAAAATACTCAATGTTAATTTCTACCAAATCCTATAATTTTTAAATTTGCTGCGGCTACGAGGTCAAATGAATGTCAAGGCCACTGTTATGGCAGACAAGACAACAGCAAAGCAGATGATTTTTGATAAAATGTATGCTAGCACTCGTAGAAACAATAATTAGGTGCTGTTCTCATATTGTGAACACGTAGTTCGATGTCGCCGATCGAATCGAGCTCTCCATTGGTGTTGTCAACATTGCTGGAATCAATAAACGATGTTAAACGGTGAGTTTTTGCTGTTTTCCGTGAGTGGGGATTTTGGCCTGAAAATCTGGCGGTAGCGATTTTCGGGACGTCGTTGCATGTAACTTTTGAAATAATTACCCGATTTTGACAATCCATAGTTCGTTTTGTAGGGAAATCATTTAGCTTTCGAATCGTAGTGAACAATTTGTCCAGAAAAATTATTTTGGATGCGAAAGCTGACTTTGTTCGAGCATGGGGTGGTTTGGTCGTTACATCCCTTTCCTTTTATATAGTAGTAGCTAGGGTAGGGTCTATGGGTATATATGTCTTTCTAAAGCTATTTCTAAGCGATACACGCCCCTGTGGACTAGTGAATAGTAGTGATTATAAAGCCTAAAATGAATTATATGAAATGTCTACTCTTACGTTTTATACTTGTGTTTTCAAAAATTAATTTCGAGGATGCATATGCTGCCGATTTAAGCGTTCATTGTGTTAAAGCATGCATAAGACACTCTAAAGGTCCACTGTGTTTTTCATTTCATATATAACAAAGTTCTGATGCGATCGTTAATGCCATTGATGATGATTTGAATTTAATATATAATTTTATTCATCTCCAAATTACAAATATATAATATTTCATCATCATCACCATCATCATTATCATTATTCACTTCCAACTCGTAACTCTCCTTATGTATACTTTACATTAAGAAACACTTTGTCAAAGTAGATCACGTACACATTTTCAAATTTTTTTTTAAAAAAGTGATTCAAACACGAATGTTTTATTTTCTCAATACTTGGGGATATTCATTGTTTCAAGTTGAGAGGTAAAAGTATCGGAATTTCTCTATCGCTTCAATAGTGATACATGATCAAGCAGTGCAAAATAACTTAATTACATCGCTGGTTGACATCAACCGAAATATATATAGGCCTAGCTATTTCGATGAATGAACTGAGTTATATTTTACTCACGGGAATCCAAGGCAGATTGAATCACATGTTCAATGGCCTCATATTAGCTTCGATGTATCATACATGTTTTCATCATTTATTGGGTTTTGAAAATTAAGAAGAGTATAAGCATTAGTTAATCTATCCGTAACGCTGCGTTTACACAAGCTGCCATTTGCATTTGGAAAAGGGAAGGAACTCTCGTTCTAAGTGAGATACGCTCGCCTGAGTACGTGTGAATGCAAAGGCGAAAGCTTTCAGGTTCAATTATTACACGTACTTTCAAAACAGAAATTTATTTTCGTTTACATCTTTTTTATTTAGAAACAAATTCTAAGACCAACTGTAACATTTAGATCATGCCAACACAACAGCTCTGTTGCCTCAAAGGCAAAGAATGGAGGATTAATTTAATGTCAATTTACCGTGGATATCATTACGCTGTTCATTTGCATATATCAATGCGCACATTTGAAGATAACTTTTACGGCAGACCTTTTTTGGCAAAATGAATACAGAATGACATTGTATGATGAAGAGGTTATCATTCTCGTATGTTTTGGGATGGTAAATATCCTGCAATAGGAATAAACACTATATATTTAGCTCGCCAAGGCTCGCAAAATACAATGTTTATTCCTAATGCAGGATATTTACCATCCCAAAACATACTCGCATGATAACCTCTATTTATGTATACTTTACATTAAGTAACACAACTTTGAATGTCGAAGTAGATCACGCACACATTTTCAAATTGTTTTTTTAAAAGTGATTCATACACGAATGTTTATGTTCTCAATACTTGGGGATGTTCATGGTTTGAAGTTGAGAGGTTAAAGGACGTTCTCCATCTGTTCAAAAGAGATCAATGTCTCTGGACATGTGGTATGTTTGTTATGAAATTAAAGCCCCAGTCTGATTAAAATAGACCGTGTTCCGAGGAATAAAAGTTTCAGAATATTGACTCTACCGAGATTCGAACTCTATCTGTCTAGGCTATCCTCTCCACAACAGTCTGACCACAGCTTCACTGCTCGCATGTTCTGACACCAGTATAGCGCAGACAAAACCTAGACATTAGCGAACCAATCACATCGTCGCGTTTAAAATAAGGATTGCGGTGATCAAGGTTAACACATGGTAAATGGGAGTTATTTGACCCTAGCTACTGATACCGAATTCTTTTGCTGCACGCAATGTGAATGGTTAGCTGAGTTTACGTAAGAACGTGCGCTACAGTAGGCTGCGGCCAGACCGTTGTGGAGAGAATAGCCTAAACAGATAGAGTTCGAATCTCTATGGTCAACATTTTGAAACTTTTATTCCTCGGAACACGGTCGATTTTAATCAGACTGATTAAAGCCCTAAAAGTATTTCAGTTTTATTTCAATTTTTTATTTAAATTCTTTTTTCATTTAATAACTTTAATTTTGAGATTGATTACTTTTATACAGTTTCTGGCCATAATTTGACGAGATTATGAAAAACGCCCCCAATTTGAAATATTATCATTCTGCTGGTTACAAAAGTAGGGGCAAGTGTAGATTATTCAAATGTTAATGATTATTGTTAATGGTTGGTGTTTCTCTTTGATGTCCGGGTATAAGATTATCATAGAGGGTATGGAACGGTACTTAAAACGAATATATGAGTTTTTAAAGATTATTAAAACAAATTTAGATAATAACTGGCCTTGCCTGTGTCTTTTCATCTTGCATGGAGTGAAAAAAATTGAGGCCCGATAAAGTTTGGAAACACGCGGATGACTCGCCTTGTCGTTGATATTCCGGGGTGCAACTGACATCAGCCCTGTGGAGACCGGCAGACAGATATTTTATATCAGTCTCACCTCGTGCAGATATTCTATATAAATGAGAAGATATGATTGATGAGCCATCATAGAGGATTATGACTCTAAAGTTAAAAAGATATATATATGCGTGAAATGTACAAGTTATATAACATAACAGCAGGGGCGTAGGAGCGAATTTGAAAGTGGGGGGGTGGGGGGGGGGGGGGGGGGGGGTAGCATATGACGATAGCATGAGATAAAACGTATTTTAAATTTTAAAAAACTATCATACAAACTTGCTAAGTATATGTAAAAGAATTTTCTTAGGTTTAAACTCTTAAATTATGGGCATGACATTATAAAAGCCAGTTGTTCCACATAAATCCATTATAAAAACTAGCATTTAACGTTGAACAAAAGGATAACATATTCATGATAACGTTTTTATATAAGGAGTTGGGTAAAAGTAGACGAGCTTAGTTCTCAACAGGATATATTTGTTATTGTATCGGTCTTGCTCAAGGGGGCCATTCCACATCTGAAAATCCACAAACTTCACCGGTCACGTGGTACAAATGTATTCTAGCTGAAATGTAGCCCTCCCCCCCTGATAAGATTGAATTGAGACAGTCCAACGAATTTTCGCCATCAAATAGTTATTTTACGAATGCTTCAAGTCACATTTTGTCACTCATTTGAAATTACAAAAATACCGTCCGCAAACATAATTCTCTTTCAAATAATTTCTTATACTTTGACGTTTTTACGGTAGCTTTTGCAATTCATTTCAATAACATTTACCCATTTCAGGTACAGCTGGAGAAGTAATTTTCAATCTGATAAATGTATAAAGCATCGTATGAAAAACGTCCTGTCCAACTGCCTTTTGTTTATTCCCTTCTGTTTTTTTTGAAAACTGCCTAGAACTATAATAACAGGGGCCTACTATGCTGTCTTATTGAAGGAATTGAGAGCGGCGATCAAGAAGAGGCGCGGCATGTTGACTACTGGAGTTAAGCTTCTTCAGTATTCACGTTCAATTATGATTAAAATATAACTAATAACTTCAGTTTGGTGCTGGGGTTGAAAGTTGTCTGAGAAAAAAACGCCGGTGCTTCTGCTAGAGGAGGTGGTTAGACAGTCATCCATTTCAAATTACCTGTCAACCGTATATACTTTCTCTTTTGAGACAAACGCGTTTCATTGTCAGATGGTGGGATGGGGTTGCCTGCATGGATACTATAGGGACTTGGAACAACAGCACACCAGACCCACGATCTAATTAGAGAGAGTCTAGAAACTGGAGATTCTGTAAAGCCAGACAAAAGGAAGGTTTTTTAAAGTATTATACAAAATGTGATTTGAAGTTTGTCCAATGATGAATTTTAGGCAATAATAATAATAATAATAATAATAATAATAATTTATAGCCTTTCCAGGAATTTATTTTACGTCAACAGAGCTTGAAAACATTTATACAATAACAAGAGATTTTTATATCAGTACATGTACATGAATCAATTATTTTCACATTTGTTTAATAGAGATATTGTGTTTGGAATGAACTATGTACGGGCTCTCTTAGTCTTCAATACTGGAACTTTGTAGCGGCGGCCTGATGGGGAGAAGGTGATATTCCGAATGTCGGTAGTGAGTTTGGTCAGATATAATTCTAACAGCTTGATTTACGATCTGCCGCTCATATATATCAGTTAAACAGTCAAACTTGACACCAGCGATCTTACCCGCAATGTTTACAGAGGAGTTTACATTGAAAGATCTGAGTTTACGCATGAGATGAAGACATTGATGACATTTGTTACACACAGCTGCAATATTAGAGTTCCAGTTCAACTTAGAGTCAATGACGGTACCTAAATATTTATATTCCGACACAGTCTCAACGCGTTCACCGTTAATCCTAACTGGAATCATTTTAAAAGGTTTACTTCGATAGTGGTGACATTTAAGAGTAAATACTTATCTGTGCACCAAGTTGTGAAATTGTTTATGTCATCTTTATAAAGCTGTTCAGAAATAGGTGAAAAGGACAGGTGACATTACACAGCCTTGCGGCGCTCCAGTATTAACATATCGTGTACTTGAGACGGCCCTGCTAATCTTCACATACTGCTTTCTGTCCACAAGAAAATTCTCAATCCATTTAATTAGATTGGAATTGACGCCCATGTGCAACAGTTTCTTTAAAATGATATGCGGTTGAATGGTGTTAAACGCAGAGGAAAAGTCAACAAATAGGATTCTGATGTAAGACTTGGGTGTCTCCAGATGATTGTAGACATTGTTGAGGAGTATCAGCAAAAAGTCGCGATTTCAGATCAAGGCAATTGAACCCCCTCAATGAGAGAATGTTGACTTTCTTTAGAGATGTATTAAAGTCTACTGTGCTAACTTACAGGGCTTTATATAACAGACAATATTGATTGACTTTCATGCTCACTGAAAAAGGCCGAGATATTTTTTTAATTAACTTCATACATCCACATATATTCGTATAAAATGCTTTACGCTTGTAAAAACTGTTGACTAAAGCTAAAGGCACCCGGTGCTTAGTCAAATATTCAAGGAAGACCCAATCAAGGAACTTTTCCAGTATTTTTCTAAATTAACTTGAGCACGAAGAATGTTGTTATGCTCCACATAATCAAGCGAATACGAATAAAAAGTGATTGAGCCACCAGGTACTGTACAAGTTTGATGATCAAACGATATCGACAATCATTTTAAAATTGAGATGAAGTCAGCAAATTTTTACAGTTTTCAGGTCAATATGATGATTCTGTATATTTTCATGTTGGTCTGGACTCTTCTTAAAATTTTATTATGAAATACAATTGAAACAGATAACATGTTTTAAAATTATCTGAATAAGTTCTTAAATAAAATAGATTTTGTTAGCAATATTTTTCTTTGTTGGGCTTTTCTTTTCTTCTCTTGATAACCAGTGAAACGTCACACATGGTATTCTGATTTGTTACCCAAGCTCACAATAATATCAAAATAAAAATACATTTTAAAAGTTTCAAAGACAGTGGGATATAAACTTGACACTTTCATGAGTTTGATCATGATGAATTACAATGTTTTGCTGATTCTCCCGGGCTTATCCATTGTATTGAATCATTAAACTGCTTCATCAGCATATTCGTATCCGCGTATGTACGTATGTACGTGTGTGTATATTATATTCCAGGGAGAGGCTTTAACATATTCAATTTCAAGTTTGTTGACAAATCCCATTCACAACACAATGGATGCACAGTTGTGAAACAGATATATTTTAATCGATGAACTATGCGCAGATATAAAGTTGATATATTTTCTCAATGTATGGAGATTGCCGATCATCTGATATGATTTGTGTAAGTAAAGTTATAATACGATACTTATTATGTGCAGGGCCGCACACTCCGATTACATTGTAGGAAAAGGGTTGGTCGCGATTTAGTATTTTGAGGGTTGGGCTTCATTGTTTCGGCTGTCTACCCCCGAAACATGATGCATGTAATATATCGGGAACTCTCTTGAAGGTTGTTGAAGGTGTGGGGAGATAGAGACGTTGTGGGAGGGGGAGATAGTTGGGCATGGGAGGTTTGCAAACTCAGACATGTTGGTTTGTAATTAATCATCTAAATATTTTGTCCCTATAAAGTTTGCTCCTCTGAACCAAACTAGTAACTTCGACTCTGAGACCCCAGCAAGGAACATCTCTTTACAGAATTGCAAAGTTCTACTCAAGGGACATAGTATGGGCGGAAACACTACATCTCACGTTGCCAACGCGACAGGCGAAACCATCTACGGGAAATGCCAGGACAACCCAACCAAGGTCGATTTTGATTTTGGTATTGAAGTCGACACCCCGAAAGGAGGAGGGGGCTTCAATGTTGACGTCGAGGATAAAACCCCACATATTCCGGCAGGTTTTGTGGCATTAGCCTCCAGGGACTTCATTGGATTTCCCTCTACCCATCCCTATTTGTCCATCAAGACTAAAAGCGGAAAGGTCATCTGCGAGAACTACCACCCTGGTAAAGATATGTCGGTTATTGTTACTCCGGACCTGACTCTTCAGCGAGCCAAGTACGGATCAATCTGGGTCGGGATGGATGGGGAAAGGTACTAAGACCTGCTCCTGAAGATTTTCCTGGTACATAGAGGATGCACTGTTGTCTGCTTTTTCAACCTATCTATCTGAAGATTTGAAAATCGTATGTACAGGAATATTTGTCGTCTGCTTCGAAATCTCTCCATTTGCAGCTTTGAAAACTGTATTTAGAGTATCAACTGTCGTCTGCTTCTGCAATCTCTCCATCTGAAGATTTGAGAATGTAAACATAACGGATCATCGTCTGCTTCTTCCGTCTTTCGATCCTGATGGGTTGTTTAAATTACTTATTTCCTTCTTGATTACCACATACACTTAATGGTGTTTTGGAGACATTATTGAGCAATGCTGAATGCAGATTCCTGGAAATCTAATCTGAATATGTAATTAATTGAAATGAACATTGACCATGAAACTGTTGAACTTCGATTTTACAACGTTTTAAGGCCTTTGGAAGAAATTGCTGTAGAACGTCAAGAGAGTGTGTATTGATTAATATTTGAAATGTTTAAAGGCTTTTGGAATTGTAACAATGTTTTAGACAAGTTTGAAAACTAATTTTGTGAATCGGGAAATAATGAATAGTTATAGTTAGACGCCTTATGGAAAATTGAAAATAAAATAAATGAGTTTGTTGTAACCTTTAATGTGTCATCGATATGTCATTGTTATCTTTGTACGTGTATATAAACTTGAAAAAAATTTTCCTACCTGCTTCTGTGGAATTGTAATCCCAATCCTACCAGTTGAAAAATAACCTACGTCCAAATTTCCACAGTTGGCATTGTGGTTTCAAAACCTGCATTCTTTCACTCCTTCAAGCGAATGCTCTCCCACAGCGCTACGAAGACGACGAATACGGTTTAATAAACTCTTTTCATGTTTACATTATTAATTTCCCCATTTTAACGCTAATTAGGAAGACATACTCATTTTGAACGCAGACGTCCTGAGACCATAACCCTTTAGGGAAGTTGGACAGTCTCCGGTTACATGTCAACGCATTCATTATACCGTTTATGAATCCATCATTAGGCACCATCGTTTCGATGACATTAATGTTTCAAAGGCTTTTTCACTTTAACGGTTGATGACTCAGAGAAACCACTCAACCTTTGATATGATATGTTGCTGTTTCGCTTCCCAAGGTTTAAACTTTCTAGGAAGGAAAGAAATATAGATTAAACTGTGTATTTTTAATTCTTCTCTGATTTTTTTTAATAATCATATTTATCATACATCACATATATCATATTATGATTTGATACCAAAATGTGACTGTTTAACAAGCTCTTCGATATATGTGATGTTTTTGCAAACCTGTACGTTTGTTGATCCTTTAGAGGTTAAACATTTTTCCAAAATGCAACGATACACACAAGATGATGGTTAAACATTTGAGGCCAACAAACAACTTTCAAGAATATACTTTTTTGTTTTTTTCATGGAAACGTCAATTTTTTTTTTTCTTAGTTCCATAGTGTTCAATGGGAAGCTTTCTCACAAGCTTTCTCAACGACTGTTACAACTTTGGTTTGGGGTACCTCTGATGATTCCCTTCATTAAATTCGAAAGCCGATTAGGAAATATTATTTTTGAAGGAGTTACGGACCTTGAATGTTTGATTGAACTTGGTCCAAATGACAGGTCTGATGTTCCAATGGGAACAAATTTACTTGAAAACTATTACACCTAGTTGAGTGAAATTTTGGCCTTGTGTACTCCTAATGATACTTTTGAACGAGTTTGAAATTCATTTCAGATTTTATTTTTTATGGGGTATTGGCCGTTAAATGTTTGACCAGACTTTGCGAATGACAGGTCTGAAGCTCCGATGGGGACATGTTTTCTTGGAAACTATGACACCCAAATGAGCAACACGAGTTACACGATCAATGGTCCGTGAATGTTTGATCAGACTTGTTCCAAATTACAGGTGTGATGCTCAATTTGGGACAAGTCATTTTTACACACGTTTACATTTCGAGAAATTACATTTTACATAAATAACTATTCCTGAAAATATTCTAGTTTGAATTTGAAAGCTGTCTGACACAATGTTTTCACTAGCTCATGGCTCTTGGCGGAAAGTAAATTGTTCGAATGAGAACCATTGTGCCTTTTTCCTTGTTTTATTTTGTGATGAAACTCGGATTGGCGAACAAACCATTTTTTAATTTAAGGTAATCTTAATACAAAATTAAACAAGATGGATACAAAACATTACAACGAAATCGGAAAATACAAAACTGACAAAAACAAAGTGTTTGAGTGGTATTCTAGACGTTATCAGTTTAAGGAAGACAAGGAAGTTTTATTCATTATCAACTTCTTTATTTAGCTGATAGCGACGTTTCGGTATAGCTTCTTATAACGTTTTCAAGCAATTGAAGAAATAAGCTATACCGAAACGTCACTATCAGCAGAATAAAGAAGTTGATAATCCAGTTATATGGTTGTTAAGCCTAGAAGTGCAGTTGACTGCAGCGTATGATCAAAAACGTAAATTGAATTTGTACTATTTTGGATAATTAAGATATTTCGTTTAAACATGTTTGTATTTCATATGAAACTTGGATTGGGGAACAAGCTATTTGGCTTATTTTAACGCCACTCAATAATAAATTCAACAAGCTTGATACAAAACATCAACGAATTACAAAGCTAGTGAAAACGTATCAATGCATAATGAAAGTTATCAAATTTTGTTAAATATGCTAAGGTCGACAGCAGATTTTTGGTATAAACGTAAATTAAATTTATACTAATTCAAATAATTTGGAAATTTCAAGGAAATCGTTTACTTTTGATAATAAACTCGTGTAAACTTGTTCAAGTTGCCACTTGGGTATAAAACTGTCGTTACGTCATATCCATGAATATAGAATTACATATTTGTCCTTAAATTTTGATAGTTTCGACAAATTAAGAGATAAATAACCATGTCTTCCTAATCGTGTTCCCGTGAGCATCTGGATGTACCCGATATGTGTCCATCATATCTGTTCACATTTCAGGTTCAAGGTTGAGGCGACAATGGATTACTTGACAAGTTCTAGACCCTAAATTCAAATTGAAATAACTTTGCGTAACTTTTGGAGGTATCATAGCTTTGGCATACTCGGCAAGCCTCGGATATTTGTAACTTTTATCAACTTTTATCACGCTTGGGTGAGATTCTCTATCTACTGCAGACAAGTAGCACCTCTTGATCCGAAGACAGACGCTACAACCATTGCGCAATGCTTCACCCAATCAATAGTAAAAAGGCCGACTATTCAATACCAAACCGTATATGTCTTGTGTCTGCCATGAATAACTTTCCAAAATAACCTTGAGGAAAAAACAAACAATGCAATGAGATTAATTCACTTTTTAGTTCAACAAGTGTTAAAGTAGAAGAAATCTATCAACATCTTGTGATATGATGGTAAAAGTAAAATGCCAATAAATGTGATTTGATTGGTACAAGTTGCATACTGATGTAGTAGAGATTTCTTGAATAATATTATATACTATATCATTCAATGAAATATAATTTCTAAAACACAACAAAAATGCTTTGGTCCTTTGAATACAATCGTGAAAATCTGACATATCTGTCCCCCCTTTATGAAAAAATGACAATAATCCAATTTCCTGTCAACAGGAATATAACATGGACAGCCTATAAAACACCTTTGTATAGAAATCGCACCAATAAAAATTAGCATCAATAGCAGAGTTTGGATAGAAAAGAACATTTTATACATAAAGGCCATTAAAACGTTCATAAGCATGTTCATCTAATCATGGTATCTGTAGAAGGAGGAGCAATCAGAATATACATATCCGCAACCACATTCTTGTCCATTTCCATTTCCACATCCAGTGATCTCATTTCCATATCCACATCCAGTGACTTCATTTCCATATCCAGAAACCATTTCCATCTGTCCGTATTCAGGAGCAATGATGGATTTGTTGCCATAGTAACTGAAGCTATCCTGGAAGGTTTCAGAACTTCCGGTATTTGATCGCACATCGACTCGGTTGTCAATCACGTGGTTTGTCTGAAGATATGAACAATATGAATTTGATTATAACTGAAACTTTTGATGAAAACGGCAATATCATTGACAATATCTCGAAACAAGTTTTTGAGACTTTAGAATGCTAAAATCAGGTTTCTTATAGATGAAATTTATTTAGGGTTTACATTTCTTTAAGTTTACATTATTGGAAAATTCGGTGAATTACCAAATATTTTTGGTAAACCCACCTCTTGAGGGAAGTAATGTTTGTAGTCAAACAGGGGGTCAACATGGCTGCGGAGAAAAAGAAAAAATTGTATTAACCGACTTAGTTCAAATCTAAAATCACAAATAAAACATCTTACCTTCTGCTAGACCGTACAAACTTGAGTTTGACTCTCGTCTCATTCTCATTAAAGGTGCGAATTCTCAAAAACTACTTGTTACTATTGCATGCATGAAATAGTTGTTAACTTTAATTTAAATCCTCTCTCTTTTTATCCAGTTGAAAACACGTTTGTCTAACGTCCTGTCTGATATTTTTTAAGGGAAATATATTCGAGGGTCATAGAGTTTGCCTATCCATTTTATCAATACTTGAAATTAACAATTGTTTCTACCTGTGAGTGATTGACATTTCATCAACGTTAGATGCCAGCACGTCAATAGTGACGTCACGTGAAGGGGCGTGGTCTGATTGTGGAGCTGGGGACAAGGGTCAAGGTCATAAACAAAATAAAAGAACCAAAGATAAAAAAGGAAAATGTGAACTGAATGGGGCAAATCAAAATGATAGGGAGTATTTTGTCATCAAAAATGAATAATTGTTTTTTTTAAAAGGTATAAATGAAATAAAAATTAAATATCTAAAATAAATATTAAATACTTTGAAAATAAGATTAAGGAACTAAGGCATTAATTGAAAGGGATAGAAATAATAGTTATAATAGTGAAATAGTTTCAGGGTGTTTATAAGATGGGACTGCAAATGAATGTACAAGTCGGGGTACCTTCCATCTTGTGGCGGATGTCCTTGACCCACTCGCCTACCACGGCCTCTAACATCTTGTGTTCACGCTGCAACTTCTGAGGAAAAAAACGCAGATTTTTTAAAATCTGTCCAGGATGGGAGGAATACAAATAAGCATAACTGTAAATATTATTTTCAAAAATTTAAAAGCAAACGGAATTTTTTTAAATTTTGGACAGTGAGAAGGGAGATAACTGACCTGCATTTTACGCCTCACACCTCCTCTCTTGCCGCGTCGGGTTTTGCGCTTTGCTTTTCCAACTCCAGGTATCTTTGAGTGTAGAACCTGGAAGAAAATGTTTATTATTACGTTCCACTTTATAAAAAATGAATTCTCAGGTGTTAACTGCATTATGTTTGCAAATGATTATAAAATGATACATTGAATTTCTATTGAATTTCCAGGTGAAACAGTTGAAAGTCATATATATTAAATAATATATTTATAAATTATAAGGATGGTAATTATTTATAAACGGAAACACAGGCTTCACAATTACCTCATCAGACAAATCTTGTTTTGGTTTTCTCCAGATTGTCTGAAAGAAAAAAATAATGGTAATATTCTAATTTTTTTTAACCAAATGAAATACAGTTGACTTAAAACAGTATGGCCAATGTTATTGCACAGTCAACATTTCATTGACATTACATTTTATACGGGGACGATTGACGTGAAGACTTATATGGATATTTTGTATTCTGAACATTTCATGATATTCTTTAGCCTTACGAGTTACAGATGCAAATGTCGCATATTTATCTTTTGTCATATTTTTGTAAACAAGGATACTATTCATAAACTATATATCTCAAGATTGTTCTTTATATTAGATCTTACTTGTTCTGTAATCTCTACCCGCCGTTTCTCTGGCGCTTTGTGAGAATCTGGAACAATTAACAATGCAATCACTGTATGACCTTAATGGTAATTTGAACTAACTTCCCTCACAGGACATGGCTCGCGCCAACCAAAATAATGGTTACTTTAAGCCTTGCAGCAATTTTTCTATGCCTACTCTCTTGGTTACTGCGGCTTACATTGAAAATCGAAAAAGAAATCTCATGGAGTTTGAAACCGTTCACCGTAGAGGGAACTGCACTTAAATCATGAAATTTGGTAAAGAGGTAAAAAACATTGATGGAGACTAGCGCGAATTATGCCGTGCGGGAGAAGTTGCAATGATTATTTTAGACACACTGTTAGGACTTATCGATATGATTTATGATTAAAAGCTATGACAGAGGCATTATATTATACCTCATCTTTGTTGCCGCACAATATCATCGTTGTTGAATTTCATCAGTTTACTTATTTTAGTTTTACTTTGTCAATTCCATTGAATCATCATAAAATGTAGCTATGTTAAAGATTCGTATACGGTAATTATATACGTGGGTGCTGTTTAAAGATACAACCCGTGAAGGATACGATTTGGATGTCCAATCTGCATTTAATATTAGGAGTATCATGGTGCCAATAACATGGTCACCATTACTTACTTGGTCACTATTACAAATCTGAAAAATCATTTATATCGTGTATTTTCTAAATAAAAACTGAAATTAACACTGAACAATGTCAAACTGAACAAACTACTTGTATATCTTGTATATACTCCTTAAAACTTGGGCCACACTATTTTTTAAACATGAAAATAAGGAGGTGGTTTAGGGGAGGCCAAAGTGAACTATTGTATCAATTATATTGCACTAAGAGTAAGATGGATGAAGAACAATGGCGGTGTCGTCATAGCAACGACATCAGCGCCGGACAGAATCTTTACTCATATTTAGGAGTATATTAAAGTCATTGTCTCATTTTTGCAAGGCAAATTGTAATAAATGCCGGACAAATAGTTCACCACTCACAGAAATCTTTCCCCTGACGTTTGCAACAATTTTCAGAACTCTGCAGGCATTCTAGCCCTCAATAACTAAGTTCAAACTACCCTACCCTACCCTAATATTACGTGTTTTGCGAGCGTTAGTCCTTACTACGTCATTTCGCCAAGGCCGTGACGAAGAACACATAAAATTTCCCAGCTGAATATCCAATTTAAAGAGCTAATAGCTTACCCTTTTTCAAATAGTGAAATAACAAAAAGGTGGTTAACTCAATGAAGAATGCGTCTGTCATAAATATCGGCGCTACAATTTCTAGATTTCCGGTGTTTCGCATTCGCGATGGGATTGCACTTGATTCGGTACCTCATCGGTCTGAAACGGCTTACGCCAATAAGCTACTTCATCCAAAATTGTAAAACGGGCATAAAAATGAAAATCTTTGCAAACGCGACAGGAAATATTTGTGTTAGTGATCAGATTTTGTTCGTGAAGAATAATTAGTTCAGTTTAGTTGCCTTACAAAAATGAGACTATGACTTTAATAGCACTTAAAGGATTTTAAAACCCTATTTTGTGTTATTTAGTTTCACTATTGTGCTAGATTTCAAAGGTAAATGCAAGCCCGCATGTTTTTACGTAAATTTTGCAAACCCGCGCTGACACTTGTGCGCCGCTTTGCGAATCCGGCTGGCCGATATGCAAAAAGATCGGCAGCTTTCGGCACCTTCCGTAACGTGACGTAATAGTGGCCCGTCACTCTCGCCCAGGCGTGAAGAACTGCAGTATGCCGATATGTCAAGCAGTTCAAAAACATGCTTTTGGTTGGTATATTCCGACACTTGTGATATGTTTCTCCCCAAAATATACGTCAAAGATATTAAATCAATGTCGGACGAAGTAAAAAGATCGTTTTTTATTTTTTTTCGATATTTAAAAATAAATTTATTTTGGATACGAAGCTATACACTACTGTAGGCCTATGGCTATGGTTCGTCATTTCGAAGTTTAAAATTCGTTGTGCCTTTGTCGTTGGGTTTATATATTTTTATTTCCTTATTTGGTTGAAGGTAGATCTCTATTTTCTTCAATAAATACAATAAAATGAATGTACATATTTCCTATAGGCCTAGTTACAAAATTCTAGGCAGTGTTTCAGATTAACGGCGCGACCGCATTCTCGCATGATTTCTAAAAAATGTCGCATGTGTTTTCAGCTTTATGCGCCTAACTGTCTCGTTTAATTGCTTAATTGTACAAATAAATTTTGAAAGAGCTGTCAACTTATCTTCATAGAGGATACAATAATAAACTGTCGGGGAATCGCAAGTCGTTATTGTTTACATGCTGTTACTATACCCTCCCTCCAATAACTTCAAGTTCCGGTTACCAAGCTCCATGTATCGACTGAGCACGGTATATAACAAGCCAACGGTATTTAGAGCTTGCGTTAAAAGGGGTGCACAAAGGAACAGCGACCTATATCATATCTGCAGTTATTGTTACTGTCTGCTTTTTCAACAGAGTCAAAACATTACGTGGTGTGTGTCAAGTAATTTGTACACATCATAACTCTACTTTATAATGTTTAAAAGAACTTGAGTGTTTTTAGTTTACTTAATGTAATGTATTTTCAGTATTTTACCACAGCACGGTTACACGTCTATAATCAGAATTATTTGAGTAACTGAATTAAAATTAAAGTTTAAACACCTCCTACATGGTTCCCATATTTTTTTCAATATAGGCCTAGCTATATCTTTTATGACCGGCTTTAATAATGAAATTATGGAAATGGAAATGTTTATGTCACAAATATACATAAACAATGTTGATCACATGAATTTAAAGAGATAATTAGCAAGTATAAGTGTTGAATTCTCTTTAGAATACAGACAGTAACCCCCTTTTTGTTTTTTTCAATATCATGATGTAGATATATACCCCTTATGGGAATTTTACAAATGATAATTGATTGTTGGAAGGTGAATGAAAATAACAATTAAAGTAAATATGTATCATTAGATTACGATTTTGGGAATACTTAGTTATCAGAAAACATGTATGCAACATACTTAAATTCATGCAGGCATTCTTCTCAAATTAAGTTTATTATTCTGAATTTCTGATACTCACCTTAATTTATTTATGATAAAATTTCTGAGAATATTTAACTAAACACTGACACATATGTACATTTCTGGCATATTGCATGTGTAATTTAATCAGAAAACATCAATTCAAAAATAACTTCTCATGCAAGAACTCTCTTGTTAATATAAAAACTCTATCTCAATTGAAATATGATAAGTAGGAGAAGCACCAAAATCAGTGTAAGGAAAATCTGCCCTTAACAGTATCATTTCTGTTGTTAAAAAAATAAAATTTGCATTGATTTGGCTTTCTTGTAGGAAGAGAGTAATAGGGGAAAAAATCTCTTATATTTTTGTGGGGGGAGGTGGGGGTGTTATTGAAGTGATTTGTTTTGTAAAATATTTAAAAATATTTAAAAAATATTTTAATTCAACATGGAAATTACCTGGACAGAACTTCCACTTTTTGGACCTGCAATTATTATTGCCTGATTAATTGTTAGTCTTCTGACTTTAAAACAGAAATATCTTCAATTTTTTGCAAAACTTAAATCACAGAAAGCAGATGATTTTGTAGATGTAGCAATAGACAGGCATATTGAATGTGTCTGCTAACATAATCATCATTTAAAACAAATTTACAAATCAAACAAACTTACATGATAAATGTCAAACATATTTTCCCTATGTGTAATATTTTTCTATCAATATTCCGTTTGCTGTCCATTGCCTAGTTTTATCTTTGCTACTAGATATACTATAAATATGGAGAGAAAAAATTCATTCAGCTTCGCTGTCTGATTCTGCAAACTTGGACAACAAAATAAGATAAGAATTGATTGATGATATTAGCTTATAAACTATCCACCTAATGGCCGTATTTAGAGACAGTTACTGGGACCCCCTTACAGTAAACGATCGCAGTTTCAACAATAATAACATAATAAAATCCATTTGTCATAAGAAAAAATTCATAAAGATATTTCGTCAAAAACTGTTAGTTAGACAGTCGGACGTTTCGTCAATATAAACCCATAACCCAAGTTTCGGGCTACATGAAATGAAATGCTGATTCAAATACGATTTCACTCGCACGTGGTCGGGTAATGGCCCGGAATATTGATTATAAAATGGGAAAATAATGTATCGAATAGAATAAAGTTTTTTGTCGAATAAGTTCATAATTAGTTTTTGATAGCATATGTAGCATTATATGTTTATTTCTAATGACAGTTACATCAAAATTCGGCTTTATAAACTCACGCCGAAAAACTCTCCCTACGTTTACATGTCAACAACTGCACACTTCCGGGTTCGTCGGGCCACTATTACGTCACTAGTACGTGCGCTCATTAATGTTCGGTTGTTTTCGGCTTTCGCTCGGAAAGCGTGACATTGCAAGATTACCACGAGGGACAAATTTTTTATCTGGGCGATGTCGTAAGATGTGTTGTATGATTGAAACATCACGTATCTGACCACAATAGTTTCTAAGTGGGGTTTTAAAATCCTTTAACGAGTGCTGTCTATGTCGTCACAACCCCCCTAGCACCTGATTGGCTAATAAAACGTTTGGCGTCTGTTTTCCGGAAGTGTTTATAAAACACGTTTTCTCTGCTATTTTCAGGTGGATGTGAACCTAAATAGTTATTGATATTTATTCTTAACTGTGTTATGAAGTATTTCCGCTAATCGTACCCCCTATGTGGATATATTATCTTTACATCGGCAGCATATGCATCCTCGAAATTAATTTCAGAAAACAAAAGTATAAAACGTAAGAGTAGACATTTCATATCATTCATATTAGGCTTTATAATCAGTCCAAGAAACCAGTCAGGGTTGTGCATGAGCAATGAACAGAGCTTGCGTCCCTGTAAGGAGTCTGGCAATGGTCAACAGGGGAGATTACTCTAATCAAACATTTTAGGTGGCGCCAACGTCGTTGCCTTTCTATGACGTAATCGCAATTGTTCAAGAGTTATTTCGATAACGACATCACTTGTTTTTGCTCTTCAAACTTTCTCTGAAAACCACAGATTCCGACTTGTTTCCCTGGTTGAAACTGTCATGAAGACTCATAACGTTCAAGGTGAGTAGTATAGAGTGTTTATTTGTTAACAAAGGCAGTTACGTAAAATTTAGCTATTTTGAAATCAGGCCTATCTACAGACATTGAACTCAGAACTGCATTTTTTTTATCGATTTGCATTGACATGCATCTGCCTTTCGACTTGGCATTTTCCCTGCATGTTCACTGTTGACTTCATGCAAGTAATCTATTTTGCTTAGATTTGATAGAAAAACACATAGATTTTAGGCCAATACGTCTGTTTAGACCTAAAAGAGTTTTCCTTTTGAACCACAGCTGTTGTCCTAATCTACTTTAACTTCGTTTACGACTTCTGTTAACTGCTGTACGAATATCAGACCTTTATACTTTAAGGATCTCACGGAATTTACATTTAAACTGATATATGGTATGAACCGTTTGCACGTCAGGGCCATCCAAACTTTTGTAGTTTAAATCTCAACGAAACCAAAATGGCGTCTATCTTTCTTTTTTTTTCGTTGCCAAGGTCTTTCGTTATGCTCCTGTGGTTATATTTGTAGGACTCAGATCTGTGGCGGGTCTCTAATCTATGGCGGATCTCCTTATCTGTGGCGCGTTTGATTGTTAGACTGTTTCATGACGTCATGCTAAGTGACGTCATTGTGCGATGACGTCATAATAGCTAACTGTTCCCGTCGTAAGGCCCAATTGCGTCGCTAACGAAATAATTAGGGAAGACACACAGAGATATTGCAAACGGATAACGACCAAATAAGACGGGCCCATAACCCAATTACGAAAATACATTAAACAATACCTTACATGTAAATAAGACATTTACGGCTTTATGCCATATCAAATGTGCTTACTTTGTAGGATCTTTTTAGCCCTCGGTGAGTCTGTCTTCTTTAGCCCTAATATATTGAAAGACTATCTTTTTTAACCCTTGGATTCCTGTCGACGGATTTTAGGGTAAGTTTGTCTAGCGTAAGGTTTGGTTAATCATTGCAGAAAAATACCAAAAAGGTACAAATGTCAGGCATTTGAAAATCTGCCATAGATTTGGAAATCCGCCACAGATTAGAGGCCTGCCATGGATTCGAGTCTTACATATTTATGACAAAATGACGTATTATTTACACCATGATAATTCTAATAATAAATAAATATAAGTATAATATTCGAAACAGTATCTTTGGTAAAGGGATAGTATAGGGATTGTTTAATCAAGCAGCAACCACTTATCTAATGACACAGAATATATACAACGGGGACGTTACCATTGAAATCAGAAATGAATTGTAAATTGTTTCAGATTCTGGTAAAGTGCCGGAGAGACGGCAGACAGAGAATATTGAACAGGTAAAGATTTAATTCACAGTATTCTGTAATGACGTATCAACAATTAGTTTGTGTAGATAACAAATATTAACTATAAGACATAATATTATAATAAAAATCCCTTAAAAGTCCAATGACGCAATCGCCCCCCTTCCGTGTCAGCGAAGGTTAAAAAATTTAATGCAAAAACATGTATTTACCTTAGAAGCCTGGCACACTAATTAGATTTAATCAATAAGATTTTAAAAGTTCTTAAAACCCCATACTTAAACCGTACACATTTCCAAATATCAACCCGCCCTCTGACAGAAGATCTCATTAGATACCGTCTGAAAAGCAAATTAAAATGGCTTACTGGAAAAAAAGATGATTATATAAAGATTGCACTATATATTTGTTACTCATTCAAAATCAGATGATTTGCTGAGTGTATTTTTTTTCAGAAATATGTAATTCGATAAAATGTTTACCCGTCTTATCAAATTTAGATCAACACATTTTTAATATTAGGTCATATATACGACTTTAATAACATAGTGTAGAACTTTCGATCAAAAATTTATTTTGATGATAGTGATAATGCATGACTTCATTTCATTTGGGTAACACCATTCAATTTCATCTTTCAGGCAACCTGGAGAAAAACGAAAGAGGATATATCTGATGAGGTATTTGTGAATTTTGTTACATACTTATAAATATTAGGACATTTTTAGTTCAACATTTTCACCTGAAATCATACATGTATAATCTAACAGTAAACAGAAACATGAGCTATTTTTTCTGTAATAAAATGTTAACGTTTTTGGAAACTTAAATGAAATTAAAACTTATCAATTCAACCTTTGATAAGTGGACCGTAATATTAAACATTTTCTTCCAGGTTCTACACTCAAAGATAACTGGTGTCGGTAAAGCAAAGCGGAAAACCCGACGCGGCAAGAGAGGAGGTGTGAGGCGTAAAATGCAGGTCAGTTATCTCCTTTTACACTATAACATATTTTATTAAATATTTCCGTTTGGCTTTTAGATTTTAAATGATCATAAGAGTTACGAGTATGCTTATTTGTACTTTCAAAATCTTGTTTTCCCTGAAAATTCCACATTTTTCCTCAGAAATTGCAGCGTGAACACAAGATGTTAGAGGCCGTGGTAGGCGATTGGATCAAGGATATCCGTCACAAGATGGAAGGTACTCCGGCTTTTATTATCATTTGCATTCAATTAAAAAACACCCTTGAAATATTTCTGCAGGCTATGTGGTCCAAATTACTGAAATAAACAACACTAAACTATTTCTATCCCCTTCCAAATAATTCCTTATTTTCAATTTATTTAATCTTTATTTTGAAGTTTAATTTTCATTTCATTTATACCCTATTGATAACAATTATTTATTTCGATGACAAAATACTCCTCATCTATATCATTTTCCCCATTAATTTTGTTCTTCCTTTATTAAAAATATTTTTTTTCTTGTTTTACCTTTGGTTGTTTTGTTTTCTTTATGACCTTGACCCTTGTCCCCAGCTCCTCAGTCAGACCACGCCCCTTCGCGTGACGTCACTGTTGACGTGCTGGCATCTGACGTTGATGAAATGTCAATCACTCACAGGTAGAGAGAATTGTTAATTTCAAGTATTGATTAAATAGAATAATCAACTGTATGACCCTCACATTTCTTTTCCACGAAAAATTTCCAGTAGGACAGTCCCTTTATTAAATGGTCATTAGAGTACTGCCACATGTTGTTATCAATAAAGCTGCATATCGAAAGTTTGTTAGAAGTGCAAACATATCAATTAAATAAATTCAGCAGAACTGATAAAGGAACACCAATCCATGAATAACATAGCAATTCATTCACTTATTTAGAGACTGTCTGGTCTCTTGTGAACAATTTAGAATTTTGATTAAAATATTCCATATTGTCTCTATGAGAAGAAAAATAAGCACAATCTCATTTACTTAATGCAAAGGAGCAAACATGACTTTAGTTTAAAGGTGTTGGTAACTTATTGAGAATTTTGTAAATAATTTTTTTCAGTGTTTTCAAAATATTGACCCCATGGTCACAATGTCCGGTCAAAACTCTTACGGTTAATTGTTTTGTATGTTATAAATTTGCGTTATGGTGCAATGAATCGAGACTTCTGTATCGAAAATACAACAATATCCGTTAATTTTTGCGCGAAGACAACATAAATTACATGATATTTGCTCTATGATACGCAGGTATGTGAACAAACTTTTGGTATGCAGCTGTATTCATAGAATAATATAAACAGGAATGTGCCTTCATATTTAGTTTCCATTAAAAATTACCAGAGAGAACTCTCCCTTTCGTCATCAGACAAATAGTATGTCTCAAATAAACTATTAATAATGTGAAGGTAACGCTGTTTTTCGAGGCATTTTCAAATGTTTCAAAATCTTAACTTGAAATCATTGAGTCGATACTTTATTCGATCGCCATATTTGTGTAAATAAGAAGGCGGAATTCTAAGTATACGTAGCACAATGGGCCGTCATCAGAAGAAGGAGGGCCATTATCATCATCATCATCATCATCATCATCAGCTTTTCATGTTCTTTTGTATTTATTAACATTACATTTAACATTATAACATACTGCATGCAATACTAACTACTAAGTGCTTTTTACGAATTCGAACCTTAGCTCAGACTTAATAAAGGTCAAGCTAAAGCTCGTATCCCCCAGCAGGAGGTAAGATGTTTTATATATTTTGGCTTCGTGTGATTTCAGTTTTATATCAGAGTATGCGTTGAATATCATTTTCTTTCTCTCCACAGCCATGTTGACCCCTTGTTGGACTACGAACATAACTTCCCTCAAGAGGTGAGTTGACTGTATATTTTGTTATCATTCGAAATTTTCAAAAATGTAGACTTAAAAAGATGTTCAAAAAGGAGGCACAGTGAAACCAAAGTAATTGTCATTGATAACGAGGGTTATGGTAGTTTCACCGATAGTAAATGGAATGTTTCTATTCTTTAGTCTCAAAAACTTATTTCAAAATAATGTCAATGTACCGACCATTTCGAAAATATTTCAGTTGGTAATCCCTTCACATCTTTCATGTTTTCAGATCAACCACGTGACTTACAACCCAGGAGATGCGCGATCACATACGTGTACCGGAAGTTCTCAGGCTATCAAGGATGGCTATAGTTACCATGGCAATAACTCCACCTTCGCTCCTGTAAGCGAACAGATGGAAATGGTTTCTGGATATGTAGACAAAACCACCGGATATGGACAAGAAGTCACTGGATGTGGATATGGAAATGGAAATGAGGGCACTGCATGCGGACATGGAAGTGGGCATGAATATGCATGTGGATATGGAAATGGCCAAGAATATGGATATGGATATGGACATGGATATGGAAATGGATATTCTGATGGCAGCTCCTTCTACAGATACTTTGATTAGATGAACTAGCTATTGAACGTTTTAATGGCATGTGTATGCAAAATGCTCTTTTTTACCCCAACATTGTTTTTATTGGAAGTGTTTTATGTGAGCATGATTTTTATACAGAGATTTTTTGTAGGTAGTTATGTTCCTGATGACAGGACATTGGATTATATTTATTTTTTACATAAAGGAGGGGCAAGTATATCAGATTTTCATGATGAAATTAAAATGACCAAAGCGTATTTGTTGCGTTTAAGAAAGTATGTTTTCTTTATTATTATTATGAATAACTTTTAAAAAAAATTATGCAATATATCATTATGCCAAAAATGCCGATTTAACCACATTTCTGGTCTTTTAAACTTAAGAATGAGATCTGAAAATGATATTCCTTGCAATCAATGTTTATATTTTTGTACTTCTACGCTTGTTGAAATTAAAATCAAATTTATTTTATTACATTCTCATCGTTTTACTTTCCAACATTCAAAGGGATAAACATTAGTGGCGGTTCATAAATTTTATAAGGGAGTTGGGGTCACCTATTGAAAACAAGTCATCAAAACATGGTTTCTCTATACCATCAACCGTTATATTAAAATTATTTAAAATTTTACATCAATACAAACTCGATATGTTGCTCTTTGATAGAACCCTTTAGGGATACACGGTATATCGACATTAGCGTTGACCAAATGCCACCGAGAACGTCCGACTTTCCCGAGAAGCACGTGCATTCCACGCACCGGTGCTTTTAAAGAATCATGTTCTCTATGATTGATACGATAAGAAAAAACATTGGAAAAAAAACTGTTTTGGCTCCTTAGGTTAGGTTTAAGAAGGGAAGGAATGCAGGTTCGAATTCCGGTCGCAATGCCAACTGTGATGATTTTAACGTTAATTAATTTTCGAAATTACAGTTGTGAAAAGGATTGCAATAAAAGATGTTTTCAAGTCGTCTTCAGGAGTTTACAATAATTGTTTTCCCTCCTGACAAGGTTTTAAATCTTGATTGCAAACCTTCTTGTTGGTCCATCATAACTGGTAATGCGGCAAGGAAAGGTTCCAAACAACTTGGACATGGATCATCGAAAATAAACGTCTCTAAAACAGCTGTACATGTCAAGAGACGACGATCAAACACCTATTACTAAACATAGGGATGTAAAGGGGTCAACGCCCCTTGTATTTTTGAACTTTATTTACCAAATGTAATCGTTACATGTATAAAACAAATACATCATTGTTCCTTCAAATTAAGTCATAAGTAATGAAACCGGCTTTTCCGGCTACGAATTTTGTAAATGTAAGTTGAGAAGTTTTACGAGTTTACGAGCTGATATTCAGCTGAGGTTGAAATTGTTTCAGATCGCATATAAATTATAGTGGACTCCAGCTGTTTTAGAGACGTTTATTTTCGACGATACATGTCATTTTGTTCCAAATATTAAGTTATAGGTTTACAGCAGCATTTCATCAAAGTGTGCAGTGCGAGTTAGGAAACATTTGTTCTTAGTTCATTTTCCAGATGTCAAGCAATACCGATCAATTGTCATTTATTAGAACGACTCATAAGTGATAATTCATACTTTCCTAGAAAGGGGCACAGAGTATATTGTTGTAGTAAAAAATTTACAACTTCATAAATGGCATAATTTAATCGAGAAGCAGAAAGTCAACATCTTAATACTTATCAGTTCAGTATATTGACAGTAAACAGGTTAAATTTGTGATCGAAAACTGGACAATGGCGCGCGATGATGAGTCAAATGTAATTTTATAAACTAAATTCCATCAGACACAACGATACATATTGGTTGGTGGTGTTAAGTTTGACGCTGAATTTCGACTTCCTGACATTTTTATGGCCGCAATTCGATTTCCATTGAAAAGAAGAAAATATCGTTATTTTACTTTTTAGAGATAAAGATGCAAGTTAAGGGAGGCGATTTGAACTGAACTCAGGACAGACGGTATTTTTGCTCTCAATCAATATGCATAAAAAAATCTCTGTGTCCCTTTAAGAGCTACGTTAAGGCGCCTTCGATGAAGATTAAAATTTATGCTGTATATATGAATTCGACGTTATTTAGGAACCTCCTTGATTTCAACGAAGTTTACCTTAAGAGCTAAAGAAAACGACATTGATGATGGCACATTTATGATTAGTATATCCTTATACTAAAGAGGTTGGGAAAATTAAAACAAAGTTGTATAATCGTTATGAACTTACCTTCAATTTTGAACAAGGAAAGACAAAGATACATCGAATTTCAAATGTATATTTCAACGATACCACTGACATACCAATAACTAATTGAGGTTACAACCATCTCATTTATTTCATTTTCATTTTCAAATAGCACGTCCATATACAAATTGCCATTATTTCCTGATTTATAAAAGTAAACCTCAAACGTGTCAAAAACTGAAGCCTTTCTAACATTTTAAACATTGATCATTTGTCATATCCAAGCACAAACTGTGTCCCCCGAATTCGTAAAAATGATCAACCAACGTATTCAACACAATTTCAAATATAGTTCAAAGCTCTACTCTTGGACAGGAAGCTTCATTAAACTGTTGCTTATCAACGTTTCGAAAACACATAATAACGTACTCCGTAGTCAAATTCTGGATAGTTAAAATCTTCATAACCAGATGGAAATAAGTCACTTTACACTCTTACTATTAATATACTCCCTATAATGATCAGCTCAAATCTTCAGATGGAAAAAGGGAAGGAGCAGACGGCAGACGATCCTCTAAAACAGTTTTTAAGCCTCAGATGAAGAGATGAAAGAAGCAGACGGCAGACGATCCTCTAAAACAGTTTTTAATCCTCAGATGAAGAGGTGAAAAAAGCAGACGGCAGACGATCCTCTGAAATAGTTTTTAATCTTCAGATGGAGAGGTGAAAGAAGTGGACGACAAACGATCCTCTATAAACAGTTTTCAATCTTCAGATGGAGAGGTGAAAGAAGAAGACGGAAGACGATCCTCTAAATACAGTTTTCGATCTTGTGTTTGAAAGAAGGAAGAAGCAGACGATGTACGGTCCTCTATAAACAGTTTCCAAATTCAAATGGAAGAAGCAGGCTAAGGGTTCAATACCTTTCCCCATCATTCCCGACCCAGATTGTTCCGTACTTGGCTCGCTGAAGGGTGAGATCAGGGGTAACAATAACCGACATATCTTGACCAGGGTGGTAGTTCTCGCAGATGACCTTCCCGCTTTTAGTCTTGATGGACAGATAAGGATGGGTTGAGGGAAATCCTATGAAGTCCCTTGAAGCTAAGGCCACAAAACCTGCCGGAATATGTGGGGTTTTATCCTCGACGCCAACATTGAAGCCCCCTCCTCCTTTCGGGGTGTCGACTTCAATGCCAACATCAAAATCGACCTTGGATGGGTTGTCCTGGCATTTCCCGTAGATGGTTTCGCCTGTCGCGTTGGCAACGTGAGATGTAGTGTTTCCGCCCATACTGACTCCCTTGAGTAGAAATTTGCAATTCTGTAAAGAGATGTTCCAGCTGGGGTCTCAGAGTCGAAGTAAGCTGCTTGGCCTAGAGATGCAAACTATATATGGTGGTGAGGGTTGGGGGCGATTTATTAAAACCGAAGCGTCTTGCAGTGACCCCACCCCCTCTACCCACCCCCTTCCTACAACCTTCACTATAAGTGTAGACAGTCGATGAATGAAGTGCCTCCCTCAATTTTCCAACCAACCACATTTGTTTGAGTATCTCAAAACCTTGGTGTATTAGAAACTCTGTCATACTCTGTGGCTTTTTAAGAACTTTACCTTTAGACACCTATTTTATATCTACATCAAAGAAACGTAGACAATCATTTGTTTGTATTCATGTGCTGTGTTATTCAACGATATTTTGTCATAACAATATTGTAATAACATCCCTGTGGTTATCCATTTGACGATTGTTACAACACAATAGACCAGCACTTTAGAATCAGCAAGCCAAAGTAATTTATCATAATCAAATTCATGAATCTGTCGAAAATATAACCGGTCTTGTTTAAAATTTAAAAAATGAAATTTGCTAGTCGTTTCTGTTTTCAACCGAAGCAGAAAGTCGGATACATTATGGTTTATGATCATTATATGTCGTTTCACTTTATATAAACTACAGTAAAAAAATATGTCCTCTTATTTAAAAAAAAATAAAAATTCTGCTGACTGACAAATTTCAATTTACATACATTTTCGTTTATCACTGTGTGATACTTTTGTTAAAATGTACGAAATAGCAATGAATAATTCATAGAATAAATTGTCCAAATTGCAATTTTAATTTCCATTGACACTTCATGGCTGATGGAAGTCACAAAAGATGCACTTTTATTCACTCGGAATCGTTAGAAAGATTTCATTTGGGAAGGATAAACCTATAAATTCCAAGAAAATTTATCATATTTAACTGAAGACTGACGAATTCATTTAAGGTTGGAAATGAATGATATTTTTTATGATCGTTTATTCAGGTAAAAGAACCTTTTCTATGTGGGGATAACTTAGTGCCAAGTTGATCTAGCTGATATAAATCCCGTACCAAACACTGTCAATATCTAATTGTCATTCTACATACTTTAGATATTTCACCAAATTCATGTTTGACTAAGTGACGTGCGCTAATGTCTGTTTTTCGAATAAAATCGTTACTTAATTTCTCAATTTGCAGCCACAGTCGGTACTATTCTAAAACTGACACCATTATTAATGTTTGTAATATGATACTTCAGCAGCTCACGCGGTGTCTCTTTAAAGTCTTACTGCGTGAAACAAGTGACGAGTGTTCCGAAGAAATTACAATTTTATGGATTTACAACTTCTTTATTGCAAAGAGATACGACGTTTCGGAGTAGATACTAACACCGGCTTCCGACCGCAGCTTCAATCATCTCATGTTCGGTAACCAGTTTACTGCTAACAAAACATCATCGCGTTTCTAAACAAGATGCCTCTGTTCAAGTCTGCTTCTACTGGCTTATAATGAGAGACAATATGGCAAAATTAGAGCCTAAAAGCTGGACGTAAACATGGAAGAGTGGCAAAGACTTAACAAGGAACGTCAAGACTACCTGTGCAATACGCTTAAGAGTATTGACCGATGGACTGTATAGAGAAGGGGTCATTTTGGGATCGTGGACATACACAAAATTCAAAGCAATATATGTTAGAAAATAGTATCCACACCACCCCCCTCACTTCTGCCTCTCCGTAGCATTTACCGCATGTCCACTAATAAGTACCCGGGCGCTTAATTTATTCATAACCCCCTTGATCCCTGGCGCTTGTTAGAGGCTCTTCTTTCTTTAATGGAAAATGGAGGTTTACATAGCATTAATTGTATTTATCATATGGAGAGAATCAACCATGACAAACACGATATAACCTTTCGTAACCATACATTGAAAGTAAGTTTAATTGAAGACCCGAAATGCAAAACATAATAAACATAAAATATATGATTACTTAACTGAATACCAAAAGAAACTTTGCACCAGATTGACTTGACTGTAATTAAAAAAACTAGAAATAACAATGCTTTGATGTTAAGTATATCTAATGCATCAACATGTCCACAGTAGATTGGAAAACTCCAAATGAACGCTGTGCGGTAAATGAGTGTACACCCTACAAACAAACGTAGTGGGGGTCGAAAATCCCATTGTTCAGAGTTTCAATGCACATCAGGAAAGTGTTCACAATCACTAACAATTTCATTTTAAAGTTAAATATGGAATGTGGCCACCCCGTGTAGCAATACAGGCCATGACTCGGCGTCGTACGGAAGACGTCAAACGTCGGATTGGATGAGGTGGCAGGTGGTTCCATTCATCTTGCAGAGCTTGAATCAACTCTTGTCTGTTGGCAGGAATGTGTTGTCGGGCCCGAACTCGCCTGTACAAGCGGTCCCAGAGGTGTTCAATTGGTGATAAGTCGGGAGAACACGCTGCCCACGGTAAGACATTGACGTTGTTGGCGGCCAAAAAGTCCTGTACGATACGAGCTGTGTGGGGCCTGGCGCTGTCTTGTTGAAACAGAACACCCAGGGGCTGTTGTTGGAGGTAGGGCAGCCCCACTGGACGAAGGGTGTCATCTCTGTAACATTGCGTGGCGAGATTACCGTTGATGACGATGAGTGGCGTCTTCTGGTTCCCACAAATGCCTCCCCAGTCCCCACACCATAACGCTACCACCACCGTAGGGAACGACTTATCTAACGCAGCAAGCAGCTGTCCATTCACCTCTGCGACGGTAAACACGCTGTCTGCCATCAACTCGAAACAAACAGAACCGAGATTCGTCTGAAAACACCACGCGTTGCCACTGCCGACGTTGCCACCGTCTCACTGTATTCGCCCATCGTAGTCGTCTGCGTCGATGTTCAGGAGTCAATAACTGTCCTCTGAACGGACGGAAGGTCAGGATACCGCCGTTGTCTGTGGGCTCACCCGCCGACCCAAAGCATCCCATGCTGATGACGTCACCGTCAGGAAGCGGTCTTCCCGTGGCGTGGTGAACCGTGGTCGTCCAGTCCTGGGCCTATCCGATGTCTGTCCAGTCTGTCTGAACCGTTGCACCAAATGTCCAACTGTAACACGGGTACAGCCAAAGGTTCCTGCAACGTGAACGTGCGTGGCCCCCATATAAATCATTCCCAGTGCTCGGTGACATTGTCCTGCTGTAAGTCTTGGCATTTTTCAGTGTTCTTTTTGCATTGAGGTTGTTTGACATTGCTACAGTAGGTAGTTTTGATCAAAAACTAAAAATCGTAGAAACCTAATTCTTTTACTCTTTTCTGGGCCCGGTTGTTCGAAATGCCGTTATTTTAACGGACCATTAACTACTAATGGCCCGTTAAATTACTAATGAAAAGTTAGTTAACAGCACGTTAAAAATGGGTTGCTCAAAGTTATATTTAACGTGCTGTTAACTAATGATATGATTAGGCCTAGTGGCTAACATAATGTTAAGTACTTAACCATTACCCACAATGCAATACATTCTTTCCCATGATTCCCTATCGACATGGCGTCTCCATCAACTGAGCTCCATCCAGTTCCCACCCCTGAATCAAAGAAGAGAAAGAGAAGAAAGAACTTTACAATCGATGAAGAAAATGTCATACAGGCAATGTATAGTGAAAATTCAGAAATACTCAGTCAAAAGTTTCTTCAGACATCACAAACAAGGCAAAACATGAAATCTGGCTAAACATCACTGACAGGGTAAATTCAAAGGGAGTTTGTTATCGGACAGTGGATCAGGTAAAAGAAAAATGGGGAAATATGGCCCAAAAAGCAAAAAAAAACATTCACTGACTTTAGGATTCAACAGAGGAAGACAGGAGGGGGCCCCCCACCTCAAGAAATAAGCTATGCCACAGCCAACATAATTGATGCGATGAAAGACACAGCGTCTTTTAGTGGCGTTCCTGGAGGAATCGACAGTGAAATTCTCCCTACTGGTAAGAAAATTAATGTTACATGAACCCTTTCTATACTCTTATTAACTTTAACACAAAATAAAAGTGTCCTAGTGCACTAAAAATTGTTTTTTTCCCCCCTACAAGTGCTTTGTCAGAGCCAATTCAGAGATCGGCAAATTACATAAAATTAACTTACTTTTCAAATTATTCTACGCATGAAATGATATGAAATACTGAGTAAATGACTATGTAACCCCAATGCAACAATACAGACTAGCTTAACTTACCATTTTAAGTTATCACTCAACAAAATACTGCCATCTATTCATTTCTACAACCAGCGTCCATGTCAACTTGTTTTGAAAGGAAAAGGAAATGACAGTCAGCGCCACCACTTAACCTCAGTTATCCATTCAGACAGTATAGTCTCTTTCAGAAAAGAAATTTTTTCTAATAGATTTTACTGCCACTTCAAACACCTTTCGTTTAATGAAATCCATTATTACTTATATTTGATTTTTCTGTCTCTAGTCTTTTTTACACTCTTCAAAAAATAAATTAAATTAACAATTATCAATATTCTAAAAGATAACATGGCAAAATTATAAAGGAAATTTATATAATTTTTTGAAATGTAATATCATGTTGTTATGAGATTTAAAATTAGGTAAAGATATCTATATATAACAAGGTTCAAAATAAAAAACAGAAAGCTTTTAATTGGTCCCAAAACTTCTTTATTTTCGTTTTAACAAAGATAATCAACTTCCATGTTAATGTATATATTCTTAGACATTTTTAGCATTTAACATACATATTTACAAAAATCCAAGGTTCACTACATTACAGTTACAAATAAACCTCAGTAAATGATTCTATTGCACTTCATCATAAGATAGATATATATTTTAACAGATTTCACATTTACATGATTACAGATGTACTTTGTGGAGAGGTTTCTAATGAACAACCTGATGAACCCTCCCCTGATGCAAGTTTGACTGAGCGTGAAAGCACAACTGTGAGCTGTCCACCTCCAATAGCTGCCACCACCTCAGCTTCCACAGCATCAACTATAAGCACTCCTACTTCATCAGCGAAGAAGGTAAAGAAAATGAGGTACACACAAGAGGACGTTTTGTCAATGCAACATCGGGTGCTTGAAGGGCAAGTCCAGCAGCAGGAACTTGAAAAAACAAAAACAAATCTTGAGACCCAGAGACTAACCCTACAAATCGAACTTTTACAACGTTTGTTGTCTCAACATGATTTGGAAATAAATTTGAATCCGACACAACTACTAATGTCAATGTTAAATTAGTTTGAATTTAAGTATGAACTGTTTTTGTAAATAAAATATTCTACATAATATGAGTTAGTAATATAAATGAAATTTAACAATTGATTTACATAATGAAATACAATAAATATTTCCATAATATGTTTTCAAAAAGCATTCATGTGATAAATTGTTGTATTTGATATGTTATCTTAAATGGACTGAAATGATTGTAATTTCCTACACTTGAAATGTGAAAACTTGAAGTGATTGTGGATGATTATACTTCACAATCCTACATTATCAATTAATTCATTTATGTATTTATTCATCTATTATCAAAAGATTTTGTCATCTTCATTGTTCTGCCCTTCTGTAAAGAAAATATTCATTTTACACTGCAAACTATTTATTTTTCAATAAAATCCTCTTTGTTTTTATGATATCACTATTAATAGTCAAAGGGAGATAATCCTACCAGTAAGTGAAATTGATATTATCTCCCTTTGACCATACTAAAATGTTGTGAATCTATTTCAACAACTAAAAACCCTTTACCAACAGAAATTGATAAAAATAAATTAACACTAATGATTAATGAATATATATTTACACTAATTCTTTAAAGACTTTTTCAAGTTCATTGTGATTTCTTCATGAAATATTATGTGATTTTTGTATTTATGTAAAAGGAAGAAATCTAACTCATCTTTTTACCTAATTAGCAAAGAAAGTGTTTGCTATATGATCCCTGATGCCCTTGCCATCATTTCTTCCATTATTATTTTGCAGACTTTTCCGGGCTTCATACGGATCTGAAAAACGGGAGTTAGAATATGTTATTATTTAATAAAATTTAGAGACCAATGAATAATTTTGAACATTAAAAATAAGACTGAACATTAATAATTATTATTCTAACATTCTGTAATGTTTTCAGATATAAAACAATCACTGAACACATTTAGCTAAATGTAACCGGGTGTAAATATTGCATTTTAATATATCATATTAACATTTTATCATCATTTATACTAAATAAGTTAAGATAACTTATTTAGCTTAAGACCATAATGTTTCCCTTTAAATATCTAAAATATCCCTTGTCCACAAACAACTCATCGGAAGACAGTTAAGCGTTTTCCTCAAAATTCGTAGGGGAAATGAACTTTATTTCCCATAAACGCGTACAGTTAGCTGTTTTTTTGGTTTCCTATCAGCAAATATTTATTTAGATGATTAAAAGTAAACATCCAAAATGTAATCGACCAGCGATCAAGGAAGCACATATTCACGTGTGGGAGATTATTGCATATCATTAGATGACGTAATAAAGATCAAGTTTTATCTGACAGTAGGATATACGCATTTGAACTCCGAACTACCTAAATATTGAGTATGTGTCCATGTTTCACAGTGTTTCGCCATGTAATCATTTCAATATTGATAAAAATGATGATCACAATAATAATGGATGATAATGATTGCTGATGATGATAAAATTTACATTGGATACAGTTGTGTAAGTATACTTAATAGTTAGTAAAAGAGTAAAATATATATAGTATAAGAGGCATCTCTCCGTGACATATCGCTGTTTTGTTTACGAATCTTAATGTCATATTGTTTGACACCAATTCAAACCCTCTCACATATTCAGCTCTAAATGAAAGTCTATGATAATTACCTGTTTTAAATGGAACACTAAAACATCCCTTTACATCTTTTTACATGAATAGTATACATAATATACAAATAATATCTTAATTCGAACAAATCGTAGCAGGCAAAAGCTTAGCCTTTGTTGTTGAAATAAATTATCATAATTGTCAAGTATAATTCTACTTTTGTAAAAAAGTAGCACGACACAATTTCAATCAGAAAAGATTGAAGTCCGCCAGGATCTAGGTGCTCGGCAACTTCGTCTACAGTAGAGAATTGTTCTACAGGCAGTTTGGTTTGGGGGCAATGCTACACTGAATGTCAGTGCAGTACCCCTAGTTCGCTAGTTCCAGCCGATGCTCGCAGTTTTCATTGCAATGCATTGCCACAATGGTGTTGCCATATTTATTATCTTTAAAGGGTGAAATTTGATAGGAAGAGATTATCATGCAACAAGAAAGAACTGCATGCGGCCATTTCTGTGTTTACTCTTCACCATTTGAGGTAGATAAAGTGTATATAGCATAGCTTGCATTGTCTTGCAATTGAGACTGAGATCACTATATTTATCTAAAATAAAACGTGCAACTGTCCCTTTTAAGCTAGGTTCAGACCTCTTATATAAGCGTGTTTGATCACTAATTATAACAAATCAAATAAAAAACAAACAACATTCCAAACACCTAGCTGTTACTTATCTATGACTATTTATATGAATATTTTCAGTAATAAACAACGCACAATAGGAACACTATGTGAGCATGCGCATGGGCGTACTTGAATGAAAAGGCTGACAAACTAAAGAATTGAGGAACTTTGATCAACACAAAACGTGTTTCCACACTATTAATATAGCTAGATAAAAATGATAAATCAGCCAATAAATATATGAGTTTTAAGATATGGACAAAAACGACAATTTGATTTGAAATCGCATCAATGTTAATTCTCTGACAATTTCACAAAATGCACCAAAAGACCTTTACTTGTTTTGCAATATGTTGTTATCTTAATGACGCATTAGTTTTAAAGATAAGATAGCGTAGATTGTAACTGTATATAACAGATGTTTGTCAACACATTTGAACATTGAACAAAGACACTGCCAACAAGGTAAATATCGTTTTTTTTTAAATGTTGATATCTGATTTGGATATACCGACAAATATTAATGGGTTTGCATGGGCTGTGAAAATTATTCATTTGTCTTTGAATTTCAGATAACAGAATGAAGTTGCTTATAGCCCTTGTGCTGTTTGGCACTGCAGCTACGCAAAAGTGAGTTACTTTTTTATATTAAAAAATACTATATTCTATAATTATGAAATTAACAGCTAAGAAATGTGTTCAGTATGAATGTGAAGTAATGATTTTACCACGGTAAAATCCTTTCAATTTTAAGAACCTACTGTATTTGTAGCAAAGGTCTGATAATAATATGGAAAATAAAATGTTTAAATCATATTCGAAAGTCAGTGAATATTTCATACATGTAATGGTGTATTCTTATTTTTTGAATATGTAAGTAGTCAGATTACAATCGATATCATTTTTAAGGAAACAAATATTTAGATAATGTCTTTTTCAGCACAAACCCCAGTAACGCCGAAAAGGTGTTTAACAGCCAGATTGACACTAACGGAAACCATAAGGTCGAACTGTCAGAGTTGATGGCCCGATTCAACAATTACGATTTGAACCGTAAGTCAACCAATCTGCTTTAGTTACTTATTAACCCAGGGCTTAATTTCGGATATCCACTAAAGTAAGGGACAGGAAAATTCGTACACAAATCATCAGCACTTGGATCTTGTTATGAAAATATAATCAATGAAAGACATTGGCAAATATGACACCTTCTTATTTCTAAAAAAATGGAATGACATAAAAAAACTCCAAACTTTAAAGTCTGTCATGTACGCTTTATCTCGTATTGTAACGATAACGCTAGTGGGAACTGATTGTCCCCGTAGATCTACATGTATATCTGACTTCAGTATTTATTCAGTTTTTAGCTCATCAGGTCTGAAAGACCCGATGGGCTTATGGCATGGCTAGGCGTCCGGCGTCCGGCGTCCGTCCGTCCGTCCGTCCGTCCGTCCGTAAACTTTTCACTTTTTCGACTTCTTCTCCAGAACCAATGACTCTAGAGAGCTGAAATTTTATGTGCATACTCCTTGGCAAATGGGGATTCTAAATTGTAGATTTCGTGACCCCATGACCCCAAATGGGGTCACAAGGGTCAAAACCTTAAAAATCTATTTTAATCTTCTTCTCCAGTTCCAAAAGGTCCAGAGAGCTGAAAAGTTGTGTGTAGACTCCTTGGGCACTGGAGATTCTAAATTGTAGATTTTGTGACCCCTTGACCCCAAATGAGGTCACAGGGGTCAAAACCTGAAAAACCTATTTTCATCTTCTTCTCCAGTTCCAAAAGGTCTAAAGAGCTGAAAAGTTGTGTGTATACTCCTTGGACACTGGGGATTCTAAATTATAGGTTTGGTGACCACTTGACCCCAAATGGGGTTACAGGGGTCAAAACCTAAAAAACCTAATTTCATCTTTTTCCCTAGTACCAAAAAGTCTTGAGAGCTGTAAAATTGTGTGAAGACTCCTTGGCCAACGGGGATTCTAAATTATAGGTTTGGTGACCACTTGACCCCAAATGGGGTCACAGGGGTCAAAACCTAAAAAACCTAATTTCATCTTGTTCCCTAGTTCCAAATAGTCTAGAGAGCTGAAAAATTGTGTGTATACTCCTTGGACAATGGGGATCCTAAATTGTAGGTTTGGTGACCACTTGACCCCAAATGGGGTCACAGGGGTCAAAACCTAAAAAACCTAATTTCATCTTTTTCCCTAGTTCCAAAAGGTCTTGAGAGCTGTAAAATTGTGTGAAGACTCCTTGGCCAACGGGGATTCTAAATTATAGGTTTGGTGACCACTTGACCCCAAATGGAGTCACAGGGGTCAAAACCTAAAAAACCTAATTTCATCTTTTTCCCTAGTTCCAAATGGTCTAGAGAGCTGAAAAATTGTGTGTATACTCCTTGGACACTGGGGATCCTAAATTGTAGGTTTGGTGACCACTTGACCCCAAATGGGGTCACGGGTCAAAACCTAAAAAACCTAATTTCATCTTTTTCCCTAGTTCCAAAAGGTCTTGAGAGCTGTAAAATTGTGTGAAGACTCCTTGGACACTGGGGATCCTAAATTGTAGGTTTGGTGACCACTTGACCCCAAATGGGGTTACAGGGGTCAAAACCTAAAAAAACCTAATTTCATCTTTTTCCCTAGTTCCAAAAGGTCTAGAGAGCTGTAAAATTGTGTGAAGACTCCTTAGACACTGGGGATCCTAAATTGTAGGTTTGGTGACCGCTTGACCCCAAATGGGGTTACAGGGGTCAAAACCTTAAAATCCTACTTTCATCTTCTTCTCCAGTTCCAAAAGGTCTTGATAGCTTAATAGTTGTGTGTAGACTCCTTGGACAATGGGGATTCTGAATTGTAGGTTTGGTGACCCCTTGACCCCAAATGGGCAATGGGCATTTTTAATTTGATTGTGAATACACTGCCCATGACCCCATGGTCTAAACCCAAACACCTATTTCTATCAAAAGTCTGATGAGCTACAGAGCCCATGGCTCTATTTTTTTATTTTGATTTCGGATGATTAATTTTATGTTTCCAATATGACTAATGTATATAATTACAAAAAGTTCATCCAATCCCAAAAAATCAAAATTTTCCTATCTTATTTCATCAAAGGTTTATTTCATTATCAACATTCTGCTTAAAACTTGAATTTCAGGTAGACTTTAATTTGTGTTATATATCAATGTTAACTTAAACCTTAAGAAAACTTACTTTAATTATATTTTGCTGATATATTTGATATCAGACTACACTTGGGTGAGATCTTATAAGTTTTGTAATAGTTTAAATCAATAAAAATAGTTTATAAACGAAGGTACCAAGTTTGTATGAGCTATGCGGATCGATTTCTTAAAATGACTCAAAAGGCGCTCACACTAAAATGGCCGCTTGCAGTTCGACTTGATACACGATAATTTCTTCTGTGAGTATGTATAACCACTTTGACTTAATATATTTGACCCACTGTTGAAAACTCGCTTCGCATAAGTTAATACTTATATGTTAATATCTGAAGAAACAAAATCTAAAAAAACGTGTTACGGTGCCTGTAACAATCTTGTTCCCCTTCCTCCCAGATGATGACAAGGTCCCTATTGCTGAGTACCTCAAAGCAACAGGAGGGGTTGGACCAGGTCCAGCTGCCTTCTTCAGTCTTCTGGACCCAAACAAAGATGGTACAATCACCAAGGCCGAGATGACAGATGTTTTAGCCGAATTTGACTTGGACAGTAAGTTTTGAAGCGATACCAGTTAAGGGGGCATGTATTTGCATCTTCAAGTAGCTTGTTTGATAAGGTAGGTCATGTGAATGTTGTAGCCTCACATTTAGAAATTGATGATGAAAATGAGGATATAGAAGCTTTTTTCTCGAAAATCTTCATAGCATATATGATTATGGTAAGCTCTATGTTTTATTTTAAAAGTTTGGTACTTTTGTTTTCTTACACCTTCATGAATGTAGACTTGTTGTCCGGTACGCGTACCAATTAAATAATAAATCTCTTAATTATGATCGTTTTGGGGAACGAAAAATAAGAAAAGGCATCTCATTTTGAAATACTATGGAAATAACAGTATTTACATGCATAATGTTATGTTCTAGATTTGTTATCTCTCGGTTATCCAAACATTATCTCCAATGAAATAACGGTATGTCACCCTACTTGTTTAGTAATTATGATAGGTCGGTATGTAAATACAGTTTCATGTAATCTTTGCACTTTTCAGAGGATGGCACAGTCAACAAACAAGAATTCATTAAGAAATATATTAACGTGAGTAAACAATGTTGCCTTATATGCAGCTTCCTGTTGGTTAATATCAACTAGTATTTAAGTGACTAGAATGTTAACGTTAACATCAACAGGACAGAGCATGTGTATTGATAGTCTCCGAAACAATAGGCCAAACAATAACGTACACATCGAGACTAACTGTAGCTAATTGTACCATGATAATGCTGAACGGCCTTGGTAAATTAAAGAGACAATTTAAGGGTAGCAGGTTGTGATTCTGTTCGAAAACCGGCCAATACAACGTAGCTATCGGATATTTGCACTAAATTTCAAAGCTTAGATAAGCATACGATTAAGTGGTTGGTAAAGTTACATGACTGTATAATCGCAGTCTTAGACTCCTTTCAAACATCACTAAGGATGATAGTAAGTCACTAAGGTTGATAGTAAGTCACTAAGGTTGATAGTAAGTCACTAAGATTGATAGTAAGTCACTAAGGTTGATAGTAAGTCACTAAGATTGATAGTAAGTCACGAAGGTGACCTTAGGTCAATTTCAAACTTGAAGATAAGGAATTAGGAAAGGATGCACGTGCATCAAAGGATGTCCCAATTGTTGACATTTTAAAAGTTTCATTTTTTAATTCTTATATTTGAAAACATTTTTTTTCCAGCTTTACAACACCGTTCTGGCGATGCAGGTGTCTGTTGGAAAGTAAATGAAACTGATAACATTTCCCTGACGATTTGTGAAATATCATCTGAAGTTTGCTCATGCCACAAAATGTAAATAAACTAGTTATACTTATGTTTGTAGCTTTCATATATGATAGAAGTTCTTGACTGACGATTAACACTGCGAATAACACGTCCGGAATGATCATTAATAAAGTTTTTAATTTGAGTGGTGGTTTTGCTGTAAGAAAGAAATTTCTTTGATCTCAAGTTTGAATCTGATTCTGACCCTTTCGTTAACTATAGAACAGCTGTTTGCAACATTATACTAAGCATATTGATGTCAATTAATGAAATGTATATTCGATAATCTGGCTAATCTGGCACTAATCTTGTGGGGATGATAATGCAGGAGACTGTTCATTGGCGAAATTTCGCCTGAAAATTGAACATCACCCTTGGCAACCCAGGGCCGAAAGTCCTGATAGTCTACTGGGGCCTTCATCAGACAAAAACATTTACTTAAACACACTAATGCACACCAATATTTCGTAAACACAACAATTGCACAGATACTACATATCCCCGATATTACTAACGATACGCTCACAGACAATCCACCTTGTAAGTTATGAGGCAAATATGAACGCTTTGAGGTAATAAAGTGTATTTTAAAGGGCAGGAAGTATTTAATGCAAAGTTGCTTACAACCTGAAAAGAAGAAACGTAAACAACGTTGGTTAAACTAAAAACAATGCTAAAACTTTGTTATTAAATCGGTAAATGATAAACATATATTTAATAAACTATATTTCATCCTTTTTTTCTCAGTTCAGAGTTTGGGTAAATTCAAAAGTGAATGCCTAAGTTCTCATATACCTTAAAAGCCAATTTGAAACGGGAAAGCGTGCCTTTAAATCACCCACTCTTTATTTGAGCAAATGAATGACTCCGCCTCATTGACAGAATATACATGTCAAAATATGCCTGAAAAAACCCTTAAAATTAAATAAATTGCATAAAAAAATCAGCTTTCAATGCTAGTACTGATCATTATTTCGTTTCCACAACCTACATGTATAAAAAAGGAGGTTTGACTCCAAATTTCTTATTCGAACTTCTGAACATGCGCTGAAAAGGATCGTTTTAAAATCGTTACCAAACACTTTTTCCAATCTTCTCGTATCATTGAAGCTGTTTCATTGATTGTTGTTTCATAACAGGACTAAAGGGCGATTTTTTTGTGTAAACCGAACATCAGGTGACTTCGGGTGGTGTTAACCGAACATCAGGTGACTTCGGGTGGTGTTAACCGAACATCAGGTGACTTCGGGTGGTGTAAACCGAACATCAGGTGTTAACCGAACATCAGGTGACTCCGGGTGGTGTTAACCGAACATCAGGTGACTCCGGGTGGTGTTAACCGAACATCAGGTGACTTCGGGTGGTGTTAACCGAACATCAGGTGACTTCGGGTGGTGTTAACCGAACATCAGGTGACTTCGGGTGGTGTTAACCGAACATCAGGTGACTTCGGGTGGTGTTAACCGAACATCAGGTGACTTCGGGTGGTGTTAACCGAACATCAGGTGACTCCGGGTGGTGTTAACCGAACATCAGGTGACTTCGGGTGGTGTTAACCGAACATCAGGTGACTTCGGGTGGTGTTAACCGAACATCAGGTGACTCCGGGTGGTGTTAACCGAACATCAGGTGACTTCGGGTGGTGTTAACCGAACATCAGGTGACTTCGGGTGGTGTTAACCGAACATCAGGTGACTCCGGGTGGTGTTAACCGAACATAAGGTGACTTCGGGTGGTGTTAACCGAACATCAGGTGACTTCGGGTGGTGTTAACCGAACATCAGGTGACTTCGGGTGGTGTTAACCGAACATCAGGTGACTTCGGGTGGTTGCACGTCAGCAATAGAGACTATGAGACGCACGAGACATTCGTAGGATGAATAGCCAATCATATTTAACTCCGTGATTCCCAAATATCAAGTAATGTGGTTGACTTCAAACTCAAATCGAAGACCAACCTTTTTAACGACACATCATGATATAGTCGGTACTTAGTGCAGTGATAAGATTTTATTTTCTTGTTAAGGAACACTCACGTTATTGGTTTCATAAATTTCTTATAAAAAAGTAAAATGTTATTTTTAACAAGTGAAATATATAACTATATATCTTTTGTAGAATCCATATCTCGTCAAAGTTTGATATAAATATTTTTGACTTCATAAACACTTGTTCAATAAGAACGCTTATCAGAATGAAAGTATGAACACGAAATTGTATATCTTTGAATTTTGAATCACAATCTTAATCTCTTATGTGAAAAATGACGCTGATAAAATGAACATAAAATACATTTACATACAATTAACTCATACACATAAAATATATTTTATTGTGTATCTTTAACAGTAACCAGTGAGTAGATGTATTGTGCATCTCCTAATATTTTATGTATGCTTCAATCACTTTGTGGCTTTGAACAGGCACATGTACGTTATAACACTTACGTTATTCAAACATTCCAATGGACGAAGTCTTTAGCTCTTTGCAGGATTAATAACGAAATAATAACATCATATTCACTACTACTCAATGACATTTGGAGTATATAAACTGAACCAACCAAACGAATTATTTAAAAAAAACGGAAAGGGCATGATGTAAATCAGATCATTGACAGCTATCTTTTTAGTCTGATAGGTGAAACAATCAGTTACTGTAAATGTAAAACCTTATTCATTATTGTAACTGCTTTTATTTATTGAAATGTTGGTTATTATAGTGTTATATTTTTCCATAAATGGAACAAAAGGGAAACAGGCTTTTGAAAAAGAGTATATTTCAATGAAGTTTTGTGAGATATTGATTTTGTTTTGTTAATGTCAAATCTTTTTTTAGAATAAAATCATGTGTTTTTATCGAAACTTATCTTTCGTATCAAGTGTCAGAATAACCATATATTATATTAGACATGATAACTGCTGACAGAGCAAACACCCGTGATAACCATCAAACGGTCAGCGAGATGGGCATAGTTATCACACATATCCAAATATCCAAGTTATCATTTTACCTACACCATATGGATATAACTGACTCGATTTTGTTTTCTAATAAAAATATGAAATGTGTAAAGATAAAACAGTTTTATGAAGAAGTTAACTCCGCTGTCATATTTACCGTTCCATGTGCATATTGAGCATTTCCTGGCTGTCAGTTGGACAATTTTAAGCCGGTAAATAATTAAACGCACTAGCGCACGCCAATATTTCGTAAACACAACGAACGCACGGATACTGCATATCTCTCTATAATACTCACTCAAGTAATCTACCTCGTAAGTTATTTAACAAATATTTACGTATTCAGGTAGTAAAGTGGATTTTTAAAGGTTATGTTACATTAAATCCGCATGAACTATGATACCGAAAATATTAAATTTTAGCTCATAACCAGAAAAGCGGAAACGGCAGCCGCTATGGTCAATCTAATAACAATGCTAATACTGTATTATCAAATCGGTTAATTTACAACATTGCTTTCATAAAACATATTTCATGATTTGTTCTCAGTTCAGAGTTTAAGAAAATTCAATAGCTGCACACAGTACTAGTTTAACCGTTTCCAAGTGTCAATAATTTATCCGTTTTGTGCACAGCTAACCATAGATTTTTATATGCCCAAGCCAACAGCGGCTGTCTTAACGTTTTCATTGTTGATTGCAGGTAAATTGTAAAGAATGTTTAGTATTTCATTGCATCGAAAGAAGGTTTAAGTGAAGGCATAAGTCCTCGTAGAGCTTAAAATAGCCAATTTAAACCGTAAAAGCGTGCACTAGTGCCTTTAAGTCTTTTAAGTCTTCTTTTCCGGAAAAAGCAAAGTCAAAGAATTTGGATCCGAATTTTCAATGATATTGGCTTAGTTATGAAATAATTATTGTATGTTTTTAATTCTAAGCAGGGGCAATCTGAATAAGATCCTAATATTAATAAAGATTGTTCCTGATTTACGCCACTTGTCAGTCCAAGAAATGGTTCTATCTGTGTCGAGCAAGGTGGCTGCATGGACGTTGTTCATTTCAGCACGTGATGCACGGGATTCATGAATGTCATGTTTCAAGGTTGCATGTTTCCCGTGCAGAAACAGAAACAGCCGGAAGTTCAAGAAGAGTTTGTTTTAGAACAGAGGTTGTGTAGAAATTAATGACGGAACTATCTCTATGGGGAGAGAATTTTGATAATAAAATTAATACCAATCAAGAAAATATCTAGCAAGTGATTTGTTTAGCCGTATGTAACTTGTATTGTGGAAAAATAATTAGAATTATGCATACAATAGCATAATTCTTAAAATAAGTCAGTGTACCTTAATGATTTTCAATTTTTTATTTATTTTTCATTAAAATATTGTGCATAGATATGTAAGCCATATTTATAATTTGCTAATATAACATTAAAACCCCAATGTTAATTGATAAACTCACCAAAATATGGAAGAATGAAAGCTTTAATTAAGTCCAAAAAATGAGCAAGCAATGCTGACTCAAAAAAAAAAAACATATGGCCAAATTATTTCAAATTAATATTTTTTAAAAATCTATAGATAACAACATATTTTCACTTGAGGCATGACATATAGATTATATATCTTTGAATTATTACAAGTATCAAAATATGGCAAAGATTTATTTTAAACGATGTTTCACTTCACTAAACCGTTTTCATTATCTAGATCATTATCTGAATTCCAATTCTTAACTGATGAACTTAAGTGTTTTAAACACTAAATGGCGAGTTGGGACTAATATATCCATAATGTTACCCTTGACAAAATGTTATAACGAATTTATCCTACCGGATATATAATTCAACTCATTTAATATACAAACCTAAAATGTATTTAAACCTTTTTCATGATTATAAAAAACTGGATCAGCACTCGAATAGACGATTCAATTGTTAGAGGTCATGTCATAAGTAAGCACTAAATGGTCAATGTTGAGGGTCATCAGTTGAAGTGTTGTTTTGAAATATACATCTTCCCCATTATTTAGATTACATTGAATCTTGCAGTGAGAAGATTCTAACATTTCCAATATATGTAATCATGTTGTCAAGTTTAAGATCGCGGCTACACCAGATGAAGATTAATTGATCGCAAAAATACGATAAACCAATCAAACAATCTGATATATGCAACACCATTTTGTTATTATATATGTGTTGTTTGCATTCATTAATTTCACTTATTTTGCAATTTATTTCTTTATTTTTTTTAAAGGCACATGTTGTTTGACCCCGACCACCAAATGACATACCTTTCAAGACGCTAATTTTTACACATTTATTTCAAGGCAGGCTTTTGTCGCGGCGGATTTTTAAAAATTCATCACTCTGCACAAGTTGGGTGATACCAGTTGTTATCCAAGGTCACGTTGACCAACCAGTGATCGAGAGACTTACACGTTACGATATTGGTATTATGTACATACGGCATACAATTATTTGTTAACAATAAATAGTTAAATTTTAGAATACGTATGTACGTTTTGATAATAAACTTAACAAGACATTTTAAAACCAATTCCGTATATCTGTAATATGTCAGATCGAGACGGAATGCAATAAATTGTGATATCCAACCCAGTCTGTGCAGTGCACCACGTAAGGTTTACCATTATCAATGGACTTTGCGTCACTATGGTTACATGCAAATCCTTGACACATTATGAAACATTTATATATATTTGAGATAAGTAAAGACCAAGCAGTCTACTTCAGAGATCAACAGACATGAAGGCCCTACTATTGATGCTCGTCGTTTCCGCTCTTCTTGTTGGCACTGTTTGTAAGTCCATTCACTTCTAATACTCTGTTCATTAATCTAACATTTTTATTTAAATCTTGAAAAAATAAATCCGTGTTAATGTCTCGTCAAGTTTACCTACGAAATATTTTCTTCATTTATAATATGCAGCTCCTGTAAAACGAGGAAATAGTAATCAATAATTATTCATGTTGACAAAATGTCCATTGTGCATCGTTTACTTAATTGCTATAATTGTACACACAAGGCAAGTTTGCAACTCTAGAATATTTCACGTAAACTTAACATTGCATCACATCACTGTTATAACTATTACTGTACATTCAGAACAGGTGCATGTATCGATGAGAAGATTTATGAAAGACACGTGTATAGACGTGTTTGTTTTTCTTAGCTATACACGCCACGTGTACTCTTATTTATCAAAAACAACAATATAGATTTGTTACTGCTAACATTTCTATTGATTGAATCTTTTTCACAAAGATTTCCTATTCTTGAGAAATAATTGGTAGAACACGTTCAGTTACATGAAGCAATTTCAAGCATTACCAAAGTCCCAGTTAACTAGTTACATTCGAAACATTTTTGAGTTTAGGCAAATTGCCTTCTCGCAGTCATATCATGTCATGTTTCCATGGAATCAACTAATCAGAATTCGCATATAAGTATACACCGATGTTAAGATAAAATTTCTATCTGCATAAAGATATGAACAGATTTTTTTTCTAAAATTATGTCACAAATATTTCTCACAGATTCACAGACATGCCACAGACGCTGCCACTCTGACCAAGAGTGCCACGACCACTGTGCTGGTTGCAGTTCCTGGCATTGTCATATTGACGAAGACAACCATTGTCATTGCCATGACAACGATCCATTTACAGGTAGATTTGAGAATATGGATAAGATTAATGAAATATTTGCAAACTGCCAATCAAGAATATAGAATTTTCACTAATTTTTACATTCACAACAAAGTGAAGAAGATGCACCAAATAGTATTTTTACTTCCTAAGACATGTTGAGGAATGAAAAAATATCTTTTACATAATTTCATACATATAAATGTTTTTCTGTCTTTTTTTATATGACGTTTTATATTTTAATTGTCTTTAGTTCTCTTTGGAAGTCATAATTATGTCTTTCATTATGGAGGGATTGGTTTTTTCAACTTTCGGCTTTGGACATATTTGGTACCAATCTATGGCAGATTGTCTATTTCAGAAGGCAACTGACAAAATTGTTATATTTCCCATGATTATTCTTCACTAGATGTATTTTGTATTTTGTTTTAATATTCGTTCCGTTTCCTTTTCAGATTGAGACAATTTGACATCCTGATTAATATCCAACTCGTTTGCGGACAGCTTATTAATCATTGAAATAAACATTCAAAATACACCTGGTTTGTTATCATGTAATCTACCTACATTGCAAATCGTCTGGCTCAGATAAACATTAGTATTATGATGACCATTAACAAACACAATACAACCTCAAATAAGAGATTTACGTTGTTATCTGAAAGTAATAATTTGAAATATTAACTTATCATACACTATTGCAACTCATATCACGAATATCATGAATAAGTCAACCTTTACTCGCTGTCCATGCATTTATCTAAGGCCAACATATTACCATGATGCAATTATCCTACTTAGCATTAAGGATTCAAAATATTATTAAGTTGGTTAGGTTTGAAGGGCAGATGATTTATTTAGCCAGTAGCTAATGACATAGAGATGACGACAATAGGTGAAAAACACATCTGGGATTGTTTTTTAATATTGGAAAAATCTACCATTGTCAAAATGGTTACAACGAACAGTTTGTGAACGATCGTTGTCCACTTTCCATGTAATTGTTGGGGTGACACCCATTACTGGCGATAGTGTATAGCACAAAACAACCGTTTCAACATCTATCAGTACTTTTTCCCTGAAATACTATATCTCGATAGAAAATAAATTACTTCTTCGAGAAGCGAAACTTTTATGGAATTATGGAATGAATAATGAAAATTCCAGTTTCTGTATTGAACTTAACTATTGAGAGTGATTTACAAAAAACCTTTGGTTATTTTTGTTGAACAATCTGTAAACTGCCTCAAAACGTTATCTTATTGGCAAGTAGTATTGTTTTTGAAGTAATTTTTTCTCTCCCGTCAAGATCATGGAGAGTTTGCCTATGCATTGGACGAGAGATCATTGATACTGATTTGTATACATGTATCAAATTTACATGTACCATTTCAAGTTTTTTGGATTCTTGACAATAAGATAATGTTAAATAATCAAATTATATACACATGGCCCTTTGACAGACATTTTTGATAGAAGCTAGCCATCTTGCACAAAATAGGTACAAACGGAATTAACGAACATAAATGAAAGGGAACATTGACTTTGACTTTGATACTGTTTTATTTATATCATACACACATAACATTCTGAACAAATAAGAAAAGGTACTTATAATTTATATATAAAGCTTTAAAATTATAGATTTTGTTTCATTTGCAAATTGATGCACATCGCTGATAACAACTTCAATATCCACAAAGTGCTTTGTTCAGAAAAGACTGAATACGCCGTATTTTCTTCCACTGGTGATAACGTATTATTTATTTCAGTATATGCTAACTTTCCCCTGATGAAGGGTAAGCATATACTCCGAAACGTCGTTAATTTCACAAGTAAGTATATGCTTACTCTATCATCAGAGTAAACTTACTCCCACCTGGTGAACGGTAAGCATATTTCTGGATAACAACAACTTGTTAAAGATAAGCAAACTAGCTATATCGCTGAAGTTTTTAAGTCGTAATTTATGTACTGAATATTTCATTTTCGAAACATGTATCCCTCCTGGTTTCTTGCAGTTTTTATTCTCAGATAATGAAATCGAAAATGTTCAAAACAAAATGTGTTATACTTTTTTTCGTACATATTCAGCATACAAGAAAAATCGACACATGAGTATTGTTAATAAAATTAAAGATCCAGGTGTACAGAATTACAAATATTAGCTAGCTAATTTAATAACGTCGCCATACAAGTAAAACAAAAACTCGTATATTTCTAATACATAACATCTTCTTGCAGGTGTACAGCGCTTCCGATCTTAACTAGCTTAGTTACACAATGTTAAAATTGATTTAATCTTCATGTCGCTATATGCACAAATCAAAATATATTGAATACAATGGTGAATGCTTTGAGAGGTCATTTAGGGTAAAACAACTTTCAAGAAAAAGAAATTTCTTATCGTGGGCGGGATAATGCAGTGGTAAACGCTTTCTGCTTTGGGTCAAGAGGTCCATGGTTTAAAGCCCAACAGGGAATTGGTAACTTGGTAACTCTGCAGGTATGGGTGCACTGAAGTTCGTGCTTGCAGGTTTCGCCACAATGCATAGCCACAATAGTGTTGCAGGCTTTTCTCTTGCATTAATATTAGCACCCGTTATATAAGTGAAATAATCATAAAACCGGCGTTAAACCCCAAATCATCTCACCTGACCTCCTCTCTTATCAGCCGAAGTTTAATTCTAGATTTTAACTTTCAATGAATCTGTAATTCAAATTTAAGATATCATGTAATATAATGTTTGTGATATATCATACTGGGCAAAGAACACTAGGGTTCGTGAGGTTTTCGGACCATGTTGATTTGTAAGTATACAAGAGGGATAATAAGAAGGTATGAATAAAATATAAAAGTCTAACACTTCGATTATACAAAATACCACACATTGAAAATATTCACAATTTAAGGAGTTAAATAATATATAATAAATTGTAAATTATAAATGGTGTACATTTACACAACAAAATTAACCACGTTGGCATTTGATAAAATGAAATATTTTTGAATTTGGATTTTTATATTACTAACAATTTGAGAGAATTATATTATATACTCATATAGTCAATAGAAATATAATGACTACAAAGTTCCAGAAGAATAATCAAAAGGAGTTTAATAAAACGTGACATTATTTCTCAACTGTCTGTGCAATTTACCACGTTACATTTCACATTATCAATGGAAGTAGCGTCGACTCTGACGACAACAAAATCCTTGACATATTTTGAATTACTTACACGAGGGACAAGTAGAGACATAACATTTAATTTCAGAGACCACCTGACATGAAGGCCCTACTATTGTTACTGGTCCTTTCCGCTGTTTTTGTTGGCACTGTTTGTAAGTTTCTTATACTTACTATTTTGTTGAATATCATTTACATCCTTATTTCATCTTTGAAACTCTTTTTACTCGCGTTTTGTATGATTCACTTCATTAATAAAATGAAATGTTCTTAATTAACTTGTTGAATTCGTAGCCTTGTCAACATTTGACTCATCAACTATGTCTATGAAAAAATATCATCACAAAGTGAATTGTCTTCATACTGCGTTCATGCTAACATTGTTATTTTACTGCAAACGAAAGAGAATACTTGTGAAACTTGTGGACATTTTTACAGCTATAAAGCTATCAATCTTCTTTTAAATTACATGTTGGTTTTAAAAGTTTCTTACTATTCGCATATATTGAACATATAAATAAATAAATATATATATATATAAATCCATTTCTTTCAATCTTAAAGTGTTAAACATCAAATAGTTCATTCCTCGTGTACGTTAATATTGATTAAGACATGTAAATAACACTCACTACATACATAATCGTGCTTACTGTATTTATCAAATGGAACATTGTGATTATGTATTGCTGACTTACAAATGACATATTAAAACAAGATTCCTTATTCCTTTCATATACTTTTCACCTATGACAAACAGAACATGAATTGGAAATCATGATTTGACAGGCCCTACCTAAATTTGATATATTTAGTGAAATTTTTTAAAAGGAATATACTTAAGACAAATGATTTCAGCATAGATTTATGATATAATATTACCAATAAATTGCAATGGAACAACGAAATAAAATTTCCATATAAACGGGTACAGGATAAATAAGAAAAACCTTTATCCATCATTTTTGCAATGTGACTTAACAGATAAATTTGATTTTGTACAAGACAAATTGACAAAATGAGGCAACATTTTCTGCGCAGGGAGATGCACAGTGTGGTCTATAATTCATAAACTAATATATACCCTTTCCTATCCCTCATAGATACACAGGCGTGCCACATACACTGCCAGTCTGACCAGGAGTGTGAAAACCGTTGCTCGGGATGCAAAGTATGGCATTGCCATGCCCATGAGGGCAATCATTGCCATTGCCATGATGACATCCCAATTACAGGTACCTTTGTTTATGTTGAATAGCAAGATTGTCTAAAATCTATTTCATAGCAACATGAAAGCACACGTCTATGCTTATATTTCAGTTATGGGAGAAGCTGCACTTCAGAAACTTAGTGCAAAGACGATGTAATTAGGTTACGTTTGATTTATTTAACCATCTTTCGACCAAAAATTATCTTTTTATGAAGATGAGGAAAAAAATGTTCTTATCACAAACCATAAAATGTAGGTTAATATTCAAACCCTTATATCCTGAATTTGATTTGTGAAAAACTAGGGTCCAAAATGTTAGAGCTAAAAATATTTAAATTTATGGAATTCAAGCTTTTGAAATATATATTGTATATAAAATGATATAGGTCCATATTTTAACCAAAACTTACTATTTTTGAATAACGTTTGCTGAAATTGAAAATCTGGTATTATAAATTTTGACCCTATGCCCATTTTCAGTAATGCCAGAATTTTCTCCGGCATACCTTGCTTATGTTTCTGTGGAAATGGACCTTTCAAATAGTGATACAAAATAGTATTTGTTTTCAAGCAAAAAGGTGCCATTTTTAGATTTAAAAAAATATTCACTAAACATACAACGAACTTATGAACAATGTAAGTACTTTTTATTTTGTTCAGCAGCTATTATTAAAAGGTGTTGTGACAAATGTAAATATAGATGTCATTTTGGTCAAATTTTGGACAAAAAGGAGGATGAAAAGTATAAGGTTTAGCAACGTAAATCGTTTGAATTACTGTTGTTCATCCTACATACTATATAACACGTCCTAGAATTGTATATGTTCTTAGTGTATTACTGTGTCTTAACTAACCTGGAAAGATATGTATGAAAATGAAATTCTTTGGATGAAACTGTGATTATTGCTTACAATTAATATTATAGAAGGTGTTTTTGCATCACTTTAAAATATGTAATTATTCTATTTCTCATTAAAAAAATAGTTGCTTTTTAGAAATTGAAATTTTTTTGCTCTATTTGTCTTGTACTTCTACAGAAGAAATAATATGCTTTAAACATTCGATTGGTGAATTCGAAATTTGGAAAATATTTGAAGCAAGTTTATTCCATTGAAAATGTACATTGTTTATCGACCTGAGGAGATATTTCAAAAAAGGAAAACATAGACAATATCTGTCACGTCTTTCCGTTTTTTAAATACTTGACCAGCAAGACTTTAATTATAATTAACAAATGTTATCTATTATATTGTTTTGAGATTTGTCTTTTCCCTTTTCAGGTTGAGACACATTTGCAATGATGTGACATCGCAAAAACATCTTGATTAAGAGCTGAAATAAACATATATATCTAAAATCCAATCGATTTTTTGGTTTATTGTGTAACCTTATCATATTCCAAGGTTTTTGCTTAGAAATATGTTAAAAATTATAATACAGATTTTTTAATGTTGATTTCTATGTTGCAAATCAAAACTGAAAACATGAATATATATTCATTGCGTCCATTTTGAAATACTTGTTTAACATTTCGAAAATAAAAAACAAATTATAAACAGGCGAACCATTGCATTAAAACTCTCTGATTGGCTGGACGTTAGATAAAAGCGTAAGGCATTAAGTTGGTTCTAACCCAGGGAAGAAAAATTGAGTGGTAGCGTTCATCTTTTACCTCGAGACAGGATGTATTTGAAATGAATAATGACAAAAAGCAGCTTATCGTGTAAAAACACCCCTGAAAATAGAAATTATCAAAAACGACAAAACAATGTTAAGGTCAAAGAGCACCAGTTTAATTTTACTTAAAACAGTCAACAACTGTTGTTCTGAAGCTTATAAAACCATCATTTGTCCTAAAATGGAAGCAAGTAATAAAAACAATCAGAAAAAATCAAAAGAATAGAAATGTGTGCAGAAGTAGAATCACACGTCCCATTTACATGAATTCTAATTATATAACCTAACAGATCCTATCAAATGTGTCCGTCTTTCTGCTTGAGATAAGTTTCCAAAATACCTTCTGATTATCGGATCCTTGCCAGCAATGGCACAATGTTTAATACACAAATAAAATAAAAATACATTATTAGAATAAGTGACTTTTTAAAAGTGGCTTTACAGATTTCTAAAGCAAGCGCATAGTTTGAACTTCAAATTTACAGTTAAAATCACTCTTCTTTATCGGTCAAGTATAACTATTTTAAGAACAAAGATCTCTCATTAATTCATTCACTTAAACCTGAAATAAAGTGTAATGTAGCTAAAACAGTTCTTACAGAAATTCTATATTTATCACCTATTTCATCGTTGGGAACTTAACCTTACCTCTCCTAGCAATTTCCATTTTCTAATTACAGTTTTGATTTTTAAAAAGGCATATGCAGAAATTAATCCCATCTTAAGATTTGTAATTCAATTCCTTAAATTTATTTCATTTAACAATCGTGATTACTTGAACCAGTTTATAACATGTAACACAACGTGCATGATCATGGCGTATGTAGCACAACGTGCATGATCATGGCGTATATAGCACAACGTACATGATCATGGCGTATATAGCACAACGTGCATGATCATGGCGTATGTAGCACAACGTGCATGATCATGGCGTATGTAGCACAACGTGCATGATCATGGCGTATATAGCACAACGTGCATGATCATGGCGTATATAGCACAACGTGCATGATCATGGCGTATATAGCACAACGTGCATGATCATGGCGTATGTAGCACAACGTGCATGATCATGGCGTCCTCTAGTGAAAGTCATATATTTGGTTCGGAATGGTTTCTAAAACTCATTTAATTAGGTATCTTTTTATCACTCTTAGAAACTCTTGGAAATAAAAAAAACATGAATACATATAGTAAGTTTTTTTAAACACTCTTAAATCTAAGTATGTTCATCTGTATATTGATTTTATCAACAACAAAAAAGAAAATAAAACAATTCCATCTTGTCCTGTTATAAGAGGTTCTGTATTTCAAGAACACATCAGAATGTATACACTAGCGCTGACAAATCAAATTTTTGGGAATTGTGCATATGGACATACAATGCTTATCTTGGGTTCCATTTGTTGACCTTTCACCGCTTAGTCAAATCTCTGAACTGTATGGTGCATAAATGAGGTCAATGAAATATGTTTCATCTTAACAGTTTCCATTTGCCAAAGTCCATATGGTTATATAACAAGTCAAAATGGATAACTATTTGGGTTTTTTCTTGCCATTTGGGATTTAAACTAAATCTATAATACATTTGATAAATAAATTCATAAATAAAGTGCAGCCGCTCTCTACCTGATTAAATGCAAAGAACATTTTACAGAATTTATCGAGCATCTTTAGAATTGACAGAATATCAAGTAGACCATGAAAAAAAATGAAGAATTTCAAGAAATTAAAAGAGATCTTTTGTGACTCAGGGTCTTTTTTCTCAAAGAGATGTAGCACGTTGTTACGGGACTGATATGAAATGTCCATGATTATGTAAATTATTAAGTTTTCAAACATAAAGAATTCAAAAGTTATATAATTGACAAATTGCAATGTAATGCTTATAAGTATGTCAAAATTGCAATTTTCTTTATTAACTGATTTAAAGGCAAATTAAGTGAATCAAATGATAATCGTGCATTAAAACTCTTGCTGAAAAATAAATTTCTGGGAATATAAAGATTTCACTCATAATTCTTTTTGTATATATATCTGTAAGTCGCATACTATCGTACATTCATATAGATGCCATCGTAGGTACTTAACTTCCGACTACGCTGATATCCTTCAGCACTGATTCTCATGACGTTATGCGAGCCTCTTTGTTCATCTTTTGTTATTTTGAACCCTATTTTGACCTTATGCACGTTAACATTTATGCACAAAGAATAGACTCGGATGCCTATTTCTCAGGTTTGAAAGTATGATAAGACATAATATGGCAATGTTAAATGCATATTTGAAATAAAATCAAATCAGATTAATCATTAAAATTTATCAAAAACAAATAAAGAATTTTTCTGAAAGGTCTAAGAATTTGGTAAAGGAATACGATGTTTCACTTTATGATTGTAATACACTTGTACTTTAAATATCTTATACTTGTTAAATTTGTTTACACCATGCTAAAAGAGTTTTCACTATTACTTTGTTAACTAATACATGTTTACAGGTATAATTTTAAACAGAAAGATGGAATTTTTGATACATTTTGGAAATATAATGAATAATGTGGGAATTTGACACTATCCAAAAAAAATTTGTTTATCATTTCGCATAAGAATTTAATGTCCAAAAAGGTCTCCAGCTGCATATCAAAAGTTTGTTCACTTACTACTGTATCTTAGTGAAATATCATGAAATTTAGGCTTGGTTTGAACGTCAATAAACTACCTTCAGCAGAACTGACAAAGGACCTCCCATTGTCAATGTTTAAAATAGCCATTCTTTTACTTATCGTTTGATTGCCTAGTCTGCCGTGAAAAAATTAGAATTTTGGCATGATTTAAAAGACAGAAGGGGTGACATTTTCGAAATTTTTTGACTCTCTGAGAAAAAAACCCAACAAACTCATATTGACTGAATACAAACGGACAAACATGACATGTTTAAAACTGTTGGTCACTTATAAAGGGTTTTTGTGGAGAAAAATAAAAACTATTTTCGAGATTTTCACCCCTGGTCACTTCAGTGACCTGCCAAAACCAGTATGGTTAACTGTTGGATGTTGCATACGATTGCTTAAAGATGCAATTGATCTTCTCTTCTGTATTGAAAATTGAAAATTATCCGTTTCTTTTCGAAATTCTACGACGATTCAACGGCATGCCAAATTACATGATATTTGCACTAGGACAGACAGGTATGTGAACAAACTTTTGGTATGCAGTTGTAGAAGACATTATGATGAGATTGTTGATAAAACGTGAAATTCATTCTAGGCGGAGCCTGGATCCTATCACACCTTATGTTTACCATAAAAATATTTAGATTTAAAAGGAAAGGATTCTATGTTATTCGAGAACTAAACAGAATGTCTAAAATAGTGCTGACAAATCAAATTGATAAAAAATGTTACATACGGAATGAAAATACTTTTCTTGAGATTTATTAAAAGCCTGACCTTTCTCCTCAATGTCAAATCTTTAGATCGGCACTGCCTGGTTTATTATTGAGGTCAATGGCAATTGTTTTCCATGAACAGATTCCATTTCCCGCAATAGATGCCAAAGGACCAAGATAAATAGTATACTTAATGTAACTCAGCACTTGTGATTTGGACAAAACATTCAACGATATATCTATTTACAGTAATTTCCCATTGTCTACATGCTTAAGTGGTATAAACTCTCAAGATTTTAAATTGTCATGATTCATGCATGAAACTGGTGTACTTGGTTTTGCAAGATTTAAGACATAATTGCGAAAATAATCGCGCATTGATGATCTTAACCTTAATCAATTTGCGCGAATGTGTTTCCTTCAACGCTTATTTTACGTACCTTTAAGCTCGCAAACACAATCTATGATCATTATTTATAAATATATAATATAGATGATTTAAACATATTTATTCATGAAATGTACAAATCATAAATGCCTATTTTAAGGCCGCTCCGAAGCAATTACATATGAGAAAGTATACATACAACTTTATGGTAATGACACATATCTGATTGCAATCATAGCTTCATAGATAGTGGTTGTGCATGAATAAAATTTCGTTTGTTTGGCAGTCATTATGAAATATCAAATCGATCAGATTTCATTATGTAATGATGAATAGATATATAATATAATAAATAATAATAAATATAGATGCCATCATAGGTACTAAATATACACCAAAAGGCAAGGAGTGCTTTAAAACCCTTGCAGTAGTGATGCTACTGCAATAACTGGCGTCTCAGTTTCATCATTTCTTCTTTTCAACCTTTCCTTGTTACCAGCAGAGGTCCATGACGAAAAGACACATAGCTCATTTCAAAGGTTTCAAAGTATGACATAAAAACAAAATTTCAATCGCAAAATTAACAGAAAAGACCATTTCAGAATGATAAGGTTAATAACGAGAAATTGATATTCAATTGGTGTATACAATCATTTTTTAGAAAAAAGTGAACATTTTTAAAAATACATTTGTACGTTTTGGAAATAAGAAAAACAATATGTTTTTTTGATAACGTGATAAAAAATTCTATATAACTGTTTACATGTTCGATCAGAACATTGAAATTACCACAAAGGACAAGAGGAGGTATATACAGCTGCATACCAAAAGTTTGTTCACATACCTGAATATACTAATGCAAATATCATGTAATTTGAGATGCCTTTAAGGTATCGTAGCGTTGCGAAAAAGAAACGTATGATATTGTATTTTCAATACAAATATGCAGATCCATTCTTCTTTAAGGCAAATGTTCATCGTACCCTACAATTACCCGTAACGGTTTTGGCAGGCCATTGAAGTGACCAGGGGTCAAAATTCCGAAAACACTAATTTTTATTTCTCTCCATTAAATTCTTTATAAGTTATCAACTTCTTCAAAAGTTTGTTCTTTAGTGCAAAGTCAATGTCATTTGATTTGTTTTAATCTCAAAGAGGCGATATGGAACATTTCTTTTGACATTTAACGAAATCGAAATGTCGAAATATGATCCCTTCTGTCTATATTAATATGCCAAAATTCGAATTTTTGCACGAGAGACCACACGATCCCAAAATGAATTCAGGAATGGCTATTTCACACATGGATGTAATCCATTGTCAGTTTTTCTGGAGTTATTCTATGGACGTTGAAACGAAACACAAATTACATGATATTTGCATTACGATTTAGTGGTAAGTGAACAAACTTTTGTTATGCAGCTGCATAAGGTTGTTAATAAAACGTGAGATTCATCTTCAGCTGCGTCTGGACAAGTTCACATGTTATGTGTACCATTATCAATGTATCTTTCAAACCCACGGTTATCTTTGACACATTTGAAGTATGTATATAAGGATCGCTGTAGATTCAGATAGCGACCAAGAGCCTTCATTTTCAGAGATCTCTAGACATGAAGGCCCTACTACTGTTGCTCATCGTTTCCGCCCTTGTCGTTGGCGCTGTTTGTAAGTTCCTAATCATGCTTACCATCTTCTAAATTACCCACTTTTCCATCCGTAAATGTATTTGGATAAATGGTTTCACCGTATAAATGTTCTTTTCTCATTATGTAAATTTATGGATTCATATTTTCATTGTTTTATATCTGTTTATCCAGTTTACTCAAAGAGTTTGATGTCGTAGTTGCACAGTATGCTCTTAGCATGTACTCGTCAATTAATCATTCACATTCCAATTTCATTTCTGTTTCAACATTTAACTGTAAATCAGAATAATTTATTTTGTGTACCTTCGCACGTATACACCAGGGCCTGCTTTCACAAAACAACCTTAACTAAGGTTAACCTTAACTGCCATTCTTTAACATTGCACTAAGGTTACCTTAAGGACTTACCATCACCTTAGAGCTTTGTGAAAGGAGTCCCTGACTATTTGTATGTCGCTATTCTCACACAAATATTCCTTAAAGACTTCTTATTCTTCATGAATGCTGGGCATGAATCACTTTATATCTCACGCAAATCTTATCATGTATACCCTTACTCATTTTCAAAATTTGATAATTCAATTGAAAATCAATTGTCTATATGTCTAAGATGTATGGTCAAGGCTTGCTTTCACTTTTTATAATTATTGATTTTTGACTAACAATTTTGTTAAATCGATTCACTGCAATTATGATGGTAATTTTTAAACAATTTCATCATGGTCATGGATATTCAAGCTTGCAATTCTTCGTTTGTTCGTCGCATGTTACATTCATAAACTAAACCGGGCAAAGGAGACGTTACCACAAGAAACGATACCACGTTATAAATCATATTATTAAAATTTTCATTTAATTTCTTCAGCTGAATAGTTTATCACTCAATCAAAGACTGATCCCTTTTTGATCAATGTGTTAACAAGTAGAACTCCTTAAAGTGTACTCATGAAATTTTCCTAAATTCGATCAGCAGCAACAATAAACTTTTGTAGGTATCTTGTAAAGCCGCCACGGGCCTCGACGCATGCCAGATGTTGACGATGTGCTAAGCATATCAGACGTAAGATGGGCTGGTATTCTCAGCTTTTCCTCTCTATGGGCCTTGACGACCAAAACAGTTCCATAAATGTTCAAAAGGAGATAGGTCTGGTCTTCTGGCTGGTGTTGGCTCAACATTGACGTTGTTTTCTTTGCAATACGGACTCCTCAGCCTCGATCCCCCCTCCCCCGTCTACCTCTTACGTCTGATGTTATAGTATGTCGGTGTGTGATTATCGTTTATGATTAATTTATGCACATGCAATGCGTGATTTTGATGCAACAAATACACGCTTTTATACAATTTCCGAAACACAGCCTTCGGATTAGCAAGAATATGTATATGATTCAACCCCCTCACATTCCTATCGTATTGTATTCCTCACAGATGCACAGCACTGCCACAGACGGTGCCACTCTGACCAAGAGTGCCACGACCACTGTCCTGGATGCAACGCATGGCATTGTCATATTGACGAAGACAACCATTGTCATTGTCATGACAACGATCCACATACAGGTAACTCTACATTGTGTATTTCATTGCAAGAAAAACACGTCTGCATATATATATTCAACGAAAAGTTAGTTAATGTGTTTGGAAATTGGAATATCCACAACTACACTTCCGAGAACTTTCTACTAGCCAGCTGAAAACAAATATGGCAATAAAGATCAACATAAGTTACATAATTTAGTAGAACTGCGACTGTTCACGCTGCACTTACTAATTTGGTCAGGGCGGTTGATGAAGTTTACATATAGATATTTAACGTCACCACTCGGTCAAGTACCATCACAAGAAAAGATCCATGTCGATCGAAAAGAAAGGTCTCTTTACAAAATGCACTTGATTTAAGTTGTAATAAAAATATATATCAATGGTTCCCATGATGTCTTTTTTAAAGTTTAAACTTTTAAATGGCACCACTTAAATAAGAAGTTAAATTATATTTCAAATGGTTATCAATTATCTTTTGTTTGTTTACATTGTTACTTTTCCTTTACAGGTTGAGAGAAGGTCACATCAGCAAAGGCAACAGAAATAAACGTATTATTTACATGTATTTAATGTGTAATTATGTAAACTTTATTGAATATATTCTCGTTTTGCAAATGCTCCTTTGACTAGGTGTCTTTGAGCGTTTAGAGAGTTCGATTTGGGTTATATATTTAATTTATCTTTGGTGTAAACATTTGGCAAGAGGAATCTCCAGTCTATACCACTCCTATTCATACCGACACAAATGGACCCTAAATAATATATTAATTAACACACAACTAGAAAAACAACTTAGACACATTGTCTCTTAAAGATTAAAGGAAATCATATGTGTTGTCAAGTTGTTCTCACTTAGTCCTTGTTACAGACAGAAGCTTTTTTGCTTAAGATATATTGATTTCTGATTGGTTCGACCAATGTAACCTGTAGACTCCATTTGGTTCCCGAAAACGTTAGAGTCTATCAACCTGCCCGATTTGCGGGAGTCGATAAGAGAAATAAACGATATGTAGGTATGAAGATAAAAAGGGTATACATTGTTTATGTGTCACAACATGTATCTCCGCTAAATGATTAACAAATCTAGAATAATAACCCAATTGTAAAATAAGTTCAATGGGGTAAAACAGACTTCGGCAGAAAACTACGTACGCCACCTCATGAGATATTATATGATTAATGTCTTCTGCCATCATGTATTTTTTGGACTTCAGTCTGTTAAGCAAAGAGTGATGCGAAACTATGATACATGTTTTCACTACTTTTATGAAGCTTACAAACCTCCGCGCAGGCGGTCTGCGCACATCGGATGTGTTTACAGACTCGTCACAAATCTTTTTCCCTTTTCCTCGCCTTATTTGTTAAAACTAAAACGGAAACGAATATCGAGTACTTTTTTGACAATTTGATAAGTAATTATCATTCAGGAGGAAACAAATTCTAGTGATTGTTTGGATAATTTATTTAAACAGGAAAATTATTATGATTTCATCATTATCATATTAAGATATGGTAATTATAAAGAGTGTAACTTTTATACGGAAGTAGTCTGTTGATAAGTAGTTCTTCGGTTTGCTTGGAAACAAATTGTTCATAATAGATAATACGGGTAAAGTGCCCGAAGATAAAAACGAGATCTTGGCATAGATTTTTTATGGTTTAATAATAAATAGATATCATTGAGTTCTCATTCATATCTTCGGGCACTTAACCCCTATCCAAGTATTGAAATGAATGGGAAATTATATTATCTACAGATAACATTTTCAAGGTATTCCCCGAGCTATTTAAGAAGTTTTTCTCATGAAAAATATTTGGTCAAAAAAAGTGTGAAAAGTGTTCATGTCACAAACTAAGGAATAAACGAATTAAATTTTTTGGAACCTTCAACCCTATCTCTTAACCCCTATTCTAAAAATATGTTTGAAACGAGTGATAGAAATTGAAAAGTTATCGGATACCTGACATCTATAATTGAAACCTTCCACAAATGTTGGAAAACTCAAACAAGGAATGGAAACCTCAGAAAATGTCTGTAACCTTACACTAAATAGATGGAAACCTTCAACCATGAATACATCACAAGAGTGTACGTACGTTTTTCACATACAAAAACGCATTGGAAAGTTAATCCTTTTATTACTCATTGGTATTCACACTTCATTTACTTTATCCTATGACAGTACCGGCTGCGGCAGGGTACAGTACCTGAAATATAAGATTTTAGATTATAAGTTTGTATGTAAAAACAGGATAACCATGAAGTTTACGTTTATTACGATGTATGTGAACATAAGACATAAATTAAGTGATACAGATGAATATAATTAAGTATTCCTCAGGTAACAGTTGGTAGGAAACTCTTTAAAACGAACACACTTCCTGCAAATATTTTCGTTTGTTTAGCTTCAATTGTTAATTCTAGTGTCTGTAATCGTGCTGAATTCTCTGTCAAATTGTAAACTTTCAAGAAACCCAAATGTCACACCGTAGTGTAATGTTTCAAGTAGACTGTGTAACAATCAGGACGTAATCCATATGTAACACATTTATAACCCGAGTGATTCCACAACACCAAGTTCTAATCCTATATTTAAGAAGTGCCATCTTGTGTTATACATGTGTTCTAAAATTTTCATGCGCTCGACAAAAAATCAATTTATTTTCACCTGCAAAAGACCCAAGAATAATCTCGAAATGTGTGTAAAGATAAAGAACATAATCTAGCAAACGTTGTAATGAAGTTGTATTAAAAGGCATTGAGAAACTTACAAAATTATTAGTTCAGAAAGAGGTAGAAATATTTGTTATCTAACATGCTAACAAAAATGCCTTTCCTTTGTTACGAAACCTTAGAGATGTAGTAAATATTTTGAACGATTATCTGTAAGAAAACTGCGGTCTAAGTTCTATAAATAGAAGGAATGATAATGATAAAACTGTCTGAAACAAACATGCATATCAATGAATATTCTACAATACTTACACCAACGTACTTTTCCTTGAACTCATGCATCGTAACATGTCCATCACCTTAAATGAGAAAATCTATCCAATAAGTTTGTACACTACAGTATTAAAATCTTAGGTTTTTTTGCGAGTCACTAATAGGACATACATTAATGTTAATATTTTACAATTTCTAATAAAATAATCGAGTCACTAATAGGACATACATTAATGTTAATATTTTACAATTTCTAATGAAATAATCTTTAACAAATCCTTCCAAACATATTCACCTACCATTAACATCAAATGCTTTGAAGACGAGATGAGAGTCTTTCAAATCGAGCACTTTGTCGCCATTCTTGTCGTAGAGATTAAACATCATGTGAGCATCGGCTGGGGCTGTGTGCTTCAACGCTGTTAAAAACTCCTTGTAGTCAATAGATTGATCTCCTGGTGAAAAAGATATTCAAAATGAAGGCAACAGACAAAATGATGAATATCAAATGGGAAATTTGCAACGAGTTTTGAACAAAAGAAAATCATGATATGATACATGAATATGGCCGGATCGACATTTTAACATTTCTGCTTATTAAAAAAATGCGATATTAATCTCCAGTCATACGAATTTTCTCATTTTCTAGGGTTGTTATGTTTATGCAAAGATAAGTACATTGTTTCCTCTATGGAAATCCAAGTCTCACCTTTCAAACTAATCACACGAAAAACGTATAGCCTTAAAACTACCCCGCCGCCTAAAACACAAGCATGACCAAAGCAAAACCCGTCCTGACTTTTCCAAAAATATCCTTTCAATTTCATCTTTATCCATACCAACCTAACAGGTATCTTTACTTCGTCAAATGATGTAAATCAAAATATTATCATATCCAACTGCAAAGAAAATAACAATCCCTTCGAAGAGACTCTGACGGTAATGAATTATCCATTGAATTGATTAAAAGAATTATCCTTATACCTCACAAGGTATATGCAATGCTACACTGAAATTCAGAGTAGTACCACCCATGGTTCGCTAGTTCCAGCCGATGCTCGCAGGTTTCACCGCTATGCATAGTCACATTGGTGTTGCGGGCTTTCTCCCTGCAATAATACTAGCAGCCGAGATACAAGTGAAATAATCTTGAAAGCGGCGTTAAACCCCAACTCACCTCACCTCACCTCAGAAGGTATACCCTCACCCAAACATACAAACCAATCAAAACTTTCCGTCGACTATGACCCATTTAAATCTCTGTAACCAACTTCCATTCTTGTTCAAACCTGCATGGCCAATTCTCAGTCTAAACTGGACCTTTTACTTTGTTATCACCAAATCCATATACCTCCACGAGAATCAACCCATTTATAACTCTAACCTTAAACCAAACATATACCAAACACCTAATAAGGAAACACTTATTTAGAACCCGAACCAGTTACCAAACAAAACTCAAAAACATTTTAAAAAAATATCAAACGAAATAACCAATGAACTCAAAACCTAACACAAAACATAGACCTCATTTAACTACCAATTAAACACTCTAACCTTAACCCAAACATAAATCATTATCACCAAATTCTTATTCAGAACCCTAATACAAAATCTGACTAAAAGCCATAATCATATATCAGAATCAGGCCATAAAAAAACAGACATAAAACCATAAACCTAAATCAACTACCAATTCATAAATCTTACCCATAACCATAAAGTTATCCAAAACCTAATTATGAGAACCCAAAATTGAATACTTATTCAGAACCAAATCAAAAATCCAAAACCGAACCTAAACAACGCATATCAGAACCAGAATTATTTACCAAGTGGATCCACCACCAAACACAAAACCATAAATTTCGATCAACAACAAATTCATAACTCTTACCTAAATCCAAACATGAACCCGAAACCTGCCCCAAAACCATAAACAAGAACCTTATCAAAACATTTCTTCAGAGCCCGAATAAAAATCAGAACATAATACAAATATCAGAACTAGAACAAAATATCTATTCAGGACCAAGCAAAAACTTCAACCCCAAATCCAAAACCAAATGCAAAAAAAATTGAATTACCAAATACTGTTCAGTACCCGAACCACAACCCAAACAAAATTCCAAAAACAAACCAAGACCCACATCCAAAAGACAATCAAGATCCTAAACCTAAACACAACTTCCAAAACAAAATTTAAAAATATTGAGAAGACTTTACCTGATGGGTCATTCTTCTTTAGGTAATCATCGAATTCACTCCTCTCCAGCTTGTGATCACCGTTGGCGTCGAGGTCGGTGAACACTTGGTGTTCGATCTGATTGATACCAGGCGGTTTGGTCTGACAAGACACTAAGCTACAACACGAGACAGGAATAACGTGAACAACGTAGTGGCATGCGTACAGCGAGATTGACTGTCCATCCTCAAGCCTTTTCATTAGTTACAATAAAAGATTCCTTAATATTTGTTTTTTAAAATCTTTTAATGGCACTTACTAAGCTTCTGTTTGAAATGGTTTGATAGAAATTTAGATTTGTCGCTGTAAAAGTTTATTTCTTATATTAAGTAAGTGTGTTATATTTCAACAAGCCTTTACTCTCTTGTTGACAGTGGTTCGAGTTTATCTTTTTCCGATTCCTAAGGGTATTTAATCTACATTGTTATGAGAGAATTTGATAAATAGATCCATTTATTATTTAATGATACGATTTGATTAATCATATATACCTAATTTCTCTCAGAATGTCTTACATCATGAACGTTCAATTTGGAGAGAAAGGTAGTTTTTTCGAAATGTGATATTCAGACTCTAAATATCATAAAATGTGAATAACTCATCATAAGTATGAAACTACCATACCAACATTCACCATATCATTTCTCTAGAAGAAAAACAGAAATAGATGACGTATGTGTTCTTTTTCCTATAGAATCACGACCATCATCAACTAAATGATTTTTTTATAAAAAAAAACCCCACAGTAACATGTTTTTTCTAAGGATATCTCAAGAAAGAAGAAAACCTCTGTCATCTCTTACAAGACAATCGTAATCAATTAATAAAACTAAAATAAATCTAAACTAAAATACCAGGTTTGCTAACGTATATAAGGCATTTAATTTCAATAGCTTAAATGATGTAAATAGAACATAAAAATAAAATAACCTCTTGAAGTTTTCAACTGACACGTAAATACGTATTCTACGTGTACGGATAATTGGATTAAGTAATAAAATGTGTTACCCTTTGACGAAGATGAATTTTGCATAAAATCAAACCAATTTTGGGGTCTATTTGCCTGTTTGCTACACCGAAGGCTGATAAGATCTCAAACAAACTTCTCACAGAAGAGTGGAATAGTATTATACATACGTGATAGCCGCGCACAAAAGTAGAGTTTTGTACATCGTGGGTCTGTAACGAATTATAAACGAAAAAACACATATAATCATCATGCTATGATATATTTAACAGTGAAAGGCCGCTACAATTGACCATGTCTCGTGATAGACTTACTCCCAACTGAATTAAGACGTTTCCTGATAATACTACATGTAGGTCACTTTGTGAAGAATGGTGCATTAGTTCATAGATGATATCAATTATGATGAGGGGTTGTAGGGACAAATGACTCATAAGATCTCAGGTTCCAATCCCACCATATTAAACAGCTTTTTCTTCAATAGTGAAGTTCCTTCCTTCCATACACTTTTGACAAGTCGCAGTATTTCAATATATTAAATGTTGTTCTAATGGTATAAATAATGCATGCAGGATATAAGTTTTATTTTTAAATGTAAGCAGTTCATCAGAAAAAAAAGTTAATTCCCTAATCTGTTTTTATTGAGTTTAAATCGATCTTTGTGTTTGCAAAATGTTCATTGTGCTTATCAGCGTCTGCCGTTTCAGTCCGTTTGACAATCAAATCAAGTACTCCCAATTTGCGGCGCATCGCGATTGCATATATCGAGAATATAGTATGTGTATCGCCGATACTTATGACAGAGGCAGTCCTCATTGGCTTTATCGGCTTGTAATGTTCTTTCTGTATTTGAAAAAGGTAAGAATGAGCTATTTCCATTGCATTTTCAGTTAAGAATTTCATGTGCTCTACGTCACAGCTTGTGCGAATGACATTGTTAGGTCTCTCTTACGACAATGGGAAAGGGTAAAGTGTTTTGAATTTCAATAATAAGGTCAAGCAATCACACAGACTTATGAAAATAATTGCAACAGCCAGGGAGAAGATTGATGTTAGTAATGAACTATTTGCCTGGCGTGCATTAAAAATTACTTTGCAAAGCTGAGCCTATGATATGACTTTAAGGTAACACATCGAAGGAAAGTATATCTCACCGTTTCAGTGACGAAATGGAAGCACAGATGACTGTTCCTCTGCTTTTATTCCGAATAAAGATTGATAAGATTATGGCACAGATATTGTTATCTAGACAGTTCAGACTGTTGGGTGAAATCGTGTAACGTGGTGATTCTTTTAAACGATGAGTCACGATATGTTTAGAAGCATGTTTGGTTTGTCATTTATTTCGTTTTGGAAAACGTACCACGTATATGCAATGTTTTGGAACAGATTCATTCACACTCGAAAAATGAATATCAGTTAATTAACGATGCATGTGTTAACAGAGACCCTGTGTGAATTGAATAAAATGGTGCTCCTTTTTATAAAGTTATTTATATGATATTATCATCCATCGAGTGAAAAAATAACAACTGTTGTATCTTAATGGTGTCTTTTGTGAATTCTGTCTTTATCTATCTGGGCCGTTCCAATAGCGTTCGGCTTCGGATCAGGAGGTCCGTGGTTCAGATCCCGCCAGGGGCTCGGCAACTTTGTCTGCAGTAGAGAACTGTTCTACACGCAGTCAGGTTTGGGTGCAATGCTACACTGAAATTCAGCGCAGTACCACCCATGATTCGCTAGTTCCAGCCGATGCTCGCAGGTTTCACCGCAATGCATAGCCACAATAGTGTTGCGGTCTTTCTCCCTGCAATAATACTAGCAGCCGCGATATAAGTGAAATAATCTTGAAAGCGGCGTTAAACACCAACTCACCTCACCGTTCCAATATTTCCAAAGGGTAGAGCCCATGTTACACATGATTAGTCAACCATGAAAAGTGTTGTTTTAAGCTTTCTGTCTTTTGGGAATTCTGTCTTTTGGGACGATACCCACAGTTATGCTTTGATAAGAGGACGAGGTTACCCGTTTGCTTGGGTTGCCCCGACCTTACTCAGGCCGATGAAAGCAGAAATGACTGGACAGACTGGTGTGCCTCTTTCCACAAAACTGATTTATAAGAATTGCATTACACTCAGGTAGATTTAATTTTCTGCCTTTTAATTCAAGCCCTAGACAGTAGACACGTAGTGACACTTAACAGTATGGCCGATTGCATGTACAATGTAGGTTCTCAAACCATAGATGAAATAACTCCTGAATCATTGGCGCCTGCCAGTTTCGTTTTGTACTCCAGTTTCTGATAAACAAATCACCTATCTATAAACACTCTGTTGAACTGAGATTAATAATAGTAAATTTTAGAACCAGGTGTCAAACACTGTTCATGAAATAACCTCATTGATTACGGTGGTCCAAAGTTCAATATTATACAGAATGTATATGAAATGTATATCAATGTTTAAAGTTAGGGTGTTCCATAACTTATTTTGTTAAGTATATTTGACTCCAAAAACACAAGCTGGTAACTTTAAGAAATTTTAATGATTCTGTGTATGGATTTGTTACAGCTTCAACTTCTCCCCATCCAGCGACATTATTCTTGAGGAAAGACGCTGTCAATGAACGTGTTGAATTCTGAAAATAAAAGGTTTGTATTTAGAAATAGAATATGGTATTCATTTTTAAAAAAATCCTTTAACCATTGAAATTATCTACTTGGTCCTCTTTAAAGTTAATGCTGAGGTTTACACCCAGGGTAAGAAGAGTGGAGCGTCAGCTATACGTCTTACCCTGAGACGGGATGCTATACATCTCGGGAACAAGACATTACTTGACAATCCTGTATGTAGCATTTATAGCTACTATACATGTCGAAATATGTTTACATAATATGCTGTAAGCGTAACTTTTACTTTCGTACGATTAAATATGAATCATTGCTTTCGTGCGACATGATGTGGACTTGATTGATGTCCTTGTTCCACATCAGCGAATAGCTTACCACAATTTCAAATAAACCAATGGAATAGAGTTGAAATTATTATATGATTCAATTTACCTTCTTCATCTAAGCTCCGATTGTGGTCGGCATCAGCGGCCCACAGCATCTGTCGTACTCTTCGAGGAGATTTTACTGCCATGGCAGAAAATATTCTACTGATGATCTTCAGTTCCCGTCTGTCGAGAATACCGTCTTCATTCCAGTCGAATGTGGATAGTAAGAGGGGCTCAGATTCTCTTTTGACAATCGCTGTTAACAAGATAGGATAGAAATGGTAACTTACATGTATTGGTCATTTCAGGTATTATCTTCGTTATATCGATTAAAAAGTTACATGATCTAATCAAAATTAAAATTCAATTTAGATTAGTATACCTTTTGCCTAATTAAAATTTATTAAAATCGCGAGTACAATTGGGTACTAAAAATATTCCCATGTAATACAATTTAAACAAACTCGTGAATTGTAATGCATAAATTAAACTCATTCATTAGAAACCAAAGTATATCAGATTATAAGATTATTCAAGGCAATTTAGAAAAATTCAAATAAAATACTTGCCTCCTGCATTCATGCATACCAAACAACACAACAATGCGATCTTCATGGTCGAACCTTGTTTTAAGGTTTGCTCCGTAAAGTAACATTTATAGCGTGTAAGTTCGCAGTAACTTGCTATTTGATACGTAAATTAGTGTCACAGCATTGTCCTATATCCGTTTTCGATTATATGACATCGTTCATCCATAAATCAGTATTTGATTTCGTTTTTCGTAAGCCAGTAAGTGCAAAGAATTATGCCTAGTTAAGCGCTTCCGTTATAAAATTGTTTCGAAGCCAAAATGTTGTTTGTCGTTTGTTATGGGTAAATGCTGTAAAATATAAATGATTTCGTCAAGGAAACGAAAATGAAATTTATCATTGTTATTTAAATAACATGTTGACGTCGCACGGTGCCAGCAAACAAATTTGATTACACATTTGAACCATGTATCCCTGGAGATTATGTGCTGTGATAATTTTGTTTACAAAACTTGGGGGGAAGTCTACATATTCCGTATTGGTATACATGTATATCTAATGTATGTACCAATGATTTGAGTTGGTTGCGGGGATCGAATAGAAGGTTTTAATGGTATTGAATCTGACTATCATACCAACAAAAAATTTAAAAGATTTTGAACTTTATTGGAAAAGCATTTAAAAAAAGAAAATTGATTTCTGGATATAGCAATATAGCTTACAATAACAATGTTTTTATTTAGCAAGTATGCTTATTTAAAATTGAATTAAATTTTGACAAGGATATTGTTTCAAATCTTCATTTTCAATCCTGAAAACAATTGTTAAGATAGGAGATCTTGTTAACAATGATAAAAAAAGTTGTTGCGATCGCAATCCTTACCAAAACGTCAATACGAAATCAAAGTGAGACTTCATAAAGAGCATTACATAAAACAGCAACTATAGGGATTGTTTGAATCTGATTGAAATTAAAACACAAGGTTACCTAAATTTATGATTATGAACTCAAAAAGTAAATGGAAACGTTATCTTAATTATAATATTTCCTTACAGGCGTTTTCTGCGGGGATTACTGATTAGACTATTGGAAGTTCATGCGCAGTACGCTGAAGAGTTTAGGGTAACAGAAAAAAGGTGACGAAATACAGAAAGGCCTAAATTAACCACCCGACGTTGAGCCTTGCAGGAGAAGTTTGTCTCATACAGACTGCCCCATTGGGATCGTGACTGTTTAATAAACCTGAAAGTAATTTTTTTTCAAAGTGCCTATCTACAAAAGAAATGGGAGATTATGTAGACTGCTTATTCATGAGAGGGAACACGTGAAGAGATAACACTGTATGAAGTATAATCGGAATTAGCACTGATAACTGGAATAGATATCCTGTGTCCTACAGCGCAAATATATATATATAAGAAAGAGTAAACATCGGATGGTTCTGACTGGATCAATCTGGTTGAATATATATATATATATATATATATATATATATATATATATATATATATACATATCGTTTCATCCCTGATGAGTCAATACTATTGACGAAATACTAGTATCGGATTAAAATGATTCTTCAAACGACTATGTGAAGTATGTTATATTTAATCTACATATATATATATATATATATATATATATATATGAATGGATTGGCCAAAAGGCTCCGATGAGCTTATATCAAGGCCGCTCCGATACAGTTACACACACACACACACACACACACACACACACAATACAGTGGCGGATCCGGGGGGGGGGGGGGGGGGGGGGGGGGGGGGGGAGTGTTTATCGAGCGTATTACGATTTGTCGAATTACTTCTGTTGATCAAAAAAAGATATCGTTTTTTTGAGATCTGGTTTACCTAAAATAATATATGGTACTGCCACTTTAAGCGAGTCCTGTTTGTGCACTGTGCCGTTAAATACTTCTTCAATGGTTTCTTCATTCTCTATATTCTATTTGTATATAGGTCTGCACTCCATTTCTCTTAAACGTTGACTAACCGGGGCTCAACATTTCGAGAAGATTCCCCTCTGATTGAGTCGATTAATTGAAATATTGAAATGAATTAAATTGAACCTTTTTTAACATGTCACTATGCAAGCCTTCCAATGAGTGTAGAAAAAAGTCAGCCTCCTCTCCTTATTTGACATATGTTCAGCTTAAATGAATAAACTAATTAGGTCTAACGATACATAGCAACTCTCTTCTTCGGTCTAGACGACTAGCTTAAGTGCATCTTAACAAGCTTATAGTACACTGGTACATTGATGGCAAAATTCGAGGCGTTTGAAAAGTGAATAAAATCAGTTTTCAGTTATCTTCACCTTTAAAAATCATTTTGAGACCAACTACACGGTGTTTGTTTATCGTATCATTGTAGTGTTATTCATTTATTTTTCCGAGCAAAAACTGTGCCTTTTTTCTGATTAATGTTTTTTTTCTGATTAATGTTTTTTCTGATTAATCTAATAAGTACATTAAGATATATGATTTTAATTGAAACACATTATCTTGCAACTGGAAACTTTCATTTTCGATTTCGAGCACTTTATTTATCTAAACAATGTGCTACGGAAGTTATATTCACAACAAAAACAACAAAGTCAATATGGGAACTTCTGATAAGATTAAAGATTGATGATCAAAGAAAGGTGAAACAAACATTGACTGCATAACTGACCTCCTAGTTGAACGGCCCTAAACGTGCAGTGCAACTATATTACATAGGCTGTACATAAAAACGTCAGAATTTTTCAATACATATTTATGCTAATTTGACAAAAAATTACTTTTCAATAAATTTCGAGTTTTAATAAACATACAAACCAAAACTTGTGAAAATATACTTTTATTAACAAAGCTGACACGATTTTGCACACTGGACGGCCAGGTCGGGGTCAGAGCAGATCATTTGTTGGGAGGCGGCATCAGAGCAGGGTAAGTTTGGATGGTCAAAGCACTGACCGGGCGCTATTGTTGTTGAGGGTCCAGGGACCGTTGTACCTGATTCTGATTAGGAGAGAAATCACTTTATCAGCTAATGGTGAACCATACCAAATGACATGGTTTTCATATGTGCACATGTACAAATCACATTTGCAGCTCATCGATTGTTCAGCTTCAGTATGACGTCTGTGATGTCATTATAACCTGAATACTTACCTGAACAGTTATTGCTTTATGAACCGAACAAATCTGGATATATATGACCTGAACAGACATTGTTATATAAACCAGCCTCAAAACTTACCAGAACAGACGTAGCGACATTGCTGTATTTACTTTCATTAATCGCTACTAGAACAGAGACACTGTTGCATAAATTAGCAGCAATACTCACAAGAACAAAAGAATTTTCGTTAAAACAATAGCCTAATTTCATACGAGAACAATGTATTATTGTACCAACTAGCCCCATTGCATATCGGAACAGGGAATTCTTTTAATGAATTGGTTTAATCATTACCAAAACCACCGAGAACACATCCATTGTTCAACGAATCTATCCGCAATCATTAACAAAACAGACATTCTTGTTTAAATATCTTAAATTATCTCATTTTAATGCTAGTATATTTGCTTTTAAACATTTATTTATAATTGTGTATGCTGTAATTATGTTTTATTGTTTTAATAGTGTCTCATAAGCCAATAATGGCTGGTTGTTAAACATACCAAAGTACTATTTTCCCATGTTTATATATATGTATATGTTTAACTTGTGACACTTTAATAAACTATTTCTGTCTGTCTGTCTGTCTGTCTGTCTGTCTGTCTGTTTAAATCAAACTTCCATACCTCTCGAGAACAGAGACTTCGTTGTAAAGATATATCATTGTGGTATATATATCTAGCTTTATGCCTATACCGACATTATTGGGTGGATCTCGACCCCTCCTTACCATTACATATTCCACAGAATGCCCCACAGAAGAGATGTCCAAGGTCCTGGTCAGAACAGATACTTTGTGTACTTTTACACGGGAAGTTGGAACTGTCTTTACACTGTGTAATAGGCGTGGTGTTGACAACAGGGGTACCAGGTGTTGTTGTACCCTTAACTGTAAAGAAGCGCAAAGAGACTGCATTCTGGTTTACGAAATTCATGCAAACATCGAAAAGTGAAAAAGAATCCGTCCATGTACATTATAGCGAGCACCTTAGGGCATGGCAGCAGCTAAAACTCTGAGAACTGTTAACTTGGTCTCTTTTCAAGATCAAAAGGGCAGTTTCGTTTGATTTTATTAGCGCTTCAGCGGATGTTGAAGTGTTGTGTTTATGACGATATAGAAATACATATGGCATGAAATAAACAATATTGGTTTCAAAGAAAACATAGTAAGGCAAACTACTTATTGACAACCCTCGTACTTCAGTGAAACCTGGCCTATCGCATTCTCTCCAAAAAATAGTTCATCTGTCATTTATTACTGTACAACCCCTGTTCTAAAACGAGCTCTTCTCGAGCGTGCACATATCATGTTCCCCTATCGGCAAAATATTGCAACATAAACTACCTTCAAATATTTCAGCCAATGAAAACACCGCATGCTTAACTGAGATGTCGTCATACATGTCTATGTAATGATGCGATTGCTAAATAAGCAATGTGCTGTGTAAAGAATACTCGGAAATCTTTTACTTAACATTAAAAAGGATTCTTACCGGAACAAAGACCACATGTTTTCTTGCAAAAGACCGAGGCCATATCAGTGTCTAAACAGACACTTTTCTGTGTGTGACACGGGAATAAAGTGTCGTCTTTACAATTTGTATTTGAGGTTGGTTGTGATGACGTAACCACTGATTTAGTTGTTTTCATTGCATGAGCATGAGTACTCGATGTTGATGACGTCATAGCGTTAGGGGCTTGCGTCGTTATGGATTGAGTGCCCATGGGTGTATTAGATGACGACACAGCGTGAGGTGGATTCGTTGCCCCTGAAGCTGGTTTTGCAATTGTCGGGTGGTGCTGAGGGGGCAATGTCGTCCTCTGGTTCGGGGGGATGGTTGCAGGGGGGATCTCCTTCCCCGGGTTCCATAGCGACTCGGTAGGGGGTATAGTGTAAACTTTCAGCAGACAGTCGTAGTCGTTACAGCAAACTCGGCACTGGTGGTTGCTATGGAGACAGTGGTCATGGGTTGTCGGACACTTTGGATAAAAAATCAGTCATTAAAGTGACCTATCTGCGTCCGGTTGGTCATATTTTTTGTGTGGGAAATAACTCAACAAAGGTATGTACTTTTACTAATCTTAAAATTTAATGAAAACCAACTGTATCTTTTCATAAATTATCCACACATTTACAAATCTTATGTACTGAGAGAACTACAGCCCCTGTCCAAATGTAGTGACCTCCATGCACACAAATATGAACGATTCATATACCCAACCTCATCTTGTCCTTGTGGCCAGAACTATGAAGACTCAATGCATTTTTTCTTTCTATACCCTCTCTATAACCATATTCGTCAAACCATGCATTTGATCTAAAATCTAAAAGGGATTTGATCTAAAATCAGTGTTTGTTCCTCTACAGTAAACAACGAAACTTTAATTTTTAGCAGTAAGTATTTGGAGAAGGAATTTATTTTTATTTCTGAATGAAACATTTGACAAGAAAGGAACCCATTTTCATCACATTATCATAAATATTCTTGGTATATTTGATTTTTTTCATGAAGCGTATTAACATGTCTCTTTTAACAATAGCATAAGGAAGGGTGACGTACGCACATTCAGTAATACGCCGATGCTCGTGTATATTCTTTAATAAACTTTAGCTAAATTACATTATCTAGACATTAAACATAAACCAATTTTCACTGGACAGACAAACATTTTGTACATATATTTATCTCTTTATCAGAAAACCCTCAGGTAAGAAGATTTAGAATATTGTTAAGAGTGAGCGGCATATTAACAATTGATAATTTTACATGTACCTCTAAATCTAAATTGTATGCAAAGCATAAAGGGTTAACAAAGAATGCTCTGTAAATATTGAGCGGAATATCATTTCCAAATTGCTTACCTTAGCGGTCGCACAGTGAGAAGAGTACGTGTTTTGTCTCTTAAACGTCTCGCATGTCTAGAACATTAAGAATGAAAACATGCATAAGTTCACATGACATATGGAATATAATTTAAAACGATGACCTACCCATCGCTATCAACCAATGCATTTTCCTTTTGTCTGCAATAGAAATGTTACAAAATTACGTTATCAGTTTGCTAAAGCAAGCGACAGCTCATTGCATATAAAATGGTAATTTTCAGGAACAGTAAGTTTTTCTAGTAATCTAGTTAAATGATCCGTCATTACATCTAGGGAATTACTGATTAGGGTCATGTCCAGCTGACCTTTGACGAACTATGAACCGACCAGCAAAATGAGTCAGTTTTGAACCAACCAAAGAGGATATTCTTTCTTATCTCGACCAATGTCAAACGCTGTCGTTAGCCCTCCGTTGGTACATATGTAACCTCATAAACCTTTTTATAACTGTCTGCATAGATTATTCATTTTCTTTTATTTTGCACATAGGACAAAAATAACAACATACAAATATTCCGTTGAAATAATCTGCTCAGAGTTAATAGTGCCATCCTATTTTTCAAAGGATTCATCATACTCTACACTCATTAAATGCACTGTAGCGCGGTTCCTTAGAGAAATAGAGGTATTTAACAATCGCTTTACATTGAGATGTCTCTCATTTGGATGGTACCGTTGTCGAGAAGAAGAAATTCAAAATTGACAACAGAAATTCGTATGATATCGCAGCAAGAAATATGACCTTTGGTTTGCTGTTTATACCTTGAAGGCGAAAGGAGAATTGTTTGAAACGGTATTGAATCTCTAGTTTCGAAGTTGCCTTCAGGATATTTGCAATGTTGTCACCATGTCACAGGGTAGTTAATGTCTATAGCCCTCAGGGGGAGCTTGACCTTTTGGATGCTGCCATTGTCTGGTGTGGGAAATTGGGGTGAGTATTAAAAAGGACAATGGAAAAAGGACTACGAAATATCTCCAGCTAAGCAACGGAAAAGCGGTCAGAAGGGAACCTGTTACCCTCTGTTAAGAGAAATTGAAGTAAATCTTAGAAACGACCGATGATGCACGAAATGTATCTAGCTTTGCAGTGGAGGAAACGTTCTAAAGCAACATCTCACTATCTTGTGTCTTGTAAAAGAAGTGGAGGTATCTATTAGAACCGTAAATTGAAACCGTATTTGTCTCTAGTTTTACAGTTGTTTTATTGAGTTGAAAAATCTCAATGAACCTAAATAAGTTATAAAAGCTAGTAAAAATATACATATTTATCATCAAAATGCCTGCGGGTAGACCTTTTCTTATTGTTATCACTGTGTCTTAGGATAAAGAGGTGAGGTGACTTGGTGTTTAACGCCGCTTTCAAGATTATTTCACTTTTATTGCGGCTGCTAGTATTATTGCAGGGAGAAAGCCCGCAACACCATTGTGGCTATGCATTGCGGTGAAACCTGCGAGCATCGGCTGGAACTAGCAAACCATAGGTGGTACTGCGCTGAATTTCAGTGTAGCATTGCACCCAAACCTGACTACTTGTAGAACATAGGATGAAGAAGTAAAGTATTAAGAACGGTATAACTCCAACAAGGAAAGGTTTCTCACTCACCACGTCCGAAGGCGCACAGGGTTGTATGTTCTCAAGGCATTTCTCGGGATCAATTTCGTTATAGCAGATGGGACAATGAAGGACGTTGGGTACTGCGTCGAGACCTGGTAAGGAATAATGTTCATTTGAAATTTCGCTGTTGTGAGTGTGGCAATTATCCTGTATACAACGAATAGTTCAATTTTTGAAAGTGTCATGGTTGCTAAACTACGATGTATGTTACTTGCGATCAACATTCTGTCGGCAAGGAAGAGGATGTGATGATGGAATCCTCACAATTATTACGATGACAATGATAACAAGCGTAATCATCAATATCATCAAAGTCATCAATTCTTGAAATAAGAAAACGGTGTACATTAGACGATAGATTCAGTTTAGACATAATAAGATTTGGTTTATGAAATGAAAACCCAAATTGCAAGGTTGTCCACATGCAAGTCATTACTAAAATATACTCATAAACGGAAAGGCAATTGCAAGGGGTGCAAGTGGCAATCAACCATATCGAATCCATGTACACTGTTAACTCTTTGAGCTGCATTGAGCTGATTCTGTGGTCTGTTTTCTACAGACCTAGATTTTACTCCAAAATACTACCAAGTGATTCTATTAAGAGGATTTGTCATTTTTGTTTTAAGCTCCTTAAAAAGATACTCCTCGATTTGAAATTTACACGGGTGAAAACACGATTGATGAAAAAGTATGATGAACATTATTTGAATTTTATTTCAAACCTTTAATTGAACAATAACCTGTGTACGCTGAAGCCGAAAACGCATGTACAATTTACACAAACATAAGTTTATAACCTACCGTTCAAAACCTTACAATCTATCCTCTAACTGTTATATATATCTTTACAGAAAATAAGTTTAACTGATATGACACGCATTGTCTGGTTTTCGATAAAGAAGCGATTCAAATTGTCTCTTTACTGAACCAAAAGCAAACTTTTCAATAGTCAGCGCTTCTCGATAAATTGGCACATATCATAAAGTCTGGCATATGTGACTCTCACCACTCACGGTATCATTTAACTATTCAAATCTAAGAAGATGGTCGGAGGGATAAGATAGTCGCCTCGGATAGAAGTTTTGCATAACGCTTGGCATACATGTATGACAACCCTTTCATGTATAACCTTGATCCGGAGGTCTTTGTAACTTGTAGACAAATGTATTGCTTACCCTTTTCAACCTCCTTCAGTCTTTGTATGCAGTCTGTCCCTGTGCAGCACAATGAACACCTGTCGTGATGTTTGAACGCTTTACTACCGTCACAGGTAGTTGTGGATAGATTCTGGGCAGCTGCACACATCTACCACGCACAAAAGAACTCATCATCATCGTGAGAGAGATGGACAGAGACAAACAGACTGAGAGACCGACAGAGACAGAGCGAGACAGACATTTACAGAGAGATCAAGACAGAGACAGACAGACAGCGAGTGCGAGAGACATATACAGTAAGACCGAGAGATGGATATGGAAATACAAAAAATAACTTGTACAATAGCAAGGGAGAAAGAAAGAATCCGTAGGAGAGTTGAAGAGAGAGATGAAGAAAAATACAAAGAGAAAGATAGCAATGGTAGAGACAGGGGAGAAAGCAAGGTGCAGAGAAAGAAGAATGATAGGAGGAGAAAGATAGAGAAAGAAAAAGTGACTAAGAAGGAGATGAGAGACTGAGTGAGAGACAGACAGAGAGTTAAGAGCACAGACAAAGACAGATCTCTTTAGACATGGACACACAGCTGCAGAGACAGAGACAGATCCCTTCAGACAGGTACACACAGCTGCAGAGACAGAGACAGATCCCTTCAGACAGGGAAACAAAACTGCAGAGACAGAGACAGACTCCTTCAGACAGGGAAACAAAGCTGCAGAGACAGAGACAGATCCCTTCAGACAGGGAAACAAAACTGCAGAGACAGAGACAGACTCCTTCAGACAGGGAAACAAAGCTGCAGAGACAGAGACAGATCCCTTCAGACAGGGAAACAAAGCTGCAGAGACAGAGACAAATCCCTTCAGACAGGGACACACAGCTGCAGAGATAGAGAAAGATCCCTTCAGACAGGGAAACAAAGCTGCAGAGACAGAGACAGATCCCTTCAGACAGGGAAACAAAGCTGCAGAGACAGAGACAGATCCCTTCAGACAGGGACACAAAGCTGCAGAGACAGAGACAGATCCCTTCAGACAGGGAAACAAAGCTGCAGAGACAGAGACAGATCCCTTCAGACAGGGAAACAAAGCTGCAGAAACAGAGACAGATCCCTTCAGACAGGGACACAAAGCTGCAGAGACAGAGACAGATCCCTTCAGACAGGGACACAAAGCTGCAGAGATAGAGACAGATCCCTTCAGACAGGGACACAAAGCTGCAGAGACAGAGACAGATCCCTTCAGACAGAGACACAAAGCTGCAGAGACAGAGACAGATCCCTTCAGACAGGGACACAAAGCTGCAGAGATAGAGACAGATCCCTTCAGACAGGGACACAAAGCTGCAGAGACAGAGACAGATCCCTTCAGACAGAGACACAAAGCTGCAGAGACAGTGACAGATCCCTTCAGACAGTGACACAACGCTGCAGAGACAGAGAGTATAGGGCAGACAAAATAAGTCATGGGATAATGCAGATGCGTTCTTTTACCAATAAGGGGAAAAGGGTAGAGAAACAATAAGAAGGGCTATAAGGGACGAACGGAGACAAGCAACTTACTTGTGGTTTTCCACAGCCCATGGTTATTTTCCAATCCTTCAGTGTCAAAATGCATGTCTGAAAAACATCCAGTTCATAATTGACGAAAGCATTCTAATATGACCCATCAAAGGTAATTTACAGTATTACTTTAACTAAGGTTAAGTTTACGTGAAAAATAAATATTTCATTTGTAACTCATTTCCTTAATGATTTTATTCACTTTATGATTATCTCTAAAAACAAAAATACAGTGTCATTTACATGATAGTTGCTTGTAAGTTAATAAGGCTTTTTCAAGAGCTGTTGCCTCATGGTCATGATAAACTATTGGAAAAACGAGTAAAATCTATATCAAGAGAATAGTACAAGCTGGAAAAGCTAATCAAAATAGTTTGAAAGTGTATCTTTTGATATCGAAATCAAAGTATGTCATGAAATGTATCATACAGGAATACAGGAGTGATATATTAGTTGATTTAAATGTATCGTGTATCAATAAAAATTTTATATCATAGGAGCGTCTTTTTTCTGTGTAAACCTCGAAGTCTTTTGATATCCTACACCTCTGGGCTGTGAGGAACTAGGCGAGGCGGATACTTACACTGTGCGTACCATGGCATACATCAGTATCCTGTAGACAGAGGTCGATGTTGTCCGTATTTACACAGTATGGGCATTCTAGGGCATTACCTGTTATGGAAGATCCGTAAAATAAAGTCATTGAATTATCTACCGAAGTAGAAGTTTCAATATTGCTTTACATTTTGCTATTCCCGTTTCTTGTGGAATCGTCAAGGGTCTATGGTAGCCAAAATCATGAACATACCTTGAATCTATGTTCTATAATATATATGTAGAGATATAGGCAGTATTTCAAGTTAAAGGTTCTCCGCTCTTGGATTCGGTCAAGTACAGACAAGGGAAAGGATACACAATGTACAAGCACAAGAGACCGCACAGACATAACCATCGAATAAAATCACACAATCACATATAACATTCACCCAAATAAAAAGTTGTTTTTATCCCTACATCAAATGATTCCAATAGATGATAACTTATGGTATCATCTTATTATCTGTAGTAACATATATCAAGATTATAACCCGAGGAACGGTGTCATAAGACTTTAACGAAAGATTGTATACTTTTGAATTGTCCGAGCGAGGATTATCAAAAAATGAGCACGAAATTCGTGAAAGTCCTATGACATGCTTCCGAGCGTAATAATTTCTTTATTACCTATACCATTTCACTGCGACGGCCCACTACAGTCACTTCACTAACACTTGGTTTATCACGTTACAGATATAGAGATTATTACCAGAGGAAGTGTGTCATATGACTTTTACGAAATGAGTGCGAATTTTTGTATTACCCGAGCGAGAGCGAGGGTTATACACATGTTCGCACGAGTTTCGTAAAAGTCATATGACACAATTCCGAGGGTTATAATTTCTTTATTACCGATTCTATTTCATTTAAAACACACGGAAAGCGGCCTGCTTTCTTTGCGGTGGCACGCTTCAGTGACGTCACGAACAATGGTTTGATGACGTCACAGACGACATAATACAGTAACTCGCGCTGAAACAATCGTTGCTAGGCAAAAGTGATATGTGCACATGTGCTCATATTGAAAATATGTCATCACTTATGATTAACCATATGGGTAATAAAACGAAATACAGTCACTCGTGCTGAAACAATCGAGCTAACGTAAACTGATTTTTGCTTATATTAAAAATATGTCACCATTTACAGTTAACCATATGGGATATAAAAGTCGGTCTCAGTTACAACCTGAGCTTGTCTGACATACGCATTACCTAAAACGGAATGGGATCAACGGCCTCACAATAATCAATCCAGTAGTATTGATCTATTACGTCATATATTCAAAAGCAGTTGTTGCATTACTTTTTTTCACGTGCATAACGAACTTATGGAAAAAAATTCTAGCCATTCGCTCGCATTTCGTTTATTTTGGATGACAGTTTAGAGTTAATTTTCGATCAATGGAGAACAAACGGTAAATTTTACGCAGCCCAACAGAGTTGAGTGTCCCAGTGGAAGAAAAAGTTGGTGAATCAGATAGCCGCGGCGTGACGCCGAATGCTCTTCTAAGACTCACGAACGGATGATTTTAACACTCTGCTGTCTTTTCCGGGTCACATGTCGCTGAATTCCTGAGATCTTAAAAGAGCGACCGAGTTGGGTTTACGTATCTCAATAAAAAAGAAAAAAAGTTAAAACATATTTTTATGAAATTGAATGTATATGTGATTTGTCCTACTTTCAGTCACATAAGGGGTTAAATATAGTTTATATACTGATATCTTACTGGTAAGAGGGTTTCCCTATCCAATTCAACTGCCTTTGTTATCTTGTCCAATATCAATAGCAATATCAGTTCCTGCAGACGGGATATCGCCTCGCCTTGCATGATATATATATATATATATGAAAGTATTAAAAAATACAGAGAAGATGTAAATCAACTTTCACAATCATGACTTTATCTTTTTTCCAATATGCATATTTCTGCTTCTTGATTCGAAGCTTCTTCAGGGAATGTATGCTTGAAGCACAGCAGCAGTCTTAAATAGTCTTCAGTGTATCTAAGTAACAACACAATGCAACACAAACATCAAAATAATCAACATTAAGAAAGCTGTTCAATCTCAAAATTCGGAATACATAAAAGTTTTTGAACCAAATGACCTAAAGTTTCGCCCAATAATTGCAGGTCCTGCGAGCCCAACTCACAGACTTAGTTTCATTATTGACAAACTTCTACAACCACTCCTGAAAAACATAAAGAGCTATGTCAGAGATGACTTAGATTTTTTAAACCATATCCCACTTTCAGTTAATCAGGACACACTACTAGTAAGCTTTGATGTCACATCACTGTATAGTAACATTCCACACGATTTGGGGAAAAAAGCTCTTGACTTTTGGCTCACTAAATATTCACATGATATTGACCAAAGATTTAATAAAAACTTCATAATCGATTCAGTTCAATTCATACTTGAAAACAATACATTCAACTTTAATGATAAATCATTTATTCAAATACTGGGGACCGCCATGGGAACAAAATTTGCCCCTGTTTATGCAAACTTAGTCCTTGGTTTTTTAGAAGAAAAACTCTATTCAAATTTGGAAACAATTCATGGCAAAGAGCTGGCAGATACCTTCCGTACACAATGGAAACGGTATTTGGATGAGTGCTTTATATTCTGGGAGAACAAAACTGTAGATATAAAAAACATTGTGCAATTCCTACAAGACCTTCATCTAAAAATTAAATTCACAATGGACACAAGTGACCATGAGCTCCCATTTTTGGATATATTAATAAAAAAGGAAGGAACAAATATCATCACTGATATCTACCATAAACCTACAGATACAAAACAATATCTTCACTTTAAGAGTTCTCACGAACGCCACACTAAAGTGAACCTCCCATATTCACTGGCACGAAGAATTTGTACTATTGTTACAGACGAAAGTCTTAAAAATATAAGACTCAAAGAATTACAACTGTCATTATTGGATAGGGGTTACCCAAAAGGGATATTAGATCAAGGCATTAAAAAGGCTTTAAGCCAGGACATCTTCTCGCTTAGAAGACCAAAGGACAAACAACCAAATGAAAATGTATTAGCCTTTGTGACAACCTATAACCCAAACAACATGGAAGTCTTTCCTAAATTACACAACAATCTAGATATCATGAGACAGGACAATCGTCTTGCTAGAATGTTAAATAAAACTAAAATAATAAAAAGTAAACGTCAGCCCAAAAACTTGAAAAAAATGCTAACAAGTGCAAAATATACAAGCAATCAAGATTTACCAACTGTGAAAAAATGTTTAGATAAAAGATGTGGAACATGCCCATATCTAAAAGAAGGCTCGACAACAACTTTTGAGAATGAAATAGACTTTCATGTCAAAAGCAACATGTCATGTAAATCAAAAAATGTTATTTATGTCATTTCTTGTGAAAAATGTGGTGTAACATACATTGGACAAACGAACAACTTGCAAAACAGAGTAACAGTTCACAAACAACAAATAAGAGATGATAATTTAAGACACTTAAAAGTTAGTAAACATATATCTCAATGTAGTAATGGTGCTTTTAAAATATTTCCTTTTTACGAAATATTCAATAATGGAGGTGACATTACATCACAATTGCTAACCAAAGAACAGTACTTCATTAACAAATTTTCTCCTTCATTGAACAGCGTCATAAATCCCTAATCCTATCACTGCCAATTCAAACCTATTAGATTTAAGAGGGGATAACTCACCAGGACGATTGTTGATTATTTTGATGTTTGTGTTGCATTGTGTTGTTACTTAGATACACTGAAGACTATTTAAGACTGCTGCTGTGCTTCAAGCATACATTCCCTGAAGAAGCTTCGAATCGAGAAGCAGAAATATGCATATTGGAAAAAAGATAAAGTCATGATTGTGAAAGTTGATTTACATCTTCTCTGTATTTTTTAATACTTTCATATATACTTCTCCACGATTGATACTTCTTACATTTTCTATATATATATATATATATATATATATATATATATATATATACCAAAAGTTTACCTTGTGTATCTCATTTGTAGGGAATAATCAATAAGATCAAATATTAAATATATACATAAATGCTCAGATACACCCCCCCACACACAATAATGACAATGACCATCATTTTGCAACAGCTACATGTATATTCACATGCTACAAAATGTTCTCTTGATAGTTGACATCACCATTACTGTACTGCATATTTCTATATTTCATTCATCATCTGCATTTTGCAAACACGAGCGTAAATAGGAAGACAATGGTGGTACAAAGTATCATTATTTACAATAGATATAGGAGTATAGCACCATAAACATTACTATAAATGGAGACATAGCCTTACTTGATACAAAACAAAGGCAAAAATCCGTAAATGTTCGTCTAAGAAAGAAGATAAACCGATATGTGATTAAAAAACTATGTTATGAAAAACATTTGTTAGATGCAATATACACATCTTACCTTTGACCAAAAGAATGCAAGTTACAGAAATCCAAATCAACATATTGTGATTCATTGCGAACCTGAACTAGTGACGGTCTTGGGAACAAACAGCTGATAGATAAGTGCCCATTGATGTAATTGTATTTGACTACTGTTGTGTTGGAATAATTTAATTTTTCATGAGTTGGATTTAGGCGTATTTTGATGTTGGATATCCTTGGTTCATCCAAGGTTAAATACATTGTAGATTAATGTGCTACCAAGGTGATATTGAATAAGATGAATGTGGGGCAAGTTTAGTGTTGGACAAAAAGGATGTTTGACTAGATATAGATGTTGGACAAGTTTGGCGTTGAACTAGAAAGATGTTGGACAAAAAGGATGTTGGACTAGAAGGATGTTGGACAAAAAGGATGTTGGACTAGATATATGTTAGACAAGTTTATGTTGGCTAGAAGAATGTTTGAAAAATTTGGTATTGGACTAGAAGGATGTTGGATGAAGGAATGAATAGAAATAGTTCTGTCAGCCAATCAGATGTCGAGTTTTTTTTAGAGAAACTGTAATTTACATGACCATTATGAAAACTTAAATACCCGGCATGTTTGTGCCCGCTTTGATAAGAAATACTTATATAATATTTTCATGTATCAATCAATGACAAACACGTATCAATGATCGTTCCGTCAGTCATATGTAACAAGAAAATAAGTGAGCATGGCTCACATACCCCAGCAGCCCGTCTGATTTCTTCTACCTCTTCCAAACTCACATGTAAACACAGCTTATGATATGAAGTCCGATGTTTTGTGCCATACAGCTAAGCAAAATAAACAATGCATCAACGAGCTTCACAGGCAAATGCAGTATATTGTACATTTTATTGTAGAATTCCTTTTGCAAAAACGATATTTCGGAAATGGCTTTCGAACTCGATCAAGAGCATCAACAGGTTTGTCCTAAACCAAAATTTCATTCACCTAAGTGTGATAATCGCTCAAAGTCCAATTTCATAAGCAAGGGCCATAACTCTGTCAAAAATAAAATTTCGGAAATGGCTTTCGAACTCGATCAAGAGTATCATCAGTTGTATCAATAACCAAAATTCACTCCTCTAGATGTTATAGTTTTTGAGAAAATCTGTCCCCATTGTATACCAAGTCCAAAAATTACCTTTCCATGGAAACGGAAAAAAATGAATTCCAGAATATTCAAAAGTGATCCAAACCGTAGACAAGGTTATGGTTAACAAGTGTGCAAAGTTTGGTTAATCTAAACCTAACGGTTTTTGAGTAAATTGACCGGACGGAATGACCGCTATGTACCCCCGCTACGAGTAAGCGGGGATGAAGTAGTGCACGTCTAAATCAATGTTGATGTGTTAGCACGCGCGAAGCGTGAATGTTGTGCAACACAGCCAGTCACACTTCCATGTCAAGGCGTTGGCACGTGCAAAACGGGAATGTTATGCAACACATTCCAGTTAGAGCGACAATGATATGACAGGTAATAGTAATCAGAACCTGCTATCGACGTGCACAAGTTGACAACCTTCATTGACTGAGATCTGCGGGATGGGTTGACACAGTTGGCTTGATTAACAGTTTGACCAAAAGGCGTTGAGACAGTTGTCAGCATTAGTAGATTCCAAATACAGATAGTAACTGTTAACTCTTATGAATGATAATGTCTAGGGATCATAATAAGTTCCTAATAAGTGACTGTATTGAGTTGGCGATTCACCTTACAGCCATTGGTAAGCACAGGGTCTGATGATGATAATAACCAATTGTGTTGTCATGACTCTACTGTGCTTACCGTTGATTATCATGAAGAATCAATTGCTCATGAATTGGTCATTTGGGGTGACAGATTTTCAACAAGTACTCGATAATCATATATATATTGTCAGTTAAATTATTTTGATATGTTATTTCAAAAAGTAATGTTAAAATTTTAAAAAGTTAATAGTCGCAATGAAATATATGTCCGCCATTATTCGCCAGGTTTACCTGACATTGATAACAGGAGCTTCAGGCGGTTGTCAAAACAGTGATTCGCCGTTTTCGTCATATCGTTCGCCAGGTTACCAATCAAGCGTAACCATCATATGGTCGTCATTTGTTTGACAAGTCTGAAATCTACACCTATGAGTACGTGATTTATTGAGCAAGCCTCCGATGGTAAACTTAAACCTTTCAACTACTGGGCTACGGATCAAATAAGTTTGTCAACACGACACTTGTTTTTTTCATTCGACTGGTAGAGCGTTACGAGTTACGATGTTGCACGTAAAGGTATATGAAAGCACAGGCATGGGTTTCATCCATTTCAGAGGCGTGTAAAGCTGTCACAACTGCGATAAGTAAGCATTGAAAATAAGTAAAGAGCTGGAAATATTGAAATATGAAAATGTCAAATTGATATTTTAAAAAGTAATATTAACGTATGTTTACGAAGTTGAACAAAGAAGAATCATTTATGAACTTGGGACAGTAAGGATTCCATTTTGACGTGTAGCAGAAATAGGAAGGGGCGTGTATTGCGAAACCTGTCATTTAAGTAATGAATTATTTTTATGAGCATTTAAAAAAAATTCAAATTACGTTTTAATCATCAATCAGTGAGAAATGAAACGCGCATATAACTGTTTTGATGGGATGACGCATTTTTGCATTTTGATGCAGCAACTGTGCAACTGTCAATCAACATCATGAATAACTCGTAAGAATAGCAATGCCCGTTGTTTAATGTTTATTACACAGAAAAATATCAAATTTATCAGTTGTCATATATATTTGATACATTGGTTATTCAATGTAACTAAAGAGTACAGCACTTTAACAAACCTAATAACTTTTTTTCGTGATAATTGGGCAAAATAATAGTCAATAAATACTCTTTACAACTTTTTAATTTTATAAATTCCATCGTTTTCCAAATACGAAATAAAAGCCAAAATGCGTTTCATATTTATTTTTCTGTAAGCAGTATAATATAACATCAATTAATGCCACAGTTAATTCCTCGTTGTTGAAATTTCTGTCATCTTCTTCGACTGTGTCTTCAAAAAACACTTGATAAGTGCCTTTATTACTCAAGACTTGTCTATGTTTTTCACAGTTATATACACGATGGCCAAATGCGATCACATTTGATGCCATCACTATAAACAAGAATGTGTGAAAAATCTAGTAGGTTCAATTTGCTGGATTCAGTTCAAAACATAACTTGATACTTTCTCGACGATTAAAATTTCTGTTGATATAAGAAAATATTGTTGACTAATATAACAACGTATTTATATAGTTGATCACTCAACATTTAATATTTCATTCACAAGGAATGAGAAATGACCATGAAAGTTCAAAAACCGATATAAAGAGATTATCACATGGAGTTAAAGTGCAAAGATAAGATCACATATTCAAAATAAATAGATGCTTATATTGTTATCAAAAAGTATTTCAATACACTTGAAGACCTCAAATATTCAATTCACTGTAACATGCTCATAATGTGTGGTTATAACGATTTCCATTTCACTACTATATATACTAACCAGTAAGTGAAGTCACAAGACGTTACAGTGCATTAGGCCTCCATGATCATGTTCAGTAAGATTATCAGAATGTCTCAAAAGGTTCCAATAAACGGGTTGAAATGAAATGAGAACTTCGGGGATTCTGGATCGGTCCATCGAAACCGTTCATGCACAATATGCAATATGAACTTCGCGTCTTGCTTGATCACGGAAGATTTTTTTGCAGAAAAGTTTCAGGAAGCCATTACGAAATGGTCTGTAGGTCGTGGCGTAGATAACTACATTCCAGAAGCTATTGGACAACAAGAAGAACATTGCAGTCTGGGTGTTCGCTTTGCTGACATTTTCTTTTCCATACACTGCATTCAGGACTATTGACCAACACATAGGTATGTAACACATGATGAAAACGACAGCGGCCAGACACATGGTGATTGTGAACTTGTTTCTAAGGGAGGTAATCGCAATCGGGTTAACTTTCCTCCTGCACCGGAACTCCATCGCAATCTTGATAAGAAGCATTATGATAAACACAGAAGACAAGAACGTAATTCCTATCGAGGCGAAGGCGACCGTCATCGTGTCGAAGTCCACTACACATAGACCTAGCATTTTGTTGTAATACACTTTACTATTTTGAAAGATGATGAGACACAGACGAATGACGTTGATTGAAACAAGAATGACAACTGCAATCAAAAACCGCTTTGAAGACATTAGGTGATGGTAGCGCAGAGGCCAACATACAGCGATATACCTATCTACCGTGGAGAGAAAAATATTGAAAACATTCTGCCCGTAAAGCAATATCAGCAAGATGGAAGCTGGTTTGATCATGTTCTCCGAATAAGGAAACATGTCCAGGTAAAGTGAGGGGATGGTAAATACCACGTAATATAAGCCATACAAAAGGTCACATGTAGCCATGAAGGCGATATTCCAGATGGTCGGCAAATGTAGATCCCGGCAGCATGCAACGACCATTACGACAATGCTGTTGCTACCGACAACCAGTATGCTGAGAAAACATACTGCTGCTAAATAGATTTCATTCTTGTAAATGTCATCAAGCGTCCCAGCTGAACGTCCAGCTGCTGCTGTTGTAGTTGTGTTGTTCCTTAAATGCCATGCATCGGAGGCAGACGACATACTTGCACAATATGGTCAGAGTTTGGAGAATCATTAACAAGGGTTACACCAATCCCTTCCTTATATATCTCAACAGGATTATGATAAAATCATCAACGTTGTTATCCTCATTTGCTGTGATTGTGTACCATTGGCTGCAGTTCTCTGACGCTGCAAGAGCTGCAAGAGCATATCCCAATGCGAAGAATCAGGTGTAGACAGGTCCAAATCCTTCAACGGTACGGACGCAAGACACACAGATTTATATTTATGTGCTGATGGGTATAAGGTGTCTCGGCATGCGCCCTGGTAATGAAGGTCTATTGATCGGTGACTAGACGTGTTATCTTTTGGCATGGATTCAGAATTCATCATCAGTAATGATTGTTAATTATATAAGCGAGTTTGTATTATGTTTGGTGCATCAATCGTTGGTAGTATCTTGTTCAACGTACTTGATTATGTCGAATATAATAATGGAAATTATTAAAGTGTCAAATATTATCAAGTTATAATGGTTGTAGATGCTTTAACTTATCAAAGTCTCTACTTTATCGAAATGTTATATGAATCAAGTTGCTACATTTTGAATTCATTAAGTCGATGTTATTAAGTGCTCTTACTGTTTGCAACATGACATAATGACTGACGAAACTCGTGAAAGTGGTTTGTAACCCTTGCTCTCGCTCGGGTAATACAACAATTTATGCAAACACACTTCCTCGGAAAATATCTGCATGAATGACTTCCTATTACGGATTATTACATATGTGGTACGCCTCAAAGGAACGTCCTGCTGAAATGCCGATGTGCATGTACCTTAGTACAATAATATCTATAAAAAAAACGTTTCTCTGAACCGGGGAATTCAATTATTGCGATATGAAACATTTGATAGACATCATTGTAGGAACTTCTCGGAACACAACATTGCTAACGATTACAATGATATCGGCAAAATTCAATTTCAACTCTGAAGACCAAAATCGGCAGCTGCTACAGTAAATGCAACAGTTGTAGTTACTTCGGTGAAGTTACAGGTATACCTAATTAGCGACTATTCCATCCTTTGTTCTTTGTTTTGGGAGTATGATGTATCAAACAAGTTCACACCTGCCTAGTTAAGCCGTTTTCACAACCAAATATTTCTCATTTTGTGCAAAATTGATAATATTATAATATTATTCTTGATCACTTCGGCCGTCTTGATTTTTTCATTATTGATTGTAGGTCAATAGAAAAGTACGTGTTCTGTTTGATAGATAGAGAGCTGAAGCGAGCGCACATGTCCTACAATGGCCTAAGATAGCCAATTTGTGCGTTACAAACGTGCTAGATGCAATTTCGCAAATGTGCGCCTCTCTACGTCAAAATGTGTTACATTATTGATCTTTACGCATAAGACTCGTCCGTTATTGGTGAGTATTGAATTTTTGGTGAAAATGAGTTTCTCGGCCTTAATTAGCATCTCGACACGTATAAGCTCAGAAAAATCGACAAATGTACGTTGTATGGTCCCATTATTACAAGGACGCAATATGCTTCACTGTCGCGAATGTTATACATTTTATATATTGTTAACAGTTAGGCAATCTTGGATTACTTTTTACTGAGCTTCTTGATTTTAATGCTTTTGCTTTGGCAGCCGCTAAATCAGCTAAAATATAATATAAAAATTAAAAAAGAGCGGTGAAATGCAAGTCAGTAGCTATTCCACAGTCGTGATTGGTTTGCGTTAAGCTATGGTGGAGTTACTATCGGTTACTACCAGATATCAGCTGTAAATACAGTGATCCGCGGAGACTCCCGTTTTTTAATGGGATTTGGGAAATACCGCCCAGATTTTGAAAAAAAATCGAGATATGGCATACTTATACAATGGTCATGTTTTTCTAGACAACGATGTCGCTTGTATAATACGGGACATAGTCTAAAAACAGATGTTTTTATATGGGTTGATTATTGTGGCATTAATGGAGTTTGGGAGAATTGGAATTTTAGAGCAAGGAAAATATTTATTAAGGACAAGATTATGAAAGAGTTTGAAACATCATGGCATCCATTATTTCTTTATCTATTTCACTGTGAATCATATGATGACCTTCGGGAATTACTTTTTAACCAGTCTGATACTTAAAGCCCAGTCTTTTTTCTTTTAAAACTTATCTTTAAACGATTTTATTTTTCCATCCCATTATCTAAAAGCAAAAATCTGTGGGTTTTCATTTTCTTTTACAGTGTAGAAAATTCTTTGTTTACGAGAAAACATGTTTTGGAAAGTGAGACATACATAAACTGTTGCTTACATCAGACCAAAGCCAACGCTGACTCCCAATGACGTCATGGATGGAACATGTAGCAGCGTTAGGAGGGTTTTCTTAATTAAAGAGCCACTCCGTGAGTTGTTGGAGCCATATATGCCAAACTTAATCAATGGTGTCATTTGATCGCGAAGTATCAACTGTTACGAAAAAGACACATTTTAAAGCGAATTGTTTTTTTACATTGACAATATGAAGGTAGAAAATCGCAATTATGATCGAAAACCGGACAGTGGCGCGCGTCAAATAGTCAAACGTGATTTTGGAGACTCATTTAAAACAGCTAGGAGGCCAGTTAGGAGTTGATAGAGTTTGTTAGGTTATATAACTAGGATCCATGTTTATTTGGCGTGATATCTACACCTCTGTGCATTTATAAGGCTGTTTTTAGATTTTCATGGAAAACCAGTATTTGTCATATATGTGTCTTTTGGACATGAAAAGTAAAGATGTTTTAATTTCATATCAACACATATGACATTAAGGTTCGTATCAAAAGTAAATTATATGTTATGAAAATCACGGAGTGGCTCTTTAAGAATAACCACAAAGCCACTGGGGGTTGTTCCTTCATGGACTTTATTACATTCGCATGCAATAGTCTAAGCCTGAAACATGTTAAAATAAAAATATAAGTCTCCATTCAATATATAATATACATGACATGTTAACACATAAATAAACAGAACTCGCAATTACTGAATAAGCAATATGGTAAATAGACACATGCATTTACCATCGACACACAGTAAATACTCAAGTTGCTTATCTCAAGTAAATTATGATATAATGAATAAATACACATATCCATATCTAACCTCTAGAAGTTAGTTAATACCTTTAACTTCAGATGAATTGATAACTTACTCTATGAAATATATATAATATAAACTACAAGTCTAGAATTATCTAAATAACTCACACACCTGCGCGCTACTAACTTAATGTATAAAACTATCATAACTCACTGTACTGTGAGTTATCAACACACACTATTTACACACGAGAAGTAATGAATAATGAACATAATTTAACTATAGCCGATATGATAACCAACTATGAAATACAAATAAATACAACACCAAATATATACACAAGACTAGAGATAACTAACCTTTTCAAAATGAAAACATTTCCAGACCACCATGGTCTCGATCCTTATGAAAATAAAGACGATCATCACATGGTCAAAGTGACTGACCCGCACAACTTCTAATATTGCCAATGAAATATAATTTACATGAACCTTATAAAGACTATGTTATGCTTGGCTGAACCCAGAACAATCGAACTTACATGAAGAACCTGAGTAAGGGGCAGCTTGGGGATAGATTGCAATGTGAAAAGCATGCAGTGCAAGTTAGTAGAGCTGAACTTAAGGTTACACCAAGATTGAATTGTTGTTTAGAGAACTATGGTATAATATAAAATGTTTAATGTAAAATAATGATTTAAAATGGTTAGATTTACTTTATTTAATGAGAAAGTATTTCTCATCAAAAGATCACAAACAACTATATACACTTCACATGTTTATTAATGAAATTATACAAAATTCAAATTATTGACTCTGCCACAAACACACAGTCAGCTTGCTTGATGGTATGTATACATACACCACTGAAGTTTGAAAAGCTGAAATCGGAGATTTTCGACTGCAAAATTACATACACTGACCATAATTTTGCGATACTTGTAAAGTCCTCAAGACCCATCAGCCATTGAAAAACTAATTGACGTGTCAAAATGCCGTGACGAGCTCTAACTGTAAATGAGCAAGCTCTGGTGTAAGTGAAACGGCTGTTAACGTCAATCGACCTTTGAAGTTTCCCTAAACATGGTGATTTTTTAAAGTCATGACACACATGTTAATATTACCTGATGCTTAGGTAACAAATTTTATTACTTGAAATACGTCAGTTACGAATAAGTCTGAAAACGAAGGTATGAAAAGAAAACATTATGACCCCTGCTCACATAATATTAAATGCAGAAGCGGTATTTCAACTTTAACTTAGATTAGGAAATGTTGCCTTTATAAGAGGTACTTCATCAACTATTGGGTGTTTTTTAGTATTAGGATTACCATATGCTGTGAAGTTTATCTTTTACTAGATGAATACACATTAACTTTGAATGCATCCTTTCTGTCTTCTCTATCTCTAGCCCGAAAAATGCGGGTATCAAATGGGAGGTTAGGATAGGATTTTATGACTTGGGCGACTTCTGTGGAGAAAATGGATGTTCTTCCAACAACCTGAGATTTATACTACAAACGCTGATACTTCCAAGTCGTCCATCTTAAATCTCCCTATCGATATGTTTCATATGTCTGTCTCTCATATTTCGATAGAAAGGTATTTTAAGTTGAAATAAAATGATCATAAACCAAACCCTTAAACAATTGATTTGTCCAAGTTTAATCAATCTAGTACATGTACAGCCACCTTTACGTCAAAACAAGAATCCCGCTTGTCTATAGTATAAAGTGTTTTGGATCAACAAAGGCTTAGTTGATTCAGTTGATTTAATCTGCATTACTCTGTCTTAAATATCGATGTATGTTACCATAACGATCAATTTTTATAACAGCCACATATCTCATAATTTTTACTTGTATTAATTGGATCACATATCATTTCATTATTTCATCACATATGATATGATGAATTGAATTCTAAAAGTTATGTAAAGCAAGAAAAGAAGACAAAGCTCCATATTGCTATCATCCGGAGTTATGAGGCAACACGTGATTTATTTCACATTGATATATCGAATATTATCTCGAATGTGTTGTCACGAAGTGTCATCTGATAAGATCTAAGTTATTTGGAACCCATTGAAGGTATTCCTTCAATTTATCTACTCGAATTTTCTTATCAAGATTAAAAGATCGATTCTTGTCGTAATTCCTTCATAGACCGACTCCCAATTTGTGCTTTGATATCAATGTTATTTACAACCGCTTACATGGAAACACGATTTATCATCAATATCTCTCTCTCTCTCCCCCTCTCCCCCTCTCCCCCTCTCCCCCTCTCCCCCCCTCTCCCCCTCTCCCCCTCTCTCCCTCTCTCCCTCTCTCCCTCTCTCCCTCCCTCTCTCTCTCTCTCTCTCTCTCTCTCTCTCTCTCTCTCTCTCTATATATATATATATATATAAAACAATATAGATGTAAAAGTTAAATGTTCATGGTTTATGTATCAAATATTCTTTCAAAATAACAAACTGAAGATTGGATAAGTTCATTACCAACTGGTTTCACAACATAGTGATCATCAGGGTAACTTATACATTGTGTTGCTAATGGTATGGTATAGCGTTAACAATGGCAAGGGACGTAATTCATGACGTCATATGCATACCACTAATATATATATAGTAAATGCGACGTCAACATGATTTAATATTAGTTAAACTTGTACTAGGATACCTAGAAGAGATATTTACCGTAAGGTTGGCCAAAAGTTTGAAGTTGAAATCGAAAACGAATTAAAAAAAAGTTTTTATATTTTCGTAATTGTTCAATAGCAAAAATCCAGAATACGTAGCTTAAAGTTTCTTTTTAACATATTTATCTTTTTACGATCTGTGTCAAAACACTTTGGAAATGATTTTGAAATAAAATGTTTTAAAGTAAAATGTTTATTGCTAAATACCATATATATATACATATATTCTTTAAAAATAACAAACTGAAGATTGGTCTTCATATAAGTTCATTTCACAACATGGTGATCATCAGGGTAACTTATAGATTGTGTTGCTAATGGTATAGCGTTAACAATGGCAAGGGACGTAATTCATGACGTCATATGCATACCACTAAAATATATATAGTAAATGCGACGTCAACATGATTTAATATTAGTAACAGTTCAATTTAGGGGTATATCCATCAATAAAGAATCGTTCTTTTATTTTTCGCAGCTCTTCATTATCTGTGCGCATTTTGTAAATAGTACAGATTGTGAACTGGGGATTGCAATTCTTTGCGCATTCATCTATATGTGCGCTCAGGGCTATACATCTATAGTTTGGTGTTTTTATTACATATATAAGATTTCTGGAGGCGCAGGACATATTTTCCATTATTTTGATTTTTGAATTATTCCTAAAGGTGAATGAATTTAACTCTAAAATGTGTGTACAAGTGCCGCAATTCGGCCTATTACATTTTGTGATCCTTCCACCTAATTCAGGTTTTTTATCTTTAAAGCACGCTTTAGATAACAGTTGTTTCAGGTTTTTGCTCTGTCGTTTACTGTTTATCATTTTGGTATCTTTTAGAGCGTGCTTTAGTTTTGGACATGCGTCTAGCGCCTGTACATAGTTTTTCACATTTGGATAGATATTTGGATTGCAGGGGTTAAATGTAGTAACAATAGGTAGGGCTGCCGAATTGTTTTCCTGTTGTCTTTGTTTTAGAAGATCTTCCCGGTTAAAGGAACGGGCCTTTGTAATAACATCCAAAATGATGAGTGGGTGGGGGTATGCTTTACAGCTGAATACCGAAAGTTTGTTCACTTACCACTGAATCGTAGTGTAAATATCATGTAATTTGGGTTTCGTATCAACGTCAATACATTAAATTCAGCAAAACTGACAATGGATCCACCACTGTCCATGTTTGAAATAGCCATTCATGAACTTGTTTTGGGATAGTCTGGTCAAATATTCGAAATTTGGCATACTGATAAAGACAGAGGGGGTCACATTTTCAAATTTTGGATTTTGTTAAATGTGTGATAAAATATTCCATATGGACTCTCTGATCTTAAAACCAACATAATCACATTGACTTTGTGCTAAGGTATAAACGTGACGTATTTTTAAAGAAGATGATAAATTATATAGGATTTTATGGAGCAAAATAAAAATTTTGACCCCTGGTCCCTTCAATGACCTGCCAAAACTGTTACGGGTAAGTGTGGGGTACGATAAACATTTGCCTTAAATAAGAATGGATCTGCATATGTGTATTGAAAATTCAATATTATAGGTTTCTTTTTCCGTCGAAAATATAAAAACCAGATTCCAAATAAAAAATTGAAAACAAAACCTTTTGATATGATATTGATGGATATGATGTAAGCTCAAAAGTTCACTTACGTAAATCTTAAGTCTTTTGAATGGCGAATCATAAACGTTTTTTGAATTTAGCAAGAACGACGTAACATCTACAGCTGCATGCCAAAAGTTTGTTCACATACCTGTATATACTAGTGCAAATATCATGTAATTTGAGATGCCTTTGAGGTAACATAGCGACGGAAAAAGAAACCTATAATATTGAATTTTCAATACACATATGCAGATCCATTCTTATTTAAGGCAAATGTTTATCGTACCCCACACTTACCCGTAACAGTTTTGGCAGGTCATTGAAGGGACCAGGGGTCAAAATTTTTATTTTGCTCCATAAAATCCTATATAATTTATCATCTTCTTTAAAAATACGTCACGTTTATACCTTAGCACAAAGTCAATGTGATTATGTTGGTTTTAAGATCAGAGAGTCCATATGGAATATTTTATCACACATTTAACAAAATCCAAAATTTGAAAATGTGACCCCCTCTGTCTTTATCAGTATGCCAAATTTCGAATATTTGACCAGACTATCCCAAAACAAGTTCATGAATGGCTATTTCAAACATGGACAGTGGTGGATCCATTGTCAGTTTTGCTGAATTTAATGTATTGACGTTGATACGAAACCCAAATTACATGATATTTACACTACGATTCAGTGGTAAGTGAACAAACTTTCGGTATTCAGCTGTAAAGCATACCCCCACCCACTCATCATTTTGGATGCTATTACAAAGGCCCGTTCCTTTAACCGGGAAGATCTTCTAAAACAAAGACAACAGGAAAACAATTCGGCAGCCCTACCTATTGTTACTACATTTAACCCCTGCAATCCAAATATCTATCCAAATGTGAAAAACTATGTACAGGCGCTAGACGCATGTCCAAAACTAAAGCACGCTCTAAAAGATACCAAAATGATAAACAGTAAACGACAGAGCAAAAACCTGAAACAACTGTTATCTAAAGCGTGCTTTAAAGATAAAAAACCTGAATTAGGTGGAAGGATCACAAAATGTAATAGGCCGAATTGCGGCACTTGTACACACATTTTAGAGTTAAATTCATTCACCTTTAGGAATAATTCAAAAATCAAAATAATGGAAAATATGTCCTGCGCCTCCAGAAATCTTATATATGTAATAAAAACACCAACCTATAGATGTATAGCCCTGAGCGCACATATAGATGAATGCGCAAAGAATTGCAATCCCCAGTTCACAATCTGTCCTATTTACAAAATGCGCACAGATAATGAAGAGCTGCGAAAAATAAAAGAACGATTCTTTATTGATGGATATACCCCTAAATTGAACTGTTACTAATATTAAATCATGTTGACGTCGCATTTACTATATATATTTTAGTGGTATGCATATGACGTCATGAATTACGTCCCTTGCCATTGTTAACGCTATACCATACCATTAGCAACACAATGTATAAGTTACCCTGATGATCACTATGTTGTGAAACCGGTTGGTAATGAACTTATATGAAGACCAATCTTCAGTTTGTTATTTTGAAAGAATATTTGATACATAAACCATGAACATTTAACTTTTACATCTATATTGTTTTATATATATATATATATATATATATATATATATATATATATATATATATATATATATATATATATATATAGAGAGAGAGAGAGAGAGAGAGAGAGAGAGAGAGAGGGAGAGAGACGGTATTTTCTTTTCATTTAGCTTACCACTAAAGGTTATATACTGGCACTTTGCCGCTGTAATTTTAAACAGACTTGACAGATTGAAACATAACATAATACCAAACAATTTTCGAGTATGAATTGATGTCCTTATGACATTTAACACACACATATATGTATCAATAATTTGAATATTGCTATTTGTAAATACCCTGCATGATTGCAGTTTATCACTCGTACCTTACAGCGTGTCTGATCTGAGTAGGTTTTCATAGGGGTCGTGTGAGGTTGCCTTTGCTGTAACCTTTCAACCTACATAGATATGATCGCTGATTGGCTGAGAGCAAATGTCACCTGTCAAGTGAGCAGAACACAGATAAGGAAGACGCGGTTAACGAATGATATCAATGATATTTGAAAGATCATGAACACATTACTCATGTTTTTGCGTTATGGTTAGGCTACGAAATTAAAATCGTGTTGATTGCATTGATTTAAAACGATAATACGTAGTAAAGTCACGTTGTTTGAAACCAATACCAATTTTTATTTGTTAAATTTGAGAGACTGGTGGTTTAGCGGTTTTTTTGACGTTGCGTTAAAACGGGACGTCGAACCAGTCGTCGTGGAAAAAGTCCAGCCTCTCTCAGACTCTTGCGTACCGTTTAGTCGGAAATTCGACGCAGACCTGGTATCTGCGTTGTTGTTGACGTTGCTGTCCTGGTGCATTCACGAAGGTGGGGCAGTCGGATGTACCGATCTTGGGCCCGAGTAGTCACCCTTGGTCTGCCTGACCTTGGCCTATCATCAACGCTGTTTCGGGTGTTGAAACGGGTCCACAATGAAGAGATGGTCTGTCTGGACACGCCAAAGTGTGTTGCAACATCTCGCTACGTCGCTCCTGCTTGCAGTCTGCCAATAGCGTTGTTGCATTGCGCTCTGTTCAGTCTTGGCATTCTTCAGGTCGCTGTACCGATGTTGTGTAGTCTGAATGAACAGCGGCTGATATATGGCTTTTTATACCCCTACAGCAGACGTGTCTGCATGTAAAGCTTCATGATCCCATGCTGCACATGCTTTGGCAGAAAATGCATTTGGACGAATCGCTCGTTTTCGTCCCTGAACACAACGTAAACTTTTTGGGCCATTGTTTTTGGTAAATTTACACTTTTGAGCAAGCCTTTCTCTAAATTACAGGTATTTATCATTAAAAAAATTGACCCGTTTCAGAAAAATCAATTTCGCATGAATGTCTAGTTTCTTTTTTTGAAAAGTGTATTTTACAGTTAGAGTGTGCATGACTGATGATGGGCAGTGTTTCATGCTACACTCGTGCTCGTGAAAGGATCAAGTTCACTGTAGAATTTGCTGTGCATTGGAAACGGATGCATCATTAAAGCAACGCATCGTTTCTGAAATCCTATTAGCTTTCGAATTGTAAGACCGTAAAAGATTTTATATTCATTCACAGAACAGGTTCATAAAAATTAAATCAAGTGGAAATTTTGAAACAGTTTTTTGCAATATATACGTTTAACCAAATAACAATCAACATGTTCCGATTTGTGTTGCACTATGGCTAGATATTAAAGCACTTAAAAAACTAAAATTTCAAGTAGGTCGAAATCTTTACACATATTATTTTGCAAATGTATATTATTACAAAATAACACTCAACATACAGACAGGTTGAAAATGAGAGATAATATCAAAATCACAAAGCGCTTAGATTAAAGGTAACATATTCAGATATTCAAAAAAGGTTAGTGCCATTTAAGGAGCTTCTTAGATAGTTTCGAACAATTAATTCCTTTTGTCAATATGAGACAAAACAAATTGTGATCTTAGATATGATATCTGATTAAACAAAGTTTTAGTCAACTCTTATGGCACGTCAATGCCTTTAAATACAGTGTTTACATTTCCCAGATAGTGAAAGGTAGTCCGCAATATCTTTGAAGCTAGAGTTGCAAACCCGATATGCTCGTATGCTTATCATAAATTTGGGTTGTTATAAAAGAGCCGTCCCAGGCACGTCATTCAAATCTGTCGTATCGAGGCAGGAGTGGAATTTTCCCGTTCCACCTGGCTGACTGTCTGAAATGCAGGGAGTTTTCTACGTTGTCCTTTTCTTGGCACTATGTTTCCCTATCAAAGCAGGCTTCCAGCCCAGCATATCATTACCAGGTCTTCAGCCATCTGCAGGTAGTCTGTCACCAGGTAGTCTATCGCCAGGTAGTCTGTCACCAGGTAGTCTATCGCCAGGTAGCCAACCGTTAGTTAGCCCATCATCCGGGGGCCCGATTGTTCCAGTTCAGTCTGCATCAGCTGTTGTAAATCCACCAAGTAGCGGAACTGGATCTGGCATCTTTCCCGGAGCAGCACCCCTGAATCCCAGATTAAAGGTTACTACTTTCTTCGAAGTAGCTGACGATGCATTCTGGACCGGCAACTGGAAATACATAAAGCTGACCCAGGACGACAATACAGATAAGCAGACGTGCCAAGATGAATGTGAAGAAAATTCTTCTTGCGCTCTAGCAATTATATGCAATGCAACGGAACCAACCACACCGACCACCAAGACCCCAATAAGTATTCCAGGACATGGTCTAAGCCTAGGACTGACTCTGAACATTGGCAGATCTTCGTCCTCCGACAAACATACCTGTATCTGGTTCAGAGAGTCCAGCGAGGAGATTCAGCTTGATGAAGCGGAGAAAAACTCCTGGGGAGACGAGTGCATGTACCTTGTCATCAGTAAGCACAATCTAATCTTGCTAGATAAGAATATTTGTTTAGATAAGAACCTGCGAATAAAATATATTCTTCCTTTTTTCCATTGAAATTGGAGATTTGAAGGTTTTGTCAGGTTATTTAATACATTGCATTTTTTGTCGATATTTTCTTATGTTTGCATGCTCAGTTTGGACTGTTAAGAAGGGTTTTACAATCACTTACACCATCAGGATTCGAATCATGTCGAGTTATCAACTTCGTGTTCATCAGTGAGTTTTTAAACAAGCATGCTAGTAAATTTGAACAACCCTTCAACGTGTCAAAGAGTACATTATGTTTGATGATTTTTAATTCGCGTTAATTTGCGTTGAGTTAAGTTAAAATCGCCTCCCTTAACTTGCATCTTTGCCAAAATTATGATATATTCTTGTTTTCACTGATAATCGGAAACGGCCCTATAAATGTAAAAAAATTTAGAAATTTTGTGTCCAATTAACGTGTACACTACTTAAAGATCTTCTGACCACTATCTACCAATACTTTTGTTTGCTTCTGCAGGAAATACGTTTCCGAAACTACGTTTGAATCATTAGTGCGCCACTGTCCGGCTTTCGATCACAAATCACGACATTAACCCGTTTGTTGTCACTATTCTGAACTGATAAGCATTAGGTCTTTGATTTTCTGAAACAACCACTACTTCTCGATAAAAAATCCCCCACCATTAATGAAGTTTGACATACATATATTTGACTCAAACAACATACGCTGTGTCCCTTTGAATCTTTGGGAAAATTTTACTTCATTTCCTGGCAATGAGAAAGAAAACATGATCTGTAATGTTATATTTTGATCACTGTTAGTATGATTATGACATGACTTGTCCATTAAGATCCCATATGCAGAGAGGCTAGTACGGAAAAAGGATGGGAGAAATACGGGCACCCTCAAGTCGGACCAGATCAGATAGTGACTCAGCCCTACAAGTGTAAAAGTGGATACAAGAACGGAAGGGAAGGTCCTCCGAGGACAACTTGTGACGCTGATGGGGTGTTTGGGTCGACAGGCGGCTGCGATTTAGGTATGGAATAAAGAAATAATCCAAAAAAGTTAACGAAGGAATTTAATCGAGTATTACCCGAGCAATAACGTTTGAAGTTCATAGAAAAATAATGAGATTGACTTCTATATACAGTTGCCAGTCGTTTAGCAACGAAATAAACATTACCTGAGAAAATGTATGCATTTTACGAAAAGGATGTTCTAAGTTATATGGCTTGTACCCAATCCTTTTCCTTGTGAGTAAGTTTTGTTAAAAGTAAGTCAAACAGATTTTCTTATGGTTTGTATCATGTCCAAATGTTCGGAACATTCCTCTCATCTCCATAAATAAAATTAAAGTCATTGTCTCATTTTTGCAAGGCAAATTGTAATGCATGCCGGACAAATAGTTCACCACTCACAGAAATCTTTCCCCTTACGTTTGCAACAATTTTCGGAACTCTGCAGGCATTCTAGCTCTCAATAATTAAGTTCAAACTACCCTACCCTACCCTAATATTACGTGTTTGGCGAGCGTCAGTCCTTACCACGTCATTTCGCTAAGGCCGTGACGAAGAACACATAAAATCTCCCAGTTGAATATCCAATTTAAAGAGCTAATAGCTTACCCTTTTTCAAATACTGAAATAACAAAAAGGTGGTTAACTCAATGAAGAATGCGTCTGTCATAAGTATCGGCGCTACTATTACTAGATTTCCGGTGTTTCGCACTCGCGATGGGATTGCACTTGATTCGGTACCTCATCGGTCTGAAACGGCTTACGCCAATAAGCTACTTCATCCAAAACTGTAAAACGGGCATAAAAATGAAAATCTTTGCAAACGCGACAGGAAATATTTGTGTTAGTAATTAGTTCAGTTTAGTTGCCTTACAAAAATGAGACTATGACTTTAAGTTAAAATTAATTCGCTCACATTTTCTTTTTTTCTACAAAAACTATAGAACTATATTTGAGCAATGTTAGTTCATTTGTGTAAAGCGAACTGTAGAGATTACCAAGGACAAAAAGTTGCTTTTACCGACGAAAAAGACCATCGAGGAATAAAATATTTACATAGATGACCGCGAGCGCACTTTAATTTTTTTAGCATAGTATAACAGTTTGACGCGTATATGCGTTTGTGATTAATTCCTGTGCGGCCTCATTTCTGGGGTCATTTGTTGGCGACAGGTCACCTCGAATGTCTAAGATTTTGAATCTACACCATCTAGGGGGTGTTTTCAAATAAAGTGAGCAAATATTAGAACAAGTTTAGTGCGATTTGTCTCCGGCAAACTTCTTAAGTTTGAAAAAATTCAACAACAAATGGAAATAGCTAATCCCAGCTTTCAAGAGATAATGTATACCAATCCATATATTCAATTGGATAATTTCATTTCGAATATGTTTTATTCATATTTATTCTTTCTCCTTACATTTTGTTTTAACTTTGTAACCTATGGGAAAAGATAAATTGAAAAAGATAAACTTCAGAGTAAAATTTTAACTAATACAGCGCTCGTGTGTGTTATCGATATCATTATGATGCATAATGTATGCATACTTTTCAAAACAGTCCTAGAATCAGCACTAACACCACCTAGTGGAAGTGGCAACGCTCTCGACACTAACAGTATTGGAATTGTCCAACCTGTTTTACCTCAACCACTACTGAACTTTCCTTTCCCAATACGCACTGGTAAGTCCACCAATGCTTGTTATGCTATAAAAAAAATTAAAATTGTTTAAATATCTGCATACAAAGAAATACATTCAATAATTAAACGAGGGGTGTTTTACCAATGATGATTATTAAATGACCTCTTTTTTTCAAAACAATGCAAAATCATTTGACATCCTTTGTTCTTAGATTCACAACCAACTACTGAACCAACGACTGATCCACAAACTACCACTGAACAACCACCTGTCACTGATCCAGCAATCACCAACCCACCAGCCACCAACCCACCAGCCACAAATGCACCAACCACCAATGCACAAACCACTACTGAACAAACACCTGTCACTGATCCAGCAATCACCATTCCACTAGCCACCAACCCACCAGCCACAAATGCACCAACCACCAATGCACAAACTACTACTGAACAAACACTTGTCAGTGATCCAGCAATCACCATTCCACTAGCCACCAACCCACCAGCCACAAATGCACCAACCACCAATGCACAAACCACTACTGAACAAACACCTGTCACTGATCCAGCAATCACCATTCCACTAGCCACCAACCCACCAGCCACAAATGAACCAACCACCAATGCACAAACCACTACTGAACAAACACCTGTCACTGATCCAGCAATGACCAACCCACCAGCCACCAACCCACCAGCCACAAATGCACCAACCACCAATGCACAAACCACTACTGAACAAACACCTGTCACTGATCCAGCAATCACCATTCCACTAGCCACCAACCCACCAGCCACAAATGCACCAACCACCAATGCACAAACCACTACTGAACAAACACCTGTCAGTGATCCAGCAATCACCATTCCACTAGCCACCAACCCACCAGCCACAAATGCACCAACCACCAATGCACAAACTACTACTGAACAAACACTTGTCAGTGATCCAGCAATCACCATTCCACTAGCAACCAACCCACCAGCCACAAATGCACCAACCACCAATGCACAAACCACTACTGAACAAACACCTGTCACTGATCCAGCAATCACCATTCCACTAGCCACCAACCCACCAGCCACAAATGCACCAACCACCAATGCACAAACCACTACTGAACAAACACCTGTCACTGATCCAGCAATCACCATTCCACTAGCCACCAACCCACCAGCCACAAATGCACCAACCACCAATGCACAAACCACTACTGAACAAACACCTGTCAGTGATCCAGCAATCACCATTCCACTAGCCACCAACCCACCAGCCACAAATGCACCAACCACCAATGCACAAACCACTACTGAACAAACACCTGTCACTGATCCTGCAATCACCATTCCACCAGCCACCAACCCACCAGCCACAAATGCACCAACCACCAATGCACAAACCACTACTGAACAAACAACTGTCACTGATCCAGCAATCACCATTCCACCAGCCACCAACCCACTAGCCACAAATCCACCAATCACCAATTCACCAACCACCGCTGCACAAACCACTACTGAACAAACACCGGTCATTGATCCAGCAATGACCAACCCACCAGCCACAAATCCACCAATCACCAATTCACCAAGTACCGCTGCACAAACCACTACTGAACAAACACCGGTCATTGATCCAGCAATGACCAACCCACCAGCAATCGAGCCACCAACCACCAATGCACAAACCACTACTGAACAACCACCTGTCACTGATCCAGCAATGACCAACCCACCAGCCACAAGTCCACCAACCACCAATGCACAAACCACTACTGAACAAACACCTGTCACTGATCCAGCAATCACCATTCCGCCAGCCACTAACCCATCAGCCACAAATGCACCAACCACCAATGCACAAACCACTACTGAACAAACAACTGTCACTGATCCAGCAATGACCAACCCACCAGCCACAAATCCACCAATCACCAATTCATCAAGTACCGCTGCACAAACCACTACTGAACAAACACCGGTCATTGATCCAGCAATGACCAACCCACCAGCCACAAATCCACCAATCACCAATTCACCAAGTACCGCTGCACAAACCACTACTGAACAAACACCGGTCATTGATCCAGCAATGACCAACCCACCAGCAATCGAGCCACCAACCACCGCCGCACAAACCACTACTGAACAACCACCTGTCACTGATCCAGCAATGACCAACCCACCAGCCACAAGTCCACCAATCACCAATTCACCAAGTACCGCTGCACAAACCACTACTGAACAAACACCGGTCATTGATCCAGCAATGACCAACCCACCAGCAATCGAGCCACCAACCACCGCTGCACAAACCACTACTGAACAACCACCTGTCACTGATCCAGCAATGACCAACCCACCAGCCACAAGTCCACCAATCACCAATTCACCAAGTACCGCTGCACAAACCACTACTGAACAAACACCGGTCATTGATCCAGCAATGACCAACCCACCAGCAATCGAGCCACCAACCACCAATCCACCAACCACTACTACACAAGCACCGATCATTACCCCACGTACGACCAACCCACCAGCCACCAATCCACCAACTATGCAGCGGCCTCAAGGTTGTATTGGTCTTCATTTAAAGCAATAAATCTGTAGTGTTAGATTTGCCTAGAGCTTAAAGTCTTAAACCTGACTTATGTCTTCATACTGATCTAATAAGCACTAAGATGCTGGTTTTCAGAAACAACCGCTACCTCTCGATAAAATAACACCATTTATTAAATTTGACATATTTAACACAAAGAACATACTTTAAGTCACTAAGAATTTGATAAACAAACAACAAAGGCTTAGTAAGGCATTCTAGAAGTGATGTTGATGAGTGATGAAGATTATATTATGAACCATTCCTCTTCCCATTCCTGTCCATCATTAATTTCTATAAAACCTGTGTTATTGAAAGAGCTCTTCTCGAGCTATTGACAGTTTCCCCTAGCGGCACAATATTGCAACATAAACTACCTTGTAATATTTCAGCATATGCAAACAGCGAATGCATGAATAACAAATATGTTGTCCCACAGGCCTATGCAATGATACAATCGCTTAATAAGGCATATATGTGTTCCGCAAAGAAGACTCAAAGTGCAAAGTACACATTCGAATAAAGTTAAGCTTTACGGAAGCGTACGGAAATAATTTTTTCATAGGCGATTTATGTTATGAAACGGCGCTGATTCCACAACTTACTTTGATTGCATCGATTCAGGCTTCAACATTTCTAGACCGAGAAACGTTCGTAATATGACAGAGGGTGTATAGGTATTTATGACTCAGCTACCTCTGTTGGGAGAGAGTGATTATGGAACAACCTTCCTTATTCTGAAAATAGAAGCTCTTTATCCATTTAAAAGTTCTCTTTTACAACATAAGATGCTATAATAATAAAGTGGTCAATTAACTTTTTGAAATATTCGAGTAAATTTTAACAAACATGCGCGTATCTAGCTGTAAAGATCTTATAAACTGGATCTATCACAATAAATATAAATTTAACATTTATTATATCTTAAGGTGGAATAACGTAAGGCCTGGAAATTTACTGGAACTGTTTTGAAATTTCCAGTTTCTAAATGAGTCGGTTAACTCTTTTGCTAATTGCTAGTTCATTGGAATGAAAGAAATAAGTTGATATCTTTAGAACAAGAGCGCTCTTTTTCATCATCATTATCATCATCATCATCATCATCATCATCATCATCATCATCATCATTATATTGACATTATTTTTCAAGTGTATGGGCCCCTGGACCCAAATACAGAATTATACATTTCACAAACTATAACAAATAAAACATTCACAGCCAATGCAATATACAGAAGGTGGATGACATGAATATACATAATAAGTCACAATAACTTTCTCTAAGCATTTTACACGGTTTTTCGTATGATACTTATTTTTTAAACATACAGCTGCATGCCAAAAGTTTGTTCACATACTTGAATATACTAGTGCAAATATCATGTACTTTGAGATGCGTTTGAGGTATCGTAGCGTTGCGAAAAAGAAACGTATAATATTGAATGTTCTATACAGATATGCAGATCTATTCTTCTTTAAGGCAAATTTTCATCGTACCCCCACAATAACACGTAACAGTTTTGGCAGGCCATTGATGTAACCAGGGGTCGAAATTCCAAAAAAACTAATGTTTCTTTTTCTCAATAAAATCCTTTATAAGTTATAAACTTTTTAAAAAAGTATTCACGTTTGTTCCTTAGCACAAAGTCAATGTTATTAGGTTGGTTTTAATCTCAGAGATTCGATATGGAACATTTCATTTGACATTAAACGAAATCGAAATTTCGAAAATATACCCCTTCTGTCTATATCCATATGCCAAAATTCGAATTTTTGCACGGGAGACCAGAAGATCCCAAAATGAGTTCAAGAATGGTTATTTCACACATGGGAAGTGTGTGATTCATTGTCAGTTTTGCTGAAGTTATTCTATTGACGTTGAAACGAAACACAAATTATATGATATTTGCACTACGTTTCAGTGGTAAGTGAACAAACTTTCGGTATGCAGCTGTATATTCATAATTGTTAGGTTAGAATTTGTTTAGATGCATGGATATTTCACATAGCGGTTTTAGGTAGCGACATTTTCCTAAATCATTATAGAATTCACAATTTGAAATCAAATTAAATTCGTCTTCTTTTCAGTCCTTAAAAAGAGAACGATTTCTTTACAGGCTATCCATTTACAAGACGATAACTTGCTGTGCGCGATGTGCGCCCAGCGCCTTGTAATGAATTAGTTGTGATTCCATAAAAAACGTCGAATTGTATCATCATTTTTGAAGTTAATATGAATTATTGTCAATCTGAAATTTTAACATTGAAATATATGTTTTGTATAAGTATAAATGATATTTTTTTTAAATACACTTGTTAACATTATTGTACCATGCAGGTAATACGATATTTCATCCTCTATATCAGGCAATAGTGGAAGGTATCAAAAGAAAATGTCATTGTTAGCAACGGAATAATCAGAGGTTGATATTCTACATTTAATTGAAGCGATTGTAAACTACGACTTCTATTTCTCTTTCAAACACTGTTTCAGGTTGCCCAATTACTTTTGAATTCGATCCGACGGCGTATCTTTGCTTCCAAATTAGTACAGTGAAAAAGAAATTTGTCTACACACACAATAACTGTGAAAATATGTATAGCGGGGCGCGGTTGGCCATTCTCAACACCCAGGAGAAGATTACGGCTGTTGGCAAGCTCCTCGAGATATGTAAGCAGAAACAAAACTTTCTTTCAATTTAACTGGTTAAAGGCACTGTAGCACTAATTTTTTTAATTTCTTATATATATCATTCATAATGACAACATCTCATTACCAAAGCTGATTCTACAGTGCCTTTAAAAACAATCAAACACGGTTTCATCATATCGTTGCCAACTAAGCGGGATGTTTTGATATTTAGTGAACATTATTACATATATAAGAAATGGTTGGAAGTGTTTTCACTCCGCTAAAAGATTAACAACTGTCCATTTCTAAAAAACTCATGAACTTATCATTTAGATTTGATTGCATGTGGTATTACGTTCAACACTTGAAATTAATGTATATGTTTCTTCAATACCATCACTTCATTAGATTTTTCGTAATATTTCGTAATTCTTTATTCTCATAAAACTACCTTGATGGTACATGAGCATATTCACAAAACATAATACATAGAAATAAATATATATGTAATTCAAGATGGAAGATAGATTTACAATAGAAATCCTTTATTGAAAACAAAATCTTATTGAACCCAGATTGAAAGTTTCAAAATTACGTTAGAATCATTGATGTGTGTCATCGTCCAGTTTATGATCACCAATCACGACTGGAATCTGTAAAACCGATACGCACTGAAATACTCATTTTCAGAAACAACATCGTATTCCAGGTAACAGTTTATGAAGTTTGATGAAAACGACACACTGTGTTTCGCTTTAATACAGCAAAAGCAGATGGACAGTCACCATCTGGAAACCTTGGTTGCATGTTCGGATAAAATTCGTACGCTGATTAACTTGCTGCTTATTGAAAAGATAATTAATGAAAAATCTTGACATGAGACGATGAAAAACGTCTCTATCAATGCATGATCAAGTACTCGAATTTCAAAGTTCAAAGGCAAACCTGCCCTTTGATTGGCTGAAATTTATTAATCGTGAGCTTAGAGATAGTGTTTTCATGCAATTTCTTCATCTCAAGACAATCGTTTCACTTTTGCCCTTTTTAGAGGGGTGTAGTTTCAGGTATAGAGCATTTTGATTGGCTTACTCAAGGGGCGAGTAACTTGTGTAGATGTTTTCCTGACCAACGATATGTCCCAGGGATGAAGAAGTGAAGTTTCGGATCACTCAGCCTGACGTGAAACCCTGACTGATCGGCGTGTTTTCATCGAATCAAAGGCCTTAGAAAACAAAACAAAAATATATTCATGCAATTAAAATACTTTATTTCTTTTCTGAATATCCTCACAACAGCTTGTGAAATGCCCAAAATTACGCACTTTTACCGAAATCAGAGTATAACATAGGCACTCGTCTAATATTGTTTTTTGCAGCGAGCGTTCAGGAGCCTATGTGGGTAGATGCGAAACAACATGCATCTTACTATTACTACAGAGATTTATATTACCACGGATGGTTTGTGTATTACGACTATTACTACGTGGAGGAAACGCAATGGGGTGATGGCACCACAGCTTCAAGAGATCTCTTTCCCTTGGCACCAGATGATTACTGGCAGGAATGTATCCAGCTGAACGTGCATGCTGAACTCGAAGAGGCTGAGTGTTCTGTTAAGAAGCCATTCGTCTGCGAAATAGTTTTACCTCGTACGTATACATTCTTTTCTTTCAGATTTTACTTAATAGAAGTTTTCATTAGGGATTATATGATTGTCAACAAAATACACATACCTTGTAAGATATACTATACAGATTATGTCAAAGCCTTTCTATAAATCTTTCGCTCAGGGACATTTGTCAATCTTTTATGTTCATATTTATTGTTAAAAAATAATTTTGATCGTTTGAATAGAAATTGAATTGAATAACAGTTTATGTTGGAAATTTACATATCCCTAAAATAAACAATATGTAAAAATATGGACCCCCTCAATGTATCCACTGCTTCAGCAATTGACCTTAAACTGCCTCATATTTTCTCGATTATGACAAGGGTCATAAGATCACCGTGAAGACCTCGGGGGGTTGAAATGGCCACTCACTTAGATCTATCTTTGTCGAAAACGTAATGTTAGGCAAAGTCCATATCTCAATAATAAATTTTGTCGCAAAAATCATAGTATATACCATGTTTTATTTTTTTTATCCTAGTTTTATTTCTTTTCATCGCATTTTAATCCTGTTTCTTTTTGCTTATCGTCATCGTTTTGCCAAAGACGTCGCCATTTAACCTAACTTGCTACCAAATAACGAAGATCTAAAAAAATGTTTTGTTTCTTGGATATCTTTGGATTCTAAAAAGTTAAGGATGTATCCTTCACTGGATTAAAAAAATAATCTTAAATGTAATTATTTTTGTCCGAGGAACGATTCACTATTCAAATACACTTAATTTTCAGGCAACATAATTTTTTTTCAGGTTGTCCTGATAATTTCATATATGACGAGAATTCCAATTTCTGTTTTCGCCTCGAAATCGAGACAGAAGTCACGAAATTGGAGGCCGAAATAAACTGTATTTACGAAGGTGGCAGGCTGGGATTTGTTTCTTCGCTTAATCGACTGAACGCAGTGGAAATAGAGCGAATGAACAGAGGAGGTAAAGTTATGATTACATCAACAGAATATACTTTATTTCAAGGTCATAGCCAGTCTCTCCACAGTGGTAGCTTAAGTCATAAGATCCTATGATTACCGCTGTTCAAATACGAATACTTGTACACTTAGCGGCTAAACATTGCAACACATCTCTCTGCAAAAGGATAACACTTTATACATAGAAAATTCTAGAAATGTATAACCGTTAGCTATGCAGTAATTCAGTTAGCTATATGCAATAATTTAGTTACCTATGCAATATTTCAGTTACCTATGCAATAATTCAGTCGCCACATTACGTGAATACGTTCTGTGTACAGAAGACGTAAAGCGCAAAAGCAGTTACATGCATTAAAGTTCGGGTGCAATGCTCCGCTGAATTTCAGTATAGAACCAACCTTTCTTTCGCTAGTTCAAGCCGATGTTAGCAGGTTTCATCGTAATGCAATCTAGTTAAAAGTAGCTGTAAATTAATACGTCCCGAAGTCCGTTATTACATCTAGAGAATTATAACCTACTCCGTGTCGCGCAGGCGCGAACGTCAACCAATCAAAAGAGAGCTGGCCCAGCTCTTATTGCGGGTCAATGCGCTTATAGCTTGTTTCGCCGTTCTAGGGCACCTCGATTACAATTCCGATGTATGGTAGTGAATTATTTTGAAAAATATAAAGACAGCATCAATTCTGCGCATTTATTGTTGACGAAATATGTGTGTTGTTCATGTGTTCATTTGAGCAAAAGTAAATCATCAAATTAGGTCAAATAATCACAAAATAAGTTTTTAAGGATACATAAAGACAAACGTAAGGTAAACGTCAGCATGTGACATTAACAAAGATGCAAAAGAAAATCGTGTTTGATTTGTTGAAAGCTGACTTCCTGTCCTCATTTAATTGGTCGGTTCAAAATTCGCCAAAGGTTTCGCCAAGATTCTCCAGATGTATTGACGGAACATTACATCTAGTTTTAACTAGACTGCACCGTTAAGCATATTCATAATGCAAGAATATTAGCAGCCGTGATATAAGTTAAACCGAGATCACCTCACCCTACCTCACCCCACCTCACCTCACTTAAAATGCCAAGAATTAATTCTAATGAAGATTACTTTCCTGAAACATAGGGAAATGACTGAGGCTTTTCGAATTATTTAATTGTCGTTGACTGCAACTAACGTTAATTGCATCCGATTAGGTTCTTTAATTTCTAGCCTCAAATATGCCCGGATTAGAACACAAGTAGCGAAAAATCCATAACCTGAGCTACCACCCGTTGGGAGAAAATGAGTCAAAATTATTAAGTTTGTTTTTGTTTCTTTTCTCGTTCTGTTCAGAAACAGAACTCAAGAGTTCTTCATATTTTTAACTCACCGAATCAGAATATTTGAATGTGTTTCACTTTTGAATGGATTTTGTGAATTGCATTAAATCGAATTTAATTTTCATATTAAGTATTTTCATATTTTCTAAATTATTGTATATCTGTATTTTTACTAGTTCCTAGTAGCACTGGCATGTGGGTTGGAGCGGAACAGCTTGAGTCGAGGATCTACTACTATTGGTTCTACCACTGGTCTGGATATATGCATATTCAGTACCGAGAGGTCAACGAATGGGATGACAACAGTCCAATCAGCGTCGATCTTTGGTCGGAGTGGTATCCGGATGACGACAAGTGCGTGAAAGAGGCTTACGGCCAGCTCTCATCAGCTGATTGCGACGATATATACGCTTACATATGTGAGATCGAACAATGACTGCCCTTCCTAATGTGCTTGGGCTCAGGAATAATTTCCTAACCTTATGATAGATATGATAGAATAAATCAACTCTTACATGACAACGTTATTAAAATTTGCATTGATAGATGCGTTATGTTATCTTTTGATCATCTCATTAAAATTAATGGAACGTATCACTTTCTTGCAATCGGAAACACATTCAATTTAGAATAAAGAAGTTGAATAATGATAGACGTAATTATTTCCTTGGCCTCTAAACAATTTTAGAATGTCTACATGATTTCCTATCGTATCGCCTCCTCTCTATCGTTCATTGATAAGGTGGTTATTGTTGCATTTATAGCATTCGATGTTCAATGGTCGTAAATACGTGCTCAAACCTCTTGCAAGCGGTGTTAAACTTAGTTTTCCGGTGTTGAATAATTCTAAATTCGGGAAAAAATTATACTTATTCGATATTATCTGCAGAACGTCAAACATTTCATTACTGGACCCGGTCATCCACAGTCGTACAGGAAATAGACATTGACATGTATCAAACAAGGTATAGGCATTGCCTTACCTCGGTGACTTTGATAAATTTGAGTCGCGTGCTTAATATTTGGCAGAATAACAGTAATTTAAGACTTTATCTATAATATAGTAAAGCAATTATGGACTTCATACGAGGTTGTTCCTATGATTTATCGATCTTGAACTCGTCATACTCACCTCGGCTTGTATCTGATCAACCTCAATTAAAGTCACTTATTGTTTATGATAATTATGCTGTGTAGGTATTTGACTTTCGGAGATCACCACGTGTATATTTATACGATTACGCATTGATATCTAAAATACTAAAGGCAGTAATCGAACTGATATTGAATAAAGTATGCAACATGATGATCCAATCTAATATTGGAGTATTGTTGCCTTCATACTCGGTGGATCCAATGATTTATCGATCTTGAACACGTCACACTTACCTCGGCTATGTATTTTTCATTTCAACCAGAGCATGTTAGGATATAAACAACATATCTACTATTACAATCAAGATTTTGTCTTACAGAAGATAATTAAGTTTCATTCATACATGTATGTATAGAAGATCCCACAAAGATATTTTACATGTAAAACAGTGGGAACCGCGGGTTGGTTCTACAAGACTTGAAACAAAGTTGGATGAAGTTTAAAATTTTCGGTATTGTTTAGGTTGTTTAGGACTGATCACATTTTTTATTTAATCAGAACTTCTTCCATGTCTATACTTTGATGTTAAATTGGTAAGTTTTTGTCAATTATTGCAGCAACACTCTGATGGTAAAGATTACAGGTGGAAACCAACGGGACAATATCTGTTACACACTGTTTTGTTAGATTTACATGTAGGATCTCTCAGGCGGCTTTCTCTACACTGTCCAGCACTAGAGTTTCAGGGTAGACGTGTATCAGTAAAAAGTCTTTGACTTCCTATTCTTATTCTTATTCTAGTCTTAACCTTATTCGATAAAAATAAACTCAGTCAAGGAAAAAGAATTATCGACATTTTATATAAGAAAACGAGGGTTTTTTTTAAAAGAAAGACTTTGAAATAATCTGACATTTTAATCTCAGTTATTTTTGTAAATCAGGTTTCTAACTGAAAATACTTTCAATGTAAGGTTACGAAAAGTCATATCGTGTCTGTCATGTTCGATTCTGGCCATATTAATTTCAAAGCTTCACTGTCGCATGACTGATATGATATCCAAGAAATATGGAACACCTTCAAGCCATTCCTTCACATTGCCTGCTGGTTATCAAGATTAGTGATCGATTACGCTATAAAAAAACAGAAAAGCGTTTTAGAAAAAACCTCCGCCACGATAGAGATTGTTTAAAAGTTGAGTCAAAAGCACAACACGAACAAAATATATGCTATTTAAACATTGTCTACGGATATTTTCAGAAAATAAAATTATCACAGAAATAATTAACAATTATGCACGTGAACTAGCATAACTTTTGAATGATACCTTCATAAAAAAATAAAAAGTTATGGTTGAGATTTGTAATCGAAAACCGGACAATTTCGCGCGCAAATGACTTAAACGTAATTTTGGAAACTTAATTACAGCAGACACAACGTCAAAAATAGGTTGATAGTGCTAAAAAGGTCACTGTTGTAAATGTAAATGGGACGCAGAATTTCGATTTGCAACATTTTATGGTCGTTTTTCATTTACAATTAAAAACATTTAAGATATAAAAAATGCAACTTCAGGAAGGCAATTTGAACTAAACCCACACATTTTTTTAGCTCTTATTCTACCCACTTACAAAAAGTATTATGTATCATACTTTGTACACTATAAATGTATTTTGTTTTGAAAAGTGGCAATAAAATGTGTAAAGTCGTAAATCAGTCAAAAAGAAATTTCGAAACTTATGATTCGTGTTATGTTTTGTCACGAAGTGTCATCTTATCTACTCTTTATTTTAGCAATATTATTTCAAACAAAATACTCTGAGGTATCTTAATATCTTAATCATTTGGAACCCAATGAAAGTATTCCTTCAGTTTAGAATCTCGAATTTATATATCAAGATTTGCGTCATAATTCCTTCATATAGCCATTCTCATTTAATGCTATTTAGAACACCTCACAGGTATTCACTAACATACAAACTGTATCTATAATTACTAACAAAATATCGAAAAATGGTATTTCGCAATAAACAGTTCTAGTTCGTACTCTAAAGGAACATTTTGTTTCAAAATAATTTTATAAGGGCCACATCTTCAACACTCTGCCGGCCACATTTGAATTCAGCAACCCATTTGGCAACTTGGAATAATGCAAGGGAGTCTTCACCAAATGTATTGACCATGTCTTCATGGGTTTTCCCGTGCAAGCATTCCTTATATGAACAAATACTCGATGACTGCCTGCTTTTCAACATCATCTCAAAAACTTCTCTGCTGATGGTTGCAATATTTTGTCACTAGCTTCAGAAAAGATGACTTTTTTAATGTTTATCGATAATTTGGAAGTAGTGGATTTTTACATCATGCTTATTCTACGAACTTGTTTTTTCCCCCTAATGTAAGATTGAAACATGACAGTAGCAAACAGTTTTCGCTTGTAAGTTGATATATTATGACATTTAAAACACACAAATGTAAAAATAATTTGAATATAGCTATTTTTAAGTACCCTAAATAAATTACCTCGCAGCGTGTCTGATCTGAGAAGTGATTCATAGGGGTCGTATGAGGAGGCCTTGGCTGTGGCCTTTCGCCCTACATAGATTACAATCGCTGATTGGCTGAGTGCATATATATCACCTACACTGATTGGAACGACTCGAGGATCGAGTAAAAGGTTCTATCTGATTTCAATGATGTAAGCTTATGGCTAGACATAAAGACGTGTTCATTGCATTGATAGGAAACGATAATTCATATTAAAATCACGTTTTTTGAAACCTAAACCAACGTTTGTCTTATCGAATCTGAGAGATTTATAACTGAGGTAAATGGTTTAGCGGTTAATGCTCTTTAACACCTTTTTGTCAGTGGGGAAATATCTTTAATGTTAAGAGTGTGCGCGACTGGTAATGGACAGTGTTTCCCACTACACTCGTTCTCGTGAAAAGAATGAGTCCGCCATGCATGGGAAATGAATGCACCAATAAAGCAAGGCAACTTTTCTAAATAATATATTTATCAAAGAAAGAGACAGACTGAAAATGAGACATTACAAGAAGCCAATTCATGTCTTGAGAAAGTAAAAAAATAAAAATAAATACAGGGTTAATATTTCCAAAATATTGCAAGGCACTCCGCAATATCTTTGTAGCTACAAATCTGGTATGTTCGTTTGCTAAAACAGGTTTGGGTTATTATAAAAGAGCTGTTCCAGGCACGTGATTCCAATCAGTCGTATCGAGGCAAGAGTGGAACTTTCTCGTACAATCTGGCTGACTGTCTGAAATGCAGGGAGTTTTCTACGTTGTCCTTTTCTTGGCACTTGTTTCCCTGTGGAGGGAGGCTTCCAGCCCAGCATATCATTACCAGGTCTTCAGCCAACTGCAGGTAGTCTTTATACGTATCTCCAGGTGTGCTATCGCCAGGTAGCCAACCGTAAGTTAGTCCATCATCCGGGGACCCCATTGTTCCAGTTAAGTCCGGTTCAGCTGTTGGTAATCCACCAAGTAGCGGAACTGCATGGATCTGGCATCTTTCCCGGAGCAGCACCCCTGAATCCCAGATCAAAGGTAACAACGTTCTTCGAAGTAGCTGACGATGCATTCTGGAGCAGCAACTGGAAATACATAAAGCTAACACAAGACGACAATAAAGATAAGCAGACGTGAATGTGAAGAAAATTCTTCTTGCGTTCTAGCAATTAAATGCAATGCAACGGAACCAACAACACCCACCACCAAGACCCCAATAAGTATTCCAGGACTCGGACAAAGCCTAGGACTGACTCTGAGAGTCCAGCGAGGAGATTCAGCTCGATGAAGTAGAGAAAAACTCCTGGGGAGACGAATGCATGTACCTTGTCATCAGTAAGCACAATTTAATCTTGCTATATAAGTTTTTTTCAATAAGACCTGCCCAACAGCTCAGAACCTGCGAATACAAGGCTCGGGTTGGTCACAATTTGAGATATTTATTTTCTTTTTTTAACATTAGAATTGGAAAAAGTTTATGGCAAGATATTTTATACACCGTTTTTGTTGTTTTGGGTCAACAGGCGGCTGCGATTTAGGTATGGTATATAGAAATGATACAAACAAATTAACGAGGGAATTATTTGGCTTATTACCCGAGCAATAACGAGGCCTTCACTTCGACTAATGAAAACGACATTAGTGAGTAATCATGAGTGAGTTATTGTTTAACGCCGCTTGGGCAATTCTTCAGCCATTAGCGGCGTAATACGACATTAGTCATTGTCCTGTGACATTCAGATGAGTGTGACTTCTATATACAGTTGCAACTAAAGTCATGACGTAACTGGAAAAATAGATCGTTACTAATCTAGCTTCGTTTCCTTAAGGAATTACGACGTGTTAGACCTAGTGGAAGTGGCAACGCCCTCGACACCAACATTAATGGAATCGTCCAACCTGTGTTATCTCAACCACTTTTGAACTTTCCTTTCTCAGTACGCACTGGTAAGTCCACCAATGCTTGCTATGAAGTAAAATTAAAGAAAATGTTAAAAAAAAGGTGAGGTGATTTGGGGTTTAAGGCTGATTTATTATTATTTCTATTATTATTAGTATTTCATTTATATCGCGGCTGCTAGTATTATTGCAGGGAGAAAGCCCGCAACACCATTTGGGCTATGCATTGCGGTGAAACCTGCGAGCATCAGCTTGAACAAGCTAACCATTGCTGGTACCGCACAGAAATTCAATGTCGCATTGCACCCAAACCTGACTACTGCAGACAAAGTTGCCGAGCCCCCTGGCGGGATTCCGACCACGGACCTCTTGATCCGAAACCAAACGCGCAAGTCACTGCGCTAAGCTCATATATGGATACAAATAAATACATTCCATAATTAAAGTGACACAGTATCATATGTTCTGAGTTTATTCAAATCGCCTCACTTAACTTGCATCTTTATCTTAAAGTGTCCAAATAGTGGTACTTTCTTGTTTCCAATGACAAATGAAAAAACAACCACATCTATGTTAGGAGGTCGAAATTCAGCATCATCTTCATATACAGTTTGATTAAATGACCTAATGCACACTACCAACACATGGTTGTGTCTGTGTTTTCTGTATGTAAGATTCCAAAATCACGTTTGAGTCATGGTCCGGTTTTCGATCACAAATTACGACTTAAACCTGTTTATTGTGAATATACTGAACTAATAAGCACTAAAATTTCTATATCCAGAAGTTGTCACTACTTCTCGATAAAAAAAAACCCACCACCAATAAAGTTTGACATATTTCATTCCAACAAAATACTTCGTTGCCCTTTAACAGAGGGATATTTTTCATTTATTTAACGATTTTCAATCACCTCTAATTTTTCAAATGAATTTTAGATCATCTACCATTTTATTTCTTAGATTCACAACCTGCTGCTGAATCAACGCCACCAACCAACCAACCACCACTGAACATACCCCAGCGATATATCCATCAATCACCAACCCACTGGCAACCGTCCCACCAACCACCAATTCACCAACTACCGTCGCACAGACGTCTACTGAACAAACACCAGCCATTAATCCACCAAACACCAACCCACCATCAACCGATCCACCAACCACAACTGCGCCTATTATTGAACGGCCGCAAGGTTGTATTGGTCTTCATTTCAAATAATACATCATAAATGTTTGATTAACCTAAAACTTATGTCACTATGGATTTAATAAACAACAAAGGTGACTTGATAGGCAGTGGCGGATCCAAGGGGGGGGGGGGGGGGTTCAGAGGTCACCTACCCCCCCCCCCCCCCCCCCCCCCTTTCGAAAATCAATTTTAGATTCAAGGCAATAAAAAACATATATAACGTAACAATAGCATTAGTGAGGAATGATAATTATATTGTCGTTCATAATCTCCCCATAGAGGTAGCTCCGTCATTAATTCCTATAAACCTTTGTTATAATAAGAGAATAAAGTTTAGATTACCGAAAGCTTACGGAAATTACTTCGGCGATTTAAATGATAACTTTTGAAACGGCGTTGCTGGTTGTATAACTAACTTCGATTGCATCAAATCAAGCTTCAACATTACTAGTCCGAGAAACGTTCGTAAAATGACAGATGGTGTATAGAAATTTATGACTCAGCTACATGTACCTCTGTTGGGAGAAAACAATTATTTATATAAACCTTCCTTATTCTGAGTATAGAAGCTGTTAATTCATTAACATTCACACCTCTTTTACAACAAAAGATGATGAAATGTCCCATGAACTGGTCAACGGTTTAAAATATTCTAGTAAATTTTAACACCCATGCGCGTCTTTAGCTGTAAAATGGGCCCAAATATACGTCTCTCGCTTTCTGGTTGAAATAAGTTAACATCTTTATCTTTCTCATCATGATTATAATTAACATAATCTTTTGTATTCAAGTGTATAGGCCCTTGATACAACATGCATAAGCAATATACAGAAGGTAGATAACATGAATGCATAATATAATTCAGTAAGGTTTTTACACGGTTTTTCGTATAAAAAATGACATAATTTGTTCAACATATAATCATAATTGGTAGGTATAAGAATTTGTTAAAATACATGGGTAATTCAAATTAGGGTTTCAGGTAAGAATATTGTTCTTGAATCAATACACATAGAAATTAAATTAAATTCATCTAATATTCCGTCCTTCCAAAGAGAAAAAAGTCTGCCTATTTTTAAGATGATACTTGCTGGAAAATGATGTGCGTCCCGCGCTTTGAAATGAATAGTTGTAAATCGATAGACACCACCGTTTCGAATCGTTCCACTTGAAGTTAATATGAATTAATGTCGATCATTGTTAGCAACGGTATTAACTGTGTTTGATATTCTACATTAAATATAAGCGATTGCATTCTGTGACTTCATATTCTCATTCAAACTGTTTCAGATTGCCCATCTACTTTTAATTTCGATCAAACGACGTACCTTTGTTTCCAAATAATTGAATTGTCAAAGATATTTATCTACACTCAAAGTACCTGTGAACGAATTGCTAGCGGGTCACGTCTGGTCATTCTCAACACCCAGGAGAAGATAACGGCTGTTGGCACTTTCCTCAAAACATGTAAGCAGAAATAAAACTTACTTTCAAATTCCCACTGTCTAAAGGCACTATAGCACTTTCTGGTTTTATTTTTAAATTTCAAGTGCCTTTAAAATTCATAATACATAATTACAAAGAATAGGTAATGGCTGTAAAGTGATTTCACTCCGCTAAAGATTGTCCTTTGCTTTAAGCCATCAACCATCATCCACTGAAAGTTCAAAGGCAAACCTGCGATCAATATGATTGGCTGAAATATCTGAAGCATGAGCTAAGAGATGGGGCTGACAAACAATTTCTTCATCTCATTTCAATCGTTGTCGCAATGTTGGTCCTTGCTTTTCCTCAAATCATAGACTTCAAAAACGACAACACCGTATATTCATGTAATTGAGTTCTATTTTTATGGCATTCTTTCTGAATATTCTCACATCAGTTCGTGAAATGCCAAAAATTAGGTAATTCTGTCGAAGTCAAAGTATGACATGGGCACTCATGTAATATCCTATGTTTTTTTCAGATGGAGTTCAGGAGCCTATATGGGTAGATGCTGAACAATATTTACAATATTTGGAACGAAGTGAAAATTCGCTAACCAGCTGTATCCAGATGAACGAGCATGGTAAACTTGAAGAGGCTGATTGTTCTGAAAGAAAGCCTTTCGTCTGCGATGTACCTATCCATCGTACATAAACAGTCTTTTCTTTGAGAAAAAGAGTGATTTTACTAAATATAAGTTTTCATGAAAAGTTACATGATTGTCTACGAAATACACATACCTTGTAAGATATTACTACATGTGTGAACATTATGTCAAACCTTTTCTCCAAATCGTAAGCTTCGATAAACATCATTTTTATTTTTTTAAAAATATAATTGTTATCGTTTGAGTTGAAATTGATTGAAGGAATTTCCATATCCCTAAAGTAAACAATATCCACTGCTTTAGCAATTTTCCTTTACATTTTCTCGTTAAGATGAGGGTCATAAAGATCACCGTGAAGACTTTTGTGAGGCAAAGTCCAATTGTCAAAATTAAAGTTTACAAAAGCAAACACTTGCAAATATGATAGTATGAAGCATTTTAATTATTTAATCCTTTTTTAATCTTAATTCCATTTCTTTTAATTGCAGTTTAATCATTTTTGCATCTCCTTATCACCACCTTGTGGCCCAAACGTCGTCGTTTAAGCTCATATAATAGTAAATTGACGTAAATTGCTATGCCTCAGGAATAACTTTCTAAATTTGATGAAAGATATAATAAAAACAAGAATTTCTTACATAACATTTCTATTAAAATTTGCATTGATAAATGTGTTGTGTTATCTATTTACAATCCCATTTAGATTAGTAAAACGTGTCATTTATATGTAACTGCATCAAATATATTGCATATATATATTATTATAGTATTTGATTTATATGTGACTGATTTCAATATTCAAACATACCCTAGAACCTGAAAGGCAAGCCACATGATAGTCCATCATGCATGAGAAAAGACAATAGATCAAGGTGAGGTGAGATGATATGGGGTTTAACGCCGCTTTCAAGAGTATTGCACTTATATCGCGGCTTCTAGTATTATTGCAGGGAGAAAGCCCGCAACACCATTGCTATGCATTGCGGTGAAACCTGCGAGCATCGGCTGAACCTAGCGAACCATTTAGCGAACCAATTCAGTGTAGCATTGCATCCAAACGTGACTGTGTGTAGAACAGTTCTCTACTGCAGACAAAGTTGCCGAGTCCCTGGAGGGATTCGAACCACGGACCCCTCGATCTGAAGCCGACAATAGATCGAGGGAAAAACAATGATAGATAGACTTGCCCGAGCATCACCCCAACCCTTGAGAGGAACCCTCTAAATGCAGGCACTTAAAATTGATAAGCCCATTATATAAATTTACATCAAAATAGAACACCTTACAATGCAGTATACATTCAAGAGGCACTCCGTGATTTTCATAACATATTATTTACCTTTTATACGATCCTAAATGTCATATGTGGTGATATGAAATCAAAACATCTTAACTTTTCATGTCCAAAAGACATATTTAGACAAATACTGGTTTTCCATGAAAATCTTAAAACAGCCTTAGAAATGCATAGAGGTGTAGATATCACGTCCAATATACATGGATACTAGTTATATAACCTAACAAACACTATCAACTCCTAACTGCCCTCCTTGCTTTTATAGATAAGTCTCCAAAATTACGTTTGACTATTTGACGCGCGCCACTGTCCGATTTTCGACCATAATTGCGACGTTCTACCTTCATAGTGTCACTGTTAAAAAAACAATAAGCTTTTAAAAAATTTATTTTTGGTAACAGTCAATACATACCATTGATTAAGTTGGCATATATGACTCCAACAACTCACGGAGTGGCTCTTAGAAGGTTGAAGTGAATGACATGTAATAGGCACGTACTCGATACATGTGTACAACTTTATCAACATAATTCAAAACATATTAAACATACACACCGAGCTTTGTTACTACCATTCTATTACTTTACATTTAGCTTATCTAACAATCACACTTCAGCTTTTGCATGAGCATTTCGCACTCACTCAATCACCGGTGTGCTGCCGAAGAATAGCCTGTCCCTAGCGCCACCCTTCTCCTTTTCTTGTTTTATGCTCCAGTTGTTCAGTTGTTTTGCATTCATATCATGTGGTTAGGTTTGGTTAGTATTTGCGAACACATACTTCTTTGTGGTTATGGATTACAATGTGTCCTGTTGCAATATCTACATGTTACATTATCATAATTATCTCTAACCTAAACATTAACTTAAACAATGTTAACTTAAACTAAACTCTATCCCTAAATTAAGTTAAACAAGTGTGCTGTATGGAAGGTAAGGATGTGAAACCTCAAGCCTTAAAAGCTTTATTTCTGACGCAGTCTGATTAAAATCGACCGTGTTACGTGGAATAAAAGTTTTAAAATATTGACTATAGCGGAACTCAAACGTCTTCTACCAGGAGCTTTCCTCTCCACAACGCGGATGACAGCCTGTGATAAAATACGTTCGAATCCCGCTTGAGTTAATTTTTTTAAAACTGTTATTCCTCGGAACAAGGTAGATTTTAATCAGACTGTTTCTGGCGTAATATCAAACATATTATGGCACTGAAAAGTATCGGCAGTTACAAATTTAAGTTTCTTGAGGTTTTTTATTTTAATTTGGAGGTTCAGGGGCTGTCTTATTACTTCAGATAAGTTGGAAACGGTGATCTTGACACATGAAATTTGAGATTCTTGGGAAACCAGGTGCAGTTCGAAGTGAATCGTTCATTAATATTTGCGGGTATTGATTATCAAGAAATGTTTATATTTTCAAATCAACCAGACGTACAACCACGTTCATCGCTTAAGAATAGCGTTAGAAAGACTTATACGCCTATATATACCTTACTCTACTACCACAGGGATATGTGTTGCTTAGAAGTCTTATACATAATAGAAGAGTGTAGTAATGAGGTAAGGTCTATCGGCGTTTATGTCCTAGTAAAGCAATTTCTAAGCTGGGGTAGAAGGGCAGTTTCTGGCGGAATCCAATCACTATAAACCGATGAAGCGACTGTTTCATGTAAATCCTTTAATAATTAACCAGCGATAAATCACTTACCGATTGGATATGGAAATCTATTATTTATTCAGTTTGCAGATTGTACGAGCGCTTCCATCAATCTGGTGTTTTGAACCTCTTCTTAAAGGACGGGCAATTATGTAAGGGTTTTAGTAGTTATAAGAAGCGAAAACAAAAATTCAAACAGTTTCTATCCTTTATTGTGCTATATCAAATCTCCTCTGATCACCGCTGTCTAGGTATTCGTCTCACTCTTCATTGTTCACAAAGTCAAGTCACACCCGATTGTCTCCCCAGATAAAGTTGTCCCCCCTTACGTTGTCTTCATTGGTTAATTGTGTCCCTTATCTGATATCTTTATACCTGTTAGTTCCACATAGCTGCTTATTTCTTCTTGTTTATGCGTTCTTCGATACGGCGATATTGCTCGGCCATGATTTGTCGGTAAAGGTCGTTGAATTCTGTTGATAAAATAGGATTTGTCATTGATTTAAAAAAAAAATAAAACTTTAAATAATAAAAGCTTTCTAGCAAATTAATGAACTTAAATATCCATTGTTAGCCCTGTAGTTACAACACTTAACAAAATATGGTCGATCATTGATGAAGCCAGAGCGGCAGCAACATATATTGTTTCACGACTAATAAATGACTGCTATTTTAAAGTGACACAGAGTGTGTTTCAGGATTTTTATATGTCGGTTAAATAAGAGTCAAAATATCATATGACCTGAGTTAAGTTCAAGTCGATCCTCCTTACTTTCATCTTTTTCTCTAAAATTTCAAAATAAGAGATTTTCTTGTTTTGAATGAAAGACAGCGATATAATGCGTCCAAATTTCATGGTTTTTAGTTTAAGGACCTACTAAACACTACCAATCAGTATTTTTCTTTTTGAGTGCTATAAAGTAGTTTCCAAAATAACGTTTGAGTTAATGGCGCGCCATTGTCTGGTTTTCGATCAGCAAAAACGACTGTAATGTGTTCATTGTCACTGTATTGAACTAATAAGCAGTAAGATACTGTTTTTCTGAATGAATCACTACTTTCAATAGAATAAAACCATTTCTGAAGTTTGACATATTTGACTCCAACAACATACTCGGTGGCCCTTTAAGAAATGGATGTAATAGAGTGTTTAGTCACTGGCTTGTAAACGGTGTAAAGAGTGCAAGCTTTTCGACGGCATTTATACTACAGTGACCAAACACACTATGGAATCATTTTTTTTTAAACTTTGATTTTAAGGGAATTTTCTAATTAGGTTGAAAATACAATTAAATGCTAACATAAGTTTTGAATTCGATGTAACACTCCTTTCACGCCGCTAACATATAGCGTTTCTTCACTCTTTTAGGACCCCTGTTACTGTTACAATCAAATGTATTCATATAACTTAATTATGAATATCTAGCCTTAGTTCAACACTTTCACAAAAATATTTGTGTAACATCGTCTTGTGGTGGTTTTATCACAGCGCATTGCTACAGTGATAAAGTAATCATTACATCCACATGGCAGATGTTGTCCTATCAAAAGGCTGCATTATGTGTAATCACCAAAATATGACGGATATATGTTGCAAACTGTAGTTTAGGGTTTATTGAAATATATACCGGTCAAATGACCTTGTTAAAACCAGTCAGAAAGGAGCATATCTCTTAAATTTCAATCTGAATTTACATCGTTATAAACAATACATATAAACAAAAACGATGCAATATTAAAGTGCACTTCGAAATAACCGACTAGGGTGCAACTTCCCCTGTAACGCAGGAATTCGCGTCAGTCTCAATCACTGGATAATTTAAATCTTGCTGCATTTCCTCATTTTTTGTGGTAACTCTTCAGCCCACTGCGAATGAACTCAATATCCTAACAGACATCTCCTTGATGTTACACCTTATAGGAGCGCTTCAATCTCACGAATTTTACGCAATGCAGCAAAGCTTAGACTGGCGCAATTAAATACTGCGGTGGAAGTTAAAAGAGAGCTACAATCGAGAAAAGAAGTCACTAATTCCTGAAGCAAGGCAGAATTTTTTAAGTTTTTCTCCATCTAGCGAAAATTGACAGAAATCTATCAAATCACCTACCCTTCTCGTCTAAGTTACCATTGCCGTCCTGGTCAGCAGTCTGCATGAGCTCATGGGCCCGATGACTATTGAAGCCAAAGGAGGGGAGATGACCACGTACCACATCAAGCTCAGCGTTACTTAGAACCCCATTTTCATCGTCATCAAACAGTGGAAGGAGGAACGTGGGTACCATCCTCTCGGAGAAGTCCATAAAAGCTGCACATTCCCCTGATACTGAAATATTAAACATAAGCACCAGGATGAATGAGAATGAAGGATTGGTTTAACTATATAAATTTAATGACAAACAAATAATCATTTAAGAGCACTGTCGGTCAAAATTTAGTGTATCAAAGATGTCTCAGGAAAAACATATAAAAAATGTTACCAATCGCAGGAAAATGTTACTAGCGAATAATAGGATATTTTAAATCGCGATTAAGCAATGCAAATCAATTTTCATTACTCGAATGAATGAGCGGTGTTCACACAAAACTGGCTGCATGCAATGCGTATAATGTACTAGTATGTAACATCGTATTCTCCAAATACGGACAATCGGACTGAGTATAATGAAGTGATTTATCCTCTGAAGAATATATTTTCTATAAACTGATATCTAATAGGGAAAATTAGATGAAATAAAATTTGTGAAAATCGTGCCATAGTGCCTTTAATTATACATCGGCATTTTGATATTTGCAAAACTCCCACAGTTATACCATGTTAGGTATCACTTCAAATACCTTGTTTCACTAAATATCAGCAGCAAATGAATTTAGATACGAGCAATTTTACCAGCACGAGGATATCAGATCAGAAACGTGGCGAGGTTTGAGTGAAAGGTTCCCACTTCTTTCAATGAGATTGGTCCTTGATCCTTACTTTCGCTCATATGAAGCGTCAAATAATGTTAAACTCATAATGTAATAATTATTGTCTGCATATTTAACATTATTATATGATGATTTTCTTCTTTCTCTTTGGCTGACTTGGTCACATGACAGAATTGACGCCAAGCAATGTCAACAAATCGCGAGAGAGTGATATAACAGTCGAAACACCTCCGGTGGATAAAAAAAATTAAATAGATTCGAAAAATTCCTACCTCAAGATATATGCATCGCTTTATCTCTGTTAATATTTGACAGAATAACAGTTATTTAAGACACTTTTGATATAGTAAAACATTTATATATAGACTTCATACTCGGTTGATCTAAGGAATATATTGAATTATCTGAATTATATTGCCTCGATGTTTACCCATAACTCATCTGATCAACCTCACTTGAAGTCAGCTATTATCAGTATCATTTGACCCTTGGAAGTTCATCAAGCGTATTTCTATACAATTCTTCCTGGATAAGTTTCATACTCAAGGCATTAATCGGACCGGTACTGCATAATGTATATAACATGATGATCCAATCTAATATGGGAGGTTATAGCATTACAAAGGACGTCCGAATTCAAAAGCATTTATCTGATGACACGTTTCAATAACCTGCCTGTTGTGAAAACTTCCGCTTGAGACTATAAAAGTCATAACAATTAGTAAGTGATATCAAAAGGCGTGGTTGGAGAACGTCTCTTTGCTTGAGGCGAGATACCTAGTAAAGTAATGCAAGAGGATCGATTACCCCCTTAACCCTGTCGTAAACGTTTATTTCTCTTTTTTCTGACCCCATCTTTGTTGTTTTAATTGTTTCTTAGCTTTGTTTGTTTGTTTTATGTACTTTTTCTTATCGTTTTTCGGAGCAAAACGATTTTTTTTGGTGTTGTTTTGTGTTGTTTTTTTTAAAGTCTTGTGTGATGTTGAAATAGATAAAAAAATGTTTTAAAGCAAGCCAAGTTATTCTACGGCACTCTATCTCACCATTGAGTCAGTCTTTTCAGTTTGTAAAAGATAGTTCTCCATGGAGCAGTTTTACACCATTCTGTTTCAAAATCATAAAAGTTTTCGTTCTGTTTAATTTGAAATCGAAGATTTTCACATTTCTAACCAGAAAATGTTGATAAATTATGCTTTCTTTAAAAGGAATTTTTTTCTGTTAAAAGCTTAGGAATATGTTTTCAAAACCTCAATTTCATAACGTTTCAAAGTTCTTGTTGAAAATGAAAGAACGTTGATTGGATTTAACTCTAATGGGTTGTGTATCCAGAAAAACAAATATGTTCTTTGAAGATTGAATCGATTTAAAGAGTAGTAATGATTTTGAAATCTTTTCGTCATATATGCATTTATAATTATGATTTACGGGAGTCTTTTGCTTTTATGATTTTGAAATATGTTAGTGTTTTTTGTTAAAAAATCGTTTCTTTTGGTAATTACGGCGTTGAAAAAAAAGCCTTTTGATCAGTGGGCTCGGATCGGATTGGCTTATGTTCGTAAGGTGTTTAAAGTAATATGACCTCTCTTCTATAATCTTGCTTCGCTTGAAGTTATTTAAACATTAAAAACTGCATTGCATTCATTTGTTGAATTTCTCTTGCTGAAACGTGACTTCATTTATTACTGTGGTTTTTCATGGCTTTCTTATTATGTAGCAAGCATAACAATTTACCATTGGCATTTAATACTACGAAAAATTCGCAAATCTGCAATCAGTTAATGTCTTTATGGAGAAATGGCCATAACATACTTTAGATCTGAGGAGTTCTTGGTTCCCCGTAAATGTGTTTTGGTTCAGATGGGTGATTAATCAGTGCTTTTCAAATATATTGGTAAAATATTTAACATAAAATAAAGAATATTAGAGATATTTCTTGAAAATCGACAACTGTTACTGGGGCTTTGTCTTCCATTTGTAAAATGCTGGCAAAAATATAGTATGTTGTCATCATCAATAATCTCACATTCTTGTGATCAGAAGTATATTCCTTTTGGACATAAAGAAAACTTTTACTATTATTGTGAAGCGCAATAACTGTAGATGAAAACATTCCATTGCGGAAACACGCATGTAGAAAACAAGTAGGTGCTCAGTCACTGCTTAATCCCTACATCAGGTACGCGATTACCTAAACCTCTTTTATGTTTCAATATGGTCAAGAAATCTTGATTTCATATGTATCTTACTTCTGAATGCACTAGAATGTATGCCTTTTGTTAATTTACTTTTTACGTGATTTTTCATATTTTACAGGAAAGATACATGAACGAATGAATGCAAACGATTAAATATTAACAACCGAAAACGGAGAAACTTACCCTACATCACTACAGATGGTTTAATATAAACAATAGAAACTGCATGGAGAAACTAACCCCGCTTTACTAAAGACAGTTAGATACAAACCACAGAAACTGGAGAAACTTACCCCACATCACTACAAAGATGGACACTACTACTGCAACCTTCATTTTCCTTTTGCTTCTGAAAAAGAAAGAATTTCTTTTAATGACATTTTGATATATTGGAAATGTCTCATTCTTTAAAGGGGAGTCGTTGTTCGTATCCCACAAGGGGCAACTTTGTCTGCAGTAGAGAATTGGTAAGATTTGGGCGCAATGCTGCATTGAATTTCAGCACTGTTCCACCCATGGTTCTTTACTTACAGCCGGTGCTCGTAGGTTTCACAGCAAAGTATAGCAACAAAAGTGTTGCGGGCTTTCTCGCTTCAATAATACTAGTAGCCGTGATAAAGGGAATACATGTACTCTGGAAAGCGGCGATAACCCCAAATGAATCTATTAAAGCCGCAAAAACTAATATTGTAAAATTTCTTAACGTTTTGTATCGGTCATGATATAAACTTAAAGATATTTACTGGATTTTGCGTTTTCTATACAATCTGGTTCATCAAAGACTGTATTCACAATTAAGAAATTAAAAGAAAAAAGTTATATTTTCAACAAATGGGTGAATTGGAGAAGTCTCGATAGTTTTGTTTTTGTTGTTATAACAACATCAATCTTTTTTTACAACCATTAAACCCGATTATATTGACATTTTGGCTATGTTTACGATGATATGGAATAGTCGACAATTTTTCTTCACATTTCGTCCAAAAAACACTCTTGCACGCTGGTTCACAATCATTCACTTCAACAGCCAACTATTTGACGTACTCTTCAACCATAGAATAATCCCAAACAACAAAGAAGTGAGAAGAATCATCAAGCAAGTTTTAAAGGGGTTATTTTGTTGCTATTTTTAATACAATATCTATGATGCATTGAGAGAACAGTGTCTATAACTGGAGCTGATCAATTCTTGCCGCACGTGCAGCACGCTGAAATGTACATGAAATAATAACAGAACGCATAACCCAGGTCTACAATGCAAGAATGACTACACAATGCTTTTTAATTTCGAAATTTATGAGACTCTAACACAGACTTTTATATACAACAATAACTAATAGATTATTTAAAACAATCACAAACAAAAATCCCTAAATCATTTAATTAGTAAAATTTAAATGCTTAGCACTCGACTATACTCGGCAGATCACAAGATAGGTTCCGCATTTTGGTACATCTTGCTTTGAAAGAGATGTTATTTTACGAATAATCTCCACTAATTGTTGAAAAGACCAATGTAACTTACTCAACTGGAATTTACAACTTAATACAATTTACTGCATGGCCAATATCAACTAGACTAGTTTTTAAACAATCGACAACGCACTTGTAATGTTTGTAATTTTTACCCAAGTAATATAGGCTTAAAGAGGATATTACACGAGTGCCCATGACATACTTGGTAGGTTTGATAGAGTATTTCCGAACTGCATACAATGCATCCGCAGACAGTGACTCAAAAGCAAAATTACAGTCAATGTAACCCCAAGCCTGTAAGTGATGTTCATACCGGGCGTCCATGATGTCTCGACCGTGTACCTGCTAACATGCTCAACCTGTCTGTGTCCCGTAGGTATTTTAAAACACCCAATTCTGCACCTCCAACTGACCACATCGATCCCAATTCTTCTTAAAACGTATTTCTGTCAAGAGAATATGCACTACAACGGCGTGACATAGAAAAAAAACTTCTTTTTTTCCTCTCCCGCGATGTCGACGCAGTGTCTACCTATTCAGGGGCAGGTAACTATCTCTCCAACACTAACGATGGATATTACTTTTCTCTTCACAGCATATGTACATCATCTGACTGATATTATCAATAACTTTGTAAGTTTTCTTGACCATGTATATTCTGCGCCTGTTAACAGTGCCTGTTAAAAAAAAATACAAACCCAAAAAACTGCACCTTGAAATGGTAACTCAAATGTATAACTGTACCAATTTGTACTATGGGTCTTATGGCCTTTATACAAATAAAAACCTTCTTCTTCCATGACATACTATATTTACGACACGAGTGCTTAATATTAGTATTTCCCGAGCGAGAGCGAGTAGTAGTATGTCATGGACACGAATATATATTATGTGTATTACCGAAGTCGAGAAATCTAAGAAACTAATCAAAATCAACATCAAAGCATAGGTATAGGCGCATTTGGATCTTAACGTCATAGGCGAAAGCATTGTTTTTGACGTGACGTCACAATGAAAATGCACTTTGATTGCATACATCAGGCTTCTTCTTTTTACACCGTAAAAGGCTCGTATTAGTACAGGGGTTAATATGGGAATAAATGACGGAGCTACTTCTGTTTGGAGAAAAAGACTATGAAAATATTACTGTGATTTCAACTTGTGTAGTTTACTTGGCAGTGGTGAGAAGATAAATGGTCTCGGGTCCGCAGAAGTTATTTAAAAGTTCACCTCCCCCGCATGGCTTTAAATCGCACCAGTCTCTACCATTGGCTTTTTCAAACCTTGCTGCATACCCGTTAAAAATTCATGGTTTGAGTGCAGCTCCCTCTTTGGCGAAATGTTACAGTAGTCATATGATTGTCTTTGGACTATCGCCATAGGTTGCAGTAGCCTGGACGACAAGCACAGAAAATGAGGCAAGGCTTTTCTTAGCAAGTCAATGGGGCTGGCGAAGGTATAGGCAATGCGTGGAAGATGATAAAGGTTATTGGCTATAAATATAAATCAACGATTTGAGCACAATAAAGTGTCCCACCCATGGACTATTAGTATTGGAACTCTTTTTGATAGCGGGCATAAAACAACGACATATACATCACATAAATATTAATGCCAACTAGGCGAATGGGTCACGGACAGTTCACTGGAATCAATACATGATTAAATCTCTATCTGTACATTAGTTGCACCTTAATAGTGTCATCGCATTTACTGGTATAAATGTTTCCCATCTGAACGCAATTTCAACATAGCAATATTAAGAACATTGAGTATAAATTCAGTAGGCTCATTTGACATTAACATCAAACATTCGTTTTACATATTAGTCAAGAGAGGCATAGGCTGCCAAAACTTCAATAAGGGAAAGTCGATGGAAATGAAATCACAAAGATATGGGGTGTTGGCAATAATGGAAAAGATGTCTCACTGGCACATAGTTTAAAATCATATCACGGTATTTTGAAAATAATGTTAATTTTTTAAATTACATTTAAAAGGTTAAAATTCAAATGATTCACTCTAGAGGAGCTGTGTTCTTTCATTTTCTGTGGAACAGAACATAAGATTCCTGCATATTCATGTATACTATTAATGCCATGTTAGATAATAGTCAATATTCTTATTGCCGAAGATATATATCTAATTTCAAAAGGTTACAACCTCTCCAATTTAGTTTCCACGAGATATACATCTCTTGTAAAGTGTCTTCAAAGAGTCATCTATTATTTTTCTTAATTTATGAGTGGCTTTGATACGTTCCAAATTATCAAATCGTTTAGTCTACGTGCATATTTATCACTAAATGAAAAATATATGACCTTCACTTGTTTCAGTTATATTTGTTTCAGGTTTGATAAATTATCAGAAGTCAAAAGTGTAAATTCAATAAATATACATTCATACTAGATATCTTACCTATTAAACTCTATCAATCTGTACTTTTCATTTTATCTGACACAGAAATGTTTATAACAATACCATTGAATCATTGGTGCGCGCCAGACGCCGGCATAGCACGGGTTTCGATACAAGAATTGTCATTATTTTAAACTGATGAGCATGAACATTTTAGTAAGTTTCATTGATCATATTTTGTTAGTTCTCCTTGGTAAGATAACACCTGTGACCCCAAAAACATGCTCCACATCTCTGACTTTATGGATAAGCTTGATTGACAATAATATATTAAATGACGTATTCCTTCCATAATTTCTTTGATCATGAAAAATATTTGTATAAAGATATTTCTAAAATGTTAGAGTATTTCTATCATTTACTGGTTGTTAAGTTAACCCTGCGAGAGACAAGGCCCGGGTTTTTATATGAATTAGATTATAACACAAAATTTAGATAAACTGCTGTTCCGATTTATAACAAAATAAATGTGCCTAATACATACTCAAATTTGATTAAGATAATGAAGTAATAAGATATTCATACTAAAATGCCATCTATACGAAGAGAAACAAGACTAAGTGTGTAAGAGCATATGCAATTGTTTGACTACTAAATACGATACTGGTTCGCTCCATCTCGTATCATAAAATTTAAATCTACTCCCTACAGAAAATATTTAGAATTCATGCATAGCATCATATGCAGTAAGATGTCGAGGAAAAAATAAATGCAAAAATTCAAATTCGAATCTAAATCATTAATGATTAATGAAAAATAGATTAAAAATAACAAATTTGCAATAAGTCAAAACTAGTGATCTATATAAAATACAATACAACAAAGTAAATACTAACATATCTTATTAAAGCATTAGATACATACAGGATATCATTAACATCTGGGTGATGTAAAAAATTCTATAAATGTTTAACACATGCTGAATAATGTTCTTGCAAGTGAAATTGACTTTATATTCAAATACGTTACATCCTGTCATTTCTATAAATGTTTCAATATCATGTATCATAATGACATAACACTTTGTCAAAGACACCGCACATGATTGCAAAAACAAACCACTCATTATCATTTCCGTTCACAAATTATCGGAAGAAACTAAGGTAAACTTACATTTTGTTAAAGAATATGACTTAAGGATAACCTTTGTAAAGGACGGTACGTAAGAGGATCCACAAACTAAAATAAATTTTAAAACCTAAGCTCATAATCTTACCTGCTGTTAAAGAATATGACCAATGGAAAACTTTAGCAAAGGTTTGTATGTGAGAGGATCCACAAAATAATAAAACTAACATTTTAAAAAACTAAGTTCCTTATCTTACATGTTTGAAAAAAATAGTTAAGGATACCCTTAGCAAAGGTTACTGTATGAGAAGATCCACAAACAATAAGCCATATTCAATATTCAAAAATGTAAGATCATAATCTTACCTGGTTTTCTACCTTCTGTTCTTTCCGCACAACCTTCTGTCACTGGGCTGTCTGGGATTCTCAGCTCCCTTTTATTCAGTTCTCTGTGATATTAGAGGCGGCCCTAATTAATTTCTCGATCTACCGTAATCCGCCTCTACCTAGATCCGAAACTGCAATCGCAATTAGTACCATTCGGGTGTGAATTCGATCACATCGAATCAGAAGTTCTGAACAGATGATCCCTCTCGGACTAAAAGGCCATTAAGGAATATGGGCGGGCAGGTGAAATTATCATCACCAAGCTTAGGCGTATGTATCGATACGGCCATTTAGGGGTATATTTGCAAATGGAGAAGTATGGGGGTTTCGATGAATTTGGGTTCCTCGTAATAAGAGCTTTTAGGAGACTAAATTATTTGTACCTGTAGCGCGGCCGATCAAATCCATATTAACGTAATCATTAGGGGCTACTTGTAAATGGAAGAAACCAATTATCGGGAAATGTTGAACCGGTCATCTCTTCACTCATGTTACAAATGACATAAGTGCTGTAAAGGCCAGACAAATGTAGTGAGGAGATGCTCCTTTCATTAGAAGCTTGTTTTTTATTCACAACATCATACTTTTCCTTGAGATTAAGACACATTTGAGTGAATCATTTTGAAACGGGGGATTTGTTAAGAGGGTTGCCATGAGTCGTTGGAGTCACGCATGCCAAACGTTATCGATGGTGGAAATGTAGATCGATATGTGAGCTTTAACTATTAAATATCTAGTAATAAAAAGGGTTGTAGTCATTATTTTCGTCCATGGTCATAAACGGAAAAATCGAATATCTTCATTTCTTGTTTTCTCTTGTAACATAGCGATAGCAAAACGTCACGTCGGGATGCATTAAGTTGATGGTAGAGATAATTAGTAGAATGACGTATAAAAATAACAGATTTTGTTTAAGAAAAACAAGCTGTTGTGTTGTTTTGATTGACTCCCATCTCCTTAAAGGAAGGAGATTAACTTTGTTTTACATAACACAGGATATTTTTTCCTTTGATCTTTAATGTTTTTTCTGTGTAACTACTTCTCAAATACATGTGCTGAAGTTTTTACGTTATGACTTCATGGGAACGTTATTTTACCTTTGAATTCTTCAAATCGGCTTTGAAGAAACTTCAGGGAGATACGTCATGATCTCGATCTCATGACGTATGTCCTCTCCGTAACATTCACTAGTTACAAATATTGTTCACGACATCGCCTAACAAAAAAGAAAAAGAAGAATTCTAAGGTTATGAAATTGGCAAGGTAAAATAGGAATTTATTAAACTTATTTTAAAAAATAGGTTATTAAAAGTTTTTATATATTTTTAACTTGATCTCTGTTATTAGTCTCTACGTTTTTCGTTGACATGTTGTATTTTCGAATGCTTGTGAACAAGCGATAGATATTTAACTAATCATTATTGGCGAATTAAATGCACTTTTGAATTATTTTGGTTACAGAATAGAAAAATATCGATAATCAGTGCAGTGCATTTTATAATGAAGATGATACAAATGAAAATAAGGAAATTATACCATCCAATTTATGTAACAAACTTCATTCATTATTTCTAGTGAAGTCATTATTTCTTTGCATGATGAAATATTTACTCTTGATTTTCAGCTTTCTTGTTAAACTTTCCGTTTCTTGCAAAGTTACTCTCAAATTGATATTGTAAATATTTGATGTAGGTGAAAACACAGCCAGTATTTGAAAGCTTGTTTTAAAGTGACATTTGGATGAGCTAAAATATGACATAATGTTGTCGAAAATATCCATTTGAATAATTATTAGTACAGTTAAATGACAATATAATGATTCAGGTTATGATTTTAAATGGAAAATCAGACGAAGTTTTTTTTTCATGTATAGCAAGAAATGGTGTTATATTTCGTGATTTTGATAAGAATAAACAACATATGTGATGCGATTTGTTCTTGCAAGTGAGTTTCAAATTTTTTTTATTTGAATTATTTCCAACCTATTCAAAGCCAAATGCTAAGAATTTAAGAAAAATCGTAAGTTTATCGATTTCATTTAGATAATATCTGATATGGAGTCCAATTCAAGTTTAAAAGGCAATCTTCATTAACAGTAAGTTAATAAGAATTTCAAATGAATTATAAAAAAACTTATTACACCTTGGCAACTAATAAAGATAATGCATATATATTTTCACTGTTTTTTCCTGATGTCCCTTGGAGCTTTACATCAACATGAAATCTATATCTATTGACCATGGGGCAGAGATGCTCCACACGACAATCGGTCATCTTGTAAAAAATGTCAAATTACTTCTATGATTAATATCCCCATTACTACTTTTTGTATTGCAAAATATCCCTGAAGGGTATGATACTGCTGTAAAGCCCGGAAAGCTTATATCATGTTTGACTTACCTTTCATACAACCTACCTGTCAAAAACATATCAATCTATAAGAATCAATCAGCATTATGAAAGTGTTGAGGAAATGCATCTTATTCATGTATGCATCATTTGTTAAGTCAATAAACCTAGTTGCTTCTAGACTTTTTTTATACCTCCCACAGTAGAGTTATAATAGATTTATTGCGTATTATAGTATATGTTTCATGTTAAGTTTGCAATAAAGTTCGAAATAATATTTTTATATTTGTAACTGGCGTCTTAACGATTGGGCTAAAAGGAATTTGATATGCTATCACTAAAACTCGATGAAGTTGAAAGTACATATTAATACAATATGAATTTAAAATAGAAAAGATTTCTAGTCGGTAGGTTTCAAAATTCAAAAGGATATGCACAAATACTTTTGGGGGGTTATGAAATTTTAGAATTCAACATTTTTAGGAAAACATCGTAATTTTTCAACAGTTTCAATATTCGAAATTTCAGGAAAAAATCGTCCTTCTAAAAAACATAGAATTCAAGATTTAAGGAAAACGTCGTCCATTTTAAAGAATCTTATAATTCAAGATTCAAAGAAAACATCGTCCTTTTAAACAGAGACGACGTTTAAGAATATGCCAAACCTTCAGGTGCATGTGGCTTGTCTTTATGATGTGTTCCACATTTGCTGCTCAAAGATTTTTTGGAAATGTACACCATTTAAAAAGGAGTGCAATCATTATTTTCAACTTAAAGACTGGTAATGGTATGAACATTTCAAGAAAAAGGTTTATTATTTGAGCTATCAACTGAAGTTAACTTTATGAGAGCATCATCTACAAAATTATGTTTTATCATCAACTTCTTCGTACAAGATGGCATTGTTTGTGTAATATATAATATTTACTTCATATACCTTTGCAATATAGATATATTAGCAAGTTATAGAGAAAATGTACTCGAAAAAATACATACATGTTTTTATATCATTTTATAAACTAATAAATAATATTCAACACTAATCCATACCTTTTTGCAAACTAAAAATATTATCAATTTATAGAAAATTGTGCTTGAAAAGGATATCAACATGCGTTTTTCAGTTAATAAATGTCATTATTACCAAGAGATTCAATTGGCTCTCCACAGATTTGTAATAACTTTACTCATAGAGATTCCGTTACCATCTGCATTACTTTCATATGGAACTATTTCATCTACTCTTAAAGAGCCTAATTGTCACCTGCAAGTTTATCAAATTAATATGTGTATAGTGTATACCATGAGTTTTCTTCGCCGTATGAACATATTTGATTCACACCTTGATATTTCAGATATTTTTCTCCAACATTTATATTATCGGGAATCGAACCCAGACCTTGTAATTCTTAAGGTCGAACGTCACTATTTCATTGCGTAGAGAAAATCGATTCACTGCTATGTTCAATTACACATTGAAGTGGCGTTTGTTAAGCCCACCACTCACAGGCCTTATGGTTATAATAACCATCGATTAACCCTACTTCTTTGAAATTGTCACAGAAGACCTATTCCAATAGCTAAGAGAGAAGCACTTTAGTCGAAGGTGTTGAAAATAATACAATTCTGAAGCAAAATATATGTGTCTCAAAATGGGTACTGAAGATTTATTTTTTAACTCTATGTAGCATGTATCTGGTGATTCGGAATTGTTAAAGATGCATTTTTCCACAGTAAAGAGATATATTTATGTGTGTGTATAATAAGCGGAATGTCAAATGTACCATGTCAAATAATTAACACTTCCGTCGTTTTACACATCGCAGGGTTTTCGTACAGTTTCCGCCATTTTTTAATGTTACAGTGTGCCTTCTGTTAAATGCCAAATATCGGTAAATAAAAATCAAAGTTTGAATGAAAATGATAAATGTTTAATTCGCATTTCCGATTTTCGTAAGCAAAGAATATATACATCTAGAATCTGTTAGCAAACATTAACGTTATTACCGCTTCTGTCAAATAAACCACATTTCCAAATAGTTTTCTTTACGAAGCAAAATTAAATCATCGAAATTAAAGCAAATTACTCAGATTCATAACATGATCTCTGTAAAGCGTTAACAAAACGATCCCATACAATACATTACTGCATGAACTGCAAGGTATGTAAGTGCATGTTAATGATTGTTCGGACCTTGGCTATCAAGAGAAATTGTACCGTTAATCCGATAATCACAGCTTATCTACTTGATGTTACTTTATCCATTAACACAATAGCTGTCTGCAGTGGTTTACTGCTAAAAGGACAATTCATCAACTACAGTGTATTCGTTTCCTCAACTAATGTCCATTTAATGTCATGTCAATTAGCAAAGCAAGATTTCTGAATAACAACTTATTTAGTATGAAAGGACATACATTCTTACTCCCTCGCCCAACCCCTCCATGACGTAGAAAACAAACTGCGAAACTATCTGTTATTTCGTAATGATGAAGCCGTTTCTCATGACGACCACTTTCAAAACCTGTCAAACATACATCGATTAACTCTAGATGTAGTTTCGTGGATGCTTCGGTTTCAACAGTGTCCATATTTCAGTTTTATTGTAGATCTGTCATATTTACATACACATTTTGTTTTATAAATGACTTGAATTTAAAAAAATATTATCATGTGGATCAAGTTTGAACTCAGCTTCCCCAAGTAGATAGGAGTGGGGGCCAAAAATGAAGAATATCTTATCCATGAGACCATATTCTAGAATTTGTATAGCCCGTCAGTGCGCTTTGAGGATAGAGTTGTCTAACTATTATGATAGCGAGTGAGCTCTCGTGATGAGTATATGTAAAGGGCCGCTATCATTTCATAAAAGCAAATCTTGAAAGTTACTTCCAAAACATCCTCCACCGGGTTCCAGTTTCACTGCTGGATGAACTCAGACAAAATTCTAATAATGTCTCATAGCAACATAAATAGTTTTACAAACCATATGTGGAAGGGAATCAACCCTTTATACCAAGATACACCAATCATTCCGTTTAACATGATGATATAGAGAATCGAACTCGGGACTAGCTATGAACTACATGAATGTGTTTGCATTCTGCTCTTATAGCAACATAAATAGTTATACAAACCATATTTGGAAGGGAATCAACCCTTTATACCCAGATACACCAACCATTCTGTTTAACATGATGATATAGAGAATCAAACTCGGGACTTGCTATGAACTACATGAACGTGTTTGTATTCTGCTTGATAAAATGTAAAGATTTCCCAACTAGATCAAAGAAGGGATCTGGTTCTGCTTATATCTTATCTTTGATGTTCCTATTTTTTCTTCAAATCATGTTCTTACCACACATTAATTCTACAATTTGTACAACAAATCATGTTGACATCGATTTTACAATGTGTACACTAAAGCATGCCCTTATCAAATATTGCTTCCAGAATTTTATTTCAAATTATCTTCGTATCTTATGATGATTTGACAATTTTCACTGCAAAACATGTTAGTATTACACAGTTATTCTACAATTTGCACCATAAAGCGTATCGGAAGATCGGTACTTCGCTTCTCTCAAGCAGGTTCTCTGAAACGTTACGTTATTGACAATAATGAACGAATATCAAATTTGTCAAACAACGGTTAATCATATTTAAGATTCATTAATTCACTGATAGGTATAAAGCGGAGTGTTTTTTCAAAATGTCATTTACCAAAAATATGTTATTGTTGTTTACGTTAATGTTGAGTGAACGTCGTATATGTATACGGAGTATGTGATTGATGTCACAGATTATGCATCATCCATTTATTAAAGTATAATAAGAATAAAAGGTTGTCAAATATGACATTTTGACAGCTTAAATGAACACTACGTCAATATCTTGCAAAGAATCTATCCAATGGAGATGACATGATAATACTTGGTGTAATATAATCAGAAACATACCCTACACTAGTTCAGTTTTATCAAACCCACAAAGGTAAGAATGTTTACGTTGATATTATTCTTATACCTTCAAAATTTATTGTCTCTGATTTTCTTGCCTCGAGATAAAAATCATATCACCTTTACTGTATAAGATCGATCTATATATATGATCATATCCATCATTGATTTTTTTAAAAATGTAATACGTAAACAGTTTGAATGATCAAACATATATATGTTTCTTTCACGTCTCGTAGGAATCTGAAATGGAGATTTGATTCATTTTTTAAAAATGTTTGATATATATCTTCCACGCCAAACGGTTACCGTAGTCGAAAGTTTATAAAGATAATTTAATTTTGATTTTTATAATTTCACCAAAATATTTTAACGATTTTTTTACCCAATGTTATTATTAAAGAAACAATAAAGACAAAAAGCAGAATTGAAACATTTACCTCATAATTAGTTTGGTTCGTTTTGATGTGTTTTCGTGATATCTTTTCAATCTCATTTCAATCAAACAGAACATTTCAATTTTACTTTGCTTTAAACGCATCGAGATTGGAGTGAAAGGTATAATCTAATGTCAATTCTAACCTACACTTCCGTGTAGGCGTGTGAGATCAAGGAATATATTCATGAGAAACCTTTATGATAAAATTTCAAATTTCAGAATGTGGTACTTATGTTTCCACACAGCGGTTCATAAATCTAAGGTTTTTCTTTTATCATGATAATGTGTTCTATTTACATCTGTATTTATCCAGGTGTGTTCTTCTTCAAAGGGAAAGATGAATTACCTGAATGTTATTTTAGTGGTATTGGCCACAATCGCTGTCACTGAAGGTAGGATTTGATACATTGAAAAGATAAGTGTACCTGTTAAAAAATTGTGTTATTGAGTATTGCAATAAAGCTTTTGCGGGAAAGAACTAATGCGTCACGAAACGGACAATGCTCTTCACTATCTCGGATTAATTTTCCTTTAAAATATGTGTTTTCGAAAAAAAGTATTTTCATCTTGGTGTATAGGTCCTCTTTGACATCAAATAATCTGTAGTACGTAGAGAAATCTCTATCCCATTCAATATGCTTCAATTATCATTATGTGAAGAGCCTGTATTTAGAAACAAGTAGCGTTGGGTGGTACAAATCTCTATAGAAATGTGCTAAAACCTTTATGAAAATTCAACTCTATTTACTTATATGTTTCTTGAATTGATATCATAGGTTGGTACAAATATCGTAAGAAATTGGCATTAATCCATAGAGTTAAATTCAATTCTATGAAACGAAAAATCCACAATCCCTGTAAAGAACGAAGAAGACCAGTCATTTATAGGCGACTACTAGAAACAAAATCACCTTCTGCCACATATCACATGACTTTTGCCCTTTTTTTGCAATAGTCATCTATTTTGCGCCTGTACTGTCATATAGAAATCGACCATGTTGAAAGCAAAGTGGATTGGTATTCGGCTAGAACATATTTGGTAGCAAAGACATTATAACAAATTGTGACACTTGACTTCTCCAAAGCTGATGCAAATTTGCGAAGAATTTGTGAAGGCATTCTTTCCCCACGGAGGTAGTAATAATTAATACATTATCCTCTCTAATATAACAAAAGATTCTTGGGCTTCCAGAGATTTTCCAAACGGCAAAACTTATCTTATTATACGGTAAATTTTCTCGAAGCATACGGAAATGACCAAATTTTTCAATAATACGTATTGCAACGGCTTCGCTGCTTGCACAACTTTATTACTTTGTTTTTATCCAACCAGTTTTCTCTATACCTAGCCCGAGAAGTGCTCGTATTAGAACAGAGGTAAATCGAGGGATATATAACTTGAACTAACTCTGTTGGAAGAGAATGGGGCAAAGGATAAAAAATAACTTATCTTTTGACGATTATCATTATCATTTTTAAAAAATTATGTTTATTTCCTACCAGCCTACTACAGTAGCAGTAGCACCTCGTACAGCGGCGGTACAGGTTGGGGAGGAAACAACAACTACAATAATCATAACAGTTGGTCCTCCGGCGGGGGGTACCACCACAGCAGCAGTGGGGGGTACCGACACGGCACCAGCGGAGGCGGCTCGTGGAATATGGGGAGAAGGGCGCTTTATAACGGTGAGGAGATGGTAACCTTTTACATGGGAATTTTGTATAACTTGACTTAAAAATAGAAGACGTAAGTGTGAAAAAGTAGAACGTATATATACTTAAGGAGTACATAGGGAGTGGTTTATCTCAACACGATATGGGAGGGGGGGGGGGGGGGAGGGTCATGTAAATTTAGGCATGTGTTACCTCTCACTCTATGGTAACCTTGTGTGGTTGGTAAGGGGTTGAAGAACGATGATACAATGTTCTTGTCCTGACGTTTTCTTTGTCCACTCAACTTCATGATCGCATAACTAGTGAAATAAAAAACAATTCAAACTTTATACCTATTGAATTTTCAGTAAAGTTATTCTATAGCTTTTAGTTTATGCATTTCAGATACTTCTTTGTGGTGATCTGTATAAATTAAGTTACGAGAATAATGTTTCGTGAGGTATTCACTCACATTAGTTTATGTCATTTATAACTTATAGATACTGCACTTCATCCTCGGTTGTGTATCCATGTGTCTTATTGGTTATAAGTATTAAGAAGTTCCTCCGATTTTGTTTTATAGAATAAGAAGTTGATCACATTTTCATGCGTTATATTTCCGTGTCGTTATAAATAGTGAGCATAGAGGTTTAATTAAAAACTGAGACAATGATGATAGAATAAAATTTTGCATTTTCCAGGGTTTTTTCTGTTTCAGATGGCGACTTCCTTCGTCAACTCCTAAACTAGCGAGGACATCTTACTCATCAGTCAAGTGAATTAAAACACTGACAGACAGTAAAATCAGTAATTTCAAACCAAGCGTTGTTTTCTTTTTTGTGTGTCATGTTGAACAGCGATCAAAGCATTGTTAATGTTAGTGTTCTTTTAGTCGTTCAATATGATTTTCAAAATGGTAACTTTCTATAACTGCTGGTTCCCGAAACGTGTTGACTTTTCCATTACATTTTTACATTACATTTCACATATAGTATGATAAGCAGGATAATAAGCATCAAAGAGGAACATTCTATGCACATTGTTAAACCCCGGCCTTCATCCTTTATGTCGTGAACCTCATTCAGCGTATTGCGGAATTAATTTACAAAACAGAAGTCGTTATAGACTTCAAAGTCCTGTCCAAAGTCGACTTTTCCCCGGGAGATGACCAAACCTGGAAATATTAACAATCACTTTCAAATAAGTTATAACCAAACGATTCTACCTTGCTGGTTTTGATTTGATCGTAACAGGTGTGGTGAGGTGAGGTGAGGTGAGGTGAGGTGAGTTGGTGTTTAAAGCCGCTTTCAAGATCATTTCACTTATATCGCGGCTGCTAGTATTATTGCAGGGAGAAAGCCCGCAACACCATTCGGCTATGCAGTGCGGTGAAACCTGCGAGCATCCTCTGGAACTAGCGAACCATGGGTGGTACTGCGCTGAAATTCAGTGTAGCATTGCACCCAAACCCGACTGCGTGTAGAACAGTCCTCTACTGTAGACAAAGTTGCCGACCCCTGGCGGGATTCGAACCACGGACCACTTGATCCGCAGCCGAACCCGCTAACGACTGCGCTATCCCGCCCCCTTGATCATAATACACAGGGCTAATGTCAAATGCCCTTTTAGTTTTTGTAAAGCAGAAATGAGACAGGTTCTGGTTGGCATAATTGGGAATATGAATGGGAGAAATAGGGCGGAAGGTAAAAAGTAACAATTTTACTCAACAATTCCACTGCACAAGCTTGGGACATCGTTGTTCATCATAAAATCTATATAGTTAATCAGTAAATGTCGTGTTTTTCCAGCTTGCAAACACGTGTGAAGCGTTACTTAAATCAGAAAGACTGTAATGTTCGAACTGATTTTAATGAGATGTTATATTCATCATAAAACATACAACATACTTGTGAGGCAAAGTTTACTATATCCGTTTGATTTATTTTCTAGTTAACAAAGGTTACAAGTTTTTGCACAATAGAGCTTGGCCGACTGTGGATGATCACAAATATTGACGGCATCATGGACAAGCCCATTGCAATCCATGCCAGGTTTATCTGCACATGCGCTGGATGTGCATATATTGCACGACTTCCGGCAGTACATTTGTCCAATGTTGACGCTTTTGCAAAAACTACCTTCAATAATAAGCTGCGTACAGTTGACGCCGTCCGTATCCACACATGGTATTGCTGTAAAAATGAAATATATTTTTATAGTCAAATATTTCGGATTTGCTTGAATGTTGTCAATTTGTCAAGCTGAAAGTACTGAATGAAACGGTAAAACCGGCAATATCTTACTTTACGTAGGTTGAGCTATCAACAATCTCATTTGTTGTAAAAGTAAGCTTGTGTGAGAGTCTGGTTTGTAAAGCCCGGTTCCTAAATACTCTTTTACCATCTTATACTTAAAAGAACATGCATTCTAATTAGAAGTAAAGAAATGGTAATACTATGCAATAAGGTAAAGCATTTAAGGCGTGTCAAAATATGCAAACATATTTTTATAAGAACGTTTAATCTAAACTAGGAATATAATTATTTCATTATCATTTTTGCCTCGAAATTATAACAATTGAACTTATTTAGAGATCCTTTACGTATTAAAAACACAAGTTGCAGATTCTCTGCACATGATTTATAAAAGGTCTTATTAAACGAACACGATTTGATTTGGTCTCACTACCTACACGGCAGTTATTTCATTTACAATGTGTGTAAGAAAAGTAATACTCTTGCTCTAGCTAATGCTAATATAGCTTTTAGAACTTATTCTCATGAATAAACTACAAGCTCGGATAAAAATCAACATATTGTCATATTTCACTAATTTTCACTGTTAACTGACATTGTATACGAGAGTGATTGATAAGTAGTGAACCTCGTATGGAAAAAATTATACACAATCGCACTACGATTTGCGCGTGCACTACCGCTATCATATTTCCAGGACTCTGGCAAACAACTTTCACTTTATTCGTTTAAAGGTTTTTTTCCGACAGACCTTAACAATAAAGTCGGGAGCTGCTATTACGCATCTACGAGAAAAGGGTCTTACACCCAAAGCCACAAATGATGATACTGTTGAGATGTTGTCCCAATCAAAATGTTGTCAGCTTATTAGAATAATGGCAACAATGAAGACGAACAAAACGTTGTCATCACCAGAAATGGTACGATAAATCCATGATCTGATTCGATCACGAAACGAAACCATCCATAGCTGGATAACTTTTGACACCTTACCAAAAACGTAAGCGACATAATTATTATCATGCCTCAATTGGAGCCGATGAAACTGGTGAAACTTGGGTCCACTGGTTTCATTCAGAGACAAACTGTTGCACGTGACCCCCTCAAAAAGCAAAGACTGTTTTGCCAGCAGGAAAGATAATAACCTAGTATTCTTGGATTCCAAAGGTATTCACATGGTTGAAAACCTAAAAAGGGGTTTCAAATTTATCGGTACATACCATGCATCATGAGGCAAGAATTCAAGACGAAGAGACGAGGAAACAAAACAAAGGTGTTATTTTTGCACCAAGATACAAGCTGTTGTCATGTCAACAATCAATGACAGTTGGTATCCAATCTACTCGCCTGATTTGGCCACCTCAGATTTCGATCTGTTTTTGCTCAGTAGAAATGTCTTTCCGGATGCCATTTCTGGTTCGACTATGACGTCATTGGCATCTTTGATCATTATGTGAACTCAAGGACAAAGACTGCTACATTACTTGAATTGAGGCCCTAAAATACCGAATGAGGAAGCGTCTCGCATTGAAGGGGGGCTATGTTAATGAATACATGTAATTTAATTAGATTTCTGTGTTTGGAGTACTAGAACTACTTATCATTCACCCCTCGCATTTCGTAAAAAATTACCTATGTGAGAAGTATTCTATAAGATGTCGAGTAAAGACGTCCTAGATTTATCCATGGATATCCAACTTATTTATTTTGAGATTTCGATGTTTCGTTATGAATAATAATGAACGAGAAAATTATTCTCATAATATCTCACTTGTTGTAGGTAAGTGAGTTGTTACTTTGTTTGTTGGCCCTGCTGTTGTTGAAGTCACTGTTGTTGATGGTTGAGGTGTTGTTTCTGAAAGTGTACATACTGAGAGTACTCTCTGCAGTCTCATTAATATCAGATCGCACTTACCCCTCACCTCGCTGCTTGTCTTATTTGAATCAGAGCAGTCAGAGGGTAAATGAAATTGTTCGTTATGTCTATGGCTTTCATGCCTCGTCGCTGATTGGCTGAAGTGCTAAGACTATCTGACACGAACCCTATGGAGAAGTACCCAGATCGAAAATGCAGCGATGTACAAGTGATAGGTTCATCTGACTTCAATGACATTGGGAGGTGATTCATTTAGAAGGTAGACGTTTTTTATTCTCATTATATATTTCAACTTGAAAATAGCCCTTGTTTATTTTTACTTTAATATATATGGGACTTACTTAAATTTTCTAGATATAAGCCGAGAATAACTATAAAATGTCTATTAGACAAACTTCAAATTGACGACCAGTAGACATATAAGATAAAATTCAGTATTTGATATACTAATTGACGGTGATAAAGCGACTTGGTGAAATCTCTACTCAAGACATCAATCAAAAGGATATTAGGTAGCAACACTGTCCTACGCTTCTGAAATAGATGTGCGTTGCAGAAACTCTCGTGGCAGCAGTCCAGGTTTTCATAATGAAGGAAGAGAAATCGACGGCGGTTGTTTTTGTAGGTCTCGATGTCGCGACACGTCTGAAAAAGGTTCTTAAAAACTTAACAACTTAACTTAACTTGACAACTTAAAAATGATAATTCATGTAATGAACGAACAACATAATTATTCATTCTTTGAATCTTAAAGCTGAGAGAGCTAACATTGGTGTCAAGGGTAAAATTCATTAATAGAGTTTCTTACACGAGTGACATGCTCATTATAGAACAAATTTGAGATCTATCATGTTCCGTCCGTTAACTTGGCATGTACAATGATAAGTATGCTGCTTTTGAGGGAGTTGTTTTGTTTGTTCTTTCATATCCATTTTTCATATAAATATTAGTTGATATTCAATTTATCTAAATTTATTCGATATTGGTTGAAGCAAACTATATTTTCTACGGAGGGTAAAACATCTCATTACTCAAACGGATTATACATAGTCGAAGTAAAAGGTGTCGTTCATCAAACGAAAACTGCATGCCGCCATTTACATGTAAACTTGGGCTCGCTTAGCCTCACTTTGTTTGCATGTTCATTTTAAAGATCGATATATATCAATTAAAAACGTTGTACGGTACCTTTAAGACTTCTTAATTATGACTTACTGATGCAGAACCGCATTTCAAGTTAAAGTGGTCTCCCTTGTTCTCTGCCTCACACACCTGTATATACATAAAACCAAGATTAATTGATATTCCTTATTTTAAGGGATATTTCGTAAAAATTAATTATTCCAAGTAAAGAAAATTTCAAATAAAAGACTTTAATTTTAGGTATTAATAAAGCAGTCATAGATTTAATCATTTGCGTTCATTAGCATACTTTTTACATAGTCGTAAAGGACATGTATCCGTTTCACAAAATAGGCAAAGAATATGTAGTGTTATCGTTTTTATCAACCGTCTAGCGTTGCAACTCTGCAACGTTGCGTATTAACTCTGCTTGCAACCAACGTTTAAAGCAGAAATCGATTTATTGACTTCTATGTGAAAACGAAATCGAATAATTTTAATTTAATTCAATTTTAATGAAAATGAGTATGAAGATATTGCCTACCTCGTGGCTGTTGCACTTGGCAAACACTAGGCAATTCTCTGGTCGATCAATATGCTTGCATGTGGCACAGATGGGAGCTCTGCGTTTCTCTGGTTCAAAGAGAAAATATCCCTACTGTAGCTTTACATTACCAAATATTGCTACACTTTCATGAGACACAAACTGCAACTGACTACGTTTCGAACCAGCAAACGTCATTTAACTAGGCATTTATCAATTTAGCTACGAACGGCTCTTATTTTGAAAATAACGGTCTGTTAATTTTAGGGCAGCGTTTTCATTGGACGAAGCACACGTGCAGGAATTGGGTAGCATGGGCATATAGAATCAAAGGTATTGGCTGCATCGCCCACCGCTTCGGCTGAGGAATTTACCTACCACGTGCAGGGATACATCCTCTTAGTGGAGGGTGTATAGCTTATTGTCGCATATAAAATAAACGGGCACAAACATTTGTAATAATGGTATTTTAAGAGAGATATGTGCAATATGATAGAGGCTCCTTGATTATTTTTACCGAATCCACTCCTCTTTAAGAATTTCCAATTACCACTATTAACAACAATGTCATCTGAAAGAGCTTGCGCAGTCTCCATTGATACAATAGATATACAATCTCTATATTCTTGAACGTTCCGTAGATATTAAAGTAAATTAATGCCAACAAATACCGTTATAATCTTCGTTCTAGTTCAACTGAAACCGAAGAGAGACCTAGATTATCCCATTTCAAGACTTCCGTGGTACTTGGTACAATCCGCGCACCCCTTACACCCATTTTCCCTTTTCCACTTTGAGGGTGGGGACTAAACTGTAAGTTTCACTTTAGATTTAAAAAGCCACTCCGTGAGTTGTTGGAGTGATATATGCCAAACTTAAACAATGGTGTCATTTGATCGCGGAGTATCGACTGTTACCAAAAAGACACATTTTAAAGCTTAATGTTTTTTCTACAGTGACAGTATGAAGGTAGAACGTCGCAATTATGATCGAAAACCGAACAGTGGCGCGCGTCAATTAATTTTAATTTAAATTAAAAAAGTAATTTTGGAATCTTATCTAAAACTGCCAGGAGGGCAGTTAGGAGTTGATAGCGTTTGTTAGCTTATATAACTAGCATCAATGTATATTGGACGTGATATCTACACCTCTGTGCATTTATAAGGCTTTTTTTAGATTTTCATAGAAAACCAGTATTTGTCACATATATGTCTTTTGGAAATGAAAAGTTAAGATGTTTTGATTTTATATCACCACATATGACATTTAGGTTCGTATCAAAGGTAAATAATATGTTATGAAAATCACGGAGTGGCTCTTTAACTCTGTAAGAGTTCAGTACCTCATTAGATATTCCAAAATTATCATATTGAAATGGAACATGTTTTTAACAGATGTATGATTCATTTTACGAGTACTATGAGTACAAAATACTCGCAACAGTACAAAATACAAGATGTTTTATTTGTAGAAAGGCCAAAGACCCAAATTACAAATAAGATTACAAGAATGTGTTACAGAGTTACCTTTTTTTGTTTTGTACAGATGTTGCAGTTATATTAACAGCCGTGATATAAGTGATATCCTCCTGAACCTTAAACCCGAGATCACCTCACCTCACCTCTTTCATCCTACATTTACAATGATAAAGATACAACTTGATGCTATGACCATAATTACAAAGAATTTGATAGGTAAGAAATAATGACAGACATAAAAGTGTACAATAATTGAAATTGTATTGCAAAAAAAATATATATAATAGCATACAGACAATAAATAAGGTTGAATAAACATGTACACAAATACATAATATATATAACATATCACAGTTTCCTTGATAGCAGTAAAATAATTTGGGAATTATACATAAACAAGATATTATATACATTTATGACATTATGTGAATTAACGATTTCAATAATAGGACAGGCATATACAGATCACATAATCCAACTGTGGTTATATTTGTATTTGCAGGAAAATAGTTCGTGAAAGAATGAATTTTTTCATCATGTTTCTTTTCATAGTATTTTTTATGTATATAGCTCCGGGTGCTTTCAGGTAGAGTTTACCTTTCAGATAAACCTTCCTCATAATATTATTCTTCAGCGTGATGCTTTATACAGTACATAGGCCGTGACGGCGACAGGTAGCGCCAAGAGGAGAGGTCGGACACAGCGGAACCAGACAGAAGACTCCACATCACGTGACTCGGCATCACGTGACTCGGTATCAACAGACTCGGTATCAACAGACTCGGAAGTAGGTGATTCGGCATCAGGAGACTGAGAAGCAGGAGGCTCGGAAGCAGTTGTCTTGGCAACAGGAGTCTTGGCATTGGAAGATTTGGTATCAGCAGACAAGACATTAGCGGAGTCGGAAGCAGACGACTCTGTAATATGAGACTCAACAACTGGAGACTCAAAAGCAGATGATTCTGTATCAGGAGACTCGATAACGGGAGACTTAGAAGAAGATGATTTGGCAAATGGAGCCTCTAAAGCAGGTGACCTGGCATCAGGATGTTTGGCATCAAGGGTTTTGGCAGCAAGGTTGTCTACATCACAGAACTCGGAAGCTAGATTAGCATGAGACTTGGTGGTAAGATTATCATTAGCAGTTTCAAAAACAGAATGAACATCAGGAGTATCGAATTTAGCATCAGACTCTTCCCTTGGGTAACCAGCAGATAGTTCATGTTGCTCAATATAAAGCGTGGTTTGGAACTTCTCCCTTGAAGTATCTCGGTTCAGGAACTGGCTGTTCTGCAACGATGCTGAGACACCATAAAGCGGCTTGAAAAGCATTATCTCCCTTGAAGTAGTCTTCTGTAAGGGTATTCCATGTGTCTGTACTGACAGTGCATCTTGAGCAGGTTTGAATAGGATTATCTCCCTCGAAGTACTCTTGTGTATTGGAACCAGATTTGTTGGCTGATAAGGAATCTCACATGGCCGTTCAACATCCCAAGATTCAATCTCGGCCTCTTCATCACCTCCATCCTCTACACCATCCTCGCCATTTTCCCTTCCTTCGACCTCTGTTTTGCTTCCATTGATCTCTCTGCTTCCTGCGGCCTCATCTAAAGCCTTAGCCTCAGACTCATAAGCCTCAAGTTCCTTGGTGTAAGCTTCAGACAGAAGTTGTAGGAGGTTTGACATGGTGATACGTTCCTTGGGGTTCTCAATAAGGCATTGCTCATAAATTGATTTAAAAGCTGATAATGAGCTGGCCTGATAAATCTTTTTCAGAATCTGTCCCAGACCGTACACATCATTTGCAGATGATGTCAAATTGAAGGCCCGAACCTCCGGGGCTAGATGGTAGAACCTATCCATGTTTGGATCATTAAAGGTCACCCCAGCCCCATGTGATGCAGACCCCATGTCACATATCTTCACTACGGGCAAAGGACCCGAACAATCTACCAGCACATTATCAGCTTTTAAATCATTTATTAAAACATACATGGAGTGAATCTTATAAATGCACGTTGCCAGTTGGTGACTTATTTCATACCAATCAAGTTCACTAACATTATTTTCATAGAGAAGGTCATGCAAAGTTACACCTGTTCCAAACAGTTCTGAGACCATTCCCCAAAATCCCCGCTCATCTAACAACAACCCATAGCAAACAGGGACACAGCCAGTCGACTCAAGGTACATTAATATTTTGGCTTCTGTAATTATATGAGCTTGAGTTGACTTGTCAAGAAAATGCTCCTTAACAACGACCTGCTGTACCGTATCAGGGTACACTTTCATTTCAGCCTCCGCGACCTGTCCAAAGCAGCCTTTCCCAAGTATACAGTCTGACCCATCTTCTTCAGTAAGAATCTTTATCTTTCTGCTTGGCAAAGTAGGTGGCTGCAGCAGGCGAAACTCCCTGGACATAGCAAACGGTGTTCCGAAAAAGCTTTTGTGCACCTCTTCAGAACTAAACGGTGTCTTGTTGATGAAGAAGTCAGCTGAGCTTTCTGGGGTGTAGGTATCAGTGTTGAACCCAGAGAAGACATTTTGTTGTTTCCTTTGCCCAAGAGAGAACTGTTCAACTGGATTGTCATCTGTCTCCGCCTCAAGGCTGTTGTTCTGAAGGGCCTGGTTGATGGGCGATTCCTCCAAGCCAGCATCAGCCTCGTGTGTAAAGATTAGCATCTCCGAGGGACTGGAGTTAGAAGGAGGCAATAGTTAATTTATTTTATCATCTTTAATCTCATTTAAGTCTGATCCTAACTAACTCTCGTCCCAACCATCGTAAGTGTCTATTCGATAAGGGTCATGTCATTTGTCCTTTGACTCTGGCAAATTAGCAAAGAGGTTATAAAAATTCGAATAGGGTCGACTTAATATGAGTGGAGGTATTCGATTAGCCGTCTATATGAAAGGAAACGGGCATGAAAAAGGACAACGGACATGACCTCTGCCAATATTTGGTAAGATGTTATCCAAGGTACGATTAATAGAATAGTTCTCTTTAATTTATATTGGCATCGTTATCATAACCATTTTGTTTTTTAGAAATATATACAAAAATAAATTGGTGTAAGGTACATATAATTATTGTGAAAGTTGGAAAACACTTCACATAAAATTGATTTTAGCGATAACTTACTTGAAGGCTGGGTTAGCAGCAGCAACACCATACAGACCCGGGTTGACATTCTGGGATAGAGCGCTGCCCTTCTTGTCTAGTAGTCCTGGAGTAGATATTTCATCTACAAGCTGTGAGTTCCCATCATGCACTACACTATCGCTCATCACTCCTGGGTGACTCGACATGTTTAGGAAGACAGAAACCTCTGGGTCAAAACCTCCGTTCAAGAATGGAGTGAAGAACTCTTCGAAAATTTGGTTCTTCACCATCTGTGGCACTTCTGATGCTCTCCTGTACTTAGAGATTTCAACACAGAGGTCTCGAATCGTCTTCTTTCTTTGTATTCTTAAGGAGTTTGTTGATTTTTCTTCAGAAGCAATGACTCGATGTGACAGGATTGCGTCGTCATGGTGGTTTAAATCGACTTCTTGGAGGTCAAGGTCCTCAGGAACATGTGCATCTATTGCCTTGGCTGATGGTGCCCATGCATCTATTGCCTCGGCTGTTGGTGCCCGTGCATCTATTGCCTCGGCTGATGGTGCCCGTGCATCTTTTGCCTCGGCTGATGGTGCCCGTGCATCTATTGCCTCGGCTGATGGTGCCCGCTCATCTATTGCCTCGGCTGATGGTGCCCGTGCATCTATTGCCTCGGCTGATGGTGCCCGATTATGTTTTGCCTCGGCTGATGGTGCCCGTGCATCTCTCGCCTGTGCTTGTGGCCCCTGGTACTGTACCGCAGGTAATTGAGACACTTGGTCAGTGTTGCGGTAACGCCTTCTGCTCTTGTAGCTGTGTTTGGCGTTTGATGAAACCGTGTGCTCACTCTTCGAGGGACGATTTTTCGTTGGAGCCTTATCGCTAGTTTGTAGACGCATGGTAGCTTTATCGTCACTGTTGTTATTTATGTTCAAAGACTCTGTGGATCTAAGGAGGTCTCCATGATCATCGACTCGGAAAGAATCGTGTGATGATGATACGGAATTTATCCAAAAGGAGATGACCAAGTTCTGAAATGAATTGTCGAATCATGGAATTATCTGGGATGTCGGAACAGGTTGTATGTGAAACGGGTTTTCATATTTTTATCATATTGACCATGATATATACATCATTGGTGATGAGATAAAATCAAATGTAAAACTTGCGGAATGATAATGCTTTTAGAGTTATCATACAGAAACGTGTGACGGTTTAAGATAACTAGAACAGAAAACAGAAATTACATATCATAAAAGATAATAGTAACCAACGGCGAAGACCATCAAAACACAGAGGAACTTCAACTCATTTGCATACCTGCAGTTACATGAACAAATACATTGATTGGCTTTTTTAGTGACCCAGAATGCATTTTACATCAAATCTGGCTTATTCTAGTTTAAAACAATTCACTCGATTACATAAAAACCTAAATGTATGACAGTATATTATAACTGAAAACGAGAAAAGTTGTTTTTAATGTTTGGTCCTTTTCATTGGAATCATTACAAGGCCTATCAAACACTAAAAACTGATATATCTTATTTTGACTGCTATAGGAAAGTTTCAATATTCGTTTGACAAATTTGCGTACTGGTGCCGCTGTACAGTGTCCGGTTTTCGATCACACTTTGCACATTAATGTTATCACTAACCTGAACGGATTTAAGGAAACATTTGACATATATGATATGGATATCAGACCTCAAAATTCATAGGACATGTAACAAAGTGATAGAAAATTACAACTAAAAGATAACATAAACTACACAAAAAGAAGGAAGTAAATATATTTCGATTGTAAAATATTGGAATAATCTCGTTAACATATCTACACCAATTTATTAGTATGGTTATTCACATGTAGTATGCCGCCCTTAGGTACTAAATATTTTATCTGAATCTTTATTTATACTTGAATTATGTATTTAAAAAATAGCATAAATGACACAATGTATTATTTAAATTTCGTAATCTCTTAACATGATTTTGAGAAATGTTGTCGACACAATGCTAACCAGTATTCAATCCATGATGAGTATTATTAATGCAAAATTTCGCATCCGAACCAATTAGGGGAAACTATAATATATGCATTCGTTTTTGTACTTATTTTGCTAACCCGACAAAACTTCAGACAACTTTAATCACACTGTGAATTATTTACACTTTGCCCTTTGCATGGTGTGAAAATATTTACCTATACTGCATTGCCCTGATTAACTGTTTAGATTATTTCACACTTTAAATATATGTTCAAGCTTATGTTTAAACTTTCGAGATTACATTATGCACCAATCATCTTTAGACATAGCCGTTTTGCAAAATAATTATGCAGAGATGGATAGGACTACTATTATCTATATTTGTGAAATATTTATTACAGCAGGTCAAATGGTCGAAATATAATTATATACCCTAATCTCAATACAAGTAAAGAAAACAACTTCTACAGTAACAAAGAACGTTGACCAAATAGGCCTGTTATCATGTCTTACAAAAAAAGATCTAATGAAATTGGAAGAAATTATAGACAAAAAAGTTCTAATCAAATATGTCCTCAAACTTAAAACCTACATGAACAATATAAGTAACTAGAACTATACCAGCAACATTCTCACTCACCTCTCTGTTTAGATTTCCGGAGATATATTTCCGCACGGCTAGCGGTCTTGGGTTCGAACCCGACTGGAATAATATCTGGGCCACAAAACGCGGGGAGAGGGACTCATCCGAGTCACAATCATAAGAAAAAACATCCTCCATCCAAACTGACCGTGTACATTTGACAGTCTCCATCTTCCATAAAAGATCGGGTAGTTCATGGCTTGAACGCGCTTTTAGTGTTGAAAGAGATGAGAATATCGTAATAGGGACACTTTCTGGTTCTAAATCGTCTTCAGGAACATCCTGTAGATATGTTTTGGTAGTACATTGAATAGCTTTCGTCTTCATTTCTTCAGAATTCCACATGACTTGGGAGAACGTCTCGACAATGCAAAACCTTAGGCGACAATAGCGTGACGTCATAGACGATTCAACGTCATCAGTGTGAAAGACGAACGTCACCAATATTTGCGTTTGTTTATTTTATTTTTGTTTGCCGACGTGAAATAAAGTAAACAGCATACAAACCTTTTTGTTGCTCGTTTTCTCAAAAAAACTTTATTATTTAATAGCAGTGACTTCATCAAAAAATATAAATATAATGGTAAGATGTCACAAAGTGTTCAATACGTCGTAAAGCTCATGCATTTCGTAGTGTCTAGCTGTAGTGCCACGTGTTTAGATAAAAGGCACCTCGCAAGCTTACTTGGTTCAAAAAAGTTTGAATGTAGCTCTGACATATTTCATAGATGTTCATAAGACATGACATTAACTTCGTAAGTATTTAACTGAAATTGCAAATCTACAGTCTGTATGTACCAAATACGGGATAGTTATTATTGTAAAGTTTTTATAACAAATGTCAAAGGTCAAAGGCTAGAGGTTTTAAATAGAACATGATTAAATTGGAGCTTTCTTTTTCTTTAAAGGTATATTTCAATATCCTCATTCTTATTTTGTCGTTGGCATCGTAACCGTTAGTAATCAATATGTCACCATCAATGTTAGCATTAACATTTGGACACAATGATTACGCTAGATTTTAATGGGGGTGGCTCTTAAAATAAACCCCATCAAAATCTTAATACAAAATACAAATGTTTGATTTTTATTGTGAATTTAAATCATACCATACCTCTATGAAAAAGTTAACTAAGTTAATAACTCACACAATTGTCACGTCATACCATAATACAAGATGTCCAAGGGGGATATATTCATCGTTTTTGTCTTACAGACATTACACCGCATTGTATCAGGATGACTGCTTCATCATCTCAAACCTCAATTTATGGGTAATTGGTTTGGAAATTGTCAAATACAAAGAACATTTTAATTGATAACGTTCTTTTATCAGGACGCGCGTAGGAAATGATTTTTCATACTTATGCTCCATAACTTTTTGCACTTTAACGAAAGTTTCAAACATGCGATGTTTACATTTATCTATTACCGTATTTCCTCGAATACAACCCCTGGGTTCTATTTCACTCAGCACCCCCTTACCCCCCGGGTTGTAATCGAGGCCCGGGTTCTAATCGAGGCCGGGTTCTATTTTTTCAAACCTGAAATGGCATTACAAAATCTATTGCAAGAGTGAGAAAGTGGGATTCTATATCCCAAAACTTTCCATCTGGAAATCATACGCAGATTATTTTAACATTGAGATCACAACAACTCGGATACAACTGTACAATAGAGGTGTAAATATCATTGACCTGACAGTTACGGATATGTAAGGCCCGGGTTATATTCGAGACCCGGGTAATATTCGAGGCCCGGGTTCTATTTCACTCAGCACCCCCTTACACCCCGGGTTTTATTCGAGGCCCGGGTTGTATTCGAGAACCGGGTTGTACTCGAGGAAATACGGGACGCACGTACGTATTATTCAATAACACTCACATACAAAAAACACATGAAACCAACGACTGTTCAAGTCATACGTTCGTTCCAAACAGATAAATGCACAGGGCGTCCTCATCCACAGCTGTGTTCAGTATTCACTGAAAGCGATTAACGCTCCGTACACAATTTATTGGGCAAGTGTTCCGTTGATGAAGTTGTGCGTTTAATCATTTCATCAAAAGTTCATTGACTACACGATAATGCGATTAGAGTTATCGTTCTTGACAACAAGACGCGATTGAAAGCAGCATCCCAGAAACTTCTGTTCAAACTTCTGATTAGTTGGCAATATTGACATACAAACTTGTATCGATACCTTCTTTATATATTTTCTTTAAGACATTGCCAGTTTTATCTGTTGAGATCTTTAAAATATTGACAGTTTTTTTCAAAGTTCGTTTCACCACTGCTTTCATGCAGTCACTGACGACACACATATTCAAATAGGCGTCTTAGTGCAAAAGAGTTTAAGAGTACTAGTTGTTATGATCTTTATGTGTCTCAAATATGAAAATCATTTATATTTTGGGACAAAATTGCCGTCAGTCGTTTTGTAACAGAACTACATTCTGTAGAATAGTTGACTAATTTACTCCCTGAGATATTTGGTTTTTACTTAAGAATTGAATATCAGTTTGGGTGTTTGCAATGGAAAATGAATGACGTCAAACCTACATTCAAACTCTTGTGAACCAAGCGAGCTTGCGAGGAATTTGACAGCGGAGTAATACAAATTTTGTCTTAGCTCCTCAACGAGTAACTTTGTGCAACGAGAAAAATTCCTATGCAAAATTTTACCGCACGTTTATTTCGTTAAAATCTAGCAGTACCAATTTAGGACTAGCAGTACTAAATCATTATAAATGAAGCGCAAACAGAAATAAAATCCACGCAAGAACACGAGATCAGAGTTATCTGCCTTAGGAATAAATACCCAGTCATGGCGGCCGCCACGAGGTGCCGTTTGTTCGTGTCTTTTCGCCAAAATATGTAAAAGATAGTTGTTTATAAGTGACGTTGTGATTATAATGACTGTATATTCGCCCCTCCCTTATCAAGTATGGATACATCGTGAGTGTTTATAGTCAGGTTTGGTACGTTATGGTTCCCTAAATTTACCTTAATGTGAAGTTTAATTTGTGACTGTCTCGATAGACCTATACAATGTATCTCGTTTTGTTCTCTTCAGTTCAAAACCCTACAACACCTGAAGCAATGCTTATTTAATAATTACATGTATGAACAATCTTAAATTTAGAAAATAATAAGATTCAACTTTTTCTTTTCATTTTATTGAATAAAGAAAGACGAGTATGGTAATTCAGATTTTATATAAATTCGTCGCTAGATTCGATGAGGGAACCGAGAAAGTAGTTCCGGTAAATGTTCACGCGACCTAGATCGGCTAGAAACTGTTCACACAAGAATATACAGTTCTTCAGCTACGTGGTAATGTGACGTTGGTTCATGTCGACCATCTGAACCAGGTTCAACGTAAAACAGTTCAACCACCTACCTAAATAATTCATGGTGTAGGCCTACAGCTCCTACAGTCTGCTTACATAAAAGATTAAACCTTCAACGTTTAAGACAGCTGCAACATATGGATGTCCGGGTTCAACCCGCCATCACGCTTCCTAATCAAACTATACCCATTATTTTTGTGTGGTGAATGTTAATCATTAACTCGTTTAATAAAAAATAATATTAAATGGAAGGTCGTTTAGTACATGAAAGTAATACGTTGGAAAGTTAAAAAAAAAAATTATTAACCATGTCCATTCTGGAACTTGATGTATAAGAAGTTGATGTATAAATTTTTATATCCAAAATAATTGTCCTTTATAACTTCTACAGATAAACAAAAACCTACAAAAACGCCAAAGATAACTGCGGTAGGGTAGGTCAGTTTGAATGCATAGTGAATTCTACCTGTACTGTACCGCCACAGTGAATGAAGAGTTTGCACAATTGGCTTTGTTGAATTGCTAAACGGTCTCGCCTATATATACACCATTGCGTACAAAAGAAGAAAAAATAAGCGTCGCGAAATGGATTGAAAAATAACCAGTTTCCTGCGATGATTTGATGTCTAATTCGAATTTTTGGGACAAAAATGTGGACACACAAGACTTATTTCCAATCGAGTCCAGAGAAATATGTTTAAAACCTTGCTCATTTCGTTCGCATCAGGGGAAAATTGGTTATTCTATTTATAAACGTTGTGCACAACGGCAAAATCGGCTTAAGTTAAGATGCATTTGAATTTTCTTTCTGCTCGCAGGTTTCACCGCAATGCATAGCCACAACAGTGTTTCTGGCTTTCTCCCTGCAATAATACTAGCAGTCGTGATAAAAGTGATATACTCTTGATATTCACGTTAAACCCAAAATCACTTCACAAACCTCATCTATCTTGAAGAATGTGATAAATTAGAATAAAGACAGACATAAAAAGTATCGATCGTTATTGAAATTTTATTCTTGTGCAAAGAAATATATATCATAACATACAGACATTTAAAAAAGTTAAATAAACATGTATTTATATACACATAACATCTGTTACATATCACAGTTCCATTGATGGCATTAAAACAACTTGGTAAATATAGGTAAAAACAAAGCATTATATACATTATGCATAGTCATAGTACAAAAATGAAAAGGACGGGATCACATAATCCAACAGTGGTTATATTTGTATTTGCAGGAAACTAATTCATGAGAGAATGGATTGAGATCAATTATGATATATATATAGCTCAGTGTACTATCACATAGAATTTTGCTTTCAGATAAAACTTCCTCAATATATTTCTTCAACGTGTTGCCTTATACAGTACATAGGCCGTGACGGCGACAGGTAGCGCCAAGAGGAGAGGTCGGACACAGCGGAACCAGACAGGAGACTCCCCATCACGTGACTCGTCTTCAAACGACTTGGTATCAACAGACTCGGAAGCAGGGGATTTGGCATCAGGAGACTGAGAAGCAGGAAGCGCAGAAGCAGTTGCCTTGGTAACGGGAGTCTTGGCATTGGAATCATTGGTATCAGCAAACAAGACATCAGCAGAGTCGGAAGCAGATGACTCTGTATCAGGAGACTCGATAACGGGAGACTCAGAAGCAGATGATTTGGCAAATGGAGCCTCAGAAGCAGGTGACTTGGCATCAATATGTTTGGCATCAACAGTTTTGGCAGCAAGTTTGTCGACATCACAGAACTCGGAAGCTGGAATTTCAGTATCATGAGACTTGGTGGTAAGATTATCATTAGCAGTTTCAAAAACAGAATGGACATCAAGAGTATCGAATGCAGGAGACTTCCAATCGTCAGATTCAGCATCAGACTCTTCCCTTGGGTAACCAGCAGATATTTCATGTTGCTCAATATAAAGCGTGGTTTGGAACTTCTCCCTTGAAGTATCTCGGTTCAGGAACTGGCTGTTCTGCAACGATGCTGAGACATCATAAATCGGCTTGAAAAGCATTATCTCCCTTGAAGTAGTCTTCTGTAAGGGTATTCCATGTGTCTGTACTGACAGTGCATCTTGAGCAGGTTTGAATAGGATTATCTCCCTCGAAGTACATTTGTGTAATGAAACCCGTTTTGTTGGCTGATAAGGAATCTCACATGGCCGTTCAACATTCCAAGATTCAATCTCGGCCTCTTCATCACCTCCATCCGCTACACCATCCTCGCCATTTTCCCTTCCTTCGACCTCTACATTTCCTTCAAGTGTTTCGCTTCCCTTGACCTCTCTCCTCCCTGCAGCCTCATCTAAAGCCTTAGTCTTCACATCATAAGACTCGAGTTCCTGGGAGTAAGCTTCAGAGAGAAGTTTCAGGAGGTTTGACATTGTGATACGTTCTTTGGGGTTCTCAATAAGGCATTGCTCATAAATTGGTTTAAAAGCTGATAATGAGCTGGCCTGATAAATCTTTTTCAGAATCTGTCCAAATCCGTACACATCGTTTGCTGTTGATGTCAAATTGAAAGCCCGGACCTCCGGGGCTAGATGGTAGAATCTATCCATGTTGGGATCATTAAAGACCACCCCTTCCCCGTGAGATGCAGACCCCATGTCACAGATCTTAACAACAGGCAAAGGACCCGAACAATCTACCAGCACATTATCAGCTTTTAAATCATTTATTAAAACATACATGGAGTGAATCTTATAAATGCACGTTGCCAGTTGGTGACTTATTTCATACCAATCAAGTTCACTAACATTATTTTCATAGAGAAGGTCATGCAAAGTTACACCTGTTCCAAACAACTCTGAGACCATTCCCCAATATCCCCGCTCATCTAACAATAACCCATAGCAAACAGGGACACAGCCAGTCGACTCAAGGTACATCAATATTTTGGCTTCTGTAACTATATGAGCTTGAGTTGACTTGTCAAGAAAATGCTCCTTTACAACGACCTGCTGTACTGTATCAGGGTACACTTTCATTTCAGCCTCCGCGACCTGTCCAAAGCAGCCTTTCCCAAGGATACAGTCTGACCCATCTTCTTCAGTGAGAATCTTTATCTTTCTGCTTGGCAAAGTAGGTGGCTGCAGCAGGCGAAACTCCCTGGGCATAGCAAACGGTGTTCCGAAAAAGCTTTTGTGCACCTCTTCAGAATTGAACGGTGTCTTGTTGATGAAGACGTCAGCTGAGCTTTCTGGGGTGTTGTAGATATTATTGTTGAACCCAGAGAAGACATTTTGTTGTTTCCTTTGCCCAAGAGAGAACTGATCAACATGATTGTCATCTGCCTCCGCCTCAAGGCTGTTGTTCTGAAGGGCCTGGTTGATGGGCGATTCCTCCAAGCCAGCATCAGCCTCGTATGTAAAGATCAGCATCTCCGAGGGACTGCAGTGAGAAGGAGGCAATAGTTAATTTATTTTATCATCTTTAATCTCATTTAAGTCTGATCCTAACTAACTCTCGTTCCAACCATCGTAAGTTTCTATTCGATAAGGGCTATGTCACATGTCCTTTGACTCTGGCAAATTAGCAAAGAGGTTATCAAAAATTCGGATAGGGTCGATTGAATATGAGTGAAGGTTTTCGATTGACCGTCTATATGAAAAGAAAAGGTCATGAAAAAGGACAAAGGACGTGACAATAGTTGTTTAGATGTTATCCAAGATACGATTAAAAGGTTTGTTCTCTTTTATTGTTATTGCCATCGTTATCATAACCATTTAGTTTGTTTTTATAAATGTTTAAAAAATAATTTGGTGTAAAGCACATATAATTATTGTGAAAGATGGAAAATAAATGAGTTCACACTTCACATGAAAATACTTTAAGAGATAACTTACTTGAAGGCTGGTTTAGCAGCAGCAGAACCATCCAGAGCCGGGTTGACATTCTGGGATAGAGAGCTGCCCTTCATGTTTACTATTGCTTGAGTAGATATTTCATCTACAATCTCTGAGTTCCCACCATGCACAACACTATCGCTCATCACTCCTGGGTTACTTGCCAGGTTTAGGAGCACAGAAACCTCTGGGTCAAAACCTCCGTTCAAGAAAGGAATAAAGAACTCTTCGAATATTTTGTTCTTCATCTTCTGTGGAACTTCTGATGCTTTTTTGTACTTGGAGATTTCAACACAGAGGTCTCGAATTGTCTCCTTTCTTTGTATTCTTAAGGAGTTTGTTGATTTTTCTTCAGAAGCAATGACTCGATGTGACAGGATTGCGTCGTCATGGTGGGTTAAATCGACTTCTTGGAGGTCAAGGTCCTCAGGAACAAGTGCATCTATTGCCTCGGCTGATGGTGCCCATGCATCTATTGCCTCGGCTGATGGTGCCCGTGCATCTTTTGCCTCGGCTGATGGTGCCCGTGCATCTATTGCCTCGGCTGATGGTGCCCGATTATGTTTTGCCTCGGCTGATGGTGCCCGTGCATCTCTCGCCTGTGTTTGTGGCCTCTGGTACTGTACCGCCGGTAATAGAGACACTTGGTCAGTGACGCGATAACGGTAAGATGGCCGTCTTCTGCTCTTGTAGCTGTGTTTGGCGTTTGATGAGACTGTGAGCTCACTCTTTGAGAGACGATTTTTCGTAAGAGATTTATCGCTAGGTTGTAGACGCATGTCCGCCTTATCATCACTGTTGTTATTTATGTTCAAAGACTCTGTGGATCTAAGGAGGTCTCCATGATCTTCGACTCGGAAAGAATCGTGTGATGATGATACGGAATTTATCCAAAAGGAGATGACCAAGTTCTGAAATGAATTGTCGAATGAGTGGGTTGCTTAGGCTATGAGAACAGGATGTATGTGAAATGGATTTCATTTATGTGCCATATTGGCCTTGATATAGGCATACTATTGGTGATGTGATAGAGTCAAATGAAAGACTTACTGAATAATTATTCTTTCAGAATTACCATACAAAAATGTGTGACGGTTTAAAATAACTAGAACAGAAAACACAAATTACACATTATAAAAGATAAAAGACTCCAACAGACCATCAAAACACAAAGGAACTTTATGATCTGCATACAGCAATAACATCAAGAAATACATTAATAAGCTTTATAAGTGACGCGGGGTGCATTTTACATAAAATCTGAATTCGAAATATATAGTTGTTTTTTCTAGTTTAAATCAATCCACTCGATTCCCCAAAAAGCCAAATGTATTACAGTATTTTGATATAACTGAAAACGAGAAAAGATGTTTAAATGTTTAGTCCTTTTACATTGAAATCATTACAAGGCCTATCAAACACTAAACACATATATCTACTTGTACTTTGTGTCTGATACAGGAAAATTTCAATATTCGTTTGACAAATTTGCGTGCTCGTGCCACTGAAAGTGTCCGGTTTTCGATCAGACTTTCACATTCATGTTGTCACTATCCGGAACGGATTGCAATATATTTGATTTTAAGAAAAAATAATAACATCACTCATTACATATACATATGTGATATCGATAATATATCCCTTAAAATTCATAGGACATAGAACAAAGTGATAAAAAACATACAATCAAAAGATACCATAAACTACACAAAAAGAAGGAAGTAAATATTTCGATGGTAAGATATTGGAATAATCTCGTTATCATATCTACACCAGTTTATTAGTTTGGTTATTCACATGCAGTATTTCGCCAGGTACTGAATATTGCATCTGAATCTTTATTTACACTTCAAAAAAATATTACATATGACATAATATATTATTTAAATTTCGTAATCTCGTAACATGATTTTGGGAAATATTGTCGACATAAAGCTAACCAGTATTCAATCCATAGTAGAGTATTATTTATGCACAATTTCGCATTCGAACTAACGTGAGGAAATTTTCTAACCCGACAAATCTTCAGGTAACTATTAACACTTTGCCCTTGCATGATATGGAAATATTTACGTATGAATTTCCGTAAAACAACATATTAGTCGATGTTGCATTGCTCTGATTTACTGTTTTGATCATTTCACACTTTAAATATATGTTCAAGCTGATGTTAGAACTTTCGAGATACCATTATGCACCAATCATCTTCATCAGACATAGACGTTATGCAAAAGAATTATACAGGGATGGCTAGGATTTCTATCATATTTATTTGTGATAGATTTATTATAGCAGGTCACATGGTCGGGATATCAGTATACATGTATACCCTAATCTAAATACAAGTGTAGAAAACATCTTCTAAAGTAACAAAGAAAAGTGTCCAAATAGGCCTGTTACTTTGTCTTACAAACAAATGATGAAATTGGAAGAAACTATAGAAACAATTTTTCCAACCAAACATGTCTTCAAACTTAAAACCTATATATGAACAATTAAAGTAACTAAAATTACACCAAATCCTCACTCACCTCTCTGCTTAGATCTCCGAAGATATATTTCCGCACGGCTAGCGGTCTGGGGTTCGAACCCAACTGGATTGGTGTTTGGGAATCAAAACGCGAGGAGAGGGACTCAACCGAGTCACAAACATAAGAAAAAACATCCTCCATCCAAACTGCCCGTGTACATTTGACAGTCTCCATCTTCCATAAAAGATCGGGTAGTTCTCGGTTTGAACCCGTTTGCATTGTGGAAACAGGTGAGCATATCGTTATGGGAACATTTTCTGGTTCAAAATCGTCTTCAGGAACATCCTGTAGATATTGTATGGCAGTAATTGGAATAGCTTCCGTCGTCATTTCTTCAGAATTCCACATGACTTGGGAGAACGTCTCGACAATGGACAAATCTTAGGCGACAATGGCGTGACGTCATAGACGATTCAACGTCATCAGTGTGAAAGACGAACGTCACCAATATTTGCGTTTGTTCATTTTATTTTTTGTTTGACGACGTGAAATAAAGTAAAAACAGCATACAAACCTTTTTGTTGCTCGTTTTCTCAAAAACAACTTTTTTATGTGATAGCAGTGACTTCATCAAAATTATAAATATAATGGTATGAGGTCACAAAGTGTTCAAAATGTCAAAAGCTCATGCATAGCGTAGTGTATGGCTGTGGTGCCACGTGTTTAGACTAAAGGCACTCGCAAGCTTGCTTGCTTCAAAAAGTTTTAATGTAGCTCTGACATCGTTTATTTTACAGTGCAAACACTCAAATGACATTCGCTTCTTAAGTATTTACCTGAAATTCCAAATCTACAGTCTGTATGTACCAAATACGGGATAATCATTATTGGAAAGTTTATACAACAGATGTCAAAGGTATAGTCTTACACTCTTAAAACGTTTTGGTAAATTTTGGTAAGGTGTGTTGTTTCATTTGCTTTTGTGTAAAACGCTAATTTTTTTATTTACATTGAAACGAATACAAAAGGACATATGAACATTTAGCCTATAAAGTCGAAACCCATCACCCCATCGGGATGGCGGTCATGATTCAGATGCAGCTTTAAAGGTATATTTCAGTACATTTTGTCTGGCGTCCTTTGTCCTGTCTATAGCGTTACCATCGTTACCGTCAGTTATCAATATGGCACCTTCGATGCTAGCATTGATATCTGGACACATTGATTTCGCAAGATTTTATAAGAAACCCCATCATATCATTCCATACCTCTATGAAAAAGTTAACGAAAGTATTAACTGACATGAATGTAAGTCATACTATTATACAAGGGGTCCAAGGGGGAATATATTTATCGTTTTTAGATTTGTCTCGTACGTACGCATGTTCGTTGATCGTCTTAGAAGTCAGTGGCAATGTTAATATATTTCGTATCTAACCGATACTAACCCTGCCTGGATGAAAACATATTATTATATGATAACCCAAAGTAATTTAAGTGATGAAGACGTAATGAATAAAATATCGACAAAAATTTTTCGATAACGTGTACATTTTGAAGCGTAGTTGACTTCCTGAGATGTTTGGTTTGTACACACAAATGAATAAAGATCAACAGCTTATCGATGTCACTATATCAGTACTATATGGTACCTAGATGACAGGTTTTTCAGTCGCAATTGCTTATTTTAATTACATGTGGGGTTTATATAGAATAATAACCAACCCGGTAACCTAGGCTCGTGTCAGTGACTGTGACCATTATTTCAACTCGTGCATATTTCCCCTAATTACTCGTACCTCGTTGGTAACATAGAGAATACTAAACGATGTCAAGTTTAATAACATATTTATGAAACGAGTGTGTGGTTTTGTATTTAACGAGCAAAAGCGAGATCGATACCGATACCATTGACGAGTTTTGATTACACATGTTTTGACACATAACAATTATTTGATACTCCAATTAAAGCTAAACCATCAACTAAGATTTAATTATCAAATTTTACATGGGGCAAGAAAGCCCACTTGGCCAACAAGTCAATGTTCGTGCATTGATTCTATGACGTCACAGCAGTGCGTTGTTCTGACGTCACAATATTCGTGCCGCCGTCACAAGGACAACCAAGACACGGAAATGTTAGTTTCAGCACTTTGTCGGCATTTCTAAGAAGCCTAGCTTTTAGAACGGTCGAAAACAAAGTACTTTATCAGACAATAAAGATATAGTTTTTTCATGAAGTAAAAATTTAATGACGCTATCCGCCCTTCCCCGCTGCCGCCTCGTCCATGGTAGGAAGTCTTCATCTCGATTCTTTCGATGAACATGGCTAAGCCTATCCCTATCAGTATATATCATATTGGCTATTTTGGCGATAATGTTTTCAGTAATGGAGTAGTTCCGAATCATCGCGTTCTATCTACCAGAAATATGGGCAATGTGGCCCGCACTACATGATTGCACGACACGAGTTTGTAAAGGTTAAAAAACAATTTTTATTTGTTTCTTTGAAGTCTTAAAAAAATAATAAGAAGAAGACATAATTCAAAATTTAATAAATGAAAAACTTAAAGTGAAAAAATGTAATAATCAACGCTTTAACAAAGTAATTGTCATTTTAAAGTAGGAGTTGGGTTCTAAACTTGGAATAGCCAGCAGTTTGCCCTATTCATGGATTATTAATGCAATCTTGGCAATCTCTATATTCTATTTTATCAAAGATCATTAAAATCAGGATTGTTCCAATATAGATCAATCCGAATTAGTAAGCTTACTAAATAGCGATTAAAGTCCCATTTGGCACCCGGCCCATACATTTTGGCATCTTAAAAAAAAGTAAAATTCGCTCATCCCTAAGTGTTTTGTGATAAAGTATAGTTTTGCCCTGTACCGTCCTCGTGCTTTAACTATAATCGTTCCGGGCAAAACTATACTTTATTACAAAACACATTTGGGTAGAACGAACTTTATTTCTTAATCATGCTTGATTTAGTTAGCGAGTAATTAACAGAATGGAAACTTCATTCAATTCAATACTATATTTTTATTTAACTCATTTATGATTTGGTATCAAACTCGATTTCGTTTGTTTATTATTAACTCGTTTAATAAAAAAAATAATAATAATGTATTATGGGTGTATGATAGAAAGTCGTTTAGTACGTCATAGTAATACGTAGGAAAGTAAAAAATCATATATAAACCATGTCTATTCTGGAGTTTCGAAGAAGTTGGTGTATAACTTTTCATATCCATAAAAATTGTCCTTATTCTTTTTAACTTGTATAGATAAACAATAAACTACAATAACGCCAAAGTTAACTGCGGTAGGGTAGGGCAGTTTGAATGCATAGTGACAGAAGACAAGAATGAGAGAATGTTTGGCTGCATTCGTCTGCCCAACAAACTTTTGCCTCTGTTTTTTCCTCAATCAAACTAAAGTCGGCAATTTCATTCCATCTAAGATTATTTTACTGAAGTTAAGCCCTTGGTCTATATAGAGAGGAGGTAAAATGAATCGAACCTTTGTTCTAATGAATTTATCCCCCTTGCAGAAATTAGATCTTTGGGTTTTATTTGTAAATAATTCTAACTGTACTGTACCGCCTCGAGTTAACACAATTGGCTTTGTTGAACTGCTAAATGACAGAGAGCAACGGTCCCACTCATATATATGTAAACTATTGCGTACAACATAGGCAAAAAAGCGCGCGAAACGGATTAATAAATAACCAGTTTCCTGTGTATGATTTGATGTCTAAAAAATTTGACACACAAAACTTATTCTGAATCAAATCGCTCCACCCAAGCAGCCCAGCTCACAGTTTCATTGCAATGCATTGCCACAATCGCGTTTCTGGCTTTCTCCCTGCAATAATAGCAGCCGTGATATAAGATATATACTCTTGAATGCGACGTTAAACCCCAAATCACTTCATTTCACCTCTTCTACCTTGCAGAATGTGATAAATTAGAATAAAGACAGACTTAAAAAGTATCATTATAATTTTATTCTTGTGCAAAGAAATATATATATCATCACATACAGACATTTAAAAAACGTTAAATAAACATGTATTTATATACACATAACATCTGTTACATATCACAGTTCCATTGATGGCATTAAAACAACTTGGTAAATATAGATCAAAACAAGGCATTACATACAATCTTGCATAGTCATAGTACAAAAATGAATTTACCATATAAAATTAAAGAGGTTCGTACCAATAAACAAAATAAATGAAAAATTGCTGTGAATTTGCATGGTGAAAGCTGAATATGTATTCTTCAATATTCAAAAATAAAAAGTCCTGTCACGGACCTTCATTTTCAGAGAAATGATGATTTTTGATGGGATTGTTTAATAAAACGTGGAAATGTCCAATTTTGCTTATTTAATCATTAAAACAAAAAATTAAAAACATTTAGAGTTCAATTTACTTTTTTCCAATTAATGAGATGATAATGTAATAGAAAGTTTATGCCTGGTATTTCTTGTTTTGTCTTTTGTAACTTATATGCAAATATTAAAGATACAATTTCGATGATAATCGTTACAAAAATAGCTTCAAAAGACTCGTTCAATAATAAAAATGAAAAATAATTCAAATTTGTTTTAGATAGAATAAAACATATTGAAAAGAAATAATTTGAAAGAAAAAAGATATGTCACGGACCTATCTTCCGAGATATTTGAAGCTGAAGTTAAAATTACTAATGAAAAAACTCATAAGGGGAGGTAACTCTTCATTTTCCCTGAAAGATAATTCATGTAACAACACAGTTTATCCCATTTCAAAGTATTTCATGACATTCTACGGTCAGTGTTATGAAATGTTTGAAGTGTCAAAAGACATTCATTGCGTCTTGGTCAAATCATGTGTGAACAAAGTATTAGTATTCACAATAAATTTAAAAAACACACCTTTTCAATATGACAAATGTTTTCTACATGCATTTGTAAATGATTTAAGTTTTTCAAACTTAGAAGGGAACCGGGGCCATAGATGCATGTTCCAGATAGTTAGATAATAAGGTTGATCACAAAATAAAAAGATTTAACCTCAAAACTTCCTCTCAAAAGGTCTATTACTTGCGCGATAAAAGTACACCGCATGCAAGCGCTGCAAGTTTGCGGAGCTATTACGACGAGGAATAGACCTCAATCAAGTCGGCCCGTTTCGGGAAGGTTCGGGAAACATTCGGTGCTCACGTTCATAATTAAGTCATACTCTTGAGATGATGATAAATAAGAGTTTCAAATTATATTTTTTCTATCTCCAGGATGAATATATGATCATATCATTTTGATTTACTTCATGAACCGAGCAGACCACGAACATACTAGTATTTTCAATGTATTTTTGACTTTTCACTTCGGTCAAATATACTTTTACAGAGGTGATTATTTTCACGTGATTGGTAAATGTTCCAGTGAATGATATGTTTTATAAATGCTTTCCCACAATTGTAAGTGTGTAAATGATTGAATATAACCGCTCATATAATTAATTAGTTTGCAAAATAAGTGCAGCCAAACCGAAATGTAAACTTCCGCGCTACATTCCCGATTATATTCATACCCATTTTGTCTCAATGATCGTTTTGAATTTTCACTTGAAATATCTATCTAGATCTTTTCCAAAATATTGCTTATGAGTTCTATTTCTATTCTTTATTATTTATTTCTATTTATTGTTTGAGATGACAATACAACTGTTTATTTATATTTGTTTATGTTCCTGCGATAACAGATAAAGCTATTCAAAATAGGATTTTACTTACGGAAACTGCTACTGTTTACGGCCTAATGAGGGTAACTTAATATTCCGTTCTAATGTTTCTACAAGTTACATCATTTTCAAGATAGAAAAGTATTTCTTAGTACATAAATGTTCCGTTACTAGTCATATATTGTGAAAAATTACGAGGACCTTCCATACACAATCTATTCTCTCACCTCGTGTGTCAATGACGTCATTCCAACAATGTTCAACAAAGTGATTGCAACGGATAACTTGTATTATTTCATCAACAATCGGTTTTATGCCGAATGTAAACACACATAAATGTTATCAGTGACATTTTCTCGGCTGCAAAAAAAATAATTGGTACATTTTGGAAAGCCGCAATCTAATTATTACCAACATTTCTGTCAGAACATCTATGCCGATTATGACCAATGCATATGCATCTGATACTTAAAATCTATGACCAAAGGGGCATGGATGGAATAATAGACAACTCATCATTCCTTATTTAAAATTTCATGCATTTCCGAACATCGATAGAGCCTCAGTGTCATTTTTTCTACAACGTTTACACAACTTGAGTTTGTTAGAGGCACTTTTACGGATGCGCGAAAAGATGCGCAATGACAAACGTTCGGAACGTCTTTAAGGACGGATATAAACATATCACATATTCCAACAGTGGTTATATTTGTATTTACAGGAAAATAGTTCATGAGAGAATGAATTGAGATATAACAAATATAACATATATATCAGTGTACTATCAATCAAACTAAAGTCAGCAATTTCATTCCAACTAAGATTATTTTACTGAAGTAAAGCCCTTGGTCTATATAGAGAGGAGGTAAAGAAATCGAACCTTTGTTCTAATGATCTTATCCCCCTTGCAGAAATTAGATCTTTGGGTTTTATTTGTAAATAATTCTACCTGTACTGTACCGCCACATGAAGAGTTTACACAATTGGCTTTCTTGGACTGCTAAATGACAGAGAGCAACGGTCCCACTCATATATATAAGCCATTGCGTACAACATAGGCAGAAAAAGCGTTGCGAAACGGATTAAAAAATAACCAGTTTCCTGTGTATTATTTGATGTCTAAAAAATTGGACACACAAAACTAAATATTGATAAAAACAAGGCATTGTATGCATTATGCATAGTCACAATACAAAATGAATTTACCATATAAAATTCAGGACGGATATAAACATATCAGATCCATCCAACAGTGGTTATATTTGTATTTACAGGAAAATAATTCATGAGAGAATGAATTAAGATCGAATATAACATATATATATCAGGGTACTATCACGTAGAGTTTAGCTTTCAGATAAAACTTCCTCAAAATATTCTTCTTCAACGTGATGCTTTATACAGTACATAGGCCGTGACGGCGACAGGTAGTGCGTAGAGGAGAGGTCGGACACAGCGGAACCAGACAGGAGACTCCAAATCACGTGACTCGGCATCACGTGACTCGGTATCAACAGACTCGGTATCAACAGACTCGGAAGTAGGTGATTTGGCATCAGTAGACTGAGAAGAAGGAGGCTCGGAAGCAGTTGCCTTGGCAATGGGAGTCTTGGCATTGGAAGACTTGGTATCAGCAGACATGACGTTAGCGGAGTCGGAAGCAGAGGACTCTGTATCAGGAGACTCGATATAGGGAGACTCAGAAGCAGATGATTTGGCAAATGGAGCCTCAAAAGCAGCTGACTTGGCATCAGGATGTTTGGCATAAAGAGTCTTGGCAGCAAGGTTGTCGACATCACACAACTCGGAAGCTGGAATCTCAGTATCATGAGACTTGGTGGTAAGATTATCCCTTGAAGTATCTCGGTTCAGGAACTGGCTGTTCTGCAACGATGCTGAGACATCATAAAGCGGCTTGAAAAGCATTATCTCCCTTGAAGTACTCTTCTTTAAGGGTATTCCATGTGTCTGTACTGACAGTGCATCTTGAGCAGGTTTGAATAGGATTATCTCCCTCGAAGTACTCTTGTGTATTGGAACCAGATTTGTTGGCTGATAAGGAATCTCACATGGCCGTTCAACATCCCAAGATTCAATCTCGGCCTCTTCATCACCTCCATCCTCTACACCATCCTCGGCATTTTCCCTTCCTTCAACCTCTACATTTCTTTCGAGTGTTTCGCTTCCCTTGACCTCTCTCCTTCCTGCGACATCATCTAAAGCCTTGGCATTAGACTCAAAAGACTCGAGTTCCTGGGAGTAAGCTTCAGAGAGAAGTTTCAGGAGGTTCGACATGGTGATACGTTCTTTGGGGTTCTCAACAAGGCATTTTTCATAAATTGGTTTAAAAGCTGATAATGAGCTGGCCTGATAAATCTTTTTCAGAATCTGTCCAAATCCGTACACATCGTTTGCTGTTGATGTCAAATTGAAAGCCCGGACCTCCGGGGCTAGATGGTAGAATCTATCCATGTTGGGATCATTAAAGACCACCCCTTCCCCGTGAGATGCAGACCCCATGTCACAGATCTTAACAACAGGCAAAGGACCCGTGCAATCTACCAGCACATTATCAGCTTTTAAATCATTTATCAAAACATACATGGAGTGAATCTTATAAATGCACGTCGCTAGTTGGTGACTTATTTCATACCAATCAAGTTCACTAACATTATTTTCATATAGAAGGTCATGCAAAGTTACAGCTGATCCAAACAACTCTGAAACCATTCCCCAATATCCCCGCTCATTTAACAACATCCCATAGCAAACAGGGACACAGCCGGTCGATTCAAGGTACATTAATATTTTAGCTTCTGTAACTATATGAGCTTGAGTTGACTTATCAAGAAAATGCTCCTTTACAACGACCTGCTGTACAATATCAGGGTACACTTTCATTTCAGCCTCCGCGACCTGTCCAAAGCAGCCTTTCCCAAGTATACAGTCTGACCCATCTTCTTCAGTAAGAATCTTTATCTTTCTGTTTGGCAAAGTTGGTGGCTGCAGCAGGCTGAACTCCCTGGACATAGCAAACGGGGTTCCGAAAAAGGTTTTGTGCACCTCTTCAGAACTAAACGGTGTCTTGTTGATGAAAATGTCAGCTGAGCTTTCTGGGGAGAAGTCATTTTGTTGTGTCCTTTGCCCAAGAGACAACTGATCAACTGGATGATCTTCCACCTCAAGGCTGTTGTTCAGAAGGTCCTGGGCGATTGGGTTGATGGGCGATTCCTTCAAGTCAGCATCAGCCTCGTCCGTAAAGAACAGCAACTCCGAGGGACTGCAGTAAGAAGGAGGCCATTCTTAATGTATTGTATCATCGTTATTCTCATTTAAGTCTGATCCCAACTAACTCTGGCTCCAACCATCGTTAGTCTCTATTCGATAAGGGATATGTCACTTGTCCTTTGACTCTGGCAAATAAGCAGGAAGGTTATAAAAACTTTGAAAAGAGCCGATTTAATATGGGTGAAGGTATTCGATTAGCCGTCTGTATGAAAGTAAAGGTCATGAAACAGGACAAGGGACATGACCTCTGTCAATATTTGAAAAGATGTTATCCAATGTACGATTAAAAGGTTTGTTCTCTTTTATTGATATTGCCATCGTTATTATAAATACTTAGTGGGGTTTTTTTTAGAAATGTATAAAACAATAGGTTGGTGTAAACCACATAATTATGATTATTGTGAAAGATAGAAAAATAAATGAGTTCACGCTTCAAATGAAACATACGAAAACACTTATACCGATAACTTACTTGAAGGTTGAGTTAGCATCAGCACCATCCAGACCCGGGTTGACATTCTGGGATAGAGAGCTGCCCTTCATGTCTGGTAGCTCTGGAGTAGATATTTCATCTACAATCTCTGACTTCCCATCATGCACCACACTATCGCTCATCACTCCTGGGTTACTTGCCAGGTTTAGGAGCACAGAAACCTCTGGGTCAAAACCTCCGTTCAAGAAAGTAATAAAGAACTCTTCGAAAATTTGGTTCTTCATCTTCTGTGGAACTTCTGATGCTTTTTTGTACTTGGAGATTTCAACACAGAGGTCTCGAATTGTCTCCTTTCTTTTTATTCTTAAGGAGTTTGTTGATTTTTCTTCAGAAGCAATGACTCGATTTGACAGGATTGCGTCGTCATGATGGGTTAAATCGACTTCTTGGAGGTCAAGGTCCTCAGGAACATGTGAAACTAATGCTTCGGCTGATGGAACCCGTGCGTCTATTGCCTCGGCTGATGAAACCCGTGCGTCTATTGCCTCGGCTGATGGTGCCCGTGCATCTATTGCCTCGGCTGATGGTGCTCGTGCATTTATTGCCTCGGCTGATGGCGCCCGTATATGTTTTGCCTCGGTCGATGGTTCCCGTGTATATTTTGCCTGTGCTTGTGGAGCCTGGCACTGAACCGCCGGTAATAGAGACACTTGGTCAGTGACGCGGTAACGGTAAGATGGCCGTCTTCTGCTCTTGTAGCTGTGTTTGGCGTTTGATGAGACTGTGAGCTCACTCTTTGAGAGACGATTTTTCGTAAAAGATGTATCGCTAGATTGTAGACGCATGTCCGCCTTCTCGTCACTGTTGTTATTTCTGTTATACAAGCATGTGGTCTTGAGGAGGTCTCCATGATCTTCGACTCGGAAAGAATCGTGTGATGATGATACGGAATTTATCCAAAAGGCGATGACCAAGTTCTGAAATGAATTGTCGAATGAGTAGGTTACTTAGGCTATGAAAACAGGTTGTATGTGAATTGGTTTAAATTTATGTACCATATTTACCTTGATATACTATTGGTGATGTGATAGAGTCAAATGCAAAACTTCATAATTCTTTTAGAATTACCATACAAAAATGTGTGACGGTTTAAAATAACAAGAACAGAAAACACAAATTACACATTATAAAAGATAAAAGACTCCAACAGACCTTCAAAACACAAAAGAACTTTATGATACGGACTCATTTGCATACAGCAATAACATCAAGAAATCCATCAATAAGCTTTTTAAGTGACGCGGAAGGCATTTTACATAAAATCTGAATTTCGAAATATATAGTTGCTTTTCTAGTTTAAATAAATTCACTCGATTCCATAAAAAGCCAAATGTATGACAGTATTTCGATATAACTGAAAACGAAAAAAGATGTTTTTAATGTTTGGTCCTTTTACATCAAATTACAATACAATTCCTATCAAACACTAAAAACTTTTATCTAATTTTGACTGCTACAGGAAAGTTTCAATATTCGTTTGATAAATTTGCGTGCTCGTGACGCTGTACAGTGTCCGGTTTTCGATCACACTTTGCACATTGATGTTGTCACTATCCCGAACGGATTTAAGATAAAAATATTAACACCACTGATGACATTTAACATCGATATTACACCTTAAATTTCTTAGGACATGTCACAAATAGATAAAAAAATATTACCACTAAAAGACACCATAAACTACACACAAAAAAGGAAGTAATATTTCGATGGTAAAAATTGGAATAATCTCGTTATCATATCTACACCGCTTTATTATTATGGTTATTCACATGCAGTATGTCGCCCTTAGGTTCTGAATATTTTATCTGAACCTTTATTTATACTTGACTTATGTATAATTTTTTTTATTATATATGACATAATATATTATTTAAATGTCGTAATCTCTTTACATGATTTTTAGAAATACTGTCGACAAAAAGCTAACCAGTATTCAATCCATGAAGAATATTATTTATGCAAACTTTCGCATTCGAACTAACCTGAGGAAATTATGATAATTATTTTTATCTATCGGTGTTTGTACTTAATTTTCTAACCCGACAATACTTCAGGCAACTATTTACACATTTGCCCTTGCAGATGTGTTAATATTTACGTATAAATTTCCGTAAAACAACATATTAGTCGATCTTGCATTGCCCTGATTAACTGTTTCGATCATTTCACACTTTAAATATATGTTCAAGCTGATGTTTAAACATTCGAGATTACATTATGCACCAGTCATCTTTAGACATAGACGTTATGCAAAGAATTTTTCAAAGATACATATGACTAGTATCATCTTTATTTGTGAAAACTTTATTATAGCAACTCACATGGTCGGGATGATACTTAAATACACTAATCTAAACACAAGTAAAGAAAACAACTTCTAAAAGTAACACAGAAAGGTGACCAAATAAGCCTGTTACTATGTTTTACACACAAAAAACTTATGAAATCGGAAGAAATTATAGAAACAATTTCTTTAACCAAAGATGTCCTCTAACTTTAAACCTATATGAATAATTGAAGTAACTGGAATTACACCACCAAACTCATCACTCACCTCTCTGTTTAGAATAGCCGCCATCACTTGATCCTTTGAGATATACTTCTCCTTCGGACTCAACTGTTGTAAGGGCGCAACTAGCGGTCTGGGGTTCGAACCCAAATGGAATGGTTTCTGGGCCTCAAAACGCGAAGAGAGGTACTCATCCGAGTCGCATACATAAGAAAAAACATCCTCCATCCAAACTGCCCGTGTATATTTGATAGTCTCAATCTTCCCTAAAAGATCGGGTGGTTCTGAGTTTGAACCCGCTTTTAGTGTTGAAACAGATGAGCATTTCGTTATGGGGCCACTTTTTGGTTCTAAATCGTCTTCAGGAACATCCTGTAGATATGTTTTGGCAGTACATTGAATAGCTTTCGTCTTCATTTCTGCAGAATTCTACATTACATGGGAGAACGTCTCAACAATGCAAAATCATCGGTGACAATGGCGTGACGTCATAGAGGATTCAACGTCATCAATTTGAGAGACGAAAGTCACCAATATTTGCGTTTGTTTCAGTTTAGTTTTTTAGACGACGTGAAATAAAGTAAACAGCATATAAACCGTTATCTTGCTCGTTTTCTTAAACTGCGTATCAATTGATAGCAGTGATGTCATCAAAAATTAAAAACAATGGTATGACTTCACAAAGTGTTCAAAACGTTAAATTGAATATTTCAAGAAATGAGTTTGACGGATCTAGATAAAAAGCAACATGCAAGATTGCTTTGTTCACAAATGTCTGAATGTTGGTTTGGTGTCAACATATTTCATTTTCCCTTGAAACCAAAGATATAACATTCAATCAATATATACTTAAATTCCAAATCAACAGTATTTAAGTAGAAAATACGCTCCAATAATTATTTTCAATGTTATTATTGCCCTGGTAAAGTTCATAAGCGCCGCCAATTAGTTATTCCACAATAATGAAAAGAACAAATATTAACGTCAAACCAATCGGCCCAGTTCTCGTGCATTGACTGTGATATTTCAGGGCAAAACTTCATCCTACTGCAAATAACATGATGGTTTTGATGGTTCTTAAGTGTATGCAACAGTTCAACCATACACTATAACATTGCTTACACAATTGTTAGTTTATAGTTTGCTTATTGGTTGTGCTACAGACATGAACTTCGGCTTGTTTGATTCCTGATTACCACATTAATATGATTAAATTGACCATTTAAAAAAACTTTCAAAAGTGGTAAGCCTTTCGTTTGCAACCCTGCATAGCGTACGAACCCCTGCCACACCCTAATGTTTGAGTGTAGGACAATGAAATGTACACTTCTTTGTCTCAAACCTACAAAGATGATATACTCAAAATATTACATCCCTGCATGATTTGTGTCTGAAAAAAGGACGACAGAATATTTGAGGGTGGATACCCTCCCACTCCCGTATAAATCTCATATTACAAAATCTGATTATCTAGTTCCAAGGTACATCCAAACAAAATTTACGCTTTTGGGGTTGAATTTCTGAAGAAAGTAAAATTTACGCCGACGAACTACGGACCATCCCATAATCCCATCTGACCTTTCAGGTCTGTGGGGCTGACAAAAATGGACATATCAAAATGTATCCAATATTGTTCAAACTCATCAAGTTAAACCTTGAATAAGAAGATGTGGTAGTTGAACACCTAGATGATCAAAACATATCATTGCCCCTTTACAATATTCAATCTTTTATTCAATAAAATGTGTTTGAGTGTAAGGCGTATTTTAAACATATCGGACAGACGCATTTGAATCGTATTGGGTATCTTCAATGTCACCTGTTTTTTTTCCAGACCAATGTGTTTCATATATGTAAAACTCCCGTTAATCACTGCCAGCATAATGTTGACAAAGTGATTCCATCAAAAGCTAGTATCAAAATTTAGCCCATGGACTAAAATTCGAAAATAAAACCTCGTTGATAAGCCAATGGGCTTAATAACGACAGGGCTTAAATGCAAGGATTACTTGTATAATACTTATAAAACAATCTTAAATGTTCCAAAACATTTTAAACATATATACAGATTTCGAGTATGGATAAAAGGATAAAACTGCTGCGCATGTTCACGGAAACAATAATTTGCTTAGTGGTTGTTAACATCTGTATAAGGATGCAGTTATAATCTATAGTTAATGCACCATGAATGTTGTTTCGTGGAGTTATTGAAGTAATTTCTCGAATGTTTCTTACCCCATGCTGTACCGAATGGTAGTAGCACACACCCTGCAATAAGAATGAAATGAAAGAATGAAAGAGAATAAGAACTATAAGGTGATAACGCTATTTGCTGAAACTTTCATGTCTTTAACCTATATAAGTTCAATCATTTTGAAAATCCGTTTCTTCAAAAATATTGATTGAGAAATAATTCTTAGAATATATTTAGAATCGATATTGATATTAATATAATGTAAACAGCGAAACGAGCTGATTTTTGCACATGGCCTCAACAGTCGGTATTTTACAAAGGATAATCATACATGTCTTCCCTTTAATTTTACGATAATCATTTTTCGATAATCTTAGATAAAAAATGTGATCCTCCATTTACCGGAAATGATATCCATCATATATTCACATCTAATCAAGAATAAATATTAACAAAAAAATTTCAATGGGCTTGTCATGTTTCCATAAACATATTTTGGTACATAGGAATTATGTGTCTTGTATACATATATATATAGAGGGCGGTCTCGAATAGACGCCGGGTCTCGAAATGGCGCTGGGGATACGGGAGGGTTACATGCTAGTGTTCTATCAATAAATACTTGTTTGTTCAATTTGATCAATTTGATTTGATCAAGTAAGCGAAATGTTAACCTAATGAACCAGTAGATTTAGAAAATTGATTTGAATATCGTCTTTTTTATTCCCTAATTACCCTACCTGCAAGAAAAACAATGACGACAGCTTGGAGTGTCATGTTGTGAAATAAAATATCTTGAGTATTAACATCTGGATAACGTACGCGTGTACCGTTTAGCCTACCTACGCCCAGGTGCTTTCCTGTGATAAGAAATAGATCTAGGCCTGCTGTTTGCTCTAGATTCAGACACGTATTAAAAAAAGGAAAATATTATTCCACGTGTTATTTGTTGTTAAACTGATTCCTTATATTCTTGACTTTCATCTTTCAAGATTATAATTTAATGAGTTTAATTTTAAGATGTTATTTTAAGATTGACTAGTGATAAATAAATTTATAAACATGCGCTATCTTTGTTAAAACATTTGTTAAAGAAAACAGGATGTAAACGGTTTGTTTTTTTAATAATGGTTAAAGCAGGTCAACTGAGAGAATAATTTTGGCCTAAATGATTGTATTCGTAAATCAAACAAAAAAGAATATATTGACCTTTTATAAAAGATATAACTGAGAATACATTGCAACCACGTGGCGATTACTTAAAAAAATAACACAAAACTTTAAAAAATTTGACGGATATTTTTATATTTTAGGACTATCTCAGTCTGAAGTTTTGTGAAGATCAAAGAACCATATGATAAAGGGCAGATAACTCTAATTGTTGATGGCGCTGATGATACTTCCGGTTTGACAGATGTCGAAATGAGACGTGTGTTTTTGCTTGTTTGGAAGTGAATATTTACAATGATAGCAACACAAGATATACAATAAAAGGACGTAATGAAGTAACCCGAAATGGGAGCTGAAAATAGCATCTTAGAGAACTGTACATGGAATGACGAAGTGGCAGCTCCTAGTGGAAGCGACTGGATTTTGAAGCATGCCACACTTCGTGATGATACTTGTGTCTCAGTTTTTCAACACAAGAAGTCAGACAAAAAGGGAACTGATTTCCTGTTTAAAGGAACAAAAGTACGTTAAATGATCTTTTATATGAGTGGTACCAGTGACGAATTTAAATTTACCCAAAAAAATGAAAGCGTTTGTTATCTAATGAGATTTGTTTTCATAGAAAACTGAAGATATTCATGCAATAGCCAAAAGAATATACAATGTCGATAAAATATAACACTTTACCCCTTACCCTCACCCCTCACAAATGTAGCAATTAATTGAAGAATTTACCTCATTCTGAAGACAAATCTGCAACCATTTTATAAGTGGAACTTTTATAAACACCAGGCATAGCATCACTAGCATTATCATTGTTCGATTTACAGAATCTACGCACATTACGTCACCCGAACTTACTGCGGTTTATAGCATCAGGCAATGACACCAACGGATCATACCTCATAACCGAACAAGTCCGACCCTTGGAGAACTGTTTACCAACTCTCCATCCACTGGAGATATGCGCTGGTCTAAACAGTATTCTTGATGCTTTACTGTTCCTTCACGATACGGTGGGTTATAGGGTTTACTGGTGAGATAAACAGGAAGTGTTATTGAAGAGACACTCGACAGCTGTCAGTGTTTCTTTGGTCATATGTATAGTATTCATAAAATTACGTGTGATTTTCGCCCCTTCAGATATAAGTTTTATTATATCTGATTTTCATATAAAGTCATGATATTTTTGTCATTTGGGTCGGTTCTTACATGTGTTTAATTTATATTGCCATGCATGGTATTAAAAGTTTAAATCAAACCCAAATAAAATGTTGTGAAAAACATTGAGTGTCTCTTAACAATGCAGTACTATGCCATTGATTATAGTTAATCTAAGTAACAATATTGCTGTATTCTACTTCAATCTTGTGCAAGAGAATTGCTATGAAATTTATATGTTTGATTCACAGGTCGGGGTGACTCACAACAACATATGTTTGGCCTCCATCTTCGTCACCAACGATGGATCGTGGAAACTTGGAGGACTGGAACACTCTTGTAAATTCTTGGAATCAACGCCCGAGTTCCTGGACAAATGCCTGGCTTTCCGTGATGAGGATTCTATATCCCCAGAAGAAAAGGTGATAAATGACATCATTAATCCAATAAAAATGAATTCATCACAAATTGCTAAAAGCCCTTGGGTAGGAAACCTTTGCACAATTATTAGGGGAAGGACCATCAATCATAGAAGTATTGCCAGGGAACCTGCGAGACAATTATTATCATGATATGTTGCGATATATTACGTATCCCGATTCTCTACAGTTTATGAACGACGAATAGATAGGTCATTAAATGAGTAATGTTATTTCTTATCTACCAACCTGTCAAAAACGTTACATGATTTGAAATAACAAAATCAGAGAGACTGTGAAACTGTTGATAAAGTATTAGAAATATCATATATTTTCTCTTTGTTTCATAACTGTAATCTCTTAAATGGAATAAAAAACTTTGCCAGCTTTCATAGTTATTCTTTTGAAACAAAGTATGTTAAATGTATCAGGATATATTGTAACATGACTTCATTGTATTCTCGATTCTGATTGGTTGATTTGAAAAAATTACCCAAGTTGAATGACAATGAATACCTGCAAATTAGCAAAGGTGAATCACCGCGAATTGATACAACATGTTCACTAGTGCCGGCCCGACTCAAGTTTTAGTTTGCCTGTTTCTTAAACAGTTGTCTTTGGTTTTTTTTAGATTGTGTCTACCGGTAGATATTACAAATACACTTCAATATGATTTATTTTTGAAGAATGAAAACATTTTCAACTGGCTTACTTAGTCCAAGTTTGCCGCAAGTTTGCGGCTGCACAAATTAAACTAGTATGTTGTAAGGTCTCACTGTTACGAATGCCACTATTTGCTATTATCACCTGGATATTTGTAATACGTCGATGTATCATGGACCCTCACTATGTAGTATGTGAGTTAGGGTTTAACGCCGCTTTCAAGATTATTTCACTTATATCACGGCTGCTAGTATTATTGCAGGGAGAAAGCCCGCAACACCATTGTGGCTATGCATTGCGGTGAAACCTGCGAGCATCGGCTGGAACTAGCGAACACCCTCACGATGAATATATCTTGAAATATGGTCTTTATGTGTTCTGTTTAGATGCACTCGTATAACGTAGTCAATGATCAAAACATCGATTCTATCGATGAATTGTTACAGCAATATTTTCTCATCTTGTTACAGCAAGGGAACACATCTGCTAGCGTTGAACACGGCCATGCAAGGGATGTGTTTGCTTTTGGAGTCTTTGCTGAACAACTTCTAGAAAGCCTGCAAGAATTAGGTAACAGTTAACTCACATTAATTTTACTTAATTGATCAACTTCACAAAGAAAGCTTTGTATTAAATTTGCGGACTGTGGTGGAATCAGGAAATTTTGATAGGGTAGTATCACCCTAGCTTGAGATTCGATATTGATTTTTTTTGCCACTTGGCATCCAGGTTGCAGTGCTCACCATACCTCTCTTCTGAAATAACTAATTCTCATCCATCAAAGTATTTAATCTTTAGTTGATAGTTTACCCTATTATTGATGCATTGATTGTATTCTTGTTCCCTATCCATTGAGTACTGTTGCAGCATTGACAATCATGATGAATCAATAGTTAGATATATTGTTACAAACTTAATTAAGGCACGATGCAATTCCTAGTACTTACCCATAAGTCCTTCAGATGTTGCAAGGTTCACTGAGGACTTGTACAGCTTCTCGACATTTATTATTTTATTAACCTGCAGGTATGTTAGTATATCATTGAATGGGGAACTTGATACATAGTTCGATAATCTGAGAGTTTAAAGTGTTGATTCATACACCCCGAGTGGTTGAGACTTGAGTTTAATACCTGTTAATTGCAAGATCAAAGATTTCATTCTCGAAAAAATTCTATCTTCAGGTGACCTGACAAAAACATTTGAGTTACGTGTTCAGGATGAGTGTCTGAATGTAGACCCCAGCCAACGACCTCGTGTACGCTCTCTGCTCAATGACAGACTCTTTAGGTGAGTTCATGCTTACATATAATATCTTTTATGTGATTTTATGATGAAGCTTGTAACCAGTGTTTAATTCGAAGCCAGCACACAAACTGGTGTATTTGAAATTGTTTTGAAAGCTTTTATTAAAGAAGTTTCTTATAAAGACTTGACAGTTTCATCACAAATTATTTTGCAGGCATGACTTTCTGGATATTCTACAATTTCTGAAGACATTGACAACCAAAAGTGAAGAGGAGAAAAAGGAGTTCTTTAGGTGATTATTTTGTTGTCAGATGTGTTACTGCTGTGGCGTGGGAGTTTAAAAACATCTCACGGCCAGTTAAGATACTTATGTTTTCAAGGTTAATATTCATGAACACCAAAAAGTTTATCTGGTACATGAATCTTTCCTTTAAGGTTTGCAAGAAATGTGCGTGCTTCCAGCCGTCCATTTTTTTATTCAAACAACAGTAACCCTTTTAACTTTTTTGGAACTTATCAACTATAACATTAAAAGGCCAGTAAACATATTTTTTAGGGATTAAGGAGTTAATAACAAATATTTTGCCAATTTCTTTCTTGAGCTTCTGTAACCTCCCCACAAATGTAATTAAAATATTTCTAACAAATACCGGTATATGATTGTCAAACGAAATGAGTAACAAAACATATTGATAACAAACATTTGACACTACTGGATTGCAGAAATTGCATTAATTATTGTGTCAGGTCTTAGTCAAAAAGTGTCCTAAGGCTCAAATTCTCTCTTTATAAATTTTAGGTTCAATGAGAGCAATTACTCAATATGATTGCATTACCTTATTGCCCTGTTGCTAAGTGACAGCCGGCAAATTCTGTTATGCAATTCTGGTGACCTTTCAAACTGAGCTGAAATGAGATGAATTCCCATAATCGTCGAGTAGAGATCTAAGCACTTGCACAAGTACCGGTATCTTGTTAGTCACAATTGATCAGAACTAAAAAATATTTTTTAATTCAAAGGCATAAAAAATGTACACAGTAGTGTGATATTTCCCCATTAGGTATTTTTGTAAAAAAGCAAAGATATCAGCGAATCATTACAGATGTTCGTTTAGCCAATAAGACGTTGAATAACTGTTATGAGGATTCAGTGCTCTTGACTCTGAAAGTGACAGTCTTTCCTCTATTTTGTTCCAGCACTGTGACACCCAAGCTTCTGGCTCTGCCTGAGGTGTTGGTAGCAAAGAGTCTTGGCGTTCTTCTCCTCTCTCGCTTTGTCCTGTTAGACGAGACTGCCAATACCTGTTTGCTTCCAAGTCTGATGTCACCCTACCATGGTAAGTCTGTCAATACACACGGGTACAAATCACTGTTTGAAAATTATTCAAAAATGTAATAATATCAGTGATCTGAAATAGGACCTGCTGAGTCCAGGGACTCGCTACCACAAGTTCTTGTGAGTCCGAGTAGATTTATGTGAGTCCCTCAATAAGAAAACTTTTGGTACCACCAAAAACCTTTTCGTCCTGGATTCATACAGCTTTCTTTATGTGTCATGTCCAAATTTCAAGAGTATTTTATGCAAGACCCGGGGTAAATTTACCAGGGATATATTCAAGAATCTTGACTTCAGCCATCAGTTATTGATTTTATATGTTTAATATACCACATTTACTCTTGTAAACATCAAGGCCCTTTAAATTCTCTCAGACCAAGCACTGAACAATGGTTGGAGACCAAGCACTTAAATCTTTATGGGATCTCGAAATACATCATCCATTGAGAGTTTGTTTGAATACTTCATTCTTTATGCCATACGAAGTGTTTAAGGCCCAGCCCTTACTGGAGACCAACACTCTTATCTTTTGAACAATTGCCTTTTCTCCAGCGGTTATTAGATTGCACAGTTCTTATTCAAAGAGTGTTCTGTTGAGTAATTTTTTTGTGGAAATCGAAGAAGACATTCCTGTTAATACACATGTCATAATGAATTTATAGAATAGAGTGTAATTTCCTTATCTTTGGATATTCTATCAATACTAATATTTTGTCTTTATTGGTTGGTAAAATTTGTAAAAATACAGCACGATTCTTGTCATGTAATGCCAGAACAAAGTAAGCGGACTGAAAGTCAACATTTCTCTTTCTGTAAAATTTATTGCAAATGAGTAGCAGACATCTACACATAGAAGATGTAGATGTGATGACATAGATCAATACATTGATCCAGAGGCAGATCAATACATAGACCTATATGTAGATTCTTAATTAATTTATCTATTGATCTATTGATATTGATACTATTCAAACATGTTAAATGAATGCTCTCAGGAAATTGCCGAACCAACCCAATTTTTTACACGCTAATAGTAGCCATGAAGAACCGGCGGCAGCGATAAAAGACATTTGGCGTTAAGGAGATCAGGGTGTTGGAAGGATTCGATGTGCTTGATTTAGCAGGCTGCTTAGGGACTGGCCAAAATTTTTAATGACAGTAATAACTGATCATTTGTTTTACATTTCTTCCTCCTTTATTTCATGATTTCACAAGCACTTCTAGCGGAGTTGCTTTCACACTAAGTGTCTTTATCAGTTCCGATCTACTCTTTACATCCTCAGGTCTCTCACGCCCCAAGGTAGTGAGTGGACGGCCAACCCCAATACTTTCCCAGGATCTCTTCAAGACCCACATCATTCCTGAGCTTTATCGCATCTTCCACATTCGAGACGTCCACATTCGTCTTGTGCTGCTCAAACACTTCGCATCCTACGTTGACCTCTTTGATAAGGAGACAATGGAGGAGGTTGTCTTCCCTCAGGTAAAATGTTTATTTAATTTGTGAAATATTGGTGCAATGCTATACTGACTTTCAGTGCACCAACATCTTGACCCCTTCCTCCTACCCCTTTTCAATTCCTCGGTTAGGCGCTGTACAGTTATGATTTATCTGGATAAAGCATATGTAAGTGTCTGCAAATAATGAGTTGAATTATCTTTGTGTGCAGTTTTTGCAGAAGTTACGAAGACAGGCATTTCACTTTTAAACTTGGTGAATTAGATACTCTTTTATCCACAGCTGCTGATTGGCCTAAGAGACACTGATGACAGATTAGTGGCGGCCAGTCTACGCAGTCTCTCCTACCTGGTTCCCATCCTTGGAGGCGACCTCATCATTGGGGGTCCGAGGAAGAAATTCTTTACTGAGGGAATGCCTAAGGTTGGTTGTACTCTTGAAGTATTTCAATATGATTTGCTATTCAAAGACCATAAACTTTTGCTATGTGCAAGATTTAATCTTTTTGGTAGGAATGAAATGGTACACATATTATATCTTCATGTATGATTTGCTGTTCAGAAGCCTCAGTTAAGTAGATTGTCGGTTTAATAGAAAGCAAAGAATTCAACAAAATAAAATTGCAAAAGAACACATTTTCTATGAAATTAGGTCGGAAGGATGTATAACAGAATGAAATCAAATTTGATAATATTGATAAAATGATTATGTGGTATTTGATGTTTACTGTATGTCCTGACATATTAATGCTGATCATCTTACTTAAACAGCATAGACAAACAGTGTAAATTACTGCAAGAGGTGACAGTTATCTCCCATTTTCGAATCCTGTAAACAGAGAAAATCAACTCAGGTCCAGCTGGATCCAGGTCAAGGACTAAGACACCTATTGAAACACAAGTTGAGGATCAAGTTTGATTTGTGTATCTCACACAACATTTAATCCTCAATTTCATAACTCATGTACCCTTATTTTACTTGCTTCAGGTGGTTGAGGTAATATACTCTTGTGAAATAAAGTGGTTGGACTTGTCGATGTTTCTTAAATCATTATTTAGTCATGTCACTTGTTGCTTTTGGTTTAAGGTGTTGAAGAAGCTCGTGACAAAATGGTTGTTGCTTATTGTATTGTTGCAGTGTTAAAATATCATAATATTTATCATCCAAAACTGTGTTCCACATGAGATATCGCTGGTGGGAAATTAAGGAGATCTAGGAGATATTGTATCATGAGATTTTTAACCATGGCCATGACACAATAATTGTGTTAAATCATCACGTCCTGACATCACAATTCTATGACATCACAATGAGTGTTGAAGGATAGTGTAGTGTTCAGATTGTTAAGATGTACACATGGTGATTTTGGATGATAAATAGAATCCCTCCCTCATGTCTTCTGATTTCAAATGTGTCATCACTCATTATAGTAAAAATATATTTATCGAGCATCGGATATTTGTAACTTTTTTCAACTCGTATTGAAATTGGATATAAGAAGACACTCTATTTTCCATCTTATAACACTTTTATACTCTTGTTAAAAGTGATGAAGGCAGTGTGATTTAAAACAACCATATCGCGGAGAATAAAACTTCGTGAAATTAACTCCACCAGGACTCGGACTCATTCTAACAGTGGTTTTCTTCTTCACAACAGTCTGACAGCAGAATCATTACTTGTATATTCATTTTTTTCAAACTTTAATTCCTTTGAATAGGGTCAGTTTTAATCTGATGAAGGTTTCATTGCTTTTCTTCAATTAAGATGAATTAGAATGTATCCAGTTTTGAGTAACTTCTTTTTTATTTGATCTATGTAACAGGTCCATAAGAGATATCACTTCCCAAAAATATCTGAATAAAATTAAAGCCATGAGATTTTTTTTTGAATATTTGTGGAGTTATTTTTACTTTTACTTTTTCATAGGTTGTTGATTTTTTTTCTTTTAAATTGAATTTACATAGATTAAGGCTAACAACACATTGCACCTATCCTCTTTGTGATTCAAATATTTGAAAAAAAGGTCAGATGTGATGATAATGGCACCTCATAGGTAGTCATTTTCAAGGTTTGTTACTTCATTACAGTTTGACAATCACAGCAAGGAGGAAGAAAACAAGAAGTCAAAAAATGTGTCTGGCATTATGGGTAAAAAGCTGCTGAAGGATTTGGCAGGCTACAGGTAATTTGACATCAAAATAGTTTTTCTTTTCTTCTAATACATATTTATGCCAAGTAAGTGAAAGTGTATGGGAGATTGTGGTATTCATTCACAATCTGCTAGTCATAGAGATAACTAACTGTTAGCTTTTGCTATTCTTATTAAATTATTAATTAAAAGCCTTAGAATGCTGAATCTTGTGAGCGCATATCGTGACTAGCTGTTGAGGATTATATGCTTAGGGAAGATTCTTTGCATGTTATAAATTTGATACATGTTATTCTTTTAAAGGTAGATTTCAAATCATGAAAAGACTATTTCCATTTGCAGGAAAGAAATTTTGGTAACAAAATACATGAAACAGGGAATAATACATTTTGTGTGGTCTAATTGTGCTCCTTGTTTTTCTCATGGTAGCAATGGACCTGTTTTAAGTGACGAAAAGAAGGATGCAAAGAAGAGGGAAAGGGACAGGCGGAGAGAAGAAGCAAGAGAGAGAAGAGAGGAGAGAAAGAAGAGATTACAGGAGCAACAGATGAATGAAACCAGTATGTTCTAAAACTTTTTAACAATGTCTGAATTTACCCTCATTATTATCACTGCCAAATGATCTACTGCAGACAAATGGTTTGGTACATCCTCATAATGGCTGAAAGATTGCCAAAGCAGCTCATAACAATAACTTACTCACACACTCACTGTTCGTCCTAGGACTAAAATTCAATATCCAATTAAATTTCTACTTCATTTGGTTTTGTGAACCTTTCATGTTTTATGTCTTCTGGCCTGAAAAGCCCCGATGGGCTTAGGCATGGCATGTCATCCAGTGTCAGTCTGTCCATCAGTCCATCTGTAAAACTTACACTATTTCATTTTCATCTCAAGAACCACTGATGAGCTACAAAGCCAATGGCTTTATTTTTTTAAAAGATTTTGAAACATTATTGTATAGTTATCCAAGATAAGGTTATAAAATTTAATTATTGAACTTGATAATCCTTCCTAAATCTGAATTGCAGATAAACCAACCATCTCCGAGAAAGTCCTGGACAAAGAAGAGACTGTGGGGGGAGAAGAATCTACAACAATTCAACAGGAAGTCATAATGGATGAGAATGAAAAGGACAAAGCTGATTGGTCAGATTGGGATGATGAAAACAATCCACAAATTAAAGTGAACACTGGTTCCAGTTACAACACAGAATCCAGAAGCAATTCTGAAACCCAGAAACAATCTGGAGGTGAAAGTGGTGATTCTGATGAGTCGTTTGACGAAGATCAATTCAGTGATGAAATTGAGAAGGAACTGAGCAATATGCCCAGCACTGTCTCTCTTCATAAGAAATCTGAGGAACCTTTACCAGCCCCTCAAGTTGATTGGGGCGATGTTCAACCCTCCAGATCGTCTATTTCAAATTTAGAAATCTCAAGGTCATCTGGGGCATTAAAGCTAGGACAGTCTAAATCCAAGGCTTCGGGAAAATCCAAAACCTCTGAAAAATCCATATCTCTTGACAAGTCTGTTGGAAAATCAGCTGATACATTTACAGGTCAATTCAATCCTGAACAAGATTTGAAATCTGAAACAGATGATTGGGGAGAAACGTGGGACATCATGGATAATTCTCTGCCCAAAGACAATCATGTAACTTCAGGGAAATCATCACTTGAAGTGTCCAAGAAGGCCAGCAACATTCCAAAACCAACAGATGACCTTGGAGCAGAGTTTGACATCAAGGTCAAGAAAATTACTACACCATCAAAAGAGATGGATTTCTTCTCAGACATGATGCCGGAGATCAAGGTGGACCCTAAGGATCCACTTACTGAATTTGTGAAGGGCGCAGGATCCAATCAGGCTACAGATCCTGAAGTGATAAAGGAAGTCAAGCCTGTGTCGTTTGCTGTGGTTGATGTTGGAGATACTCAGGGTGGGGTGAGTTCAATATGATAATGCTTACATTTATTACCTATGGTGAAACATAAGTTGTGACCTATTGTTCATATGTGCACATGTGCTGTCTTACAAATTCTAATTTATGAGGGTCATATATTCCCTCTCTCTCTCTCTCTCTCTCTCTCTCAATTTATGCATGTCAAATGGGTAAATTTGATATAAATTGACCATTCATTTAGATTTTTCTCTAGATAACAAAAAAAGGTTTAAATTTTCTTGATGGGAAACATTATTAAAAGATAGATGTTGATGGCAATTTTCAATTATGTTTCAGAATGAAGGGTGGGGTGACGACTTGGAATGGGGGAACGAAGATTTCTGAACAGCGCTAGCTTCAGAATCTTTCAGTATTATTATGTGATAAATTATGAGTGGTAAAATATTTTCCGTTATTGAAAATGTCACATTCATAATGTTTGTGTTGTTTATTTAATTTAAGATCCAAGATTAATATAGACACTGCATATTTTTGTGCTTGTGCATATATACTGGGCTCTATATCGTGGGTCTTATTTTCTCATTATGTTGGTTTCCCAGTATAGTCTGATTACAATCGACCTTGTTCCGAGGAATACAAGTTCTTAAATATTTATTTCATTAAGACTTGAACTCACTCTGTCTAGGGCTTTCCTCTTTACACAGTCTTACAGCAGCTGACCATAGCGCACATAAGTATTCGGTATCAGTAGCTAGGGGTAAGTAACTCCCATGAATCATTCCTTTTATGGCAACCATCCTTCTTTAAAACTATGATGTGACTAGGTTTCAGATTGTGTGCTACGAGTGGCTGTGGTCATACCATGTGAAGAGAAAACCCCAAGACAGAACAAGTTCGAATCTCGATAAAGTCAAAACTTTGAAAAATTTTTCCCTCTGAACAAGGTTGAATTTAATCAGATTGGTAGTGTGGGAATAGTGATTATATCTTCATCCAAAATAAAGATAAAATGCCTTGCGGTGTATGGTATCTTCAAAATGCAAATCTATAAATCCATTCATTAACAGTTGAAAAAGAAACTATAGCATAATGAATGATGAATAGTAAAGTTAGCTATGGAAAAGACATATAGCACTTAACATTTTGATAAAATACTTTGACCTCCCCCATACATGTATATTACTAATATTTACAAAATGTTGTGTTTTGTCTCGGCTCAATTTTGGCATATGATGCTATTGTCACTCAGAGGTACATTCAGCTAGCTAATCAAGGGAATTAACAATTGTGATGTTATTAGTTACAAATACAGGTTGGGAGGAAAAGTACTCTCACATTTGAGAGTATTTGATGAAGGTTTTTTTGTTTCAGTTCCACTGTCAAATGTTTTTTTAAGAATGTTTGTAGACCTGAAAATAATTTATGCAGGATTGTGCAATATTGAACAGGAACTTTGAAACTTATGAAAAAAAACCAATATATTTTTCTACTTCCTTCCTTTGACATAATTTTCAAAATAGGAAGTTTGCATTTCGTGGGTTTAGAACAAAAAGGTACCAAGTGCACTTTTGGCACTTTTTCACTTTTTGACAGAAATGGAATCTATACGATCCATGCCACATCTCAGCAAAGTTTGGAATTAATATCTAAATTAGTTAATGAGATAATGAGAGAATCAAAAGGTACCAAGTGCATAATTCAGAAAAGTTTGGAGCAAAAAGGTACCAAGTGCTATACTTTGCGGGTAAAAAGGTACCAAGTGCAAAAATTTACCACTCGACAGACAAACTGTTGTGAGCAAAAAGGTACCAAGTGCCGGTTTGTCTTATGTAAATTGACTATTATAGTCTATTTATATCTAATTTTGCAATCTCGTTTAGATAATCTGTGCTTGGTGACACCCCTTGTTTCTCTGTGTAATACTTTTCATCCAAATAATGGGGTGAAATGATTCGACATGGATGGATAATTTTGCCTTTAGACTAATGAGGCAAATGAATCGCCAGTTTTTAAAGAATCAATGGTTGAAAAAGGATAATGACTGGATGAAATTAAGAACTTCTGAATGAAAGTAAATATAACTGGAAGAAAAGAATAATCTGATTATTTCAACTTAATAACAGTAAAAACCATTAAAAGAGGTTGAAAGCAACTATATAAGAAAGAGAAGAAATGACAACTCGTTGTTACATCTTCCACTTTTCCACCAAAATTATTTGATTTTGGGATATTGTAAATGATAGGTTAACAAACTAAACATTATTTCATTGACCCAACTAAAATTGACTCCAAAGATAAATCATTAAGGGATGTTGAACAATGAAAAAACTCTCTGAATTGTTAGCGTCTTTTTACACACAACAAAGTTATGATTTTCTATCATCTATTTGCTATGAAAATCGGTAGTGTTTTTACTTCAAAGTATGAAAGTAAAGTCGTATCATATTGATTAGAAATGTATTGAATATGTGCATGGTGTAATTATATAATTTGCTTCTATGGTTAGAAACACATCTTTGTTACAGATCATCAGACTTAGTATATGGCAGTCAGTGTTAGTGCCATTGCTTGTTTATCATAATTAAAAACATCATACTCAATGAGATCTGAGATTGCATCAAAGTACTATTTGATTATTTTCTGTCACCACATCACAGTACACAGATATAGAAATTGTATATGATATTTCTGATGTTCTGATAGTAACTTTTGATACAACAAACACTCAAACAATGTATTCACGAGCTGATACACCCTTCACCAATAGAAGTGATTGATTTTCATGAAAAGAAAGTTTCAGTTATCTTAATGTATATCTTCAAAAAGGAAATATATCAAAACTCTTACTTTAAAATCTTAAATGAATAATAACCTTATTATGAATTATTTATCTGATTTAATTCATTTCCAACAATGCAATAGTATTCGCACTTGCAATACAGAGTCGGGTTTGGGGTATCTCTCGAAAAAATAAAACAAATGTTACCTATTGCAAGGCATTCTATTTTAAACACTGAAAGGAGTCTATAGAAGAACGTACAAAATTTGGTTAAGCTAGGCAAACCCAACAATTCCTTCTATGAATACTGATAATAAAATAGTTAATCATGAGATGTTTGACCCCATAATATATTTGGCATTAACTAATATTTATTGAAGAAAATATTAACAAAACACAATTTTTTTAAAAACATGCTCCTGCCCCTTTAAGATGACACTCATTTACAAAAATATTTAATAAATTTGATCATTATAGATCGTGATATGTATGGATATAGATCTATTTATTCAATTTTTAAATGTTGTTGTATCATTGTTAAAAGCCACACATATACACTCACAATGACCAATGTGTGGTTAACAACTAATCTTAGCAAAGTAAACTGCAAAAAAATCCCAAATATTACAAATGTTTGTCTTAACTCAAACAAAAATTGTACAACAAGGTACCAAATGCCACTTGGTACCTATAATCTTGACTACAAACATGAAAACTGTTGTGTACAAAAAGGTACCAAGTGCCACTTGGGACTTTTTTGCTCTGAATTTCTTTCCAAAACGTTCAGTCATAAGGAACTAAGTGGTACTTGGTACCTTTTTGCTCCAAACATTATTGTGTTTTCAGTGATTTTCAAAAGTACCAACTGCGTTAATTAGCCTAATCAGAAAATGGTAAAAGATAAAAGATTCACTTTATTCATAACCGAAGTATAGTCACCAGAGGTACATGTCAGACCGATAAATAACAGCAAAATAATTGCAATGATCACATGAAACCTTTAAATGCGTTTTTCTCAAAACTATGAAAAGTGCACTTGGTACCTTCTTGTTCTAAACCCACGATTTGTAAGTATGGTTGCCAGGAAGTTGCCCTTGCCAATGTGTCTGAGAAAAAGAAAAGCTTTGTAAGAGTAAGAAAGGGAGCACTGATGTGTTTCTTATGTCCAGCGACAACTTGTATTTATTGAGTCATGCGAGATGTTTCAAGTATTGCCTAACTTGTTATCAAAATTTGATGGATTGGTTTACTAACCACAACAACAGATTCAGACGTGTTACTCGCTTCTATTCTCAGGAGTTAAAGGTGACTGCTTTGTCGGAAAATCATATATTGCCAGTACATATTGTACAATATTGTTGTACGTATTGTTGCGATCTCATTGTAATCAGATTTTCATAACTTTTTGAATTTAGTTTGCTTAAACTTTTAATTTTAGAATAATATATTGCGTATTTGACATAAGCTTCCTCTCCCCTAATGGGCACTCCCTACTATCTATTAACTCAAGAAGAAAGGACAAAATAAGCTACTCCCCTCCTCCTGAAACTTGGTACTATTTAGAATTGATCTCAAATGCATTACACTTTTGTCCATTTCATTTCAAATTGGAGCTAGTAAAACATAACATTTTTAAATGTATCACAACTGTGTAAATAAGAATTGGATAAGTATTAAACTTAAGTAAAATCAGGTTTGATGTTGGATAAGTAAAAGTTGGATAGGTAATGGCATTTTAATCCAGGATAAGCAACCATCTGTTAAATAGAATCATAATTTTGGCTCTTGAATATCGACAGATTTTACTCATTTGCTTGATTAGACATTTTAGTATCAGAGTTCTTGGTAGAGAGCTGGGGGTCATTGCACAAAACAAACTAACACGAAGGTTAACCTTAGTGATTTAAGGCCACCTTAGTGTTTTGTGAAACAGGACCCTGGACATTAACAAAGTAGAATATTAGTGAGGGGAAAGTGTAGGCAGGGACATAGATGAAGCAGATGTATCAGTGAATTTGCAAGCTGTAATATTTTAGTTTTTCTTCCAATAAGTTCATGTGTATAATGATGTAATTATTAAATATGGTCACTTCAATTCTATACATCCACACAGGTGTAGATTATGGGATAATGCCTGCCTTGTCCATAATTGTAGTGGAACAAATGTACATCCTACTTGGTACTGCTCACTCAATTTCAGTTTATGGGTACATAGTTTATGTTTGATTTCCTGTTTATAGTACCAATTTCATAAAATCATGAAGGAGAATTGTTCGCATACTCTAAGGAAGTGTCACACTTTCTACACAAATCCTTCTACATAAATCCAAATTCTTATACCTTTTTGGGTCAAGTCACTGACAAGTAATTAAGTTACATTGTGTTGCTGCACTCGAAGGTGTGAGTTGGAATAAGCCTTCCAAGCCTAGTGTCGTTTGTACAAGCTAGTTGACTAGCTGGTGAAGATACTTGGTATTGATTAACCGCTGTGAAGCCAATATTCTGTTCAGGAGCCAGTGTGGTTGTTGCACTGCTTTGGGTGATGTTAAATAAAACATGGTATTTACTAAAAGTATTTGTTTTGTTTGCAAATGAGAGCTGGAGATTGAAACCAAAAGGGGTTTATGTTGTGATGCCATTGGTCCATCCATCCAAAAACGGGTACCAGTGATATGAAATCAACTAACACCATATATAGATATATACATCAGTGCAGATGCCATGCAATTAATTTTTTTATGGCCATAATTCATAGTCATAATAGTGCTCAACTTCAGAAAGATTGTACCTCTTCTAATTTGAACACACTTTGGATAAATGCATTGCTTTCAAGAGTAGTGGGCCTTGACATGTAGCTCTCATGCAAAATCAACTTGACACAATTCACATTTATACGACTACTTTGAGAGTAATGTCTTACTTTTCTTCACCTGCTCTCAGACTGGTCAATATTCCCCTTCGCTCTTTAGTTTGATTGGACAATGATAAGACTCGCTATCTGCATCTCATACCACTCTAATCAGCTTTTATAGATGAGCTCCACAAAATGATGAAAACACCAAGCTAATTCAATATGGTTGGTTGATTATTGTCTTAGGGCAACACAGAAAAGGTTGATAAAACCCACTATCGGACAGTTTAAGATGTTAAATGTAACAGAAAATTTTCAACTCTCGTTCAGACTATTGAAGATAACCAGACTGATAAGGATGACCAGTGAAATACCATTATGACATCTGATCCCTCCAAGTATTTAAATGATAGAAATAAAGGACAAAGTATTATCGAGAAAATGTTTATTGACATGAATGTCAAATGTAAGTTGTACCAATTTCTAAGTAAGAAAGTAACTTGCAGAACTTCAAAATTCTGAAAAAGCAAAATTCTTCAATAAAATACAAACAGAAGTTGTTAGCACGTACCATTTTGATGATATATGAATTTACATTTGAACAATCACCATGTCAAAGAGAGTGCATGTTACATGATAGTGAGGTGTTTCAACATGATTGTATCCCAGACTGTTCTTACAGTCTTGACATAAAATAACAACTTTTTAAAAAGCTCTATATACACAAAAGCAATGAAAGCATAATTCTTAGCAATTGCAATGATTTTTAAAACTCTGAAGGTGTGACAATTTCGAGGAACTCAATCATACATTTGCATTACAACATTGGCACAAATGAAGGTTTCATACAACAGTTTGAGGAATTAACACTGGTGACAGGGAAGTTATGTTATATCCCTGAAACAACCCAACTTGAACATAATAGTTTTAACTTTGATTTCATCATTAACAAAACAGAAATCATAAATTAATTGTTTTATACAGATCAAATTTGTCACAAAATTTTAATCAATCTTTATTTTCAGTTTGTGACAATCTTTGAAATTTTTAAGACTAAGTCTAAATACAAATACTAAGTTTGGTCTGAAATGATGGGAGAGATTTCTACCATAGATGCAGTGTTGCAACTTAACAGATGACACCCAACAAAAATTTATTTCATGAAAACCTTTGTTAATTACTTCTTTCTACCCCAATCTCATTACAGTAAATTCACCCAACCTCCTACACTGTAACCCTCTTCCCATCTGATCTAAACAAGCCCTTCTGCGGCAATCACCCCCTCCCACCCTCACAGTAATTCCATACATCACCTATTCTCATACCATACATACATACCCAACACCTCTATCATTATTTCAACTATCTCTATTTAAACCCCCTTTCCAAATAATCATTCATCAACATTATCATTACAAAATATATGTATCTCGCCCTTACCCCAAATAGCTTCTACCTACCCTCAATCCCCCCCCCCCCCCTTCCCATCTCTTACTTTTTCCCTCGTGCAGCCCTCCCCCTTGCCCCTCTGCCTGCCCTCTTGCCTCTCCGGGCTGGGGTGGTGGGGGCCTCTACTTCAGGCTCGGCAGCCCACTCTTCGGCCTCTCCCTCCCCTTCTCCCTCACCGCCTTCTTCCTCCTCAGTTTTAGCCAACAGTTTCTCTTCCTCCTCTTCTGGCACAGGCTCTGCGTTCTCCTGAGGTTCTGCTTCCTCAGCTTCTTCATTCTGAGGAGTCTCCTCGATAGCCTCAGTCTCTTCAGTCTTCACTCCCTCCGTTCCTTCAGTCTCCATTGTCTCCGCATCAGTCTTCTGGTCCTCTGTGGCTTCCTCTGTTGGAGCGGCGTCTGCATCAGTGTCCATCTTTTCTTCCGTCTCTCCACCATTCTCGGCCTCACCCTTAGCCTTGGCCTCCTCCTCCCTCTGCTTGGCTTGTTCCTCGATTCTCAGACGGGCAGCCTCTTCGCGCTCCTTCTGCTCAGCTAGTTTCACCTTGTATTCGCTGATGGCGTCAATCTTAGCTTGCTGTTCAAACAAAATGGTATCTTTGGATTAGTTACATTTATGCAAATAATTCATTTTGATAATCTAAATTCCTTTGCAGTGATCGCCATTTTAAGATAAAAAATTATAGCAATGTCTATCACAGTCACTGAATTTGATTCTTGCGCTGTTCAAATGAAGAAAATACATCTTCTGAGGTTTGGTACTCACCTTCCACTTATCGTAGTGGGACTCGGAGGAGCAGTGGTTCTTCTTGGCCGCCTCCTCCTTCTTGTAGAACTTGTTACACAGCTTGCAGAAGAACCCGGTCACTGGCACCACGTAGTCCGTTCCTGTCAGATGTTATCACATTGTCTCAACAGCTTCACATGTAATCTAGGCCTAAACTCAATTACTAAGGCCATATTTAAGGAATTTCAACTGGCTTATCACAAACAAGTTTTCTTGTTGAAATTCTATCCCAAACCATAAGGATTTTTATCTTCATTTTAGTTAAATTTAAGTAAAATTAGAGTATTAGAGATTTGAGTTAACTTAAGTGGAGGTTATTTTATATATGAAACATTTGTTTAAAAATACAAAGCACTGAGGTTCTTGGCTATGCCTCTTCAGACATGCCATAGAAACATTGTTTCTCTGCACTTACCTAAAGCTGTATCTTCTTGGAAAGCAGGGATTTCCTCCTGAATAAACAAATGAATGGTTAAGGTTTTTAAAACAATTCTTCAGGGATGAAGTATGCTCTTACAATTTCCCAAACTTTTAAGAGTAATTTTGTTACACTTGTAAAGATCAAAATCTACATAAACATTAAAACAAACTACTAAACTTAACAAATCTAGGTAAAAGCTGCTTAAAATTCATTATCTGAACAAGTATTAAAAACAACTGATGCTGGATTCACATTTTTGAATGCATTGTAAAACATTTAAAAGAACAGTCCTATTGGGGTATATTTTTTGGGAACGAAATTCAAAGGGATATTCCTGTTCATATATATAATTAGTACATGATTATGACAGCATAGTTGTAACATTTTCTTTGATTTTGATTTGACAACTTGATAAATAAGAGCGCACACTCAATAAAAAAACAACAATGAGAAGTAAAGCCTTTCATTGACACTACCAGTGTGAAAAGCCTTGCTACTGCATTAGAAGGCATTGTTGATTAGTCTTATCATAAATTATCTATCAATGCGTGGATATTCTATCCATTCATAGTTTTTTGTTATATTGTTGTAAATTGTCATGTCATTCCCTGAAATACAACCTTGCAAACTGATTGCTGATAGGACAGCAACTTTAACTAAACTTTTCTCACCTCTTCCACATATTCAGGTTTAGGGATTGTGTCCGATCTCATTCTTCCACCAAACTGTTCTCGCATCTGGAAAGACAGGTTTAAAATTTTACGTATTTGGTTTTTTTTAATGCACAATCCTATTTTTATGACCAGAGAAACTGACATTCATAATAAAACAGTAAACATACAAACAATAACCTAAACAAAAAAGCTTACTCTGTATATAAACGACTGAATTTTCATGAGCCCACTCATTGAACAAAAGCAATAAGGCTCGACAGTTAAGTTGAAAAAAATCCATTCAAAAAGTAACACATCGCCATAATTATGGAATGAAAGTTCCAATGATAAATTGCCATATGTAGTCAGTGGGCCGAAACTTGTACAACACCCATAAATGCAGGTTTGCTGCAACTTGTCGGTGAATAAAAGAACTTCATATTAAAATATTCTACAATGTACCCTAAACATAAAACAAAAATGTTCTACTAAAAATCTAGGTACATTAATGCACAAGCTGGTTTCAAAGATAGGCACTATTGTAAATGGAAATATCCAAAGAAGGGAGGTAACTCTTGTATGGAAGATACTCATTTTTGAGACATGTTGCCTAAAATATATTTAATAGAGGGCCTCTCATGGTTTTTTTTGACATTACGTTGTGTTGAATACTTGTTTTTTGTCAATGAGCCAATGGAAAGATAATTATTTACCAGAACTGGAAATTTTAAAGAGCAAATCACTTTTTTGTGAAAAAAATGATTAGCCACACTTTATATCTTATCTATCTTTATTTTTATACTTCTATTAACTCAATATTCCTTCTATACAATTCAAAAGTTTTCAATTTACTCAAACCATGTATTCTTAGTGTATAGCTTTTTCATGCTCACATTGACCTTTGACTGAATCCTGGTTTCTACTCTGAGATCGCTTCTCACAATTTTAGTTTATTGGTAAATTGCACATGTATACACACTCTTGAATTATAAAACGTTAATTATGAACTGCTCATTTGAAATTATAATAACTAACAATAACCCTGTGTATTAGATACTCTATTTGAGAAAATGTGAGGTATTCATTGTTGGATTGAACTGTTAAAGGAATTTTTGATAAATGATACTTTCTGTTTAAAATATAGAGCTATTGGCTCTACAGTTCATAAGGGAGTGCATTATTTATCATTATATCTAAGGTTGAAGACAGCATGTGAAACATTAAGCCATTGTCCATCTGGTCTTTTATGTTTCAAACAGCAAACATAAACACTACATAAAATCAGCATTGGTCACATTATGTCTACACAAACTTTCAGCATGTCAGACCCTTGTGTTCTCCTGCCTGACCTGACTTGGGGATATTATGAGGACTGTGAAGTACAGAGAACAATAACATGAGTTAATGCATTTACAATAAAAAATAGTTTTATTTCTTTTTTCACAGGCTTTTAAGTTAAGACATTTAATTGCTAAAGATCAATAGACTTACATTGAAAATTTTACAAGCTTGGGGGTACAGGGGTTCAGTCTGAGAAGTTTATAATGTAAAAAAAATTTCAGACACCTAACAACCACCGGACATGAGTCATGCCATAATTTATCAAACCTCATCAGCTGAAAATATTATTGATTAATTCATGAAATATCAAACTGCAGTGAATTGCTTGTAATAAATAAATAAATAGAAAGATAGATAGATAGATAAAATAAATATATTATACATATATTGGGGGGGGGGGGGGGGGGGGAGCAATTATCATTGTTATTAGATTAATTGAGGTAAATATTTGTTCTCATATAAATATTTGAGTGAGTGAGATATTGTTTAATGCCGCTTGGGCAATAGTTCAGCCATTAGCAGCTGAAATAAATATTTGAATTTAGAAGTATACTAACAAGTTAATTTCCAATTAAAACAATGATGTGATGCTGTGAAAAAGAAGTATAAATTCATTGAATCAAGTCACTTGTATAGTATTTAACTTTGTTTGTTTTTTTGCAAAAAAAAATAATGTTTCTATTTTTTTATTTTTTTTCACTTTAAGTGGGATCAGAATTATATTTATCCAAAGCTGATGACTGTGCTTATGCTGATTTTAACTGATAACATTTCAGGTGTTATCAAGAAGAAAAATGTTGTTAACAAGTTGACTATTAACATCAATGACATCAAAACAAATTTCATTTTTTGAAGTGGCAAGTATCTACACTCAATGCATCAGTCACACACTTTTCAGAATAATTTGGGGATTATTTGAGTTCTAACTCTTTTTATTTAGTCATTACAATTGAAACTGAATAGAGTCAGTCCTCATGACAAGTTTTTTGGGGATATTAAGTAATAACATTGGTAATCTTTTTTCCATGTAACAAAGTTAATTGTAGATATACTTAATTTGTATCAGGCAATGAAAATTTTTTATTTAGACAGACCTAAATACAAGAATATACCACATAAGATCTTTCGCGTTAATGTTCTTTACAAGTTTACTGTTAAGTTTTAAATGACTTAAATATATGCCCTTAAATTAAGGCCTTAAGTCTTATGCCATGAATAAATATTTTGCAGTAGTAAAAAAACATTAAAAGTTATTGGGTGTCACTCTCACAGCTCTGCCTTTCTAAAGCATTCAATATTTATGTACATTTTTGTCACATTATATAAAAGAAATTACACCAAAACTTTTCAAGAATGCATGTAACAAAATTCTTGATTGAAGAAATATTTTGTCAAATGTCATATGTTTTGTTAAAAATGGCTTAAAACAATGAAACATCTTTTTGGAAAGATTCATTTTTATGTCACTGATCTTTAATTGATATCTTTCCTTAATCCTTTAAATGACTCTGATACTAAATGTTAGTGGTCCGACAGTAAGGTCATTTTGTTTTCTCAGTGAGTTATTGTTTAGTGCCGCTTGGGCAATAGTTCAGCCATTAGAGGCATATTTTCTTAGTGTACACATATTATCTATTGAATTTAGCATGAAGCATGCGACCTTACTTCAGGCAAGATATCAAAACATTCTAAACTTCTGTGATGTTACAACATCCATGAAATCAAGCCAGCTCTTCGTTGTCTGTCAAATCAAACTAGGCAATTAGCTTTTCCCTGCCATACATAAATCAACTCTTATTTACCCAATCAAACAAATTTCCACAACTGGTGTCTGTAAATTTAATTATTTGATCACTTTTTTTGTCTAACTGTTACATGTGACAAACTTGCTTCAAGGGGGCAGACATGTTGCAGTGCCGGGCAAAATTGGTGACCTATTTTCTGATTGGCTGCATTACCAGTGTATCTATGGTAACATGTAAACAAAATTGTCAATGTTTAAAGTCACTTTTCTCATTAATGAACACACTTCGAAAGTAGAACATTTAACATTTTAGGTTAGAATTAGGTTTTTTATATATTTTCTAGGAGAAATCTTATTCACCTTTAGACTGAAGCTGATTTACACATTATCATGACTCGGCCCACTGACTCATTCATACATTCATTTTTATTATGATTTTAAACACTGTATATACTCAAAATCAAACTTCACATCAGGCACTGCTGTAAAAGCAAGTTACCACCTACCTGTTTGTGCTGGTCTGTGAGTCTATGGGCTAGCACCTCAGAGAAGTTGGAGAAGCCGCCCACATTACACCAGGCACATCCTCTCTTCACCTGCGTCTCTCGGTGCTGGAAAAACAGCAATAGTTGATACAAGTTAATTACACTTTCAAAAAGATCAGTCCTCTTCAATATCATTTAACTTTAAATTAATTCTATCAATCATTATTGTTTTACTTGTATTTCATTTCACTATCATGTAAATATGGTAGGAAAATAGAACAAAGATTTCTTCCATATAGGGATCATGCTAAATGTAAACATGTGAATGAATTAAAGTATTTGGATCTCAATCCAAAGCAAAACATTTGTGTAATTTTGCAAAATGTCTTATTCTCAAATTGAACTGTGTTGATATAACACCAAAAATCAGAGGAAAGAGGGCATAATTTCAAATCTGAAATAACATGACACATGAACCTTTATCTCTATACTTTAAAATTGAACTTAAATCATTCAATCAGGATCTTATTTCAAATCATCTTATTTTTTGGCAAAACATTTCTGTTTGTAGTAAAGTAAATTGACCACATACCCTGTGCTGCTTAAACTTGAGATGGCTAGCAAGTGACACATGAATGTCAAGGTCACAAATATCACAGTGGTCAACCCTGAAAGGAGAAGATTCACATTAAAGAAATTTAAATATGACAAAGCTTCTGTTAAATGTTTTATAAGGTAGTTTCTTAGTGTGCAATAATGGCAGCCAATAGTGAAAATGTTCAAAAGGGAATATTATATGCTTACTCATCCATCAAGATTTTATATTGAAATCATGTTTTACTGGGAAGTAGATAAAAACATAGTTTGAAGGACCAAAACAATTTTATTGGAAATAAGCCTACACTTTCTCCACCTTTTGTTTCTTTTCAAAATCTGCAATGAAGTGAAACTTACGACTCCTTGACAGGGACAGGCTTTGCTCGCTCCTCCTCTTGTTTCTTCATGCGCTCCTCCACCTCTGCCTTGCGGGTGGGGTTATCATCCAGCTCATCGGCCTTCTCCTTGTGGCGAGTTCCAGACAAGTGGTTCTGGTAGTTCTGAAGAGTAATCATTGATAATTGAAGAAAGAACATGACAAGTAAAGAGGGACAAAAAGAAGAAATAAGGCTGCTTGACAGCCTGTGACCTTAATTTTGGTTTTGGCTGCCAACTTGAGTTTTTCTTAATGTATCAGTTAGGATGACAAAATATCAGATAAAGTTTGCTGTATGCAGTTATAATGGTTGTGTTACACACTAGTTATATTTGGAAATCCCAACATTTGGAAAACCTTAGTAAGCTGAAAAATATAGTAAAATGTGAATTGGAAGATGCATGTAAGCAAGTGTGGTTGTCTATTGTCGACAATTCTTCAAAGGGTTTCGTATATAGCTGTTTATCAGATTTAGATTTAAGGTTAAGTAGATATTTGGATGCTTTAGATCATAAGAACTCAAGAGCACTGCTAAATTTTATAACAGCAAATCATTACCTACTGATTGAAACAGGTCGTAGGAATAATATTCCAAAACATAAAAGAATTTGTAAACTCTGTATTGGTAATGACATTGGCGATGAATTCCATTATTTATTTATATGCTCTCATTTCACAAATGCCAGGGTAAAATATCTTATACCTTATTTCTACAAAAGACCAAACTTTTATAAAATGAAGACATTATTTAACAGTAAAAGGATAGGTACATTACGAAAACTAGCTCTGTTCTGTAACGTTATCTTATCATCATGTATATCTTTGTTTTATATATTTGCATTACATTTGTTTCATGCCTTCATATGTATATATGTCTTTCGAATACATTATTGTACATCTTATTCTAAACAAAATTGTATTTTTTGCATATATGTGTAATGTATATCCTCATATGCCGCCGCTTGCGGACTGAGTGTAAATAAAGTTCAGTTCAGTTCAGACATTTTGAGCAAATCTTTTTCTTAGTTCAAGACTGGTTACTATAAAGGATATAAAATTTTCATGTTTTTTCCTTAGACCTTTTTTTGAACGAGTAACTAGTCCTGCAAAAAAAAAGCCAAAGGCATTGTTAAAATTCTATGAATAGAAGATACATCACAATAGAAATTATTTTTCAACCTACCCTTTCATTGAAGCACTCCACTTCACAAATATGGCAGTAGTGACGAGACAACTCCTTGCTCACCTGTAAACATTTCAGTTATCTTAATAAAATTGGTAAATTTTTACATATCTATCTTATATGTTGGAAACCATTTATAAAGAAGGATCTAGATAAAATTATTGAATGGCAGTGAAAATGCATTTGGCCAACAAGAACCAGGTTTGACTTCTTTAAGATGGCATATACTTGTTTCTAGTCAATACAAGGATGCAAGTCGAATGTCTGATTTCCAAAGCTCGCATCTTAAGTTTCCTAAAAACACACTTGAATTCTGCAATATCTTGTACAAATAGCATTTCCTTCCTCACCCTTGGGACAATCTTGGGTTTGGGAGTCCTTGGTTTGTCTCCTGTAATATTAAACATTTACAACATTAACATTAAACTGCCTTCTAAAGTAGTATGAGAAATAAAACATATTGAGTATGTGTATGTTGTAATAATCAATACAATAAATATAACTTATACAAGCAATATTTAATCTTCAGTATTACACAAAAATTGTTTTCAAAAAAAAGGTCAACCTTATTAATTTTCATCTGGAATCAATTTCAGTATACAGTAGAAGTGGCAAGGAGTAAGTTACAGCATTTGTTGCATGGATTCATGTAATGTTTATAAATTAAAATGATAATATAGATTTAAAAAAATTACCTTAAACAACATTTGCAACATTAGTAAGTGGAATGGTTATTGCATCAATGTTTATACTTAATTTGGTTCATTCAATGCAGGTTATGTAAATAATATATTTATGTAAGAAAAACATCAATGTTAAAATTAATGACATGTTAAATTAATAAATAAAATCATTAAATTATTTATTTGAAGTTTTACTTAAATAACTCTTATTGAATGAAAAATTTCATACCACATGAATGACAAGTGACCATTTCGGTTTTCAATTTATCAAAATAATGACTTATGAAATTGATTCTAAATAACATCCATGCAGACACGGCTCAGGGGCCAGATCAGCTGCTGTGATGAAAACAGAGTTACAAACATGAGGATGACAACGATGAGCGTTACGTTTTTTTGGCAGCATAAAATTTCTTCATTCTGATAACTTTCCAGCAAGCAGTGATCAAGGCAATACCGAGTTACCACAGCAACAACAGTGTTTTTATGCCTGATCCATAGCTGTGAAGTTCTCAGAAAATATTCAGGACCAAATGTTAAGGTTTACAATCAAACAGAATCCCTCGACCAAATGGCAAAACTGAGGAACACTGTTAACTTGCATAATTCCATAGTTCAGTAAACAATACTGCAACATATCCAAGAAAATAAGGACAAATTTTGATGCCTTGCGAACAACTGTCGCTGAGCTGCCAGATTATTTGTAGGCAAATAAATTGTAAGCAGATCATTGATGACGTGCTAATGGTAGACTGGGTATAAGACAGCATGATGACAGTAAGCCGTAGAGATTCAGGGTGGAGGAAATATAGGAACCCAACAATGCCATGTGTGCCAATTAAAGGTGGATATTCTCTGGCATCTTACAACCTTATATTGACAACTGTCAGTTGTCATGGTTACTGTATGCTATACAGACCATGGACTGCATTCTTACTCAGGGTCGGCCGATGTACTTCATTGGGTCTATTCAAAGGTAGCTATTATAAGGGGGTATCTTTTTCAGGTCCCCATATGGCAAACTAGGCTTCTACCAGAAACTGAATGCCAGTGACCTGTTACCAGCCAAAACAAACCCCAAAGCCCTCAGAGCAGGGCGATCGGTGACCAAAAAGGTTTGCCGACAAGCAATCACCTTGCGAGTTTCTGCGATTGCCCTGAGGTCTCTTCATTTTGTTCATGTTGTTGTTGCCGCCTCCTCCTCTTCCACCTCCGACTCTTCGGTTGTCTCTAAAACGTTGAGACATCTGACCACGGCCTCGATCGCCTCCTTGTCTGTTGTTGCCTTGCCGACCTTGACCCTGCCGACCTCCCATAAAGGCTCTTGGGGATCGAGACATATCACCCCCTTGGCGACCGCCATAGCCGCGGCGGTTATCTCTTCTATCATCACCATAGGACTGAAATCATTAGCCACTCAGCAATGAGCAGGTGCTACGAGTCAAACTGACTTGAGCTGGCCTCATCAAGAAGCTAAATCTTCAAGATGAAGCCAAGAATCTGGAAAAAGTGTGGGATTAATATGAAAGTGAGACGTCTCATACATTTCAAATGTGTCAGTGTGACATGAGATGAAGCCTTTGCTTCCATTCATTTTTGATTGAGGTCTTGAAACATAGTACTAACATGCAATGGCATGTTTGCAGATCAAGATATCACTTTCTGCTTGGTCGTATTTATATACTTCCATACAATTTCAAGAATTTGTCACCATGTCTTAGTGCATGATGTATATGTGCAGGTATTTTGAATATCATTTATGGTTTGTCAAATTGTTATATTAAAATTGAAAAATGTTAATAAATCGTATTCTTAACCAAAATACTTTCTGATTACTTAATCTTTATCTTATATTTTTCGTTGTCCTGTTAAATAAGAAGCTCCTACCCCTGAGTCAGCCCGGCGTCTTTTATTATCATTCATTCTGTAATCAGGGCCAGATCTTTTGCGGTCATATCCACCAAAATTGCGTCTATCACCGCTTGTACGGCGGTCTCTAGTATCTATGGTTGATACATCAGCAATCAGACGAGACTGTTGTTCAAGAAGATTGCTCGCCATTGCAAGTTGAGATTCTCGTAGAGAAAGTTGTTCCTGTTTAAGATTTGAGAATATTCAAAATTAAATGTTTGAAAGATTGTTTTCTACCTTAAATGTCATTTTTCAAAGATACCATGCTTAGTTTAATACGACAATTAACAAAAGAAATGTATAATGTCTAAATTCTATTGATCTTTTTCATAAGGAAGGTATAAATATTACTTTGGATTGCTTTATTTATATTAATAGCAACAATCACTTTGAATGATAATTCATTTCTGTTACCATTTTAATACCACAATAATTCTGTATAGCCCTATAATTCAGTGGAAAGCGATCTTATATTACTCTCAAGCCAGGGATAAACAAAAAAGGAACTTCAAGATCACATTATTTCCATATCTTACCCTGGTTTGAACAAAGAAATCAAATCACATTTACTTGCCAACTCATTGAAATAAATTTCAAATTGGTATTACTTTTTGACACATCTCCACATGAGGTAATTTCAAGACAGTTTTATAAATAATTCCTTGTTGTTTATGCTATTGAGGCAATGAATTTGTTTATGTAAATTACCTGTAATTTATCAAAGTTGGTAAATCCTCCAGAAATTCCACCACCTCCTGTTCCGAAGTTTGACATGCCTGTATTGGCGCCATATCCGCTGCTTGATGAATCTGGATAGTATCCTTGGTAATCGTAGTCATATCCACTTCCTCTTGATCTGTTGCCCCCACCTCCGCCTCCAGAAGAGTAGTTGTCATAGCCATAACTGCTATTATTGTATGTGTTGGAGTAATCCCTTCGGGGCATTTTCAGTCAAGTCGTCTGTGACACTGATATCTAAAACAGGATTGGCACTGTTTTATCCATCCATGCAACAATACATGCAATCTAACTGCAATTTCCAACTATGTGCACATTAAATATTGCCTACAAGTTACAATCCCGATGAGGCTTAAGTTCTAAACCAAAAGGAACAACAGCATAATCAAAACTTGGCAAAACTCATCCATTTGTTAAAGACATGCATGCTGCATACTTAGTCTCTCATCCTTAACCCTTAGTCCAGCTTGCTAGATGTCTTCCTACGTTGGCGTCTAGGATCCGAAGCCAATTTTACCTGTAGCAGCTTCTCGACGAATTTGATCGGGAAGGATTTTGAAGTCTAAGTCAATAAAAACAAAACATCTAACTTCAATAAACACATGGATGGAAAGATAAACTCTTTGACTATGGGATCCAACTGCGGTCACATCTTACAAAATTTTCTATTTCATTTAGCAATACTGAATTCACCGCTACCCCTCTCGTGTTTGACAACATTGACAGACGCCATCTTGGGTAGGGGGTAGCGATGCATTTGTTGCCACTACATAAAAAAAAGAAAATTTTCTAAGATAAAAAAACTGGTCGCATATATATATTGGCCTAAAGGGTTATCTTTCTATCCATGTGTACTTTGAAGTTAGATGTTTTGTTTTTATGGTGTTAGAAGGCAAAAGCTGTCCAGATCAAAGTCTTTGGGAAGTTGCTACAGCTAAAATAGGCTTCAGACTCATGGGCCCCGCTAACAGAGTCCCTTATGTATAGACTATTGACAGGGTAATTCACCCGCCATCTTCGATCTAAAAAATCTAATTTTACGCTATTGTCGACTCAAATTGCATTATGTAGTAATAGAACACATTCCCAGAGATACTCCGCCGCTAACCTTTCCTTCATACTTATCGTTTTATTCCTGCTTTTAATCTTTCTTTCGCGAAGCGGTCAGGTCACATTTACCTTACCCGGAAGTTTACAATGGCTGCCGACATGGCCGCAGCCAACACGCTTCTTGAACCTCATTGGTTGATTAGTAGAATGCCATAAACACTTGATTAAGCGAGGGAAATTCAAATTTTTTCGCATGACATTTTTAACACGTGAGATATAACAACAATGTCAGAAGTCAACTTAACTCAGTGGTAATATTTTTTTAAAGACATTAATTTTACAATAACTCGTCATAAACAATAACTGGTCGACCGCCATTGACAACTTCCGGGTGGGGTAAATGTAACCAGGCTCGCTTCGCGAAAATTAAGTCAGAAATAGGCATTATTAAAAAAAAATTAAGGTAAGATTAGCGGCGGAGTATCAAAGGATATATGTCCGATCATTTCGTGATATACTTTTAGTTTTTATTTGCGTTTAAAGAGCATTTTACACGCTAGAGTTCGAAGATGGCGGGTGAATTACCCTGTCAATAGCAGGGTTTTCATTAAGAGCCGGCTGCCGGCGTAAACGGCCGCTTACTATCACAACAGCGCCGGCTACTTTTCCTCAAATATAATTTTTATGAAATAAATAAGTATCATACAAAATTTCTCAATAACAATCAAAGACGTAGAAAATAACGACTATTGATTAATATTAATGTATTGAAAATTTAGCCCGTCCGCAAGTCTCAACTGTCAGAAAATCGCAGGCAGTCAATTGTAAGTTTTACATGCAGTTACTATACCCTCCCGCCGATAACTTCAAGTTTCGGTTTCGGTTTCCAAGCTCCATGCATCGATTTAGCTACAAGACTTATTATGTAACAAGCCCACTATATTTGGAGCTTGCATTAACGTAGGGCGTGCAAAATAACAGCAACCTCTATCATATCTGCAGTGATAGCGAAAAGAAAACAGACAGCTTGATCTTTTGGCATTTTTGACAGGATAAAACAACTTTCTTGGTGTGTGCCAAGTAGTTGTAACGCATCATTAACTGTCTCGAATGAAACAAAATTTCACAAGCCCGTCGGACTACTAATTAACTTTTATCAATTTTTTCTTTAGAAGAAGTTTGTTGCTTCAAATAAGGTTTTGAAAACATTAAATAGTCTATTATTCATATTTTAAACATCACAATGGGAATTTTGAAGGTAGGTTGAATTATGAAAGATTATTTCTAAAGGACTAACATCAATCTGTTGAGGAACCAGGAGTGGGAATTACCGGTCTATTTATAGATTGATGAACCAAACAAGAAAATTGCTTGAATTCATTTCAATATCAAAGGCAAAATCTAATTAAATATTGCTATGAATGTTCAAGAAATATGCTCAAGATGATGAATATCTTCATACTTCCATAAAATTTAACCATCAGTACATTACTGTTAAAAAGAATTCAGTTAGGACATGACAAAGTCGGCAAATAAACTGACAATCTACTGATGGGAACATCCACTTGTTTAAAGGGGAGACAGGTGTAATAACTTCTGCTCAAAATATTTGTACATTTATTCAAATCAAGGTAACTTATCTAAAGTAATGTCGATAAAGAATATCATGAACATAATCAAATATTCTAAAATAAATTCAAGACATTTTGAGTCATTTAAAACATTAATTAACTGTCAACCCATATTCTGTAATAGACTCTTCTAGCAAGGTTTTCATGGAATTAGGTCAAGGCATTTCCTGTCGAAGTAGTGGATGGATACAGCTTGGTAACTGCTTCATATTTAGTTACAGAATTGATGTTATTTTAAGACATTCTAAAATCATAATAGATCAAAATAGCACTGTCTGTACTTTGAGAAATTGATAATGAAAATATAAAAATTTATATATATCTGCACTTTGTACTACAGGTAAAAGAATGTGCCAATATTTACCCGTTATGTGGGATATTTAGGTAACTTTAAAATATATAAGTTCATGTGGTATACAATATATGTCAGATCAATAGTTCAAATCAAAACTTTTAAAATCATGCCTTGATAAATCTAAAAGAAAAGTTACATTGAATTTTTTTTTATTAGAATTATTCAATTTATTTTCATAGAAACACTATAATTTTGTTTATTATTAACCTTATCATAAACTTGTCATCACTATTATATTTTACAAACAAACAGGTTTATTAAGAATTATCTCTGGACATGTCAGCAACTTAAGACTAGGCTGAAAATAATGCACTTGACTGTATATGGTTTGAATAATATTAAATTTCTCGGGCTAGTTGAATTGTTTGTGCGCTAGTGACATTTTAAAGTTACTAGCCCGAAAGGCGTGTGGTAGATTTTGGTTAGTTTCTAGCCCTGACTGCCGATGAGTAAAAAGTTGCATAATTAAATAAAATGTTGTAGATTGCAAATGTTTTGGATTTTTATTTTTTTTAAAAGATACAATGAAAAGATTTTTAACTACGAATAAATTGCTTTTTGTCAATCAGTTTCAGTGTAAATAATGAATATATATCATATTTTTGTTATGGAACTAATATTTTCGTGCAAGATACAATAGTTACACATAAGTGTAATTTTTAAAGTCTAGATTATAATCTACCGCGTACCATATAATTTTAGATAATCTTGATCAAAGTATTCGTTTGTTTCTCTTGTTCATTTGTTAAGAACTGTACTGCTATCATAAACTTTGCATTTTGAATGATTATCTTAATAAATTTTATTAGCTGTCATGAATCAAGATAGCTGTAAAAAAAATTTTTAAAAAATTAAAATCTTTTTTGGAAGTGTGGTATGTGAGATACATCTGTAGCAGGAAAACACCTCAACCAGAATCTTACATATAAAATCTGCAATTTATATTCAATAAACAAATCTAAATTTAAGCCCAAGTGTGCTTAAAATGGCACTATTGCATGCTTAAAACTACAAATTTTCTCTGGGGGAGGCCCCCCAAACCCCCACCTATGGGAGGGCGCACCCTCCCATACTCTCCCCACGACGTCTACGCCGTCGTTATGACCCCTACGGGGTCATGGGCCTCTAACTTTCCTGGTTAGGCCTCTTACCTAATTATTTAATGAAAAGGCTGAATAGTCTATATATAGAGGACTCTGTTAGCGGGGCCCATGTTCAGACTCTAACCGTAGTTCAGATTATCTGAACTACCCAAACCCTCAGATATATATATATATATCGTGTGTCCCTGTCAAAGATCTTTCTGGTTAGTTTGCCTTGCATAAGGGTTGGTAACGTTTTGAAAGCTTTAAATTATACGATACACTTAGAAATAAGTTAAAATGGCACGTGTTTGCATGCTTCTTCATTTCAAGAGGGGAAAAAATCGAGATGTGTTTACTTCCTGATAACAATGCGAGTCAGTCCAGCTGATAAAAGGTAGACCCATTGACATTCACTAAACTTAGGATACAATGCATTACGAAAAACAATGCATTAACCATCAGAACAGTCGTATTTACTTCCTAAATTGTGTTTTAGAAGCCAGAGTTTGTTTTCAAAATGGCTGCCTGGACGTGCGAAGGATTCACTTATGAAAATGGTCGAATAAATAGAACATGCTGATCAAAATTCAATAATATTATATCAAATATTAATCTATTACAATCTATAAAAGCTTGCTAACTTACGTATCCAAATAATGGGATGGGTTGTTGAGACTTATCGTAATCTTTTACTCCGATCGATTCTCTTCCTCGTCCAAATCTTGGTTTCCTGTCTGCGCGTGCGCAACTCTCGAACAAGACACGCTCACGACAAATGGGCCTAAACAAAGGTCGATTGCGTTTGAAATAACAAAATACAGAATTGTAGAATACAATTTCCATGTAATTGGTTCATTTTTGCTATTATGAAACTGTCCTTTGGAGAAATATAAATTGATTTGCGTTAGAGAGTATGGTTATATACTACATCAGCACAACATATCATTAATGCACGTCCCGACATGATCATTAAATGTAAAACATTTAAAGCTGAAAATCTGCTCTAGAAACCGTATTTATCTTTATAGAACATCTCCTTTGAATATTTGTTTTAATACTGCACCATCTGATTTATCTGTAAGAATTTTTGCCAAAAGAAAGATATGAAAGCAAGTTATTTCAAATGATTTTATTACAGTTTTAATATGAATTAATCAATCCATACATACATAGAGGATATTATATGAGTGTCCATGACATACTATGTTGACGACACGAGTGCTTAATATTAGTATTTCCCGAGCGAGAGCGAGGGTTATACTGATATTAAGGCACGAGTGTCGTAAACATAGTACGTCATGGACACGAATATGATATTCTGTTTATTACCGAAGTCGAGATATGTGTTCGAAAACGTTTATAAGATAGTCCACGGATCCATTTATACGTCGTTCATATAAGTATGTTTTTAAAACTCCATGCGTATCATATAAATTTAAATCGAGTCAAACCATACATAGAGATTATTACCCGAGGAAGTGTGTCATATGACTTTTACGAAACGAGTGTGAATTTTTGTATTACCCGAGCGAGAGCGAGGGTTATACACAAATTCGCACGAGTTTCGTAAAAGTCATATGACACACTTCCGAGGGTTATAATTTCTTTATTACCGATTCTATTTCATTTTAAACACACGGAATGCGGCCTGCTTCCTTTCCGGCGGCCCGCTACAGTGACGTCACGAACAATGGTTTTATGACGTCACAGACGACGTAAGACGGTAACTCGCTCTGTAACAATCGTTGCTAGGCAAAAGTGATATGTGCACATGTGCTCATATTGAAAATATGTCACCGCTTATAATTAACCATATGGGTAATAAGGTAGTTTATTACCTACGAGGGCAATCATATCGGGGTTCATATTTTTCATACGATGTCCTAGGGCAACATATCACTTTTTCATTGTGACGTCACGTAAAAAACAATGCTTTGACGTCACAGTTCGCCTATGACGTTGTGTTCCAAATGCGCCTATGCCTATGCTTGGATGTTGATTTTGATTAGTTTCTTTGATTTCTCTCGCTCGGGAAATACTAATATTAAGCACTCGTGTCGTCAACATAGTATGTCATGGACACTCATATAATATCCTCTATGTATGGTTTGACTCGATTTAAATTTATATGATACGCATGGAGTTTTAAAAACATACTTATATGAACGACGTATATATGGATCCGTGGACTATCTTATAAACGTTTTCGAACACATATCTATATATGTGAGAATAAAACACACATTCGTTTTCATACATTTCCATTCTCGGAGAATTGAAAATTGTGGTTAAACAATAATTTACTTAAAATCACACATTTCCCCCGATAAACGTTTAATGTTCCCTCAAGTAATAACCAAGTTAAAGCCGGACACAGTTCGACCAATAAAAATTTCGTCAAAGAATGAAGATATTTTTTTTAAAAATTATGTTCAACACCCTTACATGAGAAAATAATTAGTTTACTAAAAGATTTTTTTAATTTCACTCAATTATCTCGAGTATTATGTTAATACCTCGGTTTGATTGCTACTTACAAAAAAATGGGACCTTGTTTCATAAGCAAGGATAAGATAATCTTGCAATATATTGGCTTCTCCGTAATTCAAAAACATTAGCTTGGAGAGCGTTGACCTCATAAGGTGCGTTCTCGTAAGCCTGTAATCTCAACAATATGGCGTTTTTCACAGGTTTGTTTTGCGTGTTTGTCTAAAAAGTCTTGATGTAGAATATTATCTCATCAAATTTCATATTTATTTTGAAAAGAAAATTGAATTTGTAACGATACGTTATATTTTGATCACAACGAAATTTGTCGACTTGCATTCCCCTTATCATTTTCTCTGAATGTAAGTTCAAAGGTTCATTTATGTTTAAGCAGAAATGGTTTTGGCTATGCCGTATTTGTGCTGAACACATGTTTAAGTCGTTTCATGGACCGGACCCATGAGTTTACTATGAGTTCTCATCAAGAGAAATCAATATGAAGACGTACAAGAATAAAAGTTTGGTTTATTTCATATTCCAAAATTTTATTTCAGGGATACTTGTGTTATTGTCCATTTCAACAGTGTGGGGTGAGTATATATAGTATATCTCTAAAGTGTCCACGAGTGCAGTAGTTCTTCCTGGGAACAATGCTTCTATACATAAGTGTATAAAGTGTTAATTAGGTGAAACTTTGGACTATCGGAGAAAAATAACGAGGCATTTTGAGGAAATTCACGGGAAAATAATACTTGTCCATATTCCAAGTTATCTAAGAAAAGATAACCCAATTTCAGACAAAGAATTGTCCTGGAAGTTGAGAAAATTTCTTTTTTTCAAAATAGTAAGAAATGGATTTGCTATGTCAAATATGTAATAACATGTTTCCCAAACCTGGTTAAAAAATGGCTGTGCTTTATAAAATGTTGGGTTTTTGTTGTTTCTCACGACAACTAATAAGAATTGGGGGTGTTTGAAAAATAAGTATCCTCCAAATTGATTTCAGAAATTAGTAAGAAATTTGTGCATTTACCAACCATTTTTAAAAACATCTTGAAACTGGTAAAATAAGTATGGCTTGTGAAAATTTTATAATAAGAACCACAAACTTGGTGAAATATCTTACCTTTTGATCATTTATTCCGAGATCAGCAAGAAATTCATGAAGTTCTCCAGAAAGTGGTAAAAACTGATTGTGCTTATCAAATACCTGATAATGTTCTTTCCGACCTTGATGGAAATGGTTTGGCTTTTTCGAACGTCATACCACGTTGATCCAAAATAATTTTGTTTGACTAGCATAAAATGAAAATAATGCCATCATTCAAATATGATATCAATCAGGTTTATAGCGTTTAGATAGTTGAGGATGGTTATTCGACAACTTTACAGACAAAATTACCGACAAAACATTAAGAATGGTTGTGTTAATAATGACAATTTGTCCTAGCCCCTTCAATTTCTTATTTGCAAATCAAAACTCGTGTTGCTAAAACCTCTAAGCATTTTTTTCTTCGTTGACAACATCTTTAAATTTCTCAATAAATGGGTTTTGTGAAAATTTTTGGGTTTTTTTTCGAGACGGTGTCGTCAAGATACTGAAATAATCTAAAATCCATATATGGCGACTCCCGGAGAAGTCAATCGCAATTCGCAATTTTCATCTTTTACTGCATGTCTTTGCATATTCCTTCAGGCTTGAACTGCTATCACTGTCGAGGGGTAACGGATCCTCATTACTGTGCCGAAGTTATAGAGTGTGGACAGAATGAGGTAAACAAATTCAAATGTCAGATAATAATAGCCTCCTGAACTGGTGTTAATGCTGATAATGTGTTAGCTAGGTGCCTTGCACATAGGTAATCCGAATTGATACATATATTTCTTTCCTTAGAAACCGGTAAAGCTAGGAAACTTAACATGTCATCATATTCTTTGTTTGATGGAGACTTTCTTTCTGTGTCACAGACAAAAACTTGATGTGGCAGAGGTGTTTTATCGTTTAATTGTATAAGTGGGGAATAAAGGGGTTGCTGCTTTGTGGTAGACGATTTCATCAAATAATGAAAAAGATTATTATCGTGACTGCCAATGTTTTTAAATTGAACCTAAATATTTAAAATATCCAATAAGAAACGAAGTATTACCATCTAAAAATAAAGTTTGTTTGAATGTTTTAATAAGAGACAAATATATCTTTATCATTTACAGGAATGCTTTTCCGACCACGTCATTGGTGATTTCGAAAATGTCTTCTTTAACTCTGGTTGTCGCAATACAAACGTGAGTATCTTAGTGGCGATACATATGTTCCAAACACTGTTTAGTAACAACCTTCTTTCTTATCTTTGAAGATACATCAAGCGATACCACAGCCTCTGTGAAAGACACCCAAAGCCGGCACTGACTGTCTCAACAGCTTAACAATTCAACCACCGATACCTCACTTAAGTGTTTTACTGTTTAGGCTGAAATGTGTAATTTGACTTTTGTCAACCGATCTCATCTGCCCGAAACTTGTCCTTTAATTGTACCTTGCGGGACAAGTTTCGATCCGATTTTAATTGAGATTGATTTATCAACAGATATGCAAGCTGATAAAGGACAAAAAGACTCGCAGGAACCAACTGGCCGCGTGTGAAGAGTGTTGCACGACCGATAGGTGTAACTTGGGACCCTGTACGGTGACAGGTGAGGCTCTTATTCCGGTTGTAACTGATAATTTACAATTTGTCGACTAAATCTAGAAACCAATCGTGGTAGCACCCGTAGTTTATGATTTATGATGTAAGATGAAGGACATGAGAGTGTGAGCATAATAAACTGTATTAATGAAGCTCGAGCATTATTATAGTTCTTGAGAATTATAGTTCTATTATCTTGAGCATGCACCTTGTGTATGGATATAGCGCTTTATAAATACTCATTATTATTATTATTAGTTACGACAAAGCGCTGGTTACCGGTCCCACTGGTTTTGTGAGCAGTAAGCAGTAGCAAATTTCTTTCGCGCCGTTTTCTGTATTTATCTGTTATAACCATTTGTGCCTACATATTTCTCATTTGCCGGTGCCTTGTCGTGAATGGGAACGTTTCAAATGTTCATTAGATAATTTATGAAAACTTCAAACAGTCAGTGAACAGAAATGATAGCACTGTTAATTTAATTTTAAAAAACATGTGTCAATAGCTTGACACGTGGTCCGTCTTTGTGTATATAAATTTGTTTTAACTAAATTTTATACTTGTATACATTTTCTTCGCAAGAAAATAAAACTTTTCAATCTTGATCAAGAGTTTGTACAAATTTGATATGGATAATCATTATGTTTCTATCCGAATGCGAAAGTTTTGCTTAGCGAGGACATCGTTTCATGCGATTATCTTACTTTTCCTAGCAAAATGTATTTAAAGTTGTGTATTACTTAGATCTCTCTCTCTCTCTCTCTCTCTCTCTCTCTCTCTCTCTCTCTCTCTCCTCTCTCTCTCTCTCTCTCTCTCTCTCTCCTCTCTCTCTCTCTCTCTCTCTCTCTCTCTCTCTCTCTCTCTCTCTCTCTCTCTCTCTCTCTCAAAACTTATTGTATATACGTAATTTCATGAGGCTCATACGGCTCACACTCTCATGTCCTTCATCTTACATCATAAATCATATCAGTTATTGTGAATATTTGTCATGTTGCAGATAACAGCACTTCTGTTGATTGCTACGACTGTGACGGGATAGACGACCCGTCGAAGTGTCATAATAAAGTCACGTGTGCTAGCGATGAGGTGAATAATTAATGATTGTTATCATAACAATAACTATCTATGACGTCTCGTCATCGTGTCAAATTAATATTTACCCTTGAATTTCATTAATGATAAGAATTTTAATATCTTAATCGTATACTATAACTTAAAATCAATCTGCAATGCAAATTACCATGTAATATTTTGCACTGAATAATATCAATTATACAATACCAAACACTTTACCCAAGAAATTAACATAGTAACGAACGAACTATAATAATCGTCGAGCTTCATTAATACAGTTTATTACTTCCAAAATGAAGATAAAAAAGTGATTTCTTTCAGATATGTCTGGCTGAAGAGTACATTGATAGTAGTTTTAAAACGAAATTCAAAATGGCGTGTGAAAAGAAATCGGTAAGTTTGCTTATAGTGGTAGAAAGCAGAATATCAGGGTTTCTTTGAACTGTTCTCTACTTAGATAATAAATATAGATATTTCTCTGTCTTCATATTCAAAATCTAGACTCCAGAAGACTTCAGAGGCTTCTTGACATGTATATCCATTCTTTTACATCAGCGTATTTAATTAAACACCCTGATATCTAAGAACCAAATGCCTTTATGATACACATGGCCGAGGTATGTTACTGATATTGATTTTTTCATGATTGACATTGAAAAGGGCAGTATCACGTTTGTTAAGGTAGAGAGATCTCACAAAAAGGAATATTCAAATTGCAAGGGCATCTTTTTTTATTCGAAAGTAGAAATTACCAAATAAACGTAACAAATTCGGTGAAGCTATGCGATCATATTTCCCTACGTTAAATTATTAAACGGTGTTCACAGTAAAATGACCGACAGTAGTTTTCGATTGAAACTGATAATTTCTTCAAGATGGTCATGACCTGTTTGACCCTCTAAAGAAAATGCATTTGACATGTACATATTTATAGGGGGAATTAAAAATTCCAAAAATGTGCTATACTGCCTCTTTAATAAGCATGACTTTGGATCTTGATATTTATATACCTCCCTATTGTCAATGTATTTAGATGACACTGGATAAACATAAGAAGGTGAATACTTGTTGTTGTTGCAGAGGTGTGACACTCTCGCTCAGTTTGGTAAACGTCAAGTGACGACATGTGTCGCGTGCTGTTCTTCAGACGGGTGTAATAAGCATGTCTGTTGAGGTGGAAGCATCTCTATCAATTCTGCTTTGTTAATTGTCTTCAAAGTATGTTCAATAAAGAACTTCAGGCTAATTTGGGTTCTGTTCATTCCCATGGCTGTTTGCCAGTGTACACAAGTTTCTTGAAGGTTTACATTGTAGACAACCACCCAAAAATAACACAGCTATCACATTTTATAAATGTCTTTTTACAATATTTGAATTGGATTACTGAGAATATCTATCTCCAGGAATTAAGTTCTTAAATGTGCTGACCTGGGCTACGCTACAAATTTAATACGCATTACATATGTTACCACGACGGGCCGGAGACCAGATGACGTCTCGATTCACATGTTGTAGAAAAAAAGAAGAGTCGAAGATGAGGCAGCTTTCAACTCATATACGGCACTTAGGTGTAAGAATAATGTAAAAATAACTACCCCTCCCGATTGTCGTACCACAATTAAAGAGCCACTCCTTGATTTTCATAACATATGATTTACTTTTGATACGAACCTTATTGTCATATGTGGTGACATAAAATCAAAACATCTTAACTTTTCATTTCCAAAAGACACATATGACAAATACTGTTTTTTCCATGAAAATCTAAAAACAGCCTTTAAATGCAGAGAGATGTAGATATCACGTCCAATATACATGGATACTAGTTATTTAACCTAACAAACACTATCAATTCCTAACTGCCCTCCTGGCTGTTTTATATAAGTCTCCAAAATTACGTTTGACTATTTGACGCGCGCCACTGTCCGGTTTACGATCATAATTGCGACGTTCTACCTTCATATTGTCACTGTAAAAAACCCAATAAGTTTTAAAATGTGTCCTTTTGATAATAGTCGATACTTCGCGATCAAATGACACCAATGATTAAGTTTGGCATATGTGACTCCAACAACTCACGGAGTGGCTCTTTAAGGCTTACCGCGTCATTGCGCTAAACCCGTGTTGTCAAACCAAAAATATTATCACATTATAATGCAATGGAAATAACTCCTGCTCACATACTTTAAATACAAAAAGAACATAAAGAGGTGATAAAATCAATGAGGAATGCGCCTGTAATAAGTTACGGCGATTTAATGTATAGACAATTATAATTAATGAAAACGAGACAAGAAAGGGTGGTCTGACTCTTAAGTGATCATCTCTTTACTCGGAAAGGATAATTTGTTAATTTAGTCGCTTTGCAGAAGTGAGAAAATGACTTTAAATTACCCTTAACCTTTGTGCCTAAAGCTTGCCTTATCATGAGTATTAGGATGTACCATTTAAAGCGCTTTCGAAACATTAAACTCGATAAAACAGTCTCCAGTAGGCCTACTTTGCGTAGCAAGGTAAAAGTGCAGTAACAAAGTTGACAACAGCAGTTTTAGTGGCTTGCAGTTTTAGAAGTAGGTTTACTTCCCTTCGAACAGTTCTTGAGTTTGCGCACGAGCTAACTTCCGCCAGTTTCTCAGGTGCGTGTAGCGGTTTGTTTAGTCTCTGAAATCTCCTTATATCTTTATAAGTACGTCGAGATATTAATTGCAAGTTGTCTTGGTAGTTTAAATGATTGACGTGGAAACTAAAGCACTAATGTGGAAGGGTGTACAATCATTTGAATCAAAGAGAATATGTGTGTTTTCCATCACGCGTGTTCTTTATCCTACTACTGTTGCATACAGCTGTCAAACAGCGACCGAAAATAAAATATGTTGCAAACGCTAGTAGTTAATTTTGTGACTGACATATTTTAGGTATTTAATAGATTTCGTGAATTATTTTTAGATATAGCTTTTTTCTGGTCTAGCTAGTTCAGCATGCTAGACATCTTCCTTCGTCATGGCTAATGTTAGTAAACAAACCTTAAAGAGCCACTCCGTGATTTTCATAACATATTATTTGGCTTTGATACGAACCTTAATGTCATATGTTATGATATAAATTCAAAACATCTTAACTTTTCCTCTGCAAAAGACAAATATATGACACATACTGTTTTTCCATGGAAATCTAAAACCAGCCTTATAAATACACAGAGGCGGAGATCACCTGTTCAATTTACATGGATACTAGTTATATAACCTAACAAACACTATCAACTCCAAACTGACCTCCTGGCAGCTTTTTATGAGTCTCCAAAATTACGTTTGTCAGTTTGACTCGCGCCACTGTCCGGTTTTCGATCATAATTGCAACTTTCTACCTTCGTATTGTCACTGTACAAAACCGATTAGCTTTAAAATGTGTCTTTTTGGTAACCTTCGATACTTCACAACCAAATGACACCATTGATTAAGTTTGGCATATATGACTCCATCAACTCACGGAGTGGCTTTTTAATGTAAACTTCGGATTATTTGCTGCATGTGCACCCGACAATGAGAGACATGACGTAGGCTATGATTTGCTATAAATGCACCTAGCTTTTATTATTTCTGAACTACATAAGCACTTTCAGGAATCTTCAAAATTTCATCTTATTTAGACAAATGAATATATTGGATTTGTCAAAGTAAAGGGGATTTCAGAAACATTTTTTATAAAAGAAGAGTGCAATTTCATTTTAGTAGATATTTTAAATGGATGCATATTTGTATATTTTAAGTCAATCAGTGTGTTACAGTCCGTCTACTTAGAAAACCTTACTTTAATGTTGGCATAATGGGCTTATTGGTTTGATACCGCACGTATTGTTCAGGACGCCTATTCAAATATACATACTGTACAAGATGGAATCACAAAAATACCCCACATTTTCAATTGAAAGATTTACATATTATTTAATGTGAAAAAAAAACAACTCCGAAATTTTACGAGTACTGCACTTTACGTGGTGCTAGTGATTATCATCTACAACACTTTACCAACCCTTAAGCTAAGACAAACTAACCCTAAAAGATTTTAGACAGGGATCTATGAACTAATAAAGATAGTCTACAAATATACAAGGGCTAAAGAAGATGGCCCAACTTGAAGTCTGGAATATTGAATATGTTTATGTCTTGTGAAGAATTTTTTTTTTACTTATTCTGATAATCGGAATCTAATTCTTTTTTACATTTTTTATGATTTTATTTTTATTTATATATATTTCTATGTTATTTATTTATGTAATTATGTTATGGCTTAATGCAACCAACCTTATCTTATTTATTTTATTCACTAGATTATTTCTGCATCCTGTGAGAAAAAAAAATAATCTGAGAATTTTTTTTGCTGTCCTTAGGATAAAAGGTAACTATTTATATATTTGTGTATTTATTTATATTTTTTATTTATTATTTACTAACATTTCATTACCTTATTTATCATATTTTATTTATTTTCGTAGCAACAGAGGCATTGTTGCTGTTTTTATGTTTTTTCTTTGAAATATCCCAGATGAAATCTCATTTAAAACTGTTAAACACAAGTTACAATGCATTTCTTTTGGAGACCAAAGAAATAAGACCAATTAGTGACTCTTCATCCAAATAACAGACTGGTTTGAAAGTTAGCAATCTCATTGAAATAAGATATTAATAACCTGACACTGGTATTTTTGTGCTTTGAAAGAAAATGTTTAACATGTTAAGTCAAGTATGTAAATCAGACATCATTCATAGTTGAAAATATATGCTATATGACCTATATATTTTATCATATGTAAATGAGTATATATATTATGTAAATCCTGAAAATATTCAATGTAAATACTGAAAATGTATGTAAATGACAATGTACAGAACCCTCAGAAAAGAATTAAAGTGATAGAAAAAAAACCCCTATCACTGGTACTTCACTCTGTTTCTGATGCTAGCACTGCTCCACAGGGTTTGTGTCATATGGCCTTTTTTTGGACCTTTCACCTTCAATTAATTCAAACAATCAATATTAAATATTGTTTGATGGTTTTTCTCCCTGATTTCCTAGTGAATTTTCTTTCAAAAGAGCTTTATTTCATGACTGTAGACTAAATCATAGCACAGGCAAAATGATATAATGTCATTCACAACATTAACGCATTAACTAGCAGTTAAAAGAACAAGCCTATCTGGTCTAGTCAGATAAACTGATTTTATTAGTGTCAAGGCTATATCAGAAAATCTTAAGTGCCAATTACTTCATTTTGGTCTTCAGCTTTTAAAAAAGTTAATGTGTATTATTGTTTACTTGTGAAATATTCCTTTTTAGTCCGGAAGCTTGACTCTATTCAATTTGGATCAGAAATTTGCCTCTCCAATTATGGTGTGAAAAAACACATGCTTTTGAAAATATCCTTAAAAATGTCATGTCCTACTTGGTTGGGTTTTTGTTACAGGTATTAAACATTTGCAAGTTCTGCTAGTCCTACAAAATCGTTAGAATATAAATAAATTGTTGTTCTGTGACGTATAATGAAGTTGATACAGAAATCCTATGCCTGCCAACAGTGACAGAAATTTTAGCTCCTCAGGTCTATGGTATTGCTATGCCGTCCGTATATATTATGAAGCCTTTTTGAGTTTTCAGATAATCAACGGCTGACTCTTTTGTCCTAAAAAGCTATTTTCATCATCTGTTGAAACAAAGGAAAAAAAAGCTGAAATCTTGTACACAGACCTCTTTAGCCTTTAAGACGATGATAATTGGTTAATTTTGTTATGCTAGGGCACTGTAGTAGTCAAATTGGCCGCACCCTAAAAACCTACTTTGTCATCTTCTCTAAAAGCAAAAGTTGTAATGATAAAAAATGTTGTGTTCATTTTACTTAGCTTTCGAGAATGTATCCATGATTTGTGGAGAAGCTGACAGTTGTTTCTTATATGGGCCATGAAGGCTACCAAATAAGATCATATTTATTTCTTCTCCAGAAGCAAAAGTCCTCAAAAATGTAAAATATTGAGTACAGAATTCTTGACTGATGAGCTTTGTTATTTGTATATTTGGTGACCATGTTGCCCATACTAATGGCAAAATTGCCATGTCATTTACACCTATTTTGATTTTCTTCAGATGCCTAGATATCTGAAATCTTACATACATAATCCTTAAGTAAATACAGGTGGAACATAATTCATAGATTTGGCATGGGATCATCTATGTAGTATACTGACTCCTTAGCAAATGGTGATTATGATTTATAGATTAAGTGACCCTGAATCCACTAGTATAAAATATGTTATATGAAGCCCCGATGAGCCAAAGAGTCAATGGATTTACCATAATATAGCAAATTATTATTCATTATTTTTTTGTTGACAGGCCATCTTTTAAACTATTTTTTTCTGCTTTTTTTTCAATTATCAATGGATTCCCAAGAAGAGTTTGTAAAAGACTTCTCACGATATGGATTACGACATGTCATACGACATGGATGGAACCATAGACTCAAAAACCAATTTGATTATCAACTACCTTCCTCAAACCCTGACTGATCAGGAATTCAAGTCGATGTTTCTGAGCATTGGCCCACTAACCATGGCCAAGATAGTCAGAGACAAAAAGAGTGGCTATAGTTATGGCTTTGGCTTTGTTGACTACGAAAACGAAAAAGATGCAGAAAGAGCCATCACAACCTTAAACGGACTTCAAATGCAACACAAAAGAATCAAAGTTGCATATTCCCGCAAAGGTAAACAAGGCGATGATGTAAAAGGAGCAAATCTGTACATTCGTGGAATTCCAGAATACTGGGGGGAGATGGAACTAAATGCATACTTTAAACCATACGGAGATATTATCCAGAGTCGCGTGCTGGTTGATATGAAGACAGGGGCATCCAGGAGAGTCGGATTTGTCTTGTATAGCAAAAGATCTGAAGCCAAGTATGCTATTGAGGAGCTCCACAGCAAGGCTCCACCAGACTCCCCTGACATTTTGCTTATCAAGTTCGCAGACGACAGCTCAAAGAAAGTCCGCCCACCTGCAATGCCACCCACACCATTACCCAGTTTTAAACCAATTGGTGTCAATGCGAGGTTCAATTCACCAGGACCTATGAGAAACCAAAGAAGTCGTCAACATTTCAACCCAATGGCTCAAAATGGTACCTACAATAACCAAGGTTACCAAGAAGAGGAAGGCAATGTGCTCTTTGTCTATAATATTGGTACAGACGCAGACGATAGAGTTCTTTGGGAGTTGTTCGGTCCTTGCGGAACTGTGTCCAAAGTAACTGCTGTTATGGATAAAGAGAAAGGGATCTGTAAGGGGTTTGGTTTTGTTACCATGCCGAACTACCAAGAGGCTGAATATGCTGTAAGTGTAAGAAATGGTACGTATTATAACGGGAAACAGCTTCAAGTTTCCTTCAAGAAGTAAGGGAAGGACAAAGAACTCTCGGCATACCTTTAACCTGCTCTTCCAAATATGTTCCAGAAGCTGTTCAAACATTCTTGTTTTTGACCATTTGCCTTTTGTTTAATCCTTCATATATGCTTTTACCAGAAACAATCATGAGATCCAGCAACGACACTTTTAGATCAGCAGGTAAAAGGTTAAGGAAGTGAATGAATGGGTTGTTATTTGATCTAATCTTATGAATCAGTAAATACTTTTTTGTGTTTCATCTTTAATTTAACATTGTATTTGTCAATTACCATGAAATGCATGAAAAAGGAATATCTTTCATTTTTTATCATCAGGTAAGTACATGTATTTGTAAAAAATTTTCCTTATCATTGGCAATTATAATTCATTGATAAAAATGCTTAAATGAATTATGGTTTATGTACATTGGATTTAAACTGATTTGTCAGATAACCTTTGTTATGCGTATAAAGGAAAGTAGTCCAGTTGATTTATGTATGCTGAATGCCAAAAAAGATGTATTTCTAAGCCTACAGATCCCCACTCACCTGCAAGCTCCTTTCACTGCTAGTTCAGTGTTCACTTTGAAAACTGTATTACTATAAGAAAGAGAAACTTGTTACATCATTCTTGAACCAAAAGACATGTACTGAGCTGGTATTGTCCAATCTCATTAAAATAGGAAAAACATCACTGCATTCTGAGTGAATACTGCTCCAATTAGGTTGTCAGGTAGCCTTGCATGATTTTCACCTTTTATAATTCAATCAGAAACCCTTACTATAGTATCATGCCAGTGGCTTTCTAGCCCAATCACTGATTGGCTGAAAAGGCCCCAATGAAGCAGTATTTGGACAGAAAGGCAACAAAGTAGAACAAAAAGGTTCTCACTGATTTCAATGAGATCTGGCATAATCTGACTCGGATACTTTTGAAAATAATATGCCAAAGAATTTCAATCCTTTCTTGGATTTGAGAAACCATTATCATTTTGATGCAGACGTTGTTTTTTATCTAATCAGATTCCAATAATATTAATAATTCAGGATGAATTCACTTCTTTAAATTTTTCTTTTTACAAATTCCCTTTTATTTTCACATGCAATATCCAAGATGGAATGTAATTGAGAAAAGAAGACTGCATACCCATTGTGAAGTCAAATTTTTATGTTTTGTTTTTCTTTTTTTATTTGAATATTGACAGCTTGTCAGTTGCGGTAATACATTGTATTGTCATAAAGGTCTTGTTATGCTTTTCTCATACCGTTATCAACTATTGATTTTATACATATAATCAATCAAGTGTATTGAGCTTTAATATCATGGACTTCAGTATGTCTTTCTATACTCTTACAAAACAGTCAAGGACCACAAAGTTTTCAATATATAAGTATTCTATCATTGATAATGTGATCCATATAAGGTGTGCATACTGAATATTGATGTGGTCCTTAATTGATTTTGTTGAGTATAAACAAATAGTATTTGATTTCTTGTTGAAACATCTGGTGATTGTACTTACTGTATCTTGCCAAAATAAAAAGATACAACTATTTGCTGACTTTTGTCTGGAATATACAAAACAAAGTTACTAATGTGACTGCTCTTCATAATAACACTCTGGGCTGTGGAAACCAGACCCTAATTTCATAAAAAGGCCCCATAGCGCTAAGGATGGCCGTTACCCATAGCTGTAACAGTCACAGTGCGTTAGTCATCTTAGTCTCAGGGAGCTCTGTGCCAGTGGGTCCCGAACATCACACAGTAAGTCACTTTTGGTGCATTGCTTTGTTGAATATTGCATTGTACAGCTAACTGCCCTCGCATGGGCGTAAGTTGAGCTATTCTCCATCACTGGCTAATTTAAACATTGCTGCTAACCTGCCAAGATTTGTTGGTTTGAGTGCACAGCCCTTTGTTGAAAAGTTATCATTTTAACAAGTTCTCTTGTTGGACTATTGACGTCTGTCGCAGCATACTGGACATTAGACACAGAGGGGCATTTTAGATGTTAATAGATTATTCTGAAACATCAAAAATATTGGTTATTATTAGTAGTCCGTACCCGAACGTATCGTGTTCTCTCTGTATTTGAATATACCCAGAAATCTATAATAGCGCGCATCCTCAGTAAATATTCAATCTCAATTTTTATTTTAAATTGTCCTGATGCATATTAATTTCATAATGTGTCCTGAATAAGGTGGATGTATAAATTAGCTCACCTGACCTCAAAGGCTTATGGCATGGCATGGCATGTCATCAGCATCCCTACGTAAAATTTGGATGCTCGCAGGTTTCACAGCAATGCATAGCCACAACGGTGTTACAGGCTTTCCCCCTGCACTAATACTAGCAGCTGCGATATATGTGAAATAATCTTGAAAGCGGCGTTAAAAACCAACTCACCTCACCGTAAAATTTGGACAATTTATCTGCTCCTGAAGCATTGACTCCAGAAATCTGAAAACTTGTGTACAGACACCTTGACTATTGAGTTTATTTATCTATAGATTTGGTGACAGTTTGACCGCTGATAACTCGCTCATATCAATAGTTTTATAGAGGGGAATGTGAAGGGGATAAGAGAAGGGCTTAGAATCCTAAAGTTGAAGTACAGATACAGGCTCTGTGATGGCATGATGCTGATTGTAATATGGAAAGTGATGGGGCAGACCTTCCTCAGTTTGAGAAAAGTGTTCTCGCCTTTACAGTATAGCACTTTTCATAATGTGAAAAAATCACACGGATGACATCATAGTAAATTGGTACATGACCTCACCAAGTGACAATGTATGTCACAAAACAACAGTGTTTTACTTTAATCACCACATTTTTGGCAACAGAAGCAAAAAACAAAAATCTATTTCTTTCCCAATTAACTTTCCTCTTTTACATAAGATAAATTGGTATGATTTTGTTATTTCACTGATGTTATGTGTTCACACAAAATGACTTAATGCAAGTTTCCCAAAATACTTCTTTTTAAAATGATGATGTCGAAGAATTCTACTCTTTTAGACCAAGACAAATAAAAAACTTAACTGATTTTTTGTGAATTTTTTATTTTGAAAGAAATATCACTGACAATGCACTTGATTACTTTTACAAATGGACTTTGCATGCAAAGACAGACTTTCCCAGCTTTCTTAGTGCTAATAATGTGGAAAGGTAATATTAATGTATGGTAGTCTCCATTATCTTTTATGGATTTAAATTTTTATAAAAACCAAGTCTTAGATAGTTGGATGCGTCATACATTATATTCAAACGACAGTTTTGAGTTGCAAGGGGTACGGAGTATGTTTAGGAATCAAATCTGTCAAGCTTCATAAATGATGCTATTTGATCAAGAATCAGTGGTTTTTAATGTGAATTAGCATCTTAATGCTTACGAGTTCAGCTTAGTGACAATAGAAAGGTTAATGTCGAAAACCAGACAATGGCAAGTGCCAATGAATAAAACATTAGTTTAGAAACTTATTCACAGCCAATTCAATGACAAATGTAGGTTGGTAGTGCGAAGTAGGTCTTTTAACTGATATTAATGTACATGGGAAACAGAATTTCCACCTCTTAACATTAAGTATGCCTGTTTTTTTTATTACAATTAGAAACAAGAAATTGACATAGTTTTGGCATTTCAGAGAAAAAGTTAAATAAACTTTAAATAACATCAGGTAATATGATAAGTATTGCTCTTATACGAGTAACAATAGACTAACATATAGTCCCTGAAAAAAAGGTTTCAATAAAAATTTATTTTTCAATTTTTGGTATGAAATAATATAAAAAAGGAGTCCTGTACAATTCTTAATTTGCTGAGGCAACTAGACTTGCCAACATTTTCTAGACTTAAGAAGGCTCCTTTAATATTTTGCCATAGGGTCTGGATGACAGACTAGAGTAACAAAAACTTAGGAAACATTCTCTGTGACATTTCAAGATAGATTCAAAATTGAATGAATATATATTTGATGAACTTCAAAAAAAAGACAAACAAATGTGTAATATAGTACCAGCTCCTTTAAAGAATATAGAAATATTGTGTAAGACAAAATAAATCTCAATGAAGGAAGAGTATGGCACTTGTAGCCGTTGTCAAAGGTCAGTGGGAAACCATACTTGATATACACCAGTACGAAGTTGTGGCATCACAAGCATTATGCAGATTTGGACCCAAAAAGGTCATGAGATATTCACTTATATTCAATCATTGCAAATCATGTCATTCAACATGTTCAATTGGTAACTATTCTTGAAAATTTTGTGAATATGCAAAAAATTACAAATCACAAAGAGAGATAGAAATATCTTTACAAATAACAAATTGAATTCTTGAACTCAACCTTTACCATAAGCAAAGGTATAAAACAAACTTTTTGGGGTCATCAGATTGGTTGATGAAAAGGGTCACATATTCACAAGATCATCATTATAGTTTTCAGAAACTGCAACTTAATCTTAGATAAGAGATGCTGATATCATGGTGATCACTGACCAGTTAAAGAGTTTCTTCAGGTCTGACTAGCAGATTTTGAAGAGTTCTCATTCAAGGGATATAACCCCTTTAATATATTTGTAGGACTCAGATCTGTGGCGGGTCTCTAATCTATGGCGGATTTCCTTATCTATGGCGGGTTTGATTGTTTGACAGTTTCATGACGTCATGCTACGTGACGTCATTGTGCGATGACGTCATAATATTTCCCGTTCATGACTGTTCCCGTCGCAAAGCCCATTTAATTGCGTCGCTAGCGAAAACATTAGGGAAGTCATAGAGGGATATTGCAAACGGATACCGACCAAATAATAAGTCAATATCCCAGTTACGAAAATACATTAAACAATACCTTAAGTAAGATAGTTGCGGCTTCATGCCACATCATATTGTGTTTATTTTGTAGGATCTGTTTAGCCCTCGGTGAGTCTGTCTTTTTTAGCCCTAAGATATTGAAAGACTATCTTTAGTAACCCTTGGATTCCTGTCGACGAATTTTAGGGTAAGTTTGTCTAGCGTAAGGTTTGGTTAATCATTGCAGTCAGAAAAATACAAAAAAAAGGTACAAATGTCTGTCATTTGAAAATCTGCCATAGATTTGGAAATCCGCCACAGATTTGAGGCCTGCCATGGATTCGAGTCTTACATATTCATTACATGTTTGATATGTGAATAAGTGATACCATACTCAATGTTTCAGAAAATCAATAATTTATTAAAGAAGTTGATAATACAACAGCTACTATCATTCTGTAACCCTTAATCTGTTTTCTAATCCTATCAAACTCTAGACATGTGCATCACTGAGATATATCCAAAGCATTAGGGCTGTACCATAATATTGCAATAACAATATATTTGTGTTACAGATTGCACAATACAATCATGTCTCACATGGCATCACATCAACTGATTCAAAATCAAATTTATTCAGAAAGCTTGTTCTAATTTGCTTAAAGTGTAAGAAAAGTTTTATTGGTGAGCTAGAATATGTGTTTGGCTGTATTACAAATGATAGTCGACAGTTTTTAAATGTAAATACAATCAAAATTTACTTGCAAACTTTATCTTTTAAGTGAAGGTCTACTTTTTGAAAGACCTGAAGGCATTTAATCAAATGTATAATGTTTAAACTGCATAAAGAAGTATAAAAAGCTGAATGTAGAGTTCATTAAATCTATTGCAGTATTATTGTATGTTGCAATATATTGCAATTGGAAATTTAGTGTTATACTCAGCCCTCCAAAGCATATGTAAAGTGTCAGAAAACAAAGTAGAAGTTAATTTCGCAAAACTGGTGCAGCCATTCTGTAATTAATTGTAAAGTGAACTAAGACGAGGGGTAACTCCAATAATATTTATTGTATCATGTTTAAATATGTGCATCACGGACATATATCTAAAGCATGTGTAAAGTTTCAAAGTAATTGAGCAAAAAAAATGGGATGAATTGATTTCGTAAGACAAATTAACGCCCGATTGTTTAAAATCAAACTCCATTCTCTGATGATACAAATAGCTCTCAACAAAATTTCAGCTTTTGGGTGCAGCAGCAGGAAAATTCGAAAAATTTTCAGACCTATGATGCCCAATGTATGCAATAAGCCAATCTGGCCTCCGAGGGTCGACAAACTAATCTCATTTTTAAAAACACCCAGCTCAGAGTCAGAGAAGGTTCAAATGTAAGTGTCCTCTTATTGTCCCACTAACATTCAGTTACCATTATTTGGGTATGATCCCTTATGAACAAGGGGTACTTCCCTGGCAAAGCATCACTCATGGCCATTTCCATCACTAGCAAGTTAATCCTTGCTTCATTTCCTCCACCTTCTTGTGCAAGCTTTTTAGCCTACTGCAACTGCTTTATTAAGTCCACCATACATTTCCAAGAGATTACTACTTATTGCTGATGAGGACACTGCACTTAAACCATGAATGTTTGTGCAACGGAGCAAGGCTTAAGTTAGCCAGATATGGAGACTGGTATGACATACACATTGCGAGAGGGAACATAAGCATTGAAATCAGGATGATGAATGATAAATATAGACTCATGAGCTATGGTGGACTTTTGTGTAGCTAAATGAGGTTTGGGGTGTGTTTGGGCAGGTTATAATTGTAACAGTCTGATTAAAATCGACCATGTTCAGGGGCGTAGGAGCGAATTTGAAAGTGGGGGGGCTTGAATTGAAATTTTGCAACCAAAAAAAAAAAAAAAAGTGCATAGTAACTGTTTTGTAACAATACTAGACCAGTTATAGTAGAAAGGGGAAAATAGCCATTTTGAAAAAAAAAAAAAACATTTCGAAAAGAAGTGGGGGGACTAAGCCCCCCCTGTTCCTACGCCCCTGATGTTCCAATGAATAAAAGTTTCAAAATATTGACTTTATCAAGATTCGAACTTGTTCTGTCTATGGCTGTCCTCTCCACTTGGTCTGACTGCAGCCAACTGTGCCAAATTTTTCTCAAGAAAACATTCTTCTTCAGGCCTGACACATATCAGAAATGAATTTATTTATTTCTTCTCTTATCTTCTATCTACAGTAAATAAACTGTAAGTCGGTAAGTAGTATGCAAATAAAATTCTTTTTTATGATCCTTTCAATTTCTGAAAATTCAAGATAATGTCTTGAACTTGCAGAAATTCGAAGGTTCAGATTACAAATGTGTTGGAATCACATTTAAAATTCTGATTCACAAAACCCTGAATCAAATTCCTTTTCTTCCTTTATCACAACAGGATTGTTGTTAATTCTTGTCAAAAGTGCACCAATTTTGTCAGTATCCAGTCCTGTTCCAAAATATTTCGTAAGTTCTTCATCAACTTCTTTAGGGGTCAAATCCCTGTCAACATAATACACAATCGCAATGAACACATCTTTCCAAGGTGCATTGTCATTATCGCAGGTGCCGTGTAGTAACAACGAAGCTTTTGGTGACAAGGCTTCTAAATGATCAATAACGACAGACTTCCCCGTCTTTAACTGCAAATGAATTTTCTCGTCAAGACTTTCTTTCTGTTTTCCTGGTTCCAAGTTAGCCAATAATCTGGCATCAAAATAACCGTCGCTAGTTATCTCAACAGTAATGCTGTTGAAAAGGGATGCAACTTTTTGTGCAAGACAACTAGCAATAACATCGACTTCTTTTTTTACTGCAAACAACACAACGGCCGGGTATTCTGGGTCAGTACCATTTAGAATATGCTTCACTGACGACTTTATACTTCTCCAAGTTCTTGGTTCTTGGGATTTGAAAATGGATCGCAAGTTGTCGACCTTTGAAGCAAATTTCTGAAAGGCGAATGATTTTGGTTGTTTCGGTTGTTCCGATTCTTTCATATACAGCATACCAAGTACAATTGATACCACAGCAACAATGACCACAATGACCAAACCCACACCATTTGTTTTCTTCCATTCTTGGCCTTTTTTTGAAGTTTGCTTGTTTCCTACAACATAAAAATTTATTTACTAAAATTACTTACTGTTATACTTTGTTTCATAAGATTTGAAAAAGGCTTGTGACTTGTGATTTGAAAGGTTGAAACATTACAAGGCATGAGGACTTCCATTTTTTACAATAGAAACAGCTCTCCTTATTCCGACAATTCTGAAGTATTCATTTCAAGTATGACTGAAATTATCTATATGTGTTTGAACAAAAAATGCATAAACAATTACAAAAACAAGAGAAATTTTATAACTACCACTATTCCTCCGAGTCTGATGATTATCTGGTAGGTCTGAATACATTCTACTTGTCTCTTTAGGGGACATTTTGGATTCAGGTGATGGCACAGGGCTACGATGTGAAAATGACGAGGGTGTACGAGATGTATCGGACCCTGATGACCCAGCCCCCTTTCGACCTATGTTTTGTTTTGGAGAGGGCGTGGCAGCAGAGTAGGAAAAGGTCGTTGATGGGTAGCTGAAATCCCCCTCATCGTTCTCCTCTTGGGAATCTGTAAATTGGTCGTCTGAATCTTCGTTCAAGCTTGTGTTCTCTCGATAAGAATGAGAGCTTGAGTAACCAGATGCGTTTGGAGACTTTGGATTTAACCTTGATGTAACCAGTGATGATTTGGGGCTTTTGTCTGAAGGTGTTGACTGATTACGGAGGTTGTACTTCTTGGGCATGATGAAATTCTGAATATTAAACAAACAATTATGATTCGTTTATAATTATCAAATAATCAGGGTTCAAAATTGGTACTTCTCTGATAGCCAATGGCTTGTGAAAAAGTAGTCAGACAATGTTAAATGTTGCACTTGGCTCATTTACTTATCTGAAGTTAATCACTGACCTGACAAATAATAATTGAGCCTCACCACTTACTTTACTTGTGATAACTGGTGAAAGGACTAGTTCAAGCTTAGATGATATGATCATGGGTATGCATTAGGCTAGCTGGAATTTGTTTTTACTCTTTCTTTAGAAAAAATGCATGCTATAACTTGGTAATATATTTATAAAATCTATTCAAGAGGACAAGAACGAGTTCTATTTGTTTGTTAAGTCATTAAATGTTTTACTACATAGGATATTACACTAGAAACACACTTCCGATCTCTAATGAAGAAATAGGGCCAACTGACAAATTGTTGCAATGTTTTTTAAGAAAGAAATCATCTTTCATTATGCTGTAAGTGCTGCACAAACGACTTGATAATTGACTTTTTAAGATGAGGGATCACGAGAGTTGAAATTTGCTTTTGGTCATAATTGATCTTCAACACTTAGTTATGCCTATCAAATGAAAAAAAGCTACATGAATCGAAACTAGAATAGGCCTAAGTCAAAAGCGGTGTGCCATTTTCGAAATCTTCAACGTACAAATGACATTGCAAAGAATATCAGTCATGTTAAGTTATCTAAATTGATCATAAAAGTATTTGTTAATCACATATTTTTTAAAAGCAAAGCAACATTTACCAATTAGTGTGATCTGTAGCCAACAACTTCTTGTTTCGCTTTCCCCCGCTGTCGGCCTCTTCAAATAGACATATGTCGCTTAGAACTCTAAAAAGGTAAAATAGTCGATCAGAAAATCATAAAAGCATTATTGAATACAGATTTGTCAGAAGAAATAGTACCCTCGGTATCTAAGAATAAAAAATATATTTAGATAATGACAATTTTTTAAAATATCAATTATTTAGTATCCGTAAGCGACACATTTCGAATTCTAAATTTAGCCTCCTTACGATAAAACACTCAGTCTGATTGGTTATTTGCTTTCCGCCAACCAATCAACTTTGTCGTTTTATCAACTGATAATACTGGGAAAACCCATAATGTAAACACGGAAATGCATTTTCAGTTAGGACCGACGTCACCTTTAGGTATGTATTAAACTTTACGCATTTTTTCAGATCAGGAATCGATTTAAACATTTCAAAAGTAAAACTAGTTGATCTCTTCATAAAGGTCATTTAAATGGCCAGCATTTTTTTCCTTCTAAGGGTGGTTTTTTTATCAATCAATTATATAATTAATTGAAACAAAGTTTATGATCTGTGATCATATGATTATGATTTACCATAGCCACTTAACGGCCCCGAAACTCAAGTTGAGTTTCGGGGCCGTTTAGTGGCTGGATTTACCACAATCACGGGACACAATGATACAGGTCATAAACAATATTTAACACGGTAATCCACACAGCCATATCAAGCTCCAATATATGTGCTGTTATAAACATATTCATAAAGTGACATTGGTAAGTATCACTCGTAATGTATTAATAAATGACCTACCTCCAATTTAAAAATGGAATTACGTCAATGTCACCTTCTTAATCAGAGCTACGTAATTCTAATTAGTGGAAGGCGAGTTTTATGGCGTCATCACAAGACGGAAGTGCCCAGAGCCAGGTAAAAAGCTTCGTTCCAGATGTGACTTCCCTTCACATTTGCCAATTTTCAAAAAACAACAAATTCACATGTGCCACTTTGACACGTGCATATATTGAATATGCCTTTATAATTGTCTCCCGTGCTTGTATGATTTACTGGTAAATTTCTGAAAAGTTTTATCACATTCTGACACTTATTTTCTTTTATTCTTTCAGTTCTTTGATATTTGTGTGTGTAGACAATGAGTCGAGAAATAAGACACCACAACCAAACTGTGTTCCACAACCTTGAGGTCGGAGATCTGGTGGAATTTCAACGTGGAATTTATTCTCACTGGGCTGTGTTCATAGGTAAGTTCAAAGTATATTAACGTCCAGTAACAAGATATACATTGGCGCACAATTCTAAATCAAAGGTCTTTTTCTTTCTATAGATAAGATACTGAAATATTTATAACTACGTAATAATCACCTCACCTATCCAAAATGACTATAGGATTTAAAAATGCTAGCAGGCACCTCATGTTGTATCTTCCTTTGCTAACATCTGTCAGTGAGCAATTGAGCTTTTTATCTTTGCAGGAAATGGTGAGGTTGTCCACCTAGCTGGTGAAGAAGATGATGCAATCAACAACGTCAACGGAAAGCATATGTTTACAATTTTCGGAAAAACTTTCAACAAGGCTTTTGTCCGAATTGACAGTTTTTGGGATGTTGTTGGAGACAGTAGAGCCAATCGGAACAACTCGAAAGACAGGAAATGGACGTGAGTGTGTACAATGGACAATATATCAAGGGATTCAAAAATATATATCTGATATCCTGAAAGTATTGTCACTTTTATGTGCTAGCTTTTCATCATGCTTAACCAAGAGAGAGGGACTGTAGCCAACTGCAGCAAGGCCTATTTATATGTCAGAGTCAAATTATGTCTTGCAGGTGAATTTTTAAATTTGAGGATCCATAATGGTATTTTTATCTTATGAAAATTGGATTGACATGCCAAAAAGCAGACCCTCTATTAGTAGAAAATTTAACCAGTAGTAAATTGTCCTAAATGTTTTCCTATTTTCAATTTCAGACCCTACAGACCTGCTGAAATAGTTGAGCGGGCGTTATCTAAGCTGGGTGAGGTGGGATACAACGCCCTCTACAACAACTGTGAACACTTCGTGTCGTGGTGTCGATACAATGTCGTGAAAAGTGATCAGGTAGCTTTGTAACCGGAAATTGAAGTAATTGGAGGGAGGGTATAGTAACAGCATGTGTAACCAATGAGGACTTGCGATTTCCCGACAGTTTATTATTGTATCCTCTATGAAGATGAGTTGACAGCTTTTTCAAAATTTATTTGTACAACTAAACAATTACACGCGACAGTAAGGCGCATAAGGCTGAAAACCCATGCGACATTTTTTAGAAATCATGCGAGAATGTCTCGGTCGCGCCGTAAATCTGAAACACTGGTCATAATGACATAAAATTATTTTTTTAAAAAGAACAAACACCAGCACACACGTATGTATTTTTTATTATTAATATTTATATATAATATATTTATTACAACAATCTGTTATTAAACAAATGCTTACTGTATCACAAAACACTGACGTATTACAACTCACTTTGAAAATTACCGATACATCAACTTACCGTAACTAAATCTCTCAACGTGCCGCGTGTTTCATGTCGACCTGCCTCCAACACGCGCTATTAGGGGGGTCGACTTATATTCAAGGTATATGATTTTGACAGCAATTTGGGGGCCTGAGAAAGGGGGTCGACTTATACACAGGGTCGACTTATACACGGTAATATACGGTAAATGATACACAATTAGTTTATTATTGTCAGTGACTTAAAGGGGCATTAGCACATTATTTCAGGTAAACAAAGTGATCTAAGGAAATCTAAAATAAATGTTACCAATTGCAAGGCATTCTTTTTGATCAACAGAAGCAGTTCTAGAATGAAAGTTCAAAGTTTGGTTTAGCTACTCAAAACCATTTCACTACATAAATGATTAGAAGGTCTTCACACTAAAATGGCCACAAGCGGTTTTAGCTAGGTACTTTATACTTTCTTGAAAGACTACAGATAACTGGGCTGAGTAATAAGGTGTTGATCCTCTGAAAGAAATGCATTTGGCATACATTATTAATATACAGGGAAAATGTAAAGAAATAAAAAAATTTAAAAACAACATTCTACTGCCCCTTTCAAGAGATTCACGGCACAGTCTTTCAAATCATTTACTCTTGCAACATGATTTTGTATGTTTCAGGATATTTGTATTGCAAGTTGTATAATATTTTGAAATATAAATCAAAATCAAATTTCAGTGGTAATAGAATTGCAAAAATCAATATGAGAAAGTTCAGTTGAACTTAAATAAATTATATTCCATACTAAACACATCTACCATGCATATCTGTAATTCTTTGTATTATGTTTTCAATCTTTTTCAGGCTGACAGTTTTAAGACTGGACTCTTCACTGGTCTTGCTGTAGTGGCAACAGCAGGCCTTATTGCATGGTTGGGCGGCGGAAACAGAAACAAACATAAAAATTCAAGATATTGAAGGCGATCATTTTTCATAGCCAAGTTCATAAGCATTATAATCAAATCTAGGAATCAATTCTTTTCATCCTGTAACAGTGGGGGTCCAGAAATTTGCAAAGGGTGGGGGAGAGTGCATTTTTTTAAAGGGGGAGGGGAAGTCATCCCTTACATGTGATTTGTAGTTTCAGTAAAGTTTCTTTGAAGTTGCTTACATGGATATTCTTTGGTTGTGTTGCAAATGCTCTTTTGAGGTTTTTATTATATTTTTCAGTGTGTAAAACCCTTGCCTACAAGTTCCCTTTAAGAGAATGGGATAGCGCATCCTTTTACATTGTCCTTCGTTTATTATTATTTTTTATTTAGTAATGAGTTGTGATTAATGAAAGCTCTAGTCATGATAATAAATTCACCAGGTAAATTGTGTCAATAATAATTTTATAAAACTTGATGTTTTAATTGTCACTGTGGCATATTTCTCGATAAAGAAGTTTAGAAAAATGGTCTTCAATAATAAACTACAATAAGCACTTTAAAGAGGATATTTATCTTTTCTAGTCAAATGCAATGTTGATCTTTTGAGTAAATGTATATTTTCATTGATTGATCTCAGTATTTCATCACAATCATATAATATTAAGATATATTAATTTATTGTAACAAAATGAAGTATTATTTATTCATATAATATTTAGGTATAGTCATTTATTGTAACAAAATGAAGTATAATTTATTCATATAATATTTAGGTATATTCATTTATTGTAACAAAATGAAGTATAATTTATTCATATAATATTTAGGTATATTCATTTATTGTAACAAAATGAAGTATAATTTATTCATATAATATTTAGGTATATTCATTTATTGTAACAAAAAAGTATAATTAATTCATATAATATTTAGGTATATTCATTTATTGTAACAAAATGAAGTATAATTAATTCATATAATATTTAGGTATATTCATTTATTGTAACAAAATGAAGTATAATTAATTCATATAATATTTAGGTATATTCATTTATTGTAACAAAATGAAGTATAATTTATTCATATAATATTGAGGTATATTCATTTATTGTAACAAAATGAAGTATAATTTATTCATATAATATTTAGGTATATTCATTTATTGTAACAAAATGAAGTATAATTTATTCATATAGATGAAGAATGTGTTATCAACAAGTAGTTACAATGAAATTGATCAGAATGACACGATATGTTTTAAAATGAGTTTAAAACCACTGTTTTGAGCCAATATTGATTTTAATATTCAGTGTCTATCCAATATTGATAACTGAAATTCAGTATTCTATCAATTAAAATGATATTGCATAAGAAAAAGATGTTTAAACAGCTCCAACTAGTCTTCCATGCCATAACCTTTTTTTTTTTTCAAAATTGATGAAATATGAATCTATCCTCTTTATATTGATAATATACATATATTTTGTGACTCAATGTTCTATGGTGCTCAGTATTTCATTACTACAGTCAAAATGTGAATTGAATTCATTGATATATTTACCACTTTTAATTTATTAATCCTTTAAATTATATATTATACTGCAATATCAATATAATGCAATATTTGTAAATTTACATATTTCTGATTTTGAAATAAAGTGATTTTCATCATGTGTGGGTGTCCTTCTGAATTGATTGAAAAAAAGCGGAATAGATTTTTTAAATTATTTTGTAAGTATTTCTAGTTATGAGTCACAGAATAAAACCTGCATCTTTATTGATATAGCCTATTTTTCTAAAGGCAGTGGAATTGTAAAAATGGAGAGAAAGTCACTTTTTTGCGCTAGGAATAATTTATAATGAATATAGATGTCAGTTAGTCTTTACACAGTTGTAAAGCACTTCAGTGATGTGCATAATGTCATGATATTTATCGATTTTGTGAAGAAATAACACAATTTCAATATTAAAACTTGTTATGCATGACTGCATCTCCTCACCCATGGCCTTTACTTGCGCCAGGTCCAATAACTTGCTAAGATGGGCATTGCCGCATTTCCCTAACATTTCTGTGGACATGCTGTGATAAACTGTTATTACTCTTTCTGATTTTCGTAGCATGATTTATAAGATTGTAAAATTCTTCATTACATCGTACTCGTTACAATTTGGAAAAGATGAGTGTTTATCTGTTAAGGGATCGAGATGATAAAATTCTGACGTTTCGGTCTGATTAAAATGGACCTGTTCATCCATGATGCGTGAGGCGCTTGAGCACGCTCTTTTATGGTATGGGGTCCAGCGCTACATGCATCTGGTAACTACTACCTACTATACCTATCTGCAGAGAACCAACACTGCCAAAAATGACTGTCAGTCGATGTTAAAAGGAAAAGAAAATTTAGTTAGCAAAGAGGCTTTGTTTGGAGACTGCTTTAATGAGCAGGTATTTACAACAAAATTTTATACATAAAATTATTTCTTTGTCTTAGTTCTACCTGTTGTTAAAACAAAGAACACAACCCGATATAACAATCATATTGTTTTTAATAACAATATATAATCAATGACTATATATATGTTTATTTCATTGACTAAAATATACTTGCATGACCATCATTAACATCCATTTCTCAAAAGCAAGTAGTGATATTCAATTCAAAAACCAAAATACGTTATTTTTAATAAAATTATAAATTATTGTAGAATCAATCTAAATCAAATATTAATACATCATCCCTTATGATATATTTTTCCGAAAGTTCATGAACGTTATAGATCAACAGGCATTTTAACAAAGGGAAAGTAGAAAAATACAATTCATTGACTTCGGAAAATGCAAATATGGGGTGCTTATCTTGCCAAGAAAGATATTAATATTGCCAAAAGGGAGAAACTAAGCTTGTCAATCACCACAAGATTCCCATTCGTCTTGCTGTAAGTTGGTCATCAAATAATGATCGTCACCCTCCAACATTGGATGGGTCATATGATGACAGAGCACAACATTAATGAATTACCGAAACTGAAATTTACAGGGAATAAAAACATTGTCATCATAATACTTGGCAATAATGTAAAAGAAACGTCATGGGAAAGACCATTCAAGTAATGCATGAATATACATGAATTTGAGCAAAATATCAGCCTTTGATACCCAAAAACAATTGTCTTGGGCGACTCGAATGTACAAACATTTTTTTAAATATGATAATAACAACCTTAAAGCCACCTCACTCAAAACAAAGCAAAATGGACTGAAACCAAATTTCACTAACATTAAGTATGATAAAATATGATTAAAAATACAATATTGATACATAGGTGTACGCATATACAAAAATCATTCTTTGACGTCATGTTGTTTCGTGATAAATGTGGCGATTGCACGTAACCATCCTTGGATAAAAATTAAATTTTTGCCTAATTTCGCCCAGTTTCATTGGTAAAGTCAAATTAATGGCAAAGCACAATCAGCTTAAATTGATATTTGTGAGAATGTGCCGTATTACAACTCATTGTAACTTTCTTTGGTAGATATCGTCAAAAAAATAGTTCGTCTCGAGCTCTATGAGGAGGAAAGTCCATCAAACTCATTAAAACTTTTGGTGTTGATTTTCTCCAAAATAGTTCAAGTGATGTACTACTGAGCTTTATTTGGAGCAAAGTCCATTAATCACAACTGATTAAATCTTTTTTGTAGTATTTCTCCAAAAATAGTTCAAGCGATGTACTATTGAGCTTTTTTTGAAGCAAAGTCCATAAAATCACAACGGATTAAATCTTTTTTTGTAGTTTTTCTCCAAAAATAGTTCAAGTAATGTACCATTGAATTCTATTTGGAGGAAAGTCCATCAGATCACAACTAATTAAATCTTTTTTGTAAGTTTTTCTCAAAAAATAGTTCAAGTGATGTACCATTGAGCTTTATTTTGAAGAGAAGTCCATCAAATCAGAACTGATTAAAATGTTTTTTTTGTAGTTTTTCTCCAAAAATAGTTCAAGTGATGGACTATTGAGCTCTTTTATCAGAAACTTCAATCAAATCACGACGATTCATAACCTTATGTAGATATCTCTAAAAATAATTCCAGCGGTGAACCGTCGAGCTTTGTGAAGGAGGAAAGTCCATCTATTGGTCCCGGTAGCTTCAATGATGGCTCGATAGACTAAATAGTTTTATGGACTCGACTATTTTGTGGAATTTAAATCGAAGTGATGATTCTTGTTTGTATATACATGAATATGTTAAATACATCATTAAAACAACCGATCTCAAACAGAATGCTTACATGCCATCTTGATGAAATTTAAAGTATATATACACGAGAGTGCCTTGCAAAAATTACCGAGATCAAATTGTCCCTTCAGCAAGACTTTGAAGTCTTCAATGACCCATCGATCTAAAAAGGTATAGTATCCATAGAATGGTCCATACACCAAGATGTTAATGATCCATGTTGCTAGAAAGGTGAATGCTTGTCTTTCTTCTCACTTGACCCTCCTGCCCAAAGCGCTATCCCAAAAACGGCTGCGATAGCTCCCCCAACAGCCATTCCTGTCAGGTAACTGTTCACCTGTATGGAGAGAAATACTTTTAAGTTCTGTGAAGGATAGAGTTTAAACAAAGATTAGATACCGTCGTTCCCTTAAGGAACTTTTATGCAAGAAGTAAGTAATTTGGTGTCTTAGGCAGAGTTCAATTCAAACACCTTAAAATAGTTTTTGCAAAGGTTTAATAAGCTACAGTTGCTTCGCCAAAATAGGCTCTTTGATAACCTGATGATACTTGGGGAAGAGGTTATATAGCTACAGTTCTGCTATTACTCTATCAAAATTTAAAAAAAATAAGAATTCAGTTTGGCGACAATAAGATATATAATAATTAGAGTAATTCATACACATACTGTGACCTGGTTTGTCATGCTGTTCTGTCCCCAATTTTCAAAAGAAAGTGTTAGTTTAAATCGGTGGTCCGTTTTACGATTAACCAAACAAAATCGTGACGAAGATCTCTTTATTTCACAAAGAAATGTCACACGTTAGCAGCAACCAGGATAAAAGTGTCCATCGGCCATTAATTATCAATATCTTTACAATTTGCTCAGCATCAACATAATCATATTTTTGCTTAATCATATATCAAAGTAGTCTGAAGCTGTTTCATAATTTCTTCTTGTAGAACTGTTCTCTACTGCAAAGAAAGTTTCCGAGCCCCTAGCGGATTCAAACCACAGACCTCTAGATTCGAAGCCGAACTTTGTAACAATTGTGCTATCCCCCAAAATAACTCAAAATACATTCCTAAATACAAAAGACAAAAGCACTGCATGCATAAGAATTGGTAAACACATTTGATATTCACGGCATCAATTAACTAATTTGTAAATCATCGAATCACTTATCCTTAATCACCACCTGTCATTAAAGGTACTATAGCACGTTTTCTTGACAATAAAAAGTTTCTTTGAAGGAGCACAACAACTTCAATTACGTTATGCGTGTCCATTTACTTAGAATACACAAAATACTTACAGATGTTCACAATAAAATTGCCGCGTACAGTTTTTGCTTGATACGTGATTAAGTCTTCTACGACTACGGACTGATTTATCTGCTGGAGATAATATATTATGCAAAATTAAAGCTAATTGAGGTAAACTGAAAGAAATAAAAAAAACGTGCTACATGCCTTTGATATGTAAGGGATACGGAAGATGCAATTAAATCTTAACGCATAAAAACACCTCAATATTAGTCATAATGGAATTGAATTTGACTTTATATCATATATTCGTAACTCAATGATCTATCTTCAGCAATATGAGTATATTAAGGGTATATGTACCTGATCGCTCCTCTCAACATCGTATCTGCACCAAGTCGCAAAGTGTTCACAGTTGCTGAAGATAAGGTTGTAGCCTACGCGACCAAGCTTGGAGAACGCCCTTTGAACGATATCCGTGGGTTTGTGTGCTCTGAAATTCACAATGAATTCAAGAACGTTTAAGTCAGAAACTTTTCTATTTATCGTAAATATTTAACACAGATTGCCCAAGACCAAACTCTTGGCTCTTGCAAAAATTTAAACAAAGTTTCTTGACACTATAAATGTTCAAATCAAGCCTAAACAATTGTCCCAATTAAGCCTTAAAAATAGTGAAAACATCAGAAATATTCGCCCCCCCCCCCCCTCCCCCCCCCCCTCCCAAAGTTGACCCTCTAAAAAAGGCTTTTAATTTATCATAAGCAGCTTCGTGTTAAAGAATTAGTTAAAGGTTGACCTTAGTAGAGTATGCGTCTTGAAAAAAGAACAAAGCCCTTCTTGCAGTGTTAACCTCATTTCCACCCCGGACATTGCATATGGGAAGCTGTTAGATCAACCTTTAACAAACCAATCTAAATGAAGCTAAAATTAGATTGTAAGATGTATCATTTGGTGAATTTTCGGGGTTTGTTTACTTTTCCTGTCACAGATTATCTTTTCAAAATGATGACCTTTGTCCCTCGTCCCTACATTACAGTAGAAATTACGATAGAAATTTATAGTCACTTATCATTTGCAAATATCATGACATAAAGTATAGTGCCTCAATTCACTAAAGCACCAACCAGCAAAACTGAGGTTCGGGGTTTGATTCCTAGATTTTATAAATATATAATCTTCGTTCTCTTATTATGCTGTTCGCGTCTTAGGTTAAATCATTCCGTATTTGTCAAATAAACTCACTTTAATTTCTTGTGCTCTTTGTTGTTTTTGTGAACTTTGTGGTTGCCCACAACGTCCCAGAACTTGTCAATACGCACGACAGCTTTGTCGAATTTCATCCCGCTGATGGTGAAGACGTGTTTCCCCTGTACGTTCCCCAACCCGTCGTCTTCCTCCCCCGCCAGGTGAATCACTTCTCCGTTGCCTGCACGTAGAGACGAGAAATAATTTTATTTTTTTTTAAATTAAAAAAAAGGAATAAATAAATGAATATTTGAAAGAGGGAATGAAAGAATGAATGAATGAATAAATGGATGATTAATTGATTGATTGATTGAAGCAACCGACCGAACCAATAAACAATCAGCGATCAATCGAATACTCAATCAATCGACCCTCAAAAATTGATTAAACACTCAATCGATCGGGATACTTTTTATCCATAGTTTATCAAATTGGTACTGCGTTGTAGAAACAGAAACAACCCAACAACGACGATCAATGTAGAATAAGAGATCTGACTCAGTTTTATTCCCATGTTATCAATTTATTTAGTTGTCCAAACTCAATTTTTTTAAGACGAAATGAAAATTATGAATCATTAAAAAAAACTAATAATTGATGAGAATATTTAGATATACGATGATAGAGAACGTACCAATAAAGACGGCCCAATGTGAGTACAGCCCACGTTTGAACTCAACAAGGTCTCCCACTTCGAGATCTAGGTACACCGCTTTATTATGTTTTTGTATCTCTAAAGCTGACATCGTGGATTAGAATTGATGTATTCTGCAAGAAATGGTATAAATATTACTGCTAAAATAAACTGCATTTCGTTTTTTAATGTAATTTTTTGCTATAAGCATTAAATGGTGAATTTGTTAAGCTTCCTTCAGGCAGAAGATATGTACATGTATTACCCTGTTTTAAAACTAATAGAGGTAAAAAGTACATTCATTCATTTTAGAGTTCGTCTTAACGATCTTTAAAGTAATAGAACGCATGTGTTTATGTATTCTATGTAATCTGTGTCGCCTTTCCTGTTTGTTAACCAGAACTGAAACTATTATTATTATTATTATTATTATTATTATTATTATTATTATTATTATTATTCGATTTCAAGAGAAAATATTTCAAACCTTAGGGTGTGAATTTTTGATTTTGTTACTTTCGCTGAGTCATCGCTTATAACAGCAAAATATCAGTTGATAGAACTTTATATCGCTTCTCTTTCTTTCATTATTTTTGGCTATTTGTTAGAACATTTGAATTTTCTAAGTATTATTTTCACTTCATAATCTCTTACCAGGTTGAGTATGACGTCAGAGATAAGAAAAGAAACATATCATAACCAACCAGTTTTCGCTAACAATAAACAGAGCATAACGAGCTGTAAAAGAAACTTTATACAACTCTTATATTGACAACTGTAATTTTGATACGTAAATTAACAGCAACAGCTAATTATTTTTACAACACTAACACAATATATAATCATTAATATCATTAATCTTCGCATTGCATAGTTTTGAAGATGTCGTCTGAAGGTTTGAAAGAAATACGATCCAAAACCCATATATGAGTGATGTGGTTGAGTGTAAGGTCCCAAAATCATAAAACGTGTTTTTAACATCTAAATAAAAAAAGAATGTCCATGAAAAACTCTATGTTATATATATGAAAGAAAATATGGGGTTGGATTATGTTTGACAAGCGTTTCACAGAATGTATACCTAGTCTAGACTTCATCAGACTGTTTAATGCATATCATACATATATATAAAGATGAAGTTGAACTGTGTTTGGCAAACGTTTTCAGCAGGTATACTCTGTGCCTGCCATATACATATGTGGTATATTCCTATGTGCTGATATCAAATCAAAACATTTAACTTTTCATGTCCAAAAGACATATATGTATGTCAAAATTTGATACCGGTTTTCTATCATGAAATATAAAAACATCCATATAAATGCAGAGGTGTAGATATCACGTCCAATATACATGGATACTAGTTATATAACCTAACAAACACTATCAACTCCTAACTGCCCTCCTGGCTTTTTAAGATAAGTCTCCAAAATGACGTTTGACTATTTGACGCGTGCAACTGTCCGGTTTTGGATCATAATTAATCATAAAGAACCCAATAAGCTTTATATATTAATATATCATTGATTAAGTTTGGCATATATATGACACCAACAACTAACGGAGTGGCTCTTTAAACTGTCTATGTTGTATAATCATAGATATAATTTACTCATTAGTATGTGTGCTCCAGCAAATCAGGCTATTAAATTCATCAGCTTTTACAGATTAACAAAATACCCAATGCATGCACATATGCATGTGAATAAAGCATCCTCAGAATATCTGAATAAGAATTCAATTTTGTTGAATACGTAAAACTTAATCAACAGCAAATAGATTGCAGCTGAATTCGAAGGCAAGCGTGGTTACGTTTCAATAGAAGAAAGAATCGTATACTACAGCTGCATACCGAAAGTTACTACTGTGATAATTATAATAAAAAATTATAGCTTTCTTATACCGCGCATATATCCATGACAAAGCATGCTCAAAGCGCCATGAGTATTATTACCCTGGAGGGATAGTACTTTCGGTGCTGCCGATTAACAAGCGCTCCGCGCGACCGTATAGGTCCGTACTTCCCCCTTGTTGAGGTGCCCATTTGTACAGTTGGGTGAACTGAGTGCAAAGTGGATAAAGTGTCTGGCCCAGGGACACAACACAGGATGAGACCCAAGTCACACATTTTTGGTGTCTCCACCGGGATTCGAACCCGGGTCTCTGGCGTGAGAGGTAAGCAAGCTAACCACTACACCACTGTGCTCCTGATATCATGTAAATTTTGGTTTAGTTTTGACGTCAATGAAATAACTTCAGCCGAACTGACAAAGGATCTCCCATTGTCCATTGGTAAACTCACCATTCTTTAACTACAATAAGGATTGTCTGGTCTCTCCTTAAAAAATTCGAATTTTAGCATGATTAAATGGACAGAAGACGTCATGTTCCTGAAATTCTGATTTTAAATTAAAAATTCAATATCGATCCCTTGGAGAGAAAAATCAGTCACACGACTTAAAGTAAAGTAACACATAAGACTCGTGTTTAAAGCTGTTGATCACTCATACAGGATTTTGCAGAGGAAAATAAAAATTAGTGTTTTCGAAATGTTGACCGCAGATCACGTCACTGACTTTCCACCTGTCGTCAATGTTGCGGTTTATTGTTAGGAATGATCTAGACAGACAGACAGACAGACAGAAGATTTATTCGTATGAATGGCCATGAGGCCAACAGTACAATGACATTCATAATTTGATATAATCCGGAGCGCCTTGGCATGTGTTATACATTTACATTACGTGAAGGTAATACTTTTGAACAGTACACAGCTAAACGTAATATAACATTAGCTGACTTGGAATTCATTAGAGTAATGAATTTATATGGATTAGGATTGGTGTAATAATAACATGGTATATATCTTATTCGTACATCATTATGCAATGGACATTCAAGTAGTACATGATATTCAGTTTCTAGCTTGTCATGACAATGAGAGCACATGGCAATGGTGAGGTCTGTAGATTTTGACCGTCTTAAAAGTTGTATATTAAAACCAGTAATGCCACATCGAAACTTTGTTAGTGCTCTTCGCAAATAAAGAGAAGGTAACAATCGTAGATAATCTTCCGGCATTACGTTCAGTTTAAAGGTTGAATAAGTGTTCAGATATTTGGAAGTATTCACAGCGGCTGACCACTCTTGATAATATATATCTTTACATCTTTGTTTGAATATATTCATAAACATTTCTTTATTGCCTACATCCTGATTTAACCAAGCATAAGACAAGCCATACTGGAATAAAAACTCTCGTACTGATGAGGTCCAATTAACATCTCCAGAATTATCTAGACGTTTTAACATTAGATAGCATTGTTTTGAGTTACGGCAATCAGGTTGTCTAAGCAACCGTATCCAATACGATATTACTCTTGCTTTGTAATTAATATGTAGTGGGTATCGTCCACATTCAGCCAGGATAGCTTTTGTGGGTGAGCGGTAGCCAACGCCTAAAACAAATTTACAAAAGTTTGAATGGACCTTTTCTATGTTGTGGCGATACACGGTCCCCCACAATTCTGCACCGTACATCAGGATAGGTTGAATTTTTCCGTCAAATATTTTAAAAGCTACATCTGGAAGTATTGATTTATAAGTACAGATAAATTTCTTTATTGGATACAGAGCCTTCTCGGCTTGTTTGGATAATATATCACAAGCTTTGGAAAACATATTTCGACATGACAGAGTTAACCCCAAGTACTTGTAATAGTTGACAGTTTCAAGTTTACGGTTTCCAATATACCATTTTTCATGTTTTGATAGTTTCCCGCCCTTTTTGAACACAACGACCTTAGTCTTGTCAGTATTGATAGAAAGTCCCCATTTCGTACAATACTTTTCGAGAACATCAATTTTCTTTTGTAAATTTATAACACTGTCTCCAAATATTGCAACATCATCGGCAAACAGGAGAATGGAGAGTGCATCAATGGCTTCGTCGATAAATGCGCCACTATAGTTACTATTTACAATATCTTTAACAAGTTCATCAATGTATAAAATAAATAGCACGGGTGATAAGATGCAACCCTGGCGGACTCCCGCCGTAGATGTAAATACCTCAGTCATAGTTTGTTTACTACACCGAACAGCAGATTTTACATTTTTGTACATATTACGAAGTAAGGTGCTTATTTTACCATGTATGCCATTATTTAGGAGAACTGAGAGAAGCTTATTCCTGTCCACAGTGTCGAAGGCTTTTTTGAAGTCGACAAATATGCAATAAAACTTGCCGCGTTTCTTTCTTATATACTTATGAATTATAGCATTTAGAATAAATATTTGGTCCGCTGTGCTATAGTCTTCCCTAAATCCTGCCTGGGACTCTGATATTAGATCCTGTGTAGTAATCCACATCTTGATACGGGACTCGATAATGGACATGAATACTTTGCTTAGAATATCAAGAAGAGCAATTCCCCTATAGTTATTTGGGTCACTTCTACTTCCATTCTTATACAAGGGTACAATCAAACCTATGTTCCAGGATTCTGGGAGATTACCAGTGTTCAAAATTTCATTAAAGAGGCGTTTATAAAATGGCAATAATAATGCACATGATTCTTTGAGAGCTTCTGTGGGAATACCGTCTGCACCAGGGGATTTACCATTTTTAAGATGTTTAATGGAGTTCAGTATTTCTTCGTCAGAGATTTCGTTACCTAATAGGTCATCACAGTTTCTGCATTGATCACAACTACCAACATCGTGACTTTCCAGAAACTCTTTAACATCTTTATCAAATTGTGAATTTTCAGTCTGTTCGGGGTTCAAAAGATCCCTAAAATACTCAAACCATGTATCGGCATTTATGTTTGCAGGTGCAAAGGTAGTGTCACAGTGTATTTTGATTGATTTCCAGAATTCTTTACACATTTTGTTTTTCGCTGCCTTAGCGATATCATCTGCAATATTCTTTTCAAAGGCAGTTTTTTTGTCTTTACACAATTTTTTAAAACATTTCTTCGTTTCTAGGTATTGTGTGCAGTGTTGAGAGTCATTAGTGGTTCTGAAAATGTCAAGAAGTTCATACTTTAAACGCTTGAGGTTTTCACATTGTTTATCAAACCATTTGGGCTGTTGTTTACATTGCTTACGTGTGGTATGTGTAGTGTTATTAGTGCGAGTATCAGAGAGGGCAAAACAATGGTTGAATAAATCCAAAAAGCATGTCAGCGTTGAATTTACATCCTGCTTTATACTGTTATCAAATTTATCTCGAAATGTATCAAGAGCATGCTTCATTATATCAGAAAACCTACCAGTGTAGTCAGCCCTCCACCTGTAGCGTTCTATGTGCTGCGTGTGCGACTGAGTGCATGCTTCACGTGCCACTGGCTGGTCACGTGGTGTCATCATGTCAACTGTTAGCGGTAGATGATCGGAGTGTGTTTTGGTTAGTATTTTGAAGTTCTTGAAACTTTCATAGATATCGGTTGACACCAAACAGTAATCCACTACACTATTCCCCTGACAGCCTATAAATGTAAAATCCCCTTTGTTGTCACATCCCGATCTCCCATTAAGAACATGTATTTTTAGATTTCTGCACATACGCAATAAATGGGTCCCTTGTGTGTTGACAATATCATCTTTGGAGTTTCTAAATATGTCAAACTGGTCGCTATCGTAATCCAGCTCTTCAATTGGTAGATAGTGCACATCATCATTTTCTATAAAACACGTTTGCATTAAGGTAAAATGGATCTTCACATCTGTATTAAAATTCTAAATTATCCGTTTATTTTTCGCAATGTAAGAATGCCTCAAAGATATAACAAATTACATAATATTGGCACTTGGATACGCAGGTATGTGAACAAACTTGCGGTATGCAGTTGTATATGTTAGTCCCTTCGAGTCTTTACATAACGTAACTTGAGATACATGTATATAGTTTGTTATCTACGGACTATGGCTTATTAGCTCTAGATAGTGTTTGTACTGAATCCTATTTATGGGTCAATAAGGTCTCTGTATTCACATAATCTGATCTATAAGAAAATCAAAACTTGGCATTTTCAAGAAGAAAATTCGATGTAATCTCTCTTTATTGGTGTGATCGGATGATGAAAATGTCTCCGCTTCAAAATGCTTGTTTTGAAAATTCCTGATATTATCAGTTAATATTTATAAGAAGTTATATGATATACCTTGTATAGGTAGTACAGTGTGACTCATAGGCGTAAGCACACTTCTTTACTGGGAGGGGGGGGGGGAGATGTCAGGAGAAATGTAGTGCAATATCTTGACAGAAGGCTTTGCTCTTTTAAAACATTTATTCAACGATAGTCATTATTAATACAGTGTCACCTGTTACCTGTTACGGTGGTACGTTACAGTCTTGTGGTTTTCACGAGAGCTCCCGTGACAAATATAGCAATGGCTATCATGTACATCATGCTTAAAATATGGATTCTATCATTAAAGGAATTGAAACCCGTTAATTTTCTTATTCATCCTGAGATAAATATGTCGTCCTCTTAATTATAGTGCTTAAAATTAATTTTAAAAATGTAAAAACATTGGGGGGGGGGGGGGGGGGGGGGCGTGTTGATTGTTTAGGCTTTGTGGATAGGTTCAGAAAAAAACTCAAAGAGAAAACTTTGTTGACTGGTTGACTGGAAAAACGACTAAAGACTTATTCTAAAAAAAGTATGTATGTGAAGCAATGGTTAGCAAGAAATGAAAATCCCATGAGTAGCAATCTTGATAAAAATAATACCATGGATAAAAAGAATAAAAAACTCAGATTTAGAAAACAAGGAAACTGCAACATAGAAATGCGCATTGCGACACAGACAGCTTTACACAGGGACGAGCATGGCCAGAAATAGCTTTTAAGGACATAAACATGCCTATATATAGAACCTACCCTACTACTAGATAAAAGAAAAGGGATATAACAACCAAACCACCTCATGCTGAAAGTAAGGTTTCGCATCCAAATTAATTTTCTGAAGTAGAAATAAATTCAAGTTATAGTGGAAGTCTATAAATTCATAGAAGTGGATAAAAAGCCGATGATTGTGATATTGATTTTATTTTTCAATATAATCTCCCTGGACCTCTTATCCACTTTGCCCCTTTGTCTTTGAGATTGTCTATGCCTTTGCGGTAGAAATCTTCTAAATGGACACTCAGCCTCATCTCAGTAACTACCTTGAGTACATTATCATCGCCAAATCTTGTACCACGCATGTGTGATTTCAAATTGCGAAACAGAAGTCGCTTGGGGTCAGATGGTTGCTCAAAGCCACATCGTTTAATAAGTGCAGCCACTCTTGTTCACACTTGTGCAGTACAGAATTGTCATGAAGATTCAAGGTTTTTATTTCTCAATACCCACCGACGGTGGTACATGATTATACTGTAATTACTAAATAAACACATACAGATATACATACACCAAGATGGCATTTAAAGTATGCAGATAAGATGACAACATTAGAAATATTATACAAACATTTATATAGCTATCATACAATTTTGTAAGTTTAAGGTCATACAAACGTTACTTATGTGCAATGTGAAGCGTGACTCCAGCAATCAACATGCCGCTCTGGTTACAGGTTACAATGAGCTCAGCGTCTCAGGCATTAACCAATCAATGAAACTTTATCGCTTACTATTGATTTCAACTGTTACGTTTTGTGTGTGGTAAAAAGGCTTTCTCTACCGCGTGTCATCAATCAAAGCTCGTTCTCTAGTTCTCTAGAGTCGATGTATACTATTGTTGAGGTTTTTGACAAAAGTAAGAACATATACGAGAACCTTTACGATTAAAATAAAAGCAGATAATTATAGAATCAGTTTGAATTTTCTGAACACAACCTGAGGTATTAGTCACGAGTATTTGAGAACTTCGGCAATATGGCGTGTGTCAGTTCGAAGACTATTGAAGTATCAGGTGATATATATAACTACATTTCAAACATTGTATTGAGATGGTCTGTTAAGATGGATTTTGTTCAAATTACAACTGTTCAATTTTATAATGTTATAATCCCAATATCTGAATTCATCAAATAACTAAGCAATATCTGTTAACTTACCAGAACGCGTTGACACAAAATTTAACAAACTACGCAGTAAGAAAGTGAAGCCTACTTTCTGTTTGAACGTTTACGTAATACTGATGGATTTAAAAAAAGATATTAACCCAAAATGCAGACCGGTCGGTCATATTGGAATACATTGTTTACCGAAAGTAATTTTTTACGAAATCATTGATCAGTGCTTACGTGACATTTCCTTGTTTTTCATTGAAAAGAAACACATAACCGGTTCTGGTACATTGGATGAATAACTCGAAATAACTAGATACATAAAGTGTTAAAGATGCTTACATATTATACACTGGCTTTTTTTAAACGCACTAGTGCACACCAATATTTCGTTAACACAACGAATGCACAGATACTGCATATCTCTCGATATTATTCAAGATCCTCACTCAAGTAATCTACCTCGTAAGTTATTTAACAAATATTTACGTTTTCAGGTAGTAAAGTTGATTTTTAAAGACCGGATGTATTTAATGTTACGTTACAAATATCCGCATGAACTACGATATCGGAAATACTAAGATTTTGATTATAACCAAAAAAGCGGAAACGGCAGCCGCTTTGGTCAATCTAATAACAATGCTAATGCTGTGTTATTAAATCCGTTTATGTACAACATTGCTTTCATAAAACATAATTCATTATTTGTTCTCAGTTCAGACTTAAGGTAAATTCAACAGCTGCACATAATGATAGTTCAGCCGCTTGCAACTGTCTATAATTTATCCGTTTTGTGCACAGCTAACCTTATATTTGTTATATGTCCAAGCCGACAGCGGCTGTCTAAATTTTTTCATTGTTGATTGCAGGTAAATTGTAAAGAATTTTAAGTATTTCATTGCATCGATAGAAAGCTTGAGTGAATGCATTAGTCCTCTTAAAGTCATTGTCTCATTTTTGCAAGGCAAATTGTAATGCATGCCGGACAAATAGTTCACCACTCACAGAAATCTTTCCCCTGACGTTTGCAACAATTTTCAGAACTCTGCAGGCATTCTAGCCCTCAATAATTAAGTTCAAACTACCCTACCCTACCCAAATATTACGTGTTTTGCGAGCGTTAGTCCTTACCACGTCATTTCGCCAAGGCCGTGACGAAGAACACATAAAATTTCCCAGCTGAATATCCAATTTAAAGAGCTAATAGCTTACCCTTTTTCAAATACTGAAATAACAAAAAGGTGGTTAACTCAATGAAGAATGCGTCTGTCATAAATATCGGCGCTACAATTACTAGATTTCCGGTGTTTCGCACTCGCGATGGGATTGGACTTGATTCGATACCTCATCGGTCTGAAACGGCTTACGCCAATAAGCTACTTCATCCAAAATTGTAAAACGGGCATAAAAATGAAAATCTTTGCAAATGCGACAGGAAATATTTGTGTTAGTGATCAGATTTTGTTCGTGAAGAATAATTAGTTCAGTTTAGTTGCCTTACAAAAATGAGACTATGACTTTAAACCTTAATATAGCAAATTTAAACCGTAAAAGCGTGCACTAGTGCCTTTAACAAGCGGTTATATTGGAATTCTTACACTCACTGAACTATTTTGGAGACAACATTTTCATAATTTTCGAAGCCAGCCACATACGGAATTTCTCAAAAGCAGGTACAGTGATATTCAAAACCAAGATACGCTATTTTCAATAAAATTGATAACTTATTGTAGAATCAATCTAAATCAAATCTTAATACATCATCCCTTATGATATATTTTCCCGAAAGTTCATGAACGTTATAGATCAATTGGCATTTTAACAAAGGGAAAATAGAAAAATACAATTCATTGACTTCGGAAAATGCAAATATGGGGTGCTTATCTAGCCAAGAAAGATATTAATATTGCCAAAAGGGAGAAACTAAGCTTGTCAATCACCACAAGATTCCCATTCGTCATGCTGTAAGTTGGTCATCAAATAATGATCGTCACCCTCCAACATTGGATGGGTCCTATGATGACAGAGCACAATATTAATGAATTACCGAAACTGAAAATTACAGGGAATAAAAACATTGTTACCATAATACTTGGCAATAATGTAAAAGAAACGTCATGGGAAAGACCGTCCAAGTAATGCATGAATATACATGAATTTGAGCAAAATATCAGCCTTTGATACCCAAAAACAACTGTCTTGGGCAACTCGAATGTACAAATATTTTTTTAAATATGATAATAATAACCTGAAAGCCATCTCACTCAAAACAGAGCAAAATGGACTGAAACCAAATTTCACTTACATTAAGTATGATAAAATATGATTAAAAAATACAATATTGATAGATAAGTGTACGCATATACAAAAATCATTCTTTGACGTCATGTTATTTCGTGATAAATGTGGTGATTGCACGTAACCATCCTTGGCTAAAAATTAAATTTTTGCCTAATTTCGCCCAGTTTCATTGGTAAAGTCAAATTAACGGCAAAGCACAAACAGCTTAAATTGATATTTGTGAGAATGTGCCGTATTACAACTCATTGTAACTTTTTTTGGTAGATATCGTCAAAAATAGTTCGTCTCGAGCTCCATAAGGAGGAAAGTCCATCAAACTCATTAAAACTTTTGGTGTTGATTTTCTCCAAAATAGTATAAGTGATGTACTACTGAGCTTTATTTGGAGCAAAGTCCATCAATCACAACTGATTAAATCTTTTTTGTAGTATTTCTCCAAAAATAGTTCAAGCGATGTACTATTGAGCTTTTTTTGAAGCAAAGTCCATAAAATCACAACTGATTAAAAAATTTTGGTAGTTTTTCTCCAAAAATAGTTCAAGTAATGTACTATTGAGCTCTTTTAGCAGAAACTTCAATCAAATCAGGATGACTCATAACCTTAATGTAGATATCTCTAAACATAGTTCAAGGATGTACTATTGAGCCTTTTTTGAAGCAAAGTCCATCAAATCACAACGGATTAAATCTTGTTTTGTAGTTTTTCTCCAAAAATAATTCAAGTAATCTACCATTGAACTCTATTTGGAGCAAAGTCCATCAAATCACAACTAATTAAATCTTTTTTGTAAGTTTTTCTCCAAATATAGTTCAAGTGATGTACCATTGAGCTTTATTTGAAGAGAAGTCCATCAAATCAGAACTGATTAAAATGGTTTTTTTTGTAGTTTTTCTCCAAAAATAGTTCAAGTGATGGACTATTGAGCTCTTTTATCATGACCTTAATGTAGATATCTCTAAAATAATTCCAGCGGTGAACCGTCGAGCTTTCTGAAGGAGGAAAGTTCATCTGTTGGTCCCGGTAGCTTCAATGATGGCTCGATAGACTAAATAGTTTTATGGACTCGACTATTTTGTGGAATTTAAATCGAAGTGATGATTCTTGTTTGTATATACATGAATATGTTAAATACATCATTAAAACAACCGATCTCAAACAGAATGCTTACATGCCATTTTCATGAAGTTTATAGTATAAATACACGAGAGTGCCTTGCAAAAAATACCGAAATCAAATTGTCCCTTCAAATCCCCATACAGCTAGACATGTAAATCTGTACAGATCCATCCATTCAAAGTCGATGGTGTAGCTACACTGAGTGTTCCACCCAGCAAGATGTTAAAGTCATTTCCATGGCTCTTCCATTCTAAACGGCAATGGTATTGTTTCCCTTTATTGGTAGGACAACCAGCAAGACTGTGAAGTCTTCAATAACCCATCGATCTAAAAGGGCGATGGTAAAGTATCCATAGAATGGTCCATACACCAAGATGTTTATGATCCATGTTGCTAGTAAGGTGAATGCTTGTCCTTATTCTCACTGGACCCTCCTGCTAGCCACCATATTGTCGCAAAGGTAGCTGTGATAGCTCCCCCAACAGCAAATCCTGTCAGGTAACTGTTCACCTGTATGGAGAGAAATACTTTTAAGTTCTGTGAAGGATAGAGTTTAAACAAAGATTAGATACCGTCGTTCCCCTAAGGAACTTTTATGCAAGAAGTAAGTAATTTGGTGTCTTAGGCAAAGTATATTCAATTCAAACACCTTAAAATAGTTTTTGCAAAGGTTTAATAAGCTACAGTTGCTTCGCCAAAATAGGCTCTTTGATAACCTGATGATACTTGGGGAAGAGGTTATATAGCTACAGTTCTGCTATTACTCTATCAAAATTTAAAAAAAATAAGAATTCAGTTTGGCGACAATAAGATATATAATAATTAGAGTAATTCATACACATACTGTGACCTGGTTTGTCATGCTGTTCTGTCCCCAATTTTCAAAAGAAAGTGTTAGTTTAAATCGGTGGTCCGTTTTACGATTAACCAAACAAAATCGTGACGAAGATCTCTTTATTTCACAAAGAAATGTCACACGTTAGCAGCAACCAGAATAAAAGTGTCCATCGGCCATTAATTTGGTTCATTTAAATTCAGATGACAGCTGATTTTTTTATCAATATCTTTACAATTTGCTCAGCATCAACATAATCATATTGTTGCTTAATCATATATCAAAGTAGTCTGAAGCTGTTTCATAATTTCTTCTTGTAGAACTGTTCTCTACTGCAAAGAAAGTTTCCGAGCCCCTAGCGGATTCAAACCACAGACCTCTAGATTCGAAGCCGAACTTTGTAACAATTGTGCTATCCCCCAAAATAACTCAAAATACATTCCTAAATACAAAAAACAAAAGCACTGCATGCATAAGAATTGGTAAACACATATGATATTCACGGCATCAATTAACTAATTTGTAAATCATCGAATCACTTATCCTTACTCACCACCTGTCATTAAAGGTACTATAGCACGTTTTCTTGACAATAAAAAGTTTCTTTGAAGGAGCACAACAACTTCAATTACGTTATGCGTGTCCATTTACTTAGAATACACAAAATACTTACAGATGCAAAATTAAAGCTAATTGGGGTAAACTTAAAGAAATAAAAAAAACGTGCTACATGCCTTTGATATGTAAGGGATACGGAAGATGCAATTAAATCTTAACGCATAAAAACACCTCAATATTAGTCATAATGGAATTGAATTTGACTTGATATCATAGATTCGTAACTCAATGATCTATCTTCAGCAATATGAGTATATTAAGGGTATATGTACCTGATCGCTCCTCTCAACATCGTATCTGCACCAAGTCGCAAAGTGTTCACAGTTGCTGAAGATAAGGTTGTAGCCTACGCGACCAAGCTTGGAGAACGCCCTTTGAACGATATCCGTGGGTTTGTGTGCTCTGAAATTCACAATGAATTCAAGAACGTTTAAGTCAGAAACTTTTCTATTTATCGTAAATATTTAACACAGATTGCCCAAGATCAAACTCTTGGCTCTTGCAAAAATTTAAACAAAGTTTCTTGACACTATAAATGTTCAAATCAAGCCTAAACAATTGTCCCAATTAAGCCTTAAAAATAGTGAAAACATCAGAAATATTGGCCCCCCCCCCCCCCCCCCCCCCCCCCCCAACCCCCCCTCCCAAAGTTGGCCCTCTAAACAAGGCTTTTAATTTATCATAAGCAGCTTCGTGTTAAAGAATTAGTTAAAGGTTGACCTTAGTAGAGTATGCGTCTTGAAAAAAGAACAAAGCCCTTCTTGCAGTGTTAACCTCATTTCCACCCCGGACATTGCATATGGGAAGCTGTTAGATCAACCTTTAACAAACCAATCTAATTGAAACTAAAATTAAATTGTGAGATGTATCATTTGGTGAATTTTCGGGGTTTGTTTACTTTTCCTGTCACAGATTATCTTTTCAAAATGATGACCTTTGTCCCTCGTCTCAACGATAGAAATTTATAGTCACTTATCATTTGCAAATATCATGACATAAAGTATAGTGCCTCAATTCACTAAAGCACCAACCAGCAAAACTGAGGTTCGGGGTTTGATTCCTAGATTTTATAAATATATAATCTTCGTTCTCTTATTATGCTGTTCGCGTCTTAGGTTAAATCATTCCGTATTTGTCAAATAAACTCACTTTAATTTCTTGTGCTCTTTGTTGTTTTTGTGAACTTTGTGGTTGCCCACAACGTCCCAGAACTTGTCAATACGCACGACAGCTTTGTCGAATTTCATCCCGCTGATGGTGAAGACGTGTTTCCCCTGTACGTTCCCCAACCCGTCGTCTTCCTCCCCCGCCAGGTGAATCACTTCTCCGTTGCCTGCACGTAGAGACGAGAAATAATTTTATTTTTTTTTAAATTAAAAAAAAGGAATAAATAAATGAATATTTGAAAGAGGGAATGAAAGAATGAATGAATGAATAAATGGATGATTAATTGATTGATTGATTGAAGCAACCGACCGAACCAATAAACAATCAGCGATCAATCGAATACTCAATCAATCGACCCTCAAAAATTGATTAAACACTCAATCGATCGGGATACTTTTTATCCATAGTGTATCAAATTGGTACTGCGTTGTAGAAACAGAAACAACCCAACAACGACGATCAATGAGATCTGACTCAGTTTTATTCCCATGTTATCAATTTATTTAGTTGTCCAAACTCAATTTTTTTAAGACGAAATGAAAATTGAAAATCATTAAAAAAAACTAATAATTGATGAGAATATTTAGATATACGATGATAGAGAACGTACCAATAAAGACGGCCCAATGTGAGTACAGCCCACGTTTGAACTCAACAAGGTCTCCCACTTCGAGGTCGAGGTACACAGCTTTATTATGTTTTTGTATCTCTAAAGCTGACATCGTGGATTAGAATTGATGTATTCTGCAAGAAATGGTATAAATATTACTGCTAAAATAAACTGCATTTCGTTTTTTAATGTATTTTTTTGCTATAAGCATTAAATGGTGAATTTGTTAAGCTTCCTTCAGGCAGAAGATATGTACATGTATTACCCTGTTTTAAAACTAATAGAGGTAAAAAGTACATTCATTCATTTTAGAGTTCGTCTTAACGATCTTTAAAGTAATAGAACGCATGTGTTTATGTATTCTATGTAATCTGTGTCGCCTTTCCTGTTTGTTAACCAGAACTGAAACTATTATTATTACTATTATTATTATTATTATTATTATTATTATTATTATTATTATTATTATTATTATTATTATTATTATTATTCGATTTCAAGACAAACATTTTAAGTTGAAGGCACAACAGATATTTAGAAAGAGAGAAGGTAATAAAAAAATATAAAAGATTGCTACTGGATACATTTTTGATAACATTAAACTAAATGTGTACACGTATGAAAAATTATTCCTAAGGTCAATTACTGTATTTACAGAAAATATTTCAAACCTTAGGGTGTGAATTTCTGATTTTGGGACTTTCGCTGAGTCATCGCTTATAACAGCAAAATATCAGTTGATAGAACTTTATATCGCTTCTCTTTCTTTCATTATTTTTGGCTATTTGTTAGAACATTTGAATTTTCTAAGTATTATTTTCACTTAATAATCTCTTACCAGGTTGAGTATGACGTCAGAGATAAGAAAAGAAACATATGATAACCAACCAGTTTTCGCTAACAATAAACAGAGCATAACGAGCTGTAAAAGAAACTTTATACAACTCTTATATTGACAACTGTAATTTTGATACGTAAATTAACAGCAACAGCTAATTATTTTTACAACACTAACACAATATATAATCATTAATATCATTAATCTTCGCATTGCATAGTTTTGAGGATGTCGTCTGAAGGTTTGAAACAAATACGATCCAAAACCCATATTTGAGTGATGTGGTTGAGATGTGTCCTAACTGCCCTCCTGGCTTTTTAAGATAAGTCTCCAAAATGACGTTTGACTATTTGACGCGCGCAACTGTCCGGTTTTGGATCATAATTAATCATAAAGAACCCAATAAGCTTTATATATAAATATATCATTGATTAAGTTTGGCATATATATGACACCAACAACTCACGGAGTGGCTCTTTAAACTGTCTATGTTGTATATTCATAGATATACTAGTAACTCATTAGTATGTGTGCTCCAGCAAATCAGGCTATTAAATTCATCAGCTTTTACAGATTAACAAAATACCCAATGCATGCACATATGCATGTGAATAAAGCATCCTCAGAATATCTGAATAAGAATTCAATTTTGTTGAATACGTAAAACTTAATCAACAGCAAATAGATTGCAGCTGAATTCGAAGGCAAGCGTGGTTACGTTTCAATAGAAGAAAGAATCGTATACTACAGCTGCATACCGAAAGTTACTACTGTGATAATTATAATAAATAATTATAGCTTTCTTATACCGCGCATATATCCATGACAAAGCATGCTCAAAGCGCCATGAGTATTATTACCCTGGACCGTATAGGTCCGTACTTCCCCCTTGTTGAGGTGTCCATTTGTACAGTTGGGTGAACTGAGTGCAAAGTGGATGAAGTGTCTGGCCCAGGGACACAACACAGGATGAGACCCAAGTCACACATTTTTTGTGTCTCCACCGGGATTCGAACCCGGGTCTCTGGCGTGAGAGGCAAGCAAGCTAACCACTACACCACTGTGCTCCTGATATCATGTAAATTTTGGTTTAGTTTTGACGTCAATGAAATAACTTCAGCCGAACTGACAAAGGATCTCCCATTGTCCATTGGTAAACTCACCATTCTTTAACTACACTAAGGATTGTCTGGTCTCTCCTTAAAAAATTCGAATTTTAGCATGATTAAATAGACAGAAGACGTCATATTCCTGAAATTCTGATTTCAAATTAAAAATTCAATATCGATCCCTTGGAGAGAAAAATCAGTCACACGACTTAAAGCAAAGTAACACATAAGACTCGTGTTTAAAGCTGTTGATCACTCATACAGGATTTTGCAGAGGTAAATATAAATTAGTGTTTTCGAAATGTTGACTGCAGATCACGTCACTGACATTCCACCTGTCGTCAATGTTGCGGTTTATTGTTAGGAATGATCTACGTTTGCATTAAGGTAAAATGGATCTTCACATCTGTATTAAAATTCTAAATTATCCGTTTATTTTTCGCAATGTAAGAATGCCTCAAAGATATAACAAATTACATAATATTGGCACTTGGATACGCAGGTATGTGAACAAACTTGCGGTATACAGTTGTATATGTTAGTCCCTTCGAGTCTTTACATAACATAACTTGAGATACATGTATATAGTTTATTATCTACGGACTATGGCTTATAAGCTCTAGATAGTGTTTGTACTGAATCCTATTTATGGGTCAATAAGGTCTCTGTATTCACATAATCTGATCTATAAGAAAATCAAAACTTGGCATTTTCAAGAAGAAAATTCGATGTAATCTCTCTTTATTGGTGTGATCGGATGATGAAAATGTCTCCGCTTCAAAATGCTTGTTTTAAAACTTCCTGATATTATCAGTTAATATTTATAAGAAGTTATATGATATACCTTGTGTAGGTAGTACAGTGTGACGCATAGGCGTAAGATCACTTCAAAACTGGGGGGGGGGGGGGGGGGGGGGTGTCGGGAGAAATGTAGTGCAGTATCTTGACAGGAGGCTTTGCTCTTTTAAAACATTTAATCAACGATAGTCATTATTAATACAGTGTCACCTGTTACCTGTTACGGTGGTACGTTACAGTCTTATGGTTTTCACGAGAGCTCCCGTGACAAATATAGCAATGGCTATCATGTACATCATGCTTAAAATATGGATTCTATCATTAAAGGAATTGAAACCCGTTAATTTTCTTATTCAGCCTGAGATAAACATGTCGTCCTCTTAATTATAGTGCTTAAAATTAATTTTAAAAATGTAAAAACATTGGGGGGGGGGGGGGGGGGGGGGGGCGTGTTGATTGTTTAGGCTTTGGGGATAGGTTCAGAAAAAAACTCAAAGAGAAAACTTTGTTGACTGGTTGACTGGAAAAACGACTAAAGACTTATTCTAAAAAAGTATGTATGTGAAGCAATGGTTAGCAAGAAATGAAAATCCCATGAGTAGCAATCTTGATAAAAAAATACCATGGATAAAAAGAATAACAAACTCAGATTTAGAAAACAAGGAAACTGCAACATAGAAATGCGCATTGCGACATAGACAGCTTTACACAGGGACGAGCATGGCCAGAAATAGCTTTAGAGGACATAAACATGCCGATATAGAGAACCTACCCTACTACTAGATAAAAGAAAAGGGATATAACAACCAAACCACCTCATGCTGAAAGTAAGGTTTCGCATCCAAATTAATTTTCTGAAGTAGAAATAAATTCAAGTTATAGTGGAAGTCTATAAATTCATAGAAGTGGATAAAATCAGAAGCCGATGATTGTGATACTGATTTTATTTTTCAATATAATCTCCCTGGACCTCTTATCCACTTTGCCCCTTTGTCTTTGAGATTGTCTATGCCTTTGCGGTAGAAGTCTTCTAAATGGCCACTCAGCCTCATCTCAGTAACTACCTTGAGTACATTATCATCGCCAAATCTTGTACCACGCATGTGTGATTTCAAATTGCGAAACAGAAGTCGCTTGGGGTCAAAGCCACTCTTGTTCACACTTGTGCTGTACAGAATTGTCATGAAGATTCAAGGTTTTTATTTCTCAATACCCACCGACGGTGGTACATGATTATACTGTAATTACTAAATAAACACATACAGATATACATACACCAAGATGGCATTTAAAGTATGCAGATAAGATGACAACATTAGAAATATTATACAAATATTTATATAGCTATCATACAATTTTGTAAGTTTAAGGTCATACAAACGTTACTTATGTGCAATGTGAAGCGTGACTCCAGCAATCAACTTGCCGCTCTGGTTACAGGTTACAATGAGCTCAGCGCCTCAGGCATTAACCAATCAATGAAACTTTATCAATCAATGTTTACTTCCTCAAAAACCACCCACGGTGGTACAAGAGAATATACAAACATACAGTATATTATGTAAACAGACAAGAATGGTGATATAAACAACACAGCTTACTTCAATTTTTCATAGACAATACATAAATATTTTGATAGATTTTTCATTTCTGACAGTTTTTTTGTGCATAATAAGCTTTTATACTTATACATATTTGGCCATTTGTGATAAAATTCATTAACATAAAGACGTCGTTCTCTTTCAAAGGCTTTACATTTGAATAAATAATGTATTTCATCTGCAACAGCTGGAGAATCGCACAGAGGGCATGTTCTATCCTCACGGGGTAGACCACGCCATCTGCCGGTTTCTACTGGAAAATTATGATTACTTGTTCTTAATCATATAAGTGGGATATATACTGATTTTTGTAATAGTAAATATTGTTCGAAAGAAGGGGTATCTTTGAATAGGGTATAATATATTCCTTTAGAGCTATTGAGAACAGAACTTCGCCAGGATTGATGAAAATGATCTCTTAATATTATTTCAACTTGTAATGAGACCCATTTAGGAGAATAATTGTATGGGTTTCTAAACACATCACTCAGTCCGCATGTATTCAGTATATGCTCAACATTTTTAAGCCAACCATTTTCCTCACCGTTATTAATTTTATCATACATCAAATGTTCCATGATGGTTTTAGATATTTTACAGGTTTCAGTAGTAAGAGTGTTGTGCCAAAACGTAATAGTCCTCTTCGCTATTTTTATACTCAGTGTTTCTCTGCCTAGCTCGCCGTAAACAAAGAAATTTGCTGTAGAATGTCTTAAGCCAGTTGACAGTTTTAGAAATTTAAGGTGAAGTTTTTCAATAATTTCAATATTTTCGTAGCCCCAAAGTTCACAGCCATATAATAATATAGGTGCAATCATGACATCAACTGCTTTAAAGAGAGTGTCTAACGGTAAGTGATTATTCTTTGCTCTACGTAGGAGACAAAACATAGCTTTAGATGCATTATGCGTCAACTGTTTAATGGCAAAATTTAATTTTCTGTTACGGTGTACGGATATACCAAGGTAAGTATAAAAATCTTGGAAACCAATTTCTTGATCACCTAATACAAAGCGTGTTTTATACTTATTAACAGGACCACCTCCGAATACTATTACCTTGGTTTTTGAAATATTTACTTCCAACTTCCAGCGTTTACAGTATTCGTTAAATGCATCTAATGAGTGCTGCATAGAAACGGGATCATCCCCAAATAAAACAGTGTTATCTGCTTATAGCAATACTAGAACCTGTAACATGAAACTCATTTCATCATAATTACAATCAATTTGAGCTCCTTTGGAGCCTGAAAAGGTGCAACTCTAGATCATTCACAAATAATGAAAATAATGGAGGTGATAAATTTTCACCTTGTCTGACACCAGAGTAACATGGAAAATATTCTGATTGTATATTGTTAACTGTAATGCAGGACTTAATATTCTTATATATGTTTTCGACAACAGAAAGACATTTACCTTTTATTCCATAACTCCGTAACTTATGCCACATTCCAATTCGCCACACATTATCAAACGCTTTAGAGAAGTCAATAAAAGTACAATACAGTTTTTTCTTCGCTGATTTAAAAAGTTGAATAAGCATGTTCATAACAAAAAGATTGTCTATTGTGGAAAATCCTTTTCTAAAACCTGATTGTGACGGGGATATTATGTTATTGGTGTCTGTGAATTTCGTCAAACGGTCATTTAAAATACTTGTAAATAGTTTTCCAAAGCAACTAAGTAATGTTATAGGTCGGTAGTTATTCGGATCGTTATTATCTCCATTTTTCTTGTAAATAGGCTTAATGATACCACACACCCATGAGTCGGGGACATGACCTGTATCTAGAACAAGGTTGAACAGCCTCACATAAACATGACCAAGCTTTTCAAAAGATTCGATTCGCTTACTATTGATTTCAACTGTTACGTTTTGGGTGTGGTAAAATGGCTTTCTCTACCGCGTGTCATCAATCAAAGCTCGTTCTCTAGTTCTCTAGAATCGATGTATACTATTGTGGAGGTTTTTGACAAAAGTAAGGACATATACGAGAACATTTACGATTAAAATGAAAGCAGATACAGAATCAGTTTGAATTTTCTGAACACAACCTGAGGTCATGTCCAAGAATCAGGGACATTCAGAGCCGACGCAGTGTGTGAAGCGCTCGAACCAGTGAACCGTGAAATGGTGATGCTTTCTGTAGGACCAGTTTTTTAGAGCCATGTATCTGCTTTACCATTCATATGATAAACCGTGCCAGCATCAATTGTGAAAGAGCATTCAATTACCAATAAGAAGATATTTTTTACATATTTTTACTGCAAATACCCATGGTGCCATTTAAAATACAAAACACCTATGTCAGCTCTGTACAACGCCATGCTATTTCAGAGAAATATGCGCTTTTCACCACTTTTAAACTTGATTTGTGACAAAACTATAACGTTGTGCATGCGTGCCAGCATTGATTTCTAATATACATATATTGATGGACAGTAAAATCTAAAAACATTTAATTTCAATAGATGCACCATGGTGCGCTTTCCAGTCAAATATTGGTACAGAAAAATTAACTAAAATTCTTAGAAACAAGGCGAGTTGCTCCCCTTTACTTAGCTGGGACTTCAAGCGGGTTTGCTGGCCAGCTTAAGGTTTAGAGCTTTTGGTTGATTATGCTTGGTCTTACGTTTAGCAATTAATATTTTTTGGAAAATATAATACTTATTGAACATAAATTAACATTTTGCAATATATTTGTAAAATGAAAAAACGATAGTTACTAATGAAATATTTTCATTATGATTTTACAAAAACTTACATGTTAGGGCGTCAATTGTTCTCAGAACAAATGTGATATTATCTACATATCTATCTAGAATGTTTTCATTTGTTGTTGACCAAATTTTGGTTTTATCTTGAATTCATCTTTTGTCTCACGTTTTTTTTATAATACACCAAAAGGAAGATAATGTGGAGGAATGTGTTTAATCATGGTTAATATGCGTGTTAGAAACGTACTTAATTAATGATATGAACAATAAGGAACCAAGGGGTTATATTTTACACCAAGCTTTACAATCAAAACGTTGATCAGCAGCATACTAAGAAGTTATCAAAATCTATGAGCACGTGCAAAAATGAAATATTACTAAGCGGATGTTAAATTTTCATATTCAGAAGATAAAAATTAAGTGCTCTGGAAATTTAAGAAATACTTATTGGGTGCACTTTCGTATATTTGCTACAATCGAGCCTTCACGATAACATTAGTTGGCGAATCTTATTACGTCACATCCGGTTATATCATTTGCTACATTCTCAAACTGATGATATCTTGTAATTTAAGACCCTACTGTTCAGTGGAGCACACTCTTCAAAGCAATTGACAGTAGGGGGCAACTGTGGGTGGCGGTTTTTAAAATGCTTACATAATGATTACGACCACATGTACTTGCTCGGTACTAACTATCGAATAAAGTTTACTGAGTCAGATAGGATTCGCAGTCATCTTTTTTACAATGTAGGTTAATGACGACAATGATATATGGATATACAACTTCTTGATTTCACAGTGGCGACGTTTCGGTATAGATCCTTAAACTATTTCGCCACAGTGAAATAAAGAAGTTGTATATCCATATAACATTGTCGTCCTTATACTATAAACTTCTAGAATGCCACTGAAACAATTCAATAATGAGGTTAATGAATCCCTTGTATTGTAAAAATTAAAAACCAATGTTTAAGTCATGCTCGGTGTTGCTAATACTTAATACTTAAAAAACCTCTATATCTACGTAATCCTCAATCTTGATTTAATTACAGATTTTTTGCATATCAAAATATTATCTCGTTTTAACTGATGCAAAACTCGAATTGTAATTTATCGAGTTCACTTAACTTTTCCAGAGTTTATTTTACCGTGCCTACGCAAAGGACGCTAAGAGGAGGTTGATACACGACATGAGCTTTTTTTGAAACAATTTAATCCAGGTCGGATATATATTGCATCTTTTCAATAAAGTGAATAAATGAACAAACTTTAGATTTTATAACAAACTTCTACGGATGAGTAAGTATTGTAGACTATAGTTGCTACCATCAATCCTGAATGGAATCAAATTTTAACAGTGAATTTAATATGAACATCACAAGGAAAGAAATTTTTCAGTGTTGGCCTAGTTCAATTGACATAATATAAGATGATACTCATTTGACCTCAACCTAAATATCACAAGTGTTTAGTCCCTCATATCCAATCAGTCACCGCAAATCTGTCTTGGCAAAATTTTAATGTATGTAATATTTGTTTAGAATTGATGGTGCCCCGCTTTAAACATTTAACACTATACTTGGATTATTTGGTAAATGAAGACCTAGACTGTATTATAGGCTCCAATATTCTACAGCCATGGACAGGACTACCAGCACTTCTCGCCCTTCTACAGTCTGCCATCCATACTTAAGTGGAAAACAAAAAAGTAATCGTCTTGTGTCCAGAAAATGTTTGCAAGATTAGTTGCCTCAGTCTGAAATGAAATAAAGTATTGTTGGGTACTTATCCTTTTGAAAGGCAAGTCTAAATTTAAGATTAAAGTCTTCTATTATCCCGGTTGGCTCCTAACTAAATGGAATTTAAAGTTCAATTTCTGATTAAGTCTATTGATACCAAAATTTGAAATGACGAAAGCTTCTCTTTTTAATATGTATAGACATTACCAAATGAGTTTGGCTTTGCCTTTAAAAAATTTGTTTTCTGATTTGCTAAAGGACAAAGAAAAGATTAGAACTACACTGTATTCCAATTCATGATCCTTGAGATTTCTTTCTTGCAATTAATTAATAAACATTAATCAGGGAGTCGAGCGATCCTCAGTTATTTTGTGAAAATACCAAATGTAGGTCAAAACATAGACTTTCTTTAATACAGCAAATAGAAGACCTTAAGCACTGTGATAAAGGGATTACCACATAATTAGGAAACTCAAAACAGTCAATGAGGCAAGGGTGAGAGAATTGCTGACAGGTGCTCTCCGCCTGGTCCACGGTTGGGGAGGGTCAGTATCGAACATGAGGGGCAATAAATTGTCCTGTCATTTAAAGCGTTTATCTGACGACTCTAAGTAGAAATGTTACTGTATGAAATGTACTGAATGATGTTGTCCCAATGCAGATATTATTAGTCTCTAGAAATCTCATTTCTCCAAAGTGTATTTATCTTTGTATTTTTAATTCATTAATCATTGTTATCTGTAAGTTATTTTTTTTCGACTTTTGTCGTATAAATACTGAAAAATGCTCTTTAATGTCCTTGTTTCTTCTTATTATTTTAGGAAGCAACGCTCCCTTGAGCTGGTAACTGATTGTTAAACATAACACTGACTTTATATCGAGGCATTACATTAAACATCAAAGCTGCTGTTTCTAGCAAACATTATCTTCAAATAAAAAGCAATAAATGCGACAGTCGCGTTTACCAAAGTTGACGTTTCAAGCAAATTTAAAAGACGAATATTACAGTTATTCCGATGTCATATAAAATGCATATATAAGAATTCGAAATATAACAATATTATAGGTAGATATTTTCTTAATTGATAAAAGCCAAAAAAATTTACACGATCAAATTGGTTATATATCTTAAAAAATAAATTCAAAGGGTTAAAACCAATAGATTAATATGAGATTTTAGTTGTTGCAGATAAACGATACTACACGACAACTAGAATGTGAGTAATAAATGTCACAGACCTACTATATAAATGTATTTTCTTAATCAAATAGAATCGAAACATTTAAAACACAATACTTAAAAGGGATTATAATCAAAGATTTATGTTTTTAAATTTAAAAACGTTAACAATCGCGATCATTAATTGTTGTTTTTTATACAATGTATGTGAAACGTCTTGGTAATTAAAATCTCAGGGCGGCGCGAGATACCAAGCAGAGTTATGTTCCCTTGAAGTGTGTGATACCAAGAGATTTTAAATGCTTTTACTCTTCAAGTACTTTGAAATTACCTCCCCTGCGAATGTCCCTAATTCTTGGGTATGATTAGCCAGGAAAATTTGAGAACTTCGGCAATATGGCGTGTGTCAGTTCGAAGACGAGTGAAGTATCACGTGATATATATAACTACATTTCAAACATTGTATTGAAATGGTGTTTTAAAATGGATTTTGTTCAGATTACTACTGTTCAATTTTATAATGTTATAATCCCAATATCTGAATTCATCAAATAACTAAGCAATAACTGTTAACTTACCAGAACGCGTTGACACAAAATTTAACAAACTACGCAGTAAGAAAGTGAAGCCTACTTTCTGTTTGAACGTTTACGTAATACTGATGGATTTAAAAAAAGATATTAACCCAAAATGCAGACCGGTCGGTCATATTGGAATGCATTGTTTACCGAAAGTATTTTTTTACGAAAGCATTGTTCAGTGCTTACGTGATATTTCCTTATTATTCATTGAAAAGAAACACATAACCGGTTCTGGTACATTGGATGAATAACTCGAAATAACTAGATACATAAAGTGTTAAAGATGCTTACATATTATACACTGGCTTTTTTAAACGCACTAGTGCACACCAATATTTCGTTAACACAACCACTTCATAACACTAAATCACTTCAATGTTGACTTCTTTCTGAAGTCAACTTTTTCGTGTATATATGGTTTTTGTTCTCAAAACACAGACTGCAATGTATATTTTGTCTCATTATTTTGCAATTTTGAAAATGAGGTAACGCGACATGAGTGTGAACTAACAACATTTATTAGTTGCATTTGCCATTTTAGCTCATTGTACGAACCCTACCGCCTTGATATATCTTTATTTCTGTTTGACAATGGTTGATATTGTGCAATATAGACAAGCGTTGGGTTCTTTTGTTTGTCATCTTCATAGCAAATCTGCCTTTAAATTTAGAAAACAGTGTTATCTTTTCTCAATTTTATGTATTTATAACAGCCATGTGTCCTTGCTTATCACCTTTCTACTATTGATCTGTGGTGATGTTCACCCAAATCCAGGACCATTGCATACCTCTGATCTTGAAATTATACATTTAAATGTACGAAGCTTAAGAGATAAGCTAGATATAATTCAAGCCGAACTAGAACCCTATGATGTGATTTGTATTTCAGAATCATGGTTACACAAAGGCATCGGTAGTAATGATATAAAAATACCAGGTTATCATTTACCACTTAGAAAAGACAGACATACAAGGGGTGGAGGAGTGGCTGTATATATTAAAAATTGTTTGACTTTTGAGTGTATGAATAATTTAAACCTGCATGGTCTAGAAGCATTATGGGTTAAAATTAGGTGTAAAAAATGCTCTTACATTATTGGAACATTTTACAGAGCAGACAAAAGTGATGCTTATTGGGGTTTAATGGAAGAATCTATCTTTAATGCCGTTCATCTTGATTTGATTACGATTGTAACTGGTGACTTTAATGAAGATGTTCTAAACACAAATTCAAACAGAATTGAACAACTTGGGCTATTGAATGGATTGTTACAAATTATTACTGATCCTACTAGGATTACACCTACTTCGAGTACTCTGATCGATCTTATCTTTGTTTCACATGTTGCCCTCGTACAAGATTCCGGTGTTCTTGACCCCATATGTAGTGATCATTGTCCTGTTTATGTCACCCTTAAAGAAAATGTAAGGAAATCTGTAACGTACAAAAGAAAAATATACGAGTATGAATTAGCTGACATCGATGCTATATCTAACGAAATTAGTTCCTTTGATTGGAATGAAATTCTTTCATCTCGAGACCTTAATCAAGTAGCAGACCAATTGAATAATACTCTGATCAATCTTTGCGATAAACATATACCTAACAAAGTTGTCACCATAGGATCAAGGGATGCACCCTGGATGAACAGTGAAACGCGCAGTTTGATCCGTAAACGTAATCGTTTTCATAAGATTGCAAAACGGCGAAACTCACCTTCAGATTGGGCAAAGTTCAGATTATATCGGAATAAAGTCACAGCTTCAGTACCAATGGCAAAACAGTTGTATACAGAAATAATTGATAAACTGACTAACGAAAAACATGGTACAAAAATATGGTGGCGTCTTATTAAACGTTTTAATCAAAACAAAACTACATTAAGATCGTTTCCACAAATTCTCTGTGACAACAAACTGTATGACGATAGCACAGAAATTGCAAACCTGATGAACGAATATTTCACAAATCAAACTAAAGTTTCTCATCCAGATAAATATATTGAAGAAGATATTACTAACATTAATAATCATTTAAGACAGTTGATTCTCAATACAAATGAAGTCCAGGATATTCTTTTATCACTAGATACGACAAAAGCAACTGGTCCTGACGGTATAAGCAATAAGTTCCTCAAAATGAATGCCAGATTACTAACCGCTCCCCTCTCAGAAATCTTTAACTTATCGCTTACAGAAAAGATTTTTCCGCAAGTTTGGAAAGAAGCGTCTGTCGTCCCTATTTATAAGAAAGGTAGCGTTAATGATTGCTCTAATTACAGACCGGTTGCACTTACGAGTTGCCTTGCAAAGGTATTAGAAAAGTGTTTTCAATTATTTCAGGGATAATGACATACTTTCAAATCTCCAGTCTGGTTTCACCCCAGGAGACTCTACTGCTAATCAACTGACGTATTTATATGATTTCATAGCTAGAGCAGTAGATAAAGGAAAAGAAATCAAAGCTGTTTTTTGTGATGTAAGTAAAGCATTCGACAAAGTTTGGCACAAAGGCATTATACATAAATTACAAAGATATGGTATACAGGGTGATTTACTAAAATGGTTTGTGGGTTATCTTGAAAATAGAAAACAATGTGTTGTAATTAATGGATTTCAGTCGGATAAAAAAGCTGTCTTTGCAGGTGTACCCCAGGGTTCAGTTTTAGGACCACTCCTATTTATTGTATACATGAATGATATAGTTGAGGGTGTAAACAGTAACATACGTCTTTTTGCGGATGATACATCTTTATACGCGATTATTGATGACCCCTACGAAACAGCCATAGACATAAATGACGACTTGAAGCGAATTGCAGAATGGGCAGAAAAATGGCAAGTATCATTCAATCCGAATAAGACAGAATCGATTCGTTTTACCCGCAAAGTACAACCAATTCAGATGCCAGATCTAACCATGAATGACAATGTTATTGACTCATTTCAGAGCCATAAACACCTAGGCCTTATATTCCAACATGATTGTTCTTGGAGTAATCAAATTCATGACATTGTTAAAAAGGTAACCCCGATGGTAAATTGTCTTAGAAGCCTCAAATATCGATTAAACCAGAAACGTTGGAAACCATGTATAAACAGTTCATTCTACCTGTATTCGACTACTGTTGTCATATATGGGATAAATGTTCAAAGCAGCAAGCGGATATGCTTGAAAAACTCAATCTTGATGCAATGAGAACCGTCTGTGGTGCCGTTCGTGGCACCAGCCATCAAAAGATTTATAAAGAAACAAAGTGCAAACATGTCATAGACGATACGTTCATAAAATGACGTTGTTCTATAAAATGGTTAATCATAATACACCAAGCTATCTAAGCAACTTGGTACCTCCTAAAATATCGGATGTCGTTGATTACAATCTTCGTGATGATTCGAAACTCCAGACTATAGATTGTAAATCTGTAAACTATGCGAGATCTTTCATTCCTGACGCTGTTAAACTTTGGAACTCATAGCCGATAGAACATAGAAATTCGCCATCTTTATTGACTTTCAAAAATGCTCTCCTCCATGATAGTGAAACATACAGTAACTTTGACCTAAATTATGGCAGCAGATTTTGTCAAATAATACATACTCGTCTAAGACTTGAATGCAGCGACTTAAACGCACACAAGTATGAAAGATTCATATCACAATCACCCGTCTGTGCTTGTGTTCATTGTTATGAGGATTCAACTCACTTTTTCTTCATATGTCCTCTTTACAGCACTATAAGACACAAAATGTTTTACTTTCATAGAGGTTTTGATGTAAAATCAGTTTTATTCGGAAACATAAATTGTTCCGCTACCAAAAATATGAAACTTTTAACATCAGTGCACGAATTTATAAATTTAACAGGCAGATTTGCAAAATGACTTATTGGTTATTATATTTAAATTTTCTGCACTCATTACGTTTGTTGTATTTATAATGAACTGTCGTTTCTGTACATACGTATATTGTAAAATCCCCATGACATGTATCATATTTGTATCTTGGAGCGGTATTCACATAAGCCTATGGCTTGTTTACCAATCAAATTCTTTCCCTCGAAATAAATATGTTTAAACCACAACGAATGCACAGATACGGCATATCTCTCGATATTATTCAAGATCCTCACTCAAGTAATCTATCTCGTAAGTTATTTAACAAATATTTACGTATTCAGGTAGTAAAGTTGATTTTTAAATACCGGAAGTATTTAATGTTACGTTACAAATATCCGCATCAACCTGGTTCCCTGGCCTCGTTCCGCTAGCGCTACAGTTAGGCCATGGCACTGGCTGTATAATGGCGCTGCGCAGAGCAGCGATCCAAGATGGAGGACAAGGCAATTTTATGCATAGCGATCACAAATTCACTTCATTCTCGCTCTTTAGCCACGACATATTGAAGACAAGCATCTACCTAGAATGCAAATAAAATTAGAACTCGGAATATCGCCACATATATTTTTTGTTGCAAAGGGATATTGCTAAACATGATAATGTTTGCAGCGGAGCGATAGCCCCGCCCACCTGGAAATGCAAACAATATAGTGGAAGGCTTCGTGCACTGTTTTAAACTATGACAGGTCGAAAATTGAAGCAATTGTTGTTTACTTGGTGTGGTGACAGCTTCTTTCAAATACTGGTAATGAAGGTGTAAGGCGATTTTGCGACATTTCCCCAAATCTACCCAATCAAAACCTGTCAACTACGACGCTCAGTACCACCGAGACACAACAACGACCAACTAAAAACAGCAAACAATTGCTAGTCGTATGTTCCAATTTCCGATATTCGAATTTTTAAACTTGCATTTTACATCTTCAGTAGAACTGTGATGAAGCTCACGAAGAACAGTAATTGTAGGGTTAAAACATCTGTCCCCTAACTTCTGAACTTCATGAACATGAATCGCCTTACTCCTTCATTACCAGTATTTGAAACAAGCTGTCACCACACCAAGTAAAGCCCTGTGACTTGAATAGTCTTTCCCATGACGTTTCTTTTACATTATTTCCAAGTATTAAGATGACAATGTTTTTTATTCCCTGTAAATTTCTGTTTCGGTAACTCATTAATGTTATGCTCTGTCATCTTATGACCCACCCAATGTTGGAGGGTGACAATATTATTATATTGAAATTAAAAAAATGATATCTCATCTTTATGAATACCAGTTTCATTGGTAAAGTCAAATTAATGGCAATGCACAATCAGCTTAAATTAATAATTGTGCGAATGTGCCGTATTACATGTACAACAAATAGTAACTTCTCTATGAGGAGGAAAGTCCATCAAATCACAACTCATTAAAACTTTTGGTGTTGATTTTCTCTAAAAATAGTTCAAGGGATGTACTATTGAGCTTTATTCAGAGGAAAGTCCATCAATCACAACTGATTAAATCAATTTTTAAATTTTTTTCTCCAAAAATAGTTCAAGTGAAGTTCTATTGAGCTTTTTTTGGAGCAAAGTCCATAAAATAACAACTGATTAAATCGTTTTTGTAGTTTTTCTCTCCAAAAATAGTTCAAGTGATGTACTTTTGAGCTCTATTTGGAGCAAAGTCCATAAAATAACAACTGATTAAATCGTTTTTTGTAGTTTTTGTAGTTTTTTTGTAGTCCCTCAAATCAGAACTGATTCAAGTTTGTGTGTGTAGCTTTTCTCCAAAAATAGTTCAATCAAATCACGACGATTCATAACCTTAATGTAGATATCTCTAAAAATAATTCCAGCGGTGAACTGTCGAGCTTTCTGAAGGAGGAAAGTTCATCTGTTGGTCCCGGGTGCTCCAATGATGGCTTGATAGACTAAAGATTATTATGGACTCGACTATTTTGTGGAATCGAAGTGACGATTCTTGTTTGTATATACATGAATATGTTAAATACATCATTAAAACAACCTATCTCAAACAGAATGCTTACATGCCATTTTCATGAAGTTTATAGTATAAATACACGAGAGTGCCTTGCAAAAAATACCGAGATCAAATTGTCCCTTCAAATCCCCATACAGCTAGACATGTAAATCTGTACAGATCCATCCATTCAAAGTCGATGGTGTAGCTACACTGAGTGTGTCACCCACCAAGATGTTAAAGTCATTTCCATGGCTCTTCCATTCTAAACGGCAATGGTATTGTTTCCCTTTATTGGTAGGACAACCAGCAAGACTTTGAAGTCTTCAGTGACCCATCTATCTAAAAAGACGATGGTATAGTATCCATACAATGGTCCATACACCAAGATGTTTATGATCCATGTTCCTAGTAAGGTGAATGCTTGTCTTTCTTCTCACTGGACCCTCCTGCTAGCCACGATATTGTCGCAACGGTAGCTGCGATAGCTCCCCCGACAGCAATTCCAGTCAGGTAACTGTCCACCTGTATGGAGAGAATTTCTTTAAAATTTCTTTGAAGATTAGGGTTTTCGATAAGCAAAGATTACCCACCGACGTGCCTCGAAGTAACTTTTATTCAAAGTGTAAATAATTGTTGTCTACCGCAAAGCAAGTTCGATTAAAAACTTTGGCAAGAATTTGATAACTCCATACAAATTCAAGAAAATTAGAATTCAGTTTGTCTATATGCAGATGTATAGAAAGCTAGAAACTAGCATAATTCATACAGCGACCTGGTTTTTCATTTATAAAGAATGCTGTTAATTCCTAATTGACGCCAAAATCCAAATAAAAGTGTTTGTTTACATCGGTGATCTGTTTCACGATTACCCAAACAAAACCATGACAAAGATTTCTTTATTTCACAAAGAAATGTCACACGCTGGCAAAATCCAGGATAAAAGTGTCCACCGCCATAAATTTGGTTTCTTTAAATTCAGATGACAGATGATTTTTGTTTTTATCATTATCTTTACAATTTGCTCAGAATCACCATTATCATAGTGTTGCTTTTAAAGCATAACAAAGCACAATTTCATAATTACTGCTTATAGAACAGTTATATACTGCAAACTAAGGTACCGAGCCTCTGGCGGGATTCAAACCACAGACCTCTAGATTCGAAGCCGAACGCGCTAACAATGATGCTACCCCACCCCCAAAATAACTCTAAATATATTCCTAAATATAAAAACCAAAAGCATTGCATGCATAAGAATATTGGTCAATACATATGATATTCACGGCATCAATTAACTAATTTGTAAATAATCGATTCACTAATCCTTACTCACCACCTGCCATTAAAGGTACCAAAGCACGTTTTCTTAACAATAAAAGGTTTCTTTGAAGGAGCGCAACAAGTTCAATTACGTTATGCGTGTCTATTTACTTAGAATACACAAAATACTTTAAAATGTTCACAATAAAATTGCCGCTTACAGTTTTTGCTTGATACGTGATTAAGTCTTCTACGACAATGGACTGATTTATCTGCTGGAGATAATATACTCATCATTAATTTAAATTAATTTGATATGTATGGGATTAAAAGATGCGATGAAATCTGGACGTCTAATAACACCTCAAAATGAGTTATACCGGATTTGAGTTCGACTTTATATCCTAGATTCGTAACTCAATGATCTATCTTCAGCAATATGAGTATATTAAGCGTATATGTACCTGATCGCTCTTCTCAACGTCGTATCTGCACCAAGTCGCAAAGTGCTCACAGTTGCTGAAGATGAGGTTGTAGCCTACGCGACCAAGCTTGGACAAAGCCCTTTGAACGACATCGCCGGGTTTGTGTGCTCTGAAATACATAATCACAATCAATAAGTAAGAACCTTATAGCAATTAACGTATATATTGACCGGGGACATTTTTAATTTTTAAAGTTATTGGAAGAAATATTTTTTCAGTTATTATTCAAATGATGGTGAATGTCTAAAACCTCGAGAATAGCTTGGCTCTTGGAAAACATCTCATGAAATTTTCTTTGGCACTATTAATGTTCCAATCAAGCCTTTCACGAAATGTTCAATTCAAGTTTGAAAAAGGGAAAACACTAAAAATCTTCGCCCCTCAAGTTGACTCTCGTAGATAAGGCACTTAATTTATCGTAAGCAACTAAGATTTCTTTAGTTACAGTTCGTTTGTAGAAGTAATTAAAGGTTGACCTTAGGAGATTACGCATCTTTACAAGAAGACAACACCCCTCGTTTACCTCATTTCCTTCCCCAGGATTCTGAATTTGGGAAGCTGGACAAAACAACCAATAACCAAACAAATTAACCTCTTGAAACTAAAGAAATACTTTTGAGAATTATCATATGATGAGTTTTCGGGCTTGGTTTACTTTTACTGGAACTGAATGTATTTTTCCAAATGATGCTCTTTGTCCCTCGTTTCTACATGATTGATAGCAATATCAACGATATAACTTTATAGTCAATTATTATTTGTCAAAGTTAAGACATTAAGCATTTTGCCTCAAACCAACCATGCAGTAAAACTGAAGTTCGGGGTTTGATTCCTAGATTTATAAATAAATTCCCTTCTTTCTCTTATTATGCTGTTCGCGTCTTAGGTTAAACCATTCCGTGTTTATCAAGTAAACTTACTTTAATTTCTTGTGCTCTTTGTTGTTTTTGTGAACTTTGTCGTTGCCCACAACGTCCCAGAACTTGTCAATACGCACGACAGCTTTGTTGAATGTTTTCCCGCTGATGGTGAAGACGTGCTTCCCCTGTACGTTCCCCAACCCGTCGTCTTCCTCCCCCGCCAGGTGAATCACTTCTCCGTTGCCTGCAGGTAGTGAGAATAAATAAATAAATATATAAATAATTGAATAAATAAATAAATAGACAGACAGACAGATAGATGAATAAATTCTCCGCCGCTTGCAGGTAGAGAAGAGCAATAAACAAATATTTGAAAGAATCAATGAATGAATTAATGAATGGATGAATGAATTAATGAATGGATGAATGAATTAATGAATGGATGAATGAATTAATGAATGGATGAATGAATTAATGAATGGATGAATGAATGAATAAATGGATGATTCATTGATTGATTGAAGCAACCGACCGATCGCGAACCAACAACCAATCAACAATCAATCGAACACGCAATCATTGACATTAAAAAAATGTTTCAACACACCATCCTAAAAAATAATTGATAGTTGATGAACATATTTGAATATACGATCATAGAGAACGTACCAATAAAAACGGCCCAATGTGAGTACAGCCCACGTTTGAACTCAACAAGGTCTCCCACTTCGAGGTCTAGGTACACTGCTTCATTATGTTTTTGTATCTCTAAAGCTGACATCATGGGTTAGAATTGATGTAGTCTGCAAGAAATGGTATAAAGATTACCGATAAAATAACCTGCATTTCGTTTTTGTATGAAATATTTTGCTATGAGTATTATATGGTGTATTAGTTGAGCTTCCTTCAGACAGAAGATATGTATTACCCTGTTTTAAACTAATAGAGGTAAAAAGTACATTCATACATTATCATCATCATCACCATCATCCTCATTATTATTATTATTATTATTATTATTATTATTATTATTATTATTATCATAATAATCACCACCACCACAATCATCATCATTATCATCATAATTATTATTATTATTATTATTATTATTATTCGATTGCATGACAAACATTTTACGTTGAAGGCGCAACATATATTTAGAAATACAGACTGTTATAACAAATATAAGAGATTGCTACTGGATACATTTTTGATAACATTAAACTAAATGTGTACACGTATGAAAAATTATTCCTTAGGTCAATTACTGTATTTACAGAAAATATTTCAAACCTTAGGGTGTGAATTTCTGATTTTGGGACTTTCGCTGAGTCATCGCTTATAACAGCAAAATATCAGTTGATTGAACTTTATATCGCTTCTATTTCTTTCATTATTTTTGGCTATTTGTTAGAACATTTGAATTTTCTAAGTTTTATTTTCACTTCATAATCTCTTATAAGTTTGAATATGACGACATAAATAAGAATAGAAACATATCATAACCAACCAGTTTTCGCTAACAATAAACAGAGCATAACGAGCTGTAAAAGAAACTTTATACAACTCTTATATCGACAACTGTAATTTTGATACGTAACATTAATAGCAACAGCTATTTATTTTTACAACACTAACACAATATTAAAAGTATTATTAATAATAAATAATATATAATATCATTAATCTTCGCCTTGCTGAGTTTTGAAAAAGTCGTCTGAAGGTTAAAATAAATACTCTCCAACACCCATATTTGAGTGATGTGGTTAAGTGTAAGGTCCCAAAATCATAAAACGTGGTTTTTAAAATATCTATATAAAGAAGAATGTCCATGCAGACGCTATGTTGTATCTATGAAAGAAAATATGAAGTTGAATTATGTTTGACAAGCGTTTTACAGAATGTATACCTATACTTCATCAGAGCGTTTAATGCATATCAATACATATATATATATAAAGATGAAGTTGAACTGTGTTTGGCAAACGTTTTCAGCAGGCATATTCTGTGCCTGCCATATACATATGTGGTATATTCCTATGTGCTGACATAAAATCAATACATTTAACTGTCAAAATTTAATACCGGTTTTCATGAAAATATATAAAAATGCACAGAGGTGTAGATATCACGTCCAATATACATGGATACTAGTTATATAACCTAACAAACACTATCAACTCCTAACTGCCCTCCTGGCTGATAAGTAAAGTCTCCAAAATTACGTTTGACTATATGACGCTTGCCACTATCCGGTTTTCATATCATAAATGCGACGTTCTACCTTCATATTGTCACTGTAAAAAACCAATAAGCTTTAAAAAGTAACTTTTTGGTAAAAGTCGATACTTCGCGATCAAATGACACCATTGATTAAGTTTGGCATATATGACTCCAACAACTAGCCGAGTGGCTCTTTAAGCATTATAGAAGATATAACGCAGAGTTATAAAAAGAAATGACTATTTTTTTTATTCTATTGAGCTAACATAGATGCAACGGTTCATTCTAACGTACATGTTTGTATAAGGTAGGCCTAATTAAGACTGATAAAGGCCTACATAGAAACACGGAAACGAACAAAGCTTGTTCAGCTAAACGTGTCGGTTATTTCACATATGTCCATTGAATATTCATGGTATGTTTACTAACATTTACACGTACAGATACACTTACCAATGACTTACCTAATATCTACCGTATATAAGCCATTCGGAATGTATAACTGAGTGTAATGCTTTGTGTGTAGAAATGAAAGAACCTCTTCTTGTCCGTTCGGAGGTTAAGCTACATTTGGAACACTACTGCGTCATGCGAAAAACCTGTTTCTAAAAATAGATGCCTGGGATCACGTGATCTAGACTTGCCATAAACCGAGGTTTAAGCGATTTTTCTAAGACGTCTCACGTTTTTGAGTATTTTTAAATTTTTACCGTTGAGAGAAATTTGTGACATAAAGAAACAATGTCTACATCATGATAGATAATCGAGTTCACTAAGTAAAAGCATGATATAGGTGTGATAAATTATCAGTTCATACTCAGGGACCGGTCATTTATCTAAATATGTATTTAGATATTTTTCAAAAGTATAGCTATATTAAGAAAGTTTCACAAATCAAGCCATTTGATAAATCGTTATGGTTTCGAAAATTTGTATTATTGAGATAGATTAATATAATCCTTCAAGTATTTATAATTTGACAAGCTGTTTTCACTGTATGAGTCTATTTAGTATCAAGTAAGCATATATGTCGTATAATATTATAGCAACAACGCCTTTTATATATTACCTTCTTGTATAAACTCTCACTCCAACAGAACTACTTTTCTATTGTTGTATAGTATAAATAACAATCAATAAGGCAAATAATTTATAGTGATTTTATATATAAGCATCGCTTTTTAAGAATATAAACCAGTCTTGCTCAAATTGTGCATCTTTTTTTCATATACAAAGGCTTTATAATAATGTTTAAGCCCCTCTTTTAATATCCTTTAGAAAAACGGTTAATAATTGTCTGTTTAAAATGACCCTCCCCAACCTTTCGTATTCGTATTTCGTATCCCGTGGTGGCTGTATATTTTTTTCTTTGAAGATGGTTGGTTGTTTTCTTTGCCTCCAGCGAGTAAAGAGTTAAAATTATTTACTAAAGGAAAATGTTTGATATAAATATCTACTGTGCTTTACACCTGAATACAGCTAAACTAACAAAATATATTTTTCAGTCTTTGCAAAATTCCCATTTCAATTGGATTTCAAGATATTTAGATTTTCGTACTACCATTGTGTTTTATACTTCATCTTTGTTTTGTGTGTTCATTATACTAATAGTATAACGGTATCGCAATACCTTTGTCATTTATTAACATAGTAAGGCGTCCCTAGGCCTTTTCGTCATAGAACAAATGAACCGGTGTATTTTTCAAACAGCAAAAAAGAACTTTCGTCTCAGTAATAATTAGCAATATAACATTAATTTTCAGGCTGTATTTATACAATTATTAAAGAAAAATGTAATGTAAGGAGAAACAATAACACCTTTCACATTAACGTATTTCTACGTTTTTACAAGGTTGATGTTTTTCAGATTATTAATAAAGTTTTAATGTTCATTACCTCAATAATTCATTTTAAGGAACGACCATGTTATAATTGTTAACTTACCAAAATACGTCTGTAAGCATTAACTAAACTACGCCGTTACGAAGTGTACTTTCTGTTTTGTGAGTTATGTCATATTGACATGCTCGGTCGATGGAGTGATAAGAATTACTGTCAACTAATGTAGTCATACATGTAAGAATAGTTGCAATTAATTTCTTGGGTGTATATCAAGTTACATTCGACACTTTATTATCATTTTATGCAGATCATTTTAATACGAGTTTTCTTTGGTAATTGTGTCCCTCAGATACGACAGGGAAGTCAATAAGTTCATATAAATGAGTATTGACACACCACTGAAGACATCATTGTTTATGTCATTATTGAGACAGGCCATCTGACGACAGTTTACAGACAAAAAGAACCCTTTCCGATTATTTATTTGAGATTTACAGTCTGTTGATCACAAAGCATGTTTTTAGTTGAATTTGAATGCATATAGTGAATACAGAGAATATAAATACAAGAGATGTAAGTGCAATTATGTAAAAGTGTGTAAATGAATAAAAATTTAGTTTCACAGCCACTGGATCATTTAGGTAAAGTATTTCACCTAGAGAACTGATACATAGGCTGATCGGCTACATAGCTCATTGCTGTCCTTTTCATCAACGAAATAGTGGCATTTGATATGTCGTTGTTTTCGAATACATATCCAAGTGATATTTCTTTCGGGAATTCGTATTTATAGAACTTTAGATCTCTTTCCAAGTGCCATTCCAAAAGAAATAGTTAATATCACACATTTAATTCATTCAGAATAAACACTATAGGGAATCAATGTATTTAAGCTTTAAGAGATAGGAGATCAAAGTTAATCTATATATCAGTTGATATACTATGATACATTCCGCACATCTAAAAGTCATTTCATTATAATCATTTTCCAATTAGCGTCAGAGTAAAATCGTTAAAAATCTCTTCTCGTAAATGATTATACATGTATTACAAATTTTCAAAACAGCTGTCTAATAAATATCGTAATAATGTTTGATACTTTACTCCAAGACTGCATCTGAAGGTGAATACAAGACAATATAGGAAACCAAGGTAAATTAGTAGTATCGTTTCAGAATTAAGTCAAGAATTCCTTGATACTAGTTCACAGCATTATAGTTCATAGTAGCTTACCGGGTCATATATTGCTTTGTAAACACTTACTCATTGTTAATATGATAGTAAAATGTCTCTTTCAGTTAAAAGGTCGCTTACAATTTACACCGACGGAGCTGAAGATTTTATAGAAGACGTATTGGTAACAAATTCATGTTAATGTTGTACCAAATAAATTCGAAATATATTCAAGGTTTAACAGGTGGCGTTGACTAATGCCAACAGGGAATAACGCCTGCATTAACATTTCATAAATTCACTCGGCGTTAACATAGATGCTTAAATTGTATACTTATATTTGATATAAAAAATCAATATAAAAAATCAATACCAATGTAACCAGCAACCGTGTAATTTGCGCTGGATTGGGTAACACGGAATACTGACTTAAAAGTCTTAAAAGGCCAACCCCCTCGGGTATTTCTTGTGGAAAACTCGTGCGAAATAGCGTGTAACCTTCGCTCTCACTCGTTTTGTAAAAGTCATATGATTCACTTCCTCGGGTAATAATCTCCATTTATTACTCATATGGTTAATCATTAATAAGTGATGATATAATTTCAATATGAACATATGTGCACATAACACTTTTGCCTAGCAACGATTGTTCATGACGGCACTAAAGCGGACCGTCGCAAGGGAAGCAGGTCGTTTTCTGAATATTTCAATACGTTTTAAATTAAATACAATTCGTAATAAATTATTAACATGGAAGTGTGTCAAATGACTATGAAATTCGTCCGAAGTTAAAAAATTCACCCTCGTTTCGCAAAAGTCATATGAGATATAATAATCTCTATATTAGCCAATATGACTCTTAGTGTTTTTTCGCCTATGATCTGACGTATGCGCTAACCACTTTAATGGGTATGTGGATGATGAGGTTTCCACTTAGCAAGGTTGTAGAGAAATTCGATGTGATTAGCCCCTCAATTTAAAAACAGAGACGATCTTAGTTAAGAATATTTTATTTTTTTAATCTTCACATATACACGATGTTATAAATCTTGAAACATAGTAAGACTACAGAGACAGATTTCTAGGGTTAAGAGATAAAATAAGTAGATTATGAACATGATATGAAGTTAAATAGTTGTAGAGTATTTTATTACAATGTATAACACATTAAAGTAAAAAAACAAACCAAATTAATTACTTGATTGATATATTTTGCTTTATACTCAATAATGAACTATAAATGATATAAAAGTGTTTGATGTTTAATAAATTCAATTAAACAGTACAATAGTAAATCAAAGATTTCAGCGCAAAAATCCAGTAAATAATCCTGATTGTTCAGGTATTTTAGATTGGAAAACGTAAATGTTTGATCGTAATCTCTTTTAAATAATTTGCTTCAAATTTTCCATTCTATTTGATTAAGAAAATGCATTTACATAGTAGGCCTATTAATTTTTTACTCTCATTCTAGTACAATGCAGTATCGCATATCTGCAAAATCTAAAAACTCGTGACATTATCTTTTCACTTTAACCCTTTAAAATTTGTGAAATACATAACGAAATTGGTCGTGTAAAACATATTTGGTTTCTCTTAATAAATATGAAAGATAAAGATGATATGTTAGAAGGGATTCATAGAGGCGTCTATCCATATTTGCTTTACCTTGTAATATATCTAAGATTGGTCTTTGAAAACGGTTCATAACGTCAAATATATCTCTACTCAAGGATCATGAGTTAGAATAGTTCTCTTCTTTCCTTTGCTTTATTTGAGCAATTTAGAAACGAATATTTCAAAGGCAAAGTCAATCGTATTTGGAAATGTGTTTACATATTAAAAATGGCCCCTTTCGACAGTTGAAATTTTCGTATCAATTAGTATTTATTTCAAGGCCAACCACGATGATATAAGACTGATGCGCATCTTAAACCTAGACTTGCTTTTCAAGAGGATAAGTTTGTGCAGGGACCTTATGTATATAAGGTCCCTGGTTTGTGTTACGGCAGTCTGAGTTAGACTGCCAGTGCTGATAGCAGACAATCTCTACCTATCGACTAAGAGTATTTAGGTGATCTATTGCTTTTTCGCAAGTTTCGAATTTTTAAATGATCAACCTTTTAAGTTGATATTCACAGTGTTTCTTATATGTACTTCAATTAAGCCTTTCTTATTAAGTCTATTCCCAACATCATGTCTAAATTTTTTGACCATATAACAATTCATGTATCCAATTAAAGCTTATCAGTAGCGTTCCACTAGTCAAAGAGTGGTTTTTTTCTCCAATTTTCGACAATTCATATAAATGGTCAGGAATTTTATGACTTTTCAATCTCTAAAACCTGATTGAAAGCCGTATTTGCACCATCCCTCTATTACAGCACCAAACATTAATGATCCAAGTAGTTATATGTAGCTAGTTGATTCATCTCCCTTCTTATTAGTGAAGTTCAAGTAGCCATATTACCGTGTTGGCAACGGCAACAACAGCCAAATCCGCGAGTCCAATCAGAATGCTCGCCTGGAAAAAAATTAAGTTATTAACTTATGTCAGGTATAATCACGTTGTCAGTAACGCGTCTATAATCTGCTTTAATAGATTGAAAATGATTTAAATGTTTAAAGCTTTTGACACATCGATATTGGCATTCACTGCAAGACATTCACAATAAGAACATCCAAACGGAAGTTTAATTCCAATATAAACAATATTGCTAACGAACCACCAGCGTTAAAAAGTAATATATGCCAATCTTAATCAAAGGTGTCATTTGATCGCTTAGTATCGACTGTTGTAATTCTTTGCGCATTCTTCTATATGTGCGCTCAGAGGTATACATCTATAGTTTGGTATAATCTGTTGTTTATGCACTCGGACTCTCGCTCCCGTTTGACCAATAAACTCTTCGCAACAACCAGCGCATGTTATTACATAGATATATTAGATTACTGGAGGCGCAAGACATATTTTCAATTATTTTGAATTTTGAATTATTCCTAAAGGTGTATGAATTTAACTCTAAAATGTGTGTACATGTGCCACAATTCGGCCTATTACATTTTTTGATTTTCCTCCATATTCAGATTTTTTATCTTTAAAGCACGCTTTAGACAACAGTTGTTTCAGGTTTTTGCTCTGCCGTTTACTGTTTATCATTTCAGTATCTGTTAGAGCGTGCTTTAGTTTTGGACATGCGTCCAGCGTCTGTACATAGTTTTTCACATTTGGATAGATATTTGGATACAGGGGTTAAATGTAGTAACAAAAGGTAGGGCAGCCGAATTGTTTTCCTGTTGTCTTTGTTTTAGAAGATCTTCCCGGTTAAAGGAACGGGCCTTTGCTATAGAATCCAAAATGATGTTATCAGGGTACCCTCTGGCTTTTAATAATTTCTCCAATTCTTTCAACCTCAAGTTTAGATTAGTCGGGTCTGATACTATGGTACATATTCTACGGGCTGGGGAATATGGAATGCTATTTTCAATATGGCGCGGATGGCAGGACCTATAGTCTAAATACTGTTTGGAATCTGTAGGTTTGTAATATATATCAGTTTCTATATTTCCTGATTTTAAGGTTACCATTATATCTAAGAATGCAAACTTAACCGAAATTTTTTAGAGAATTAGAATTATATATATATATATATATATATATATATATATATATATATATATATATATATATATATATATATATATATATGTATTGAAAAATATGAAGTCAGAAGTAAAAACAATCCATTTCATATATACATGTATATATGAAAGCAAAATAATCTACCATGAATATCACGGAGCTTTTCATTAATAATCATGTGGGGAAAAAACAAAATTCAATGAACAGGTGAACAGTAGCGTTAACGTATCTTCATTCTCACAGAGAGTAACTTGTTATGTTTAAATAGTTGCTCAATATTTTTGCGCTACAGGCCACCTTTTCTTATACACATGCTCACAATATTTTATTATTTATATCAGAATGAAATTTTACGTGATATCACAAATTGGTGTTGTATCAATAATTTGATCATCAGCAATGTGTAAGTATATAATATTTGTACCTGATCGCTGATCGCTATCCCATATCTGCACCAAGTGGCGAAGTGCTCACAATTGCTGAAGACGAGGTTGTATCCTTCACGACCAACCTTGGACAACGCTCGTTGCACGATCTCCTCGGGGTTATATGCTCTGTAATACATTGATATATGATAATCAAAACTCAACGTGTATATTTCTTGACGTCGAATATTCCATTTATTCCAGATCCAAGAAAATGTTGAGTCCAAAACCTTATAACAACCCATGGAACACCTATGGAAACTTTCTTACTCGGAATAATACAAACATTAAAGACGAACAATTATTTTACACTGCTTGTCCATTTTTTAAAGAACAAAGAACGAAATATATAGCAGAATATGTTCTATCAAAGAAGATTATACAGAAGTTTAATTATTACACTCAATAATTATCATTTCAGTTTTCAAGGTTTGCTTTTCTATGTCGTCCAACACCGTCTTGTCATTATCGAAATAACTTTCTTTCGTACGCTGTTCCTATCTGCAGTTGATAATACCCTAAATCGGTACGATTTAATAACTGTATTATATTGAATGTAAGAAAAGAAATAGGCAAATTTATGGATTATCAACTTCTTATAAAAGAATAATGAAGTTGTTAATCCGTAAATTTCCTATTTCTTTTCATTATCTTGTCAACTTGATTTGAATTTGAATTAATAAATAATCTGGTCCACAGAGGTTATGCAAAATTGAAATTCAATGTTTGAATCACAATTTCTATTTGTACTATAATAGGAAAGGACCAAAGATGATTAGTTTTTTGCAGGATAGAACATATCAAATTGCCAAAAGACTGCTTGCCACTTCGGTTATTTACTTTTACCATTACAAAAGAGGTCGACAAAGTCGGCTATTTCCCACGCAAATATGTGAATTATGTTGCACAACAGATGTATTCTTTGTTTAACCTTTGATAATTTACATGAAAACTATATCCTATGCAGATCATTGGTAATGAATTTATCACACACAAACTAATTGTTTAACATCCTTATAGTTTCATTTTCTCAGCGGTAAGGATTTAAGGTTGTGTTCTGGAAACAGTTTTGTAACTTGGTTGTTGAAAAATCCAAAAATCATGAAGGAGTCGAAAAACTAAAAGTCACACATGCTAAGTTTCAATGAACGCTTCGATTTACTCTTTTTGGAGATGCTTGTGGCTATTGACTATTCGGTTTAAATAATACTGTTGTACATTTTTTGGGTGCTCCTCTTAATTTCCATATTTAAACAGGGAGAAAGCCAAGTTTTTCTGATTTTATTCATTTCCACAAACGTTGTTTTTTAACTTCCTTGATAACTTACTATCATTTCAAAGAAAAACGTTGGTTTGTCTTTATTGCAACATTGATGCATTGCCTTAAAAATATGTGAAAGTGATTTACAATAAAGTAGAAAATATCAATCATATTGTATCTCTCCTGATTTACATAATCTGCATATTCTATTTATGCGTTTTACGCCATTCATCCTACCGGTTTCTATTTCAAGTTTCGTAATCAAATATTGAATGTTTTTTTGAGATATGGTCTGGAAACGAAAGCAGAAAGAGAGAAAGTGTTCACTACATCCAACGTTTACACGAACAAACGATAAAAACAAATATAATAGCAATTGATCAATCATGAATGTACAGAGCAAAGTACTACGTTGCTACAATATACATGCAGACATAATACCGTTATTACAATCAATGCATATTTACAATAGTTATTATACACATTCAAATATTCAACATAGATTCGTTTTGATGCTGTAGAGGTAATTGTCGCTTTCAAATAAGATTATATATTAACGTTAGGCGCCAATAGTATAGTGGAGAGAGGGATCGAGGTGTATACGAGGGGTGTCCCAAAAATTTCCGGTCTGACCATCAAAACCAAAGACTTATTTTTCGACATAATCATCCTTGATCTCAATGCATTTGCTTCTGCAACCACTCTGATAAGCTTTTCTTCTCACGAGACCCTAAAAACTCCTTACTACAGCAATGACGTCATCGTCATTCTCAAACCTTTGGCCACGGAGCTCTGTTTTCAGTCGAGGGAAGAGGAAGAAGTAGACAGGGAGGGGGAGAATCCTGAACCCACAATCCTGTGCGTCACTGACTGCAATTTGGGCGGTGTGAACGGGAGCATTGTCCTGTAACAGCCACACACCCTTGCGCAGTTTACCTCTTCGTTTCTCTTTAATTTTGTCTCGTAATTGTCGTAGTTCATTTGCGTAAACAGTGCCATTGATTGTAGAACCTTTCTTTAAATAATCAATCATTATTACACCCTAAGAGTCCCAGAAAACGGATGACATGACCTTCCGACTGGAGGAAGTAGATTTGAACTTTTAAGGGGTGTGTGATGTGCTGTGTTTCCATTGCATGCTTTGGCTTTTTGTCTCAGGATCAAAATGATGAACCCAGGTTTAATCTTGAGTAACGACATAAGCGAAAACTGATTCTGGGTCTGCGCGATACTCGTCAAGAAGTTGCTGACTGACCATGACACGTTTTCGCTTTTGGTCCTCAGATAACATTCTGGGCACCAAGCGTGCTGATACCTTATTCATATGTTAATGTTCATGTATTATTCGTTCAAATGATGTTTTACTGATGTGGTGTGTATCAGCCAAGTATCAGTCGCCTGTCTTACATTATTGTGTCAAGAACATCCTCAATGTTTTCACCTGTAGTGACATCAGATGGACGACCAGGACGGGGCTCGTCTTAAGTGCTTACTCTACCCCTTTAATTCAGCACACAAATGTTTAATGGTGCTACATGTATATGAAGAAGCAGAGTCACCTAATGTTTGTAACATATCCCCATGGATTTCCTTTGGAGTGCATTTTTTTTATAACTCAGATATTTGATAACAGCCCTACATTCACTTTTCTCCATTTCGATAAAAGATGTGAGGGTACCGTTGAATAACAGGCTATTATATGCAATTGATGATTATGCATCACGTGATTTACATGCCATTTACACGTCAATGAATGTTCTTCATGCACACACAGTATGGTTGCGTTCAGGCATATTTTCATATTCAGGCCGGGTACTTTTGGGACAACCCTTGTGGTACATCGATAATCCTAGATCTATGGAGGTTTTGTTTCTCCATTTTTCATACTGCATGAAAGGATCATTTAGTATCCTTTTTCAATAATATTTCTTTAGAAAGTGTCCACGTTCAATGTATTTGTATGCTTTGTTTGATAGTCTATATTTGAATTTGTATAGTTGATGTAATTTTACTGCTGATAGTTAATGACTTGGTACTGTTCACAGAACTTCTAATAATACTAGCACAGAATATATTTTTGAACGTTTTAACGGCATACTGAAGAGACGAGCTGCAAACTAAAGTTTGTATGTATCTATGAAACCAATCGTTGTTATCAAGCCCAGGTTCACTGTAGCACTTTATATAATGGGATAATGGTAAACCATGCATCTGGTATACAGTCAGAATCTAATATTTTATTAGATAACTTATGAAGAGTTGGAATTAAAACATCAGCCTCGTGTTTAAAGAATTCTGCAAAAATTTTATCCAAACCAACTAACTTATTTTTTTCAAACCGTATATAGCGTTTTGTAACTTCGTTTACAGTTATGCCATTGTTTAAAATCATTTTAGATATTTCATCGACATCATCATCATAAGCATAATCAACATAACAGAGGAAGATTTCTTTTATCTATGAGCGCCAGCTAGTAAAGAAAGGTACAAAAATAAGAAATGATAGCTCCCATATACTCTCACATCATCTCGAACTGCTTCCTTCTGGACGCCGCTTTCGGCTACCTTCGTTAAAAACGAACAGAGCCCGTCATTCCTTCATACCAGCAAGTATTCGTGAAATGAATAAATGTTTAGAAATTTCTAGTGCTAAGTATTAATACCATTCAGCCTGTTATTCTTTGAATATCTATATCCTACTGTAAGCTATATGTTGCTGTTATTGATGTGTCATATTCTTTACATGATGTTTTGTTTATAGTTGGACAATGTGAGCCACCTATGTACGAAGCCGTTTTGATGTAAAACAAATTTCCTCCGGGATAATAAATTATTATCTTATCTTATCTGATCTTAACAGTCACCTTATTGAATAGGTTACAAAAGTGTTCCTTCCATACCTCGACTGATATGTTATTTTAAAGATTGGATGTTTTGCGAGCATTCAAAATGCGATTAGGCTCATTAAGATTTTCCATTAATTGTCAATAGACGCTCCATCCTTCTCTGTTTTTGTTGAAAATAGACCTTTACTTTTGCTTACTGTTTAGATAAACAGTGAAATCATTTCATAATAATCTAATAATAATAGTTTTTCTAAATTCCATTACGACATCTGACACTCTCTATAAAACGAAACAAGTTGTCTTCATAACTGTTTGAATGGCTTCCTAGAAGTTGTCAGTATAAGGAAGACAAGGATTTTTTTTTTAATGGATAATCAACTTCTTTATTGTGCTGATAGCGACGTTTCGGTTTGAATACGGTATAAGAATCTATACCGAAATTGCTTGAAAACGGTTTAAGAAAGTTTTTGAAACGGTATTGAAAGTTAAAGACCTATGTGATGAACATGGAATTATGCCATTTGATAAATTGCAATCAAAATACAAGATTAATGAGGGGTACAATACTAGATCATAATAATAATTAACTTTATATTTTACCCAGCTGTTGGAAATATCTTATGAAATGTACAAGAACTATTCCTATCAATGATTTGTGTATCATAGAAAATTCTTAAAACTACAAAAGGGTCCAGATTATTTAAATAAAAAGTTGATGTCCAAAAACCCTGATATTAATGAAAAGTGGGAAATCATTTTCGAAGATTTATGTTAGATTCGAATATTTTGATTTTATAGACATCGCTTGAGAGATGTTAATCTTATAGATTTTCAATACCGCTTTTTGCAAACAATTATTTATAGCAAAGGAGAATTGTTAATGTACATTAATGCCTATAATCATCCTTTTGACGCACGTCGCATCGTGCCAGATCGAGAGGACTCAACCACAGGAGCCAGACTCTGAATTTACAATATCATGTAAGTATACATACATGTACATGTAGCTATATAACATAAACAAGGTCTGACACTAGTGACAGAGTCCTGTCTGTAAAAGGACCGGAAATGGTTTCTTGGTTCGGTTACCCGCTGTAAACTTCGTAGACAGATCCCAGTTTGCATTTCCAGTCCTATTTCAGACACGACAGTGTCAGACCTTGGTGATGCTATATATCAACATGTACATATACTTACATGATATTGTAAATTCAGAGTCTGGCGCCTGTGGACTCAACACACGTTGAATTCTCACTATCGGTAGCCTAATTGACAGTGATTAAAATTGCATTTAACCACAGTTTTTAGATGGTGGGACATGACACCGTTTGAATTGAATTAAAAAAACAACTTATCGTTTGTGTACACTCAAATTCGTTTCCATTCACCTGATAATAATATGTATTTAGACATCTTTTTGTAAGAGCCATTGCCTCGGCAGTATCGTCCATGGAGGCCGCTATATTTCTGATGATGACGTCATGGGTTTACGTGTATACACTCGTTGACAAAATTGCTTTTGCAAGTTCTTTATTTTAAGCGTCGAAAATTTATTTCAGTATTGATATCTGTTTTCACGACGCTCTTCATTGCTGAATATTTTAATAATGATAAATAAATATAGTTTGTTTTTAACTTACTGTAAACAAATTACGTCATGATGTTTGTGACGTAGGTTGAGTGATTTTGACATTTTAGAATAAGCCTAACGATCATCTTGAAGTTGTTGTCGAGACAGCAAGACGTGAAATCGGAAGCTTGAGTCGATACATGATGTAAGTTATCATTTCCAAAAATTTCGCTTGAGACTGTTGTCTCACTTTCTAGCGAAGCGTCCCAAAAATGTCTTTTAGGAGTTACTGTTACCAGCCTCTATTTATTTCATGAATCTTTTTGTAATGAATGATACATGACTTCATTTATGTAGATAAATATTAATGATGAAACTTGACTTTATTGATGTAAACTGAATACCAAAAGAAACTTTGCACATTTAAAAACAAAGTTGTTACAAATTAGTTAGACAGGTTAAAAAACAAATAGGTATGAACACATCGCCCAAACGCAAGCTTCTTTGACCTCCAATTTCTACCGGCAATATGTCCGTGTTTCTTTGAAAACGCGAAAATGTCAAAATAACGTGACGTCGTTACTGGGAGAAATGCACGTGCCACAGGAGTATAAAAACTGCACAGTAGCAATCTCAAACAACCACAATGCAAAAAGAACACTGAAAAATGCCACGACTCACAGAAGAACAGCGTCAGCGAGCACTGGGAATGCTTGATATGGGGGCCACGCACGTTCACGTTGCAAGAACCTTTGGCTGTTCCCGCGTTACAGTTGGAAATTTGGTACAGTGGTTCAGACAGACTGGACGGACATCGGACAGGCCCAGAACCGGACGACCACGGGTCACCATGCCACGGGAAGACCGTTATCTTCGAACGCTGCACCTGCGAAACCGCTTCCTGACGGTGACGTCATCAGCACGGAATGCTTTGGGTCGGCGGGTAAGCCCACAGACAGTGTCCAGAAGACTACGAACAGAAGGTATCCGGGCCTTCCGACCGTTCAGAGGACAGTTATTGACTCCTGAAAATCGACGCAGACGACTACGATGGGCAAATACAGTGCGAAGGTGGCAACGTCGGCAGTGGCAATGCGTTGTGTTTTGCCGACGAAAGTCGGTTCTGTTTGTTTCGAGTTGACGGCAGACAGCGTGTTTACCGTCGCAGAGGTGAAAGGACTGCTGCTTGCTGCGTTAGAGAAGTTCCCTTTGGTGGTGGTAGCGTTATGGTGTGGGGAGGCATTTGTGGGAACCAGAAGACGCCACTCATCGTCATTAATGGGAATCTCAACGCGCAACGTTACAGAGATGAAATCCTTCGTTCAGTGATGACGCCCTACCTCCAACAACAGCCCCAGGGTGTTCTGTTCCAACACGACAACGCCAGGCCCCACACAGCTCGTATCGTACATGACTTTTTGGCCGCCAAAAACGTCAATGTCTTGCCGTGGCCAGCGTGTTCTCCAGACTTATCACCCATTGAACACCTCTGGGACCGCTTGAACAGGCAAGTTCGAGCCCGACAACACGTTCCCGCCAACAGACAAGAATTGATTCAAGCTCTGCAAGAAGAATGGAACCACCTGCCACCTGATCCCATCCGACGTTTGACATCTTCAGTACGACGTCGAATCGTGGCCTGTATTGCTGCACAGGGTGGTCACATTCGATATTAAATTTCAAAATGACATTTTTAGTGATTTTGAACACTCTCCTGATGTTAATGAACTGCATTGAAACTCTGAACAATGGGATTTTCGACCCCCACCACCTTTGTTTGTATGGTGTAATTCCATTTACCGCACAGCGTTCATTTGAAGTTTTCCAATCCACTGTTGACATGTTGATGCATTAAATATACTCTACATCAAAGCGTTGTTATTTTCAGTTTTTTAATTACAGTCATGTCACAGTTCTTTTGGTATTCAGTTTATATCGACACTGCTGATACAAATAGCGAAACTGTTACATCGCTGAAAGATAAAAGTTACCATAGTAGTGACGCGACCATTTTAACGTGTTGATCGACGTTCAAGCAAGAACGCTAGAAAGAATTATTCAGCTGAAGATAAATGACTGACAGAGTTGAAATCCAACTTAACATGAAACATCATGGGACAAATGGCCGCCCGTCACCTTGACCTTACGGGGTGTGTGGCCGCAGCGACAGATCTCATTGGTTTGATGCAAAGTTAGGAACAGATAACTCTAATTCCCCGTTCTTGCAACCAATGAGATCTGTCGCTGCGGCCACACACCCCGTAAGGTCAAGGTGACGGGCGGCCATTTGTCCCATCAGCATTAAGTTGGGCGTGGAAATCGTCTTTCGGCCGTCCTCATTAAATAACCCCAAAGATTTATTTTTTAAAGTGAGTTGGAGTAGAAAGGCAAATCATTTGACATCATGTCTGCATAGATTTTATATTGATTGCGTGTGTATTTATTGTAGCATTCGGTCAATAAAGCGGGTGGGGGCGAATGGAGTGTCCGGCCTTTCCATATGCTATTAACAGAGGAACAATTTTATTCAGGGGGTGTTCTCAAAAAAATTTTTTTAATTTTTTTTATATTTTTTTTATGATCCGAGGGCCTGTGGTCAAGACCTGATGTGACGTTTCTGATCAGTCGTTGGAACGTCGCTGGAGCGTTCTTCAGACCGAATGGCATCACTTTGTATTGATACAGTCCATCTGGTGTAGCAAACGCTGATATCTTCTTTGCACGGTCAGTGAGTGGAACCTGCCAGAAGCCTTTCAAAAGGTCAAACTTACTGATGTACTTGTATATGATCAATGCAATCATCAACCTTCGGCATTGGGTAGGCATCAGTTCGTGAAAGTTGATTCACAGTTTTCATGTCAGCACAGTAGCGCCAACCACCACCACCCTTCGGCACAAGAACACAAGGTGAACTCCACGGACCGTCACTGGGTTCAATAATGCCATTGTCCAGCATGTATTTCACTTCTTTCCGCAGAATTTCACTTTTCACAGGATTCATCCTATATGGGTGTTGTTTCACAGGCACAGCATCACCTACATCTATATCATGACTAACAATATCTGTTCGACCAGGCACATCAGGAAACAGATGAGAGAACTCATAAATCAAATTTGACATCTGAACCTTCTGTTCAGGAGACAAATGTGACAACTTCTCATCAAGGTGAGCTAACACATCAGAATTGCTAAGTTTAGGTGACACATTATCATAAAGATCATCAAACTTCACATTGCTAACAATGTCATCAACATGTACATCATCATTGACAGTACATTCAGAAACTGGGGAGAGTGTGGCAATACATGTAACCTATTTTGGTTGTTCCCTATCATGTTATTCTTTATCATGTTTACATGGCATATACGTTTGTGTTTACGACGGCCAGGAGTCAGGACAATGTAATCTGTGTCGCTAACCTTTTGTTAATAAGGTATGGACCCTGATATCTAGCTCTCAGTGGTTGGCCAGGAATGGGTAGTAAAACTAACACTTTCTCACAAGTAATGAAATTTCTTTCCTTTGACTTTTTGTCATAATTTTGTTTCATTTTGGCTTGTGAAGTTTTCCGATTTTGTTTGGCCAACTCACATGCTTTCGAAAGTCTGTTCCGAAATGAAGAAACATAGTCCAAAAGATTGATCTCAGGATTGCGACTGAGCCATTGCTCTTTTAGATGTTTTAATGGCCTGCGAACACTTATGACCAAAAACAAGCTCAAAGGGACTGAACCCTAAACTTTCCTGAACTGACTCCCTGACAGCAAATAACAACAAATGCACACCCTCATCCCAATCCTTCTCCGTCTCAAAGCAATAAGTCTTGATCATATTCTTCAAAGTCTGATGAAACCTCTCTAAAGCTCCCTGCGACTCTGGATGATAAGCACTAGACTTGACCTGTGTAATGCCTATAACTGGTACATTGCCTGCTGAAATACCTTAGACATAAAATTTGAAACTTGATCAGACTGAACAACCTTTGGCAACCCAACTAAGGTGACAAACTTGATCAAAGCCTTGATGACCACAGCAACAACAATCCTACGAATAGGGATAGCCTCGGGAAACCTGGTAGAAGCACACATGATAGTGAGAAGATACTGATTACCAGACCTAGTCTTAGGTAATGGACCAACACAATCAATGATAACTCTACTGAAAGGTTCATCAAAAGCCGGTATAGGCTTTAAAGGAGCAGGAGGAATTTTCTGATTTGGTTTTCCAACAATTTGGCATGCATGACAGGTTTTGCAAAATTCAGCCACATCTTTTCTCAAACAAGGCCAAAAGAAATGTGCCAAAATTTTCTCACAAGTTTTGTTTACACCCAAAAGACCTGCCATTGGACTTTCATGTGCCAATGAAAGTACATGATTTTGGAATAATTTTGGAACTACAATTTGATGATGTAATTTCCATTCATCCTCCGCAGGAATTTCCGGCGACCTATATTTCCTCATCAAAACACCATCCTTGAAGTAATAACAAACTGGAACCTTACTAGCCTCCTCAAAAGAAATAACCTTACTAGCTAACTTCTGCACCTCAACATCTTCACCCTGAGCACTAATAAGCTGCTTTCTAGACAAAATGTGATCACCACCAGACAAACTATCAGACTCAACAAGAAGATCTGATGAGTTACTTCCCTTCGAAGCCTCTACCTCTTGGAAAGAATGATCCATAAATGTATCCGATAGATCATAAATGAAATCATCCGGCAAAGAAGTCTTGGAAGAAATGTCCTTTGACATTGAACGAGTCACTGCACAAGAAGGAAAAATACCCGGAAAATCCTCCTCCAACTTTTCTGTACCAACTGAACTCTCCGGACAAACAGTAACAATGGGATCAGCACCAACTTTTCCACCCATAAGATCATTACCGATCAACAAATCAACACCCGGAACTGGGAGAGAGTCAAGAACACCAACCTTCACCTCACCAGAAATCAGATCAGAAGTCAAATTGACAAAATGAAGAGGAGCAACTGCCACTTATACCCTGAAGCAAAACATCTGAGTTAGCTGAAGACTCAACAGAAAAAGGCAAGGTATCCTTCAAAATCAGAGATTGAAGAGCTCCAGTATCCCTCAAAATAATAACGGGCCTTGGGGTAGAATTATCTCCCATAAGTGTCACAAATCCTTTCGAAGCGAAAGGCAAAAACTCCTCAGGAACAATAGAATCTGAAATCTTACTCTCAAAAACAACACTCTCCTCAGAACCACCAGAAAAGAAAGGCTTAGATGTGATAGATACAAAAGCATTAGGGGAACCTGTGGACTGATTCTTCAACTTGAGTTTGGGACATGCAGAAATCAAATGACCTGGCCTCTTACAATAAGCACAAACAGGATCAGAATCACTGGAAGTCTTAGGCTTAGACTGAAAATGTGATGGCTTGTCAGAAGAATTTGAACCTGTCTTAACACCTTTTGAACCTGCATACCCAGAAGTCTTACCCGGGGAAAAACCTTTATGGTGAGAAAACTTAGAGTTACCCGGAGACCGAAAAGAACTCTTGTGAGTCAAAAAGTAATCATCTGCCAACACCGCTGCAATACGTAGAACATCAACCTTCTGCTCATCCAAATAAGTCTTAAGGTCAGAACTGACACACTGCTTAAAATCCTCCATCAAAACCAACTGCCTCAAACTAGCAGAATCTGAAACCTCTTTAAACCCACACCATCTATCAAACAAAGTCTCCTTTTCTCTAGCAAACTCTACAAAAGTTTCATTGTCCCTTTTATGAGCATTCCTGAATTTCTAACGATAAGCTTCGGGCACTAACTCATAAGCTTTCAGAAGGGTCCTTTTAACAAAATCATAATTTGAGCTTTGCTCAATCGAAAGGGCCGAATATGCATCCTGAGCTTTACCCTTTAACACAGTTTGCAATAGCATAGTCCATGACTCTTTTGGCCACTTGAGGTGTTCAGCAACTTTTTTAAAATGTAGAAAATATTTTTCTACTTCTTTTTCATTGAAAGGTGGGACCAGTCTGGCGTGCCTTGTAATGTCAAAAGAGGAAGGGGTTGAGGGAGGAGATGAAGCTTCAAGCTTTTTAAGTTCAATTTCTTTCTCAATTTCAAATCTTTTTAACTCAATTTCTCTTTCTTTTTCTCTTTCCTGAATTTCTCTTTCTCTTTCTCTTTCCTGAATTTCTCTTCCTCTTTCCTGAATTTCTCTTTCTCTTTCTCTTTCCCGAATTTCTCTTTCTTTTCAAATTCCATTCTTTTTAATTCAATTTCTTTTTTAATTTCAAGTTTCTTTAATTCAAAATTGTCTGAATGTTCCTCTTTAACCATGTCCAAAACATCAGGGCCAAAAACTCCCTCATCAATAAAATGATTTAACACAATTTTAGAATTTGGAATTTCCTCATAGCAGGTTTAGCCTCAAGTTCATAAAATCTTGAAACGGAAAGCAATTGTGATTTTCGCAAGGCACCGACTGCATCAGGGGTAGGGGACTTTAGAAAATCCTCAAGTTTAAATGACATTTTGCTGGTTTAACAATTAACTTTCAGAGTTAAGTATTATTTTTTTAAAGTCTCAAATGCCAAATGAATTCTATCCCGGACGAGCCCCCAATTTTGTTACGAAATAAATTTGGAATAGTAAAATGTCCCCAGTCAAACCAGAAAAGTATAACAAGACAATTGTATATTAATTACAATTTAATCAATCAAATAATAAACAAAGTGTTTAAGATTACAATATCAAGCTAATACAAATAATAATACAATATCAAAATGAGTCAAACTAATAAGCTAAATAAATATATTCACCAGTCCTTAAGAATCACATAGTTGATAAGTGTAGAAAGCAGTCAGTGAGTCTTGATAGGAGATAGATGAATCCGGCTTGTAAAGGTATCCAAAAATCAGTGGCACGGCAGATGATCGCAAAGTTGATTGTAAGAAGCAAGATGAGTAAGAGTTCTAATGCCGGCCTATATATAGGTTAGATACCTTCCAGAATGTTCTTTAAAGTTCCATGACAATATCCAATCAGAAGTGTCCAACTCAAGCAATCAAGAAATAAATAGAACATTCTAGAGATAGATGATTCTAGTAATTGCCAGCTTAGACTATCAAAACAAGTGTATGTGTGACCCACTAAACAATACAACAATGTTGCAGAATGTTAAACAATAAACAATCACATACTCATAACATAAGCTTTGCCGTCTATTTCCACAAGAGAGTTGGCAGGCGAAAACGTCGCCATAATGTCGGTCAGTGCTACTTAGACTTGTGAAATTTTTACAACAAAATTTTGCAGGAAAACTGGAAAATAACGTATACAAAGTAAATATTTGTTGACGTTGGTTTCTTTAGTGACAATTTATGCATAAAGAAAACGTTTATTGTTGTTATGATTCCCGACTTGTAATCTCGTCTCATCGAGATTGAAAACAGTGAATGAAGTTAACGCTACGTAGTACAAATACATGAATTGAGAAAGTAGTCCCTCATCTCGTTCACAGAGGTCAAGGTCATATTTTAATCAATCAGATACGCCAAAAGTGATATGTGCACATGTGCTCGTATCGAAAATATTAACTCGCTTATCATCAAAAATATGGATAATAAATGTTGATATGTTCCATGAATTAACTAGGCCTTATGGTGTTTGACTTGCACAGACGGACCAACGGAGGGACGTGAGGGATAATGAATGCGAAACGATTGCAAGATATATACAAATGCTTTCTCCAATCCATTCATATTGCTTATCATTTTTGTAAAAAAATACTCACCTTAACTTCAAATGCTCTTTGTTGTTTATGTGTACCTTGTCGTTGCCAACAACGTCCAAGAGGTTGTCAATGCGTACAACAGCTTTTTTAAAACTCATGCCCTCACCTCCAGCCAGGTGAACCACTTTTCCTCTATCTTCAAGTAAACACAAGGAAAATCTCCATCAGTTTTGACAAACAGGCAGGAAAAAGTCATACACAGAAATTATAAGGCGAGGAAAGGTGAAATGTAAACTTTACAGAGTAGTGAGTTTAAAAATGTGTATCATCGGAGGGTTATACACTAATTTGCACGATTTTTGTAAAAGTCATATATAAGACGCCATTCCGAGTTTAATGGTTTCTTCATTACCGATGTTTATTTCTTTTGTATAAAAATATCCAGAAAAAACGGATTGCTACCCTTGCGCTACAGTTGGGATGTAGCAAGAAATCGACATTTGAGAAACTGCCTTGCGTTCAGTTACACATTGTTTGCGGTGTGTAACCTTCTTTTAAAATTTAATGTTCGAGATCGCTCGCGAACATCCCGGGAAATTCTGTGTTACTGAACGCAGGGCTGCTTTCGGACATCATAGACAGGCGGTACCCTACAGTCACATCATGACAATGGTCTTATGTCGTTACAGACGACGAAATATGGTAACTCACGCTGAATTATTGTTATTAACTTGGCTGATATGTGCACCTGTGTTCGTATGAAAACTATGCCACAACGTATGTGTAACCTGACATTTATGTCTTATGATGTGCATTGTCAAATACTATTAATTGTCTCTAGTTTTTCATCACCATATGTGGAGAACGAACCTATAAACACGCTCCAATGTGAGTACAACCCTCGGTCAAACTCCAAAAGGTCTCCAGCTCGAAACTCACTGTTAACCGTCTCAATTGGTTCTTGTACCGGTGACATGGTGGATTAGAAGTTGCCACTGCTATTTCTACAACATCAAATACTGGTATTAGTACCCAAGCAGCAATAGCAGCTATAACAACATGAACTGTTACTATTTCTACTGCTATTACCGATAAATGTATACACACGCACACAAAACTGTTTGCTATAGAATGATTGAAGTTCATATATTCATACTAAAGAAAATCACAAAATTATCGCATATACAAAGACGTCTTGTTTGGATTATTATTAAAATATCACTGTTACAACCAACGTTACCATTATAAACATTTATAAAATAAGCACTTAACAATTACGTGTAGTTATATGAGTGTCCGTCTTGTACCAAAATAAAAAATGGACAACATTGGTTTTTTCTGAGGAATGTAGATCGATAGCACTGAAAGAACATTCATTTCGAGAAATAATGTAATCACACTGGTTCATGTGATGTAAAAATCGCAATATGTTTTGAAAAATGATGAATAACTATCAAACAAACTAAACATGTTTAAGGTCATATACTCACTTTTGCAATGCAATTTAACTGAACTAATCATTCTTCACGAGCAAAAAGCTGATCACTATCTAACTTATCTTTCCTGTTGCGTCTGCATAGTATTTATATTTATGTCCGTTTTAAAGTTTATGGAGTAGATGGTTATCGGCGCCTGCCATTTCAGCTTGGAGGGCAACCAAATGAAGTGCTCCCAATCGGAGTGCGATTTACTAGAAATCTATTTATTTGATCGCCGATACTTATGACAGAAGAATTTTTTACTGAGTTTAACGCCTTTTGATGTTCTTTCTGTATTTTAAAAGAGAATGCATTAGCTACTTGTATTGCATATTCAACTAGGAAAGTTCATGTATTCTACGTCATGGCTTTTGCGAAATGATGTGGTAAAATTATGTCATACGACAACGGCGATGGGTAGGTGTTTTGAATTTCAACATTGAGGTCTAGAATGCAGACAAAGTTCTGAAAATTGTTACAAACGTCAGGGGAAAGATTTATGTGAGTGCCTTGCAAAAGTGACCCTATGACTTTAAAGGGGCACAGAGCCAGTTGTTGGAGTAAAATATGTCGAACTTCATAAATAGAGGATAATTGACATTTCTCGTCCAATAGCATGTTTATCTCATCGAGTGAAGTAGAAAAGTTATGTAAACATATGATTTTCTACTTCACGAGATGAGATACGCATGGTATTCGACGATAAATGTCAAATATTCTATTCATTATGTTTCCCAAAACCTCGCAAATGACATGAACTAAATTAATGGAGTAGCTAAATCGCTTCGCTAAAGCGGCCGTTGCATGACGTCATTCAATTGTTTCTTGACGTCAGATGACGTCATATGATTGTTGCATTATTTCACTGAGTAGAATACCATTATTATTTCACTCAATGAAAATACGGATTTTATTTTCACCGATAACTGGCATATTTCACCGTTGAAAATATAAAATATGGAGTTATTTTATCGAGAGGTAGTGCTTGTTTCAGAAAATTAGAATCCTAATGCGTATCATTTCAATATAATGACAATAAACGGTTAGAGTCGTTATTTGTGATCGAAACCGGGTGATAGCGCGCGGCACTGACTCAAACGTAATTTTGGAAACTTATTTACAGCAGACACAAAGGCAAACATAGATTGATAGTGTTAAGTATGTCATTTAACTTATTTACATATTGATTGGACATAGAATTTCGACTTTTTAACATTTATTAGCCTTTTTCTGATTATCATTGAAAACAAGAAAATATAATAATTTTGGTATTTTAATTATAAAGATGCAAGTTTCGGCAGACGATCTGAACTTTACTTCAGTCAAAAGTTATTTAAGCTTTTACTAAAGTCACTGGAAAGTCATGCAAGAAGCTCTGTGCCACGTAAGTAAGGCTTAGTTCAAGTAGGGTAAGAGAAGAACTCTTATATAATTGGAAATTGATGTATACAAATACATTTCAAAGGGTTCTGAGTGTATGTCATTGTGTAAGGAATTTAAGCCCTTTTTCGTAACGTCTCTTAATTCTATAATTATAAGAAATTAGCTGTGTTTATGACGTGTATTTAAATGGTGGGAAAGAAATAAACAGATTTGCTTCGATCACGCATCAATGTAATGTTTGTGACTGATTTCATAAATGTGTCACATAAACAATTATCACTTATTACAGATCTTACATTTGAAACTATCTTAGCATTTTATTCGCACAGAAGTAGCTACAGTCATAAAATCATACACTTACATCTGTTCTTATATCTTCATAGAACCTCTATTCCAAAATATATTTAACGAGAGTTGGAAAACATAGGTAATAATTTTCCTTCACTAAACAAACAAGCAAACAACTAGAGGGGACAACAACAAGAATATCTTGACAAACGAAATAAATGATAAATTGGGACTTGGGAATCATTGCAAAATTAAAAATCCTGTAAAGTTTAAGGCAACAATGATGATAAAATTTCTGTTGCTCAGCCATTATTCGAATGACTTATACGATCATTATCTGTTTATGAGAAAGTTTAATAATCCGAGACTAAAATATACAAGTGTAAATTACCTGTTTCTTAAAAAGGTTAACCGAAACCCTTTCTCCATCAAATATTCATAAAATAGAATAATAGCTGCCCTGCCCACCATAATAAATGAAGATCAATTGGATTCATTTCCAAAAGTAACATTAGTGAATTTACTATATTAATTTACAACATGACTAAACAAAATATTTGAATAGACATGGAATTCTACTCCTAGATCTAAATAAAGTATTTTGTAAAAGTTCTCAATTTTTTTAACTTTGGAACATTTGCTACAAGATAAGGACCTTTTATGACAGCATATTTTCTTTTGTAGTAATTAATGCTTTCCTATAATTATTTTGACAATCTCAATGGATGTTGACAAGGAGATCTTTTTCTTATATATATATATATATGAGAAAAATATTTTATATATATATATAATGTTTCAGAAATTTGAACAACGATTAAAAAGAGTAATTAAATAATAGCTAAACAAATTGGCGATACAGAATATACTATTTCTGAATATATCTGGCCTATATTATATGCAGCATTTACTGAAAATGCTTTTAGTAGGGATTTGAAACTCTATGAAATTATGCTTCCTTCTAAAGCATATCTATATGTAAAAAGGGCAGGTACTATGAATAGGTTCAGAAAAAAACCCTCAAAAACAATACTTTGTGGACTGGTTGACTGGAAAAAATGACTCCTTTACACTCTCAATGTCGCAGAAATGGTAGAATGCCACTGAAAATAAAAATAAAAGTTATGTTAATGAACCTTAAAATAAATAACAATTTCTTTGCGTCAATCTGATTCGCTGAACACTGTAAAAGAAATTCAGTTCCTACCTGTATAAACTTAATTTCGTGACATCACATCATATTTAGCCACATCCATCGACGGAACTATTTGTAAGTTGAAACAAATTACGTGTTTTTAATAATAAAATCACTTTGTGCAATGCCACTTCTCAAAAGTACGGTAAATAAACAATTCACAAATTTCAATGTAGAATAATTATTGTTGTCAAAAGATTCTAAAGGTAGGCCTTTTCTTGAGAGCTCTAACCAGAGATCAGAATCTACAACCGATCGTGTTCCGCCACGCAGAAGGCAAATGGCAACAATGTCCTCGCGAACGATATAGGGGGTAAGGCCACGGAGATGTCATTAAGTTCATCAACAGTTTCTAGCCTGGTTCCTCAAAAAGTTTTAGAACTGTCTACTGTTTAATCAGATTATGTTGGATCAAGATTATAGAAAATGGGTTTTAGGGTAGGTCAGAAAAAAATACAGCCACTGGGGGAGGATCATGAAAAAACTTTAAAGAGCGACTGACACATTATCATAGAGACTTTGTTAAAAGACAAAAAGGTCCAAAATTTGTTTTCTCTGAGAATTTGGGCTGATTTATATTCTTACAAACTGATGATTTTATAATAAAAAGACCATGAGTTCTCTGCCTTGTTCATTGTTATTTATAGAACAAAAAGTAGAAAAGCAGATCTGCTGGAGTGACAGTTTATACAAGAAGTTGATATGTAAAAGGCTTTCGTTAATGTATGCTATATTTTAATTCAACATAAATGCTTTTTTGGCACTTAAAAACCTCAAATAGTTAAAACAGTTAGTCAAATTATGAAAATTTAAATGATTATATTAACCAAACTCAGAGCTATAAATTTATTAGGAGAAGCATTAATAAAGACAAAAAATAAAATTAAAATAAAATATGAATAAAGGCTGCCTTAGCCTGTTTGCTAATCCTTTTTCCTCATAGTTTGTATAAATCAAATTTGTTGTGTACTACAAAATAGTGTTTACATCATATATGTATTTATCAAACTTTAAAACGTGATCAAATTACTTGATTTGTGCATGTTTCTTAATATAGCTATACTTTCAAAAATATGTAAATGATGAAATATTTAAGTAAATGAAGTCCAATGTGTATATTTCAAATATAGGGAACATCACAGCTAAGCACTTATGTAACATATGCAATTTTTACGATCCCTGGATGTTCCTTTAGTATATTTAGTTTACAATTTTTTAGATTATGATCTTCTTTCTCGTGATATGAATTATCTGTGGGTGATCAATGCTAGGAAAAGGTTGCAGGTCATATCAGCATTTTTAACTCAACAAAAGGAGCTTGATCAGCACTGAGAAAATTACTGTTATAAACAATCTTGCGGTCTCAACACTGGTACACTTTTTCACTGCGCTTCTAAAAAGCTGTATTGATGATATTGGAAAACTTTTCTTTAAGTTTATTTGGAACAAACAGATTTAAAAAATTCATATGACAAAAATATTATACGAAAGGAGGTTATAGATTGACATAAAACACTTCATTGATGCTTTGAAAATAGCTACTAAAAGTGTTTTTTTAAATGATAATAAAAATCCGTGCAACATTCCTATTAAACAAAGGACAATTGTAGGCTAAAATATTGACCATTTCTGTACTGTTGACAACCCTTATTGAAAGACGCCTCTATGGCATGGAAGAGGTACAGAGGTCTTTTTAGAAGAGATGGCTAAATCATCAATACTCAAACTCTGAGCTTTTTATTAACAGTTGGTTGAAAAATGGAATTACAACAATAAAGAATCCCTGGGACTGAAACGGATTAATTTCGAGATTCCCGGTTAGTTGGACATTCCTGAATTACGAAAGAGTCATAAAAAGCATTCCAGTTGCATGAAGTGATACTGTTGGTGATCATGTTTACGTGAATCAAAATCTTGTAATTAATGATGCAGTATATGCTCTTCTCCCAGGGTTGTAAAATGTTTAATGATAAATTAATAACAAGAATATTTTACCTGAAGTCTGTGAAAAGTGGGAAGACATGGTCAATGTTACCTTGCCTTGGAGCTACATCTTCACAAATTATAGAAACTGTACAAGAGCTGCCAATCTTAGATTTTCAGTTCAGCTTTATTCATAACATTGTGTATACCACGAAAGAGCTGCTGAATATGAAATTGATAGATAGGAACATTTATACAATTTGTAAATCAGAACCAGAAGACATTGTCCATGTTTTTATTTCTTGTGACCTAGTACAAAGGTTTTGAATTGAATGGAAAACTATTATTAGAAACATCACCTATATTGAAGAACTTCTTTCTCACTTTGTTGGGTCTTGATTCTGGCTTTGATGTAATCAATTATATCATTTTTCTGGTAGAAGATTTATATTTTCTTTAAGTATAAACAACATAAATCTGAATACATTAAGATTTCTGAAAGAAATTCGAAACATTCTACTTGCTGAAAAGTATCCAGCCAGAAAAAACAACAGAATTATTAAGTATAAAAGAAATGACATGATAAATTGATTGCATACATAGAAAGCTTATAGATCTTTCTCTTTCCACTGACGATTTTACTATCATTGTTGCCTTTGACCTGAATTGCCTGAATGCACAGCAATCTCTGTATTGCCTGCTGTATGCTGCTGCAGAAATTGTCTACCTACCTGTAATGAATTAACAGATTTGAAAAAATACTACTACTACTACTACAACAACAACTACTACTACTGCTGCTGCTGATTCTACTACTACTAATAATAATAATAATAATAATAATAATAATAATAATAATAATAATAATAATAATAATAATAATAATAATAGGGAATTTTTTTAAAACTTTGTGTGAACCCGTAAAACGTGGTCTAAAAATAACAAATAAAGATGTTTTAAAACAGTTAGAATTTAAGGCAGATTTACTGTTAATGAATAAAGCAAACGTAAACGTTTCGAAAATATTGTCGGGACATTGACAATGGGCTAGCTAGCCTATGACGATTATTACTAAAGGTGGAATAGATGTATACTTTAGAACATGTTTTTGACAAAACTAACGACATTTACGATAATCTTTAAGATTAAAATGAAACAAACTTAGAAACAGTATGAATGTACTGAACATTACTTGAGGTAATAGCCCCGAATGCAACTTGGTTTCGTCTTGAGAACTTAGGCAATATGGCGTCTGTCAGTTCGATGAGTAGTTAAGAAGTAGGGGATATTTCTTACTTCATTTCAAACATTGTATTTAGATGGTCTGTTGAGATGGACTTTGCTCAGATTACTACTGTTTAAATTTTATAATGTTACAATCGCGATATTTGAATTTATCAAATAATTAAGTAATTATTGTTAACTTACCAGAATGCCTCCACACAACATTAACCTAACTACGCAGTAACAAAGTGTGACTTGGTGAATTTTATAATATTGATTTGTTATCCCCCACAATGCGGTCGGCCATATTGAAAGGAACTGTATATCAAGAGTCATCGTTTACAATATCATTAACATTATTCATTATTATCATTTTTCAGTGCTTACGTGATATTTCCGAATTATTCATTTTAAAGAAACACATAATCGGTTTTGGTACCATGAATGAATAAATTGGAATACAATACGAAGCCGTTAAGTATTAGTTGTTAAGCCGTTAGAAGGAAGCACAGCTGTTATCGTTACCACGCGTTGATCACAATATCATGATCGTCCACAAAGTTTCATACACCAGGCTTGGTGAATTATTCTTCAACCCATCCGATTATATTCAATCAAAGCTCAAAATTATTAATTTTGAAAGCTGTGAACGTTATTTTTTCGTAGATCAACAGCGGAATCCCGTTCTTCATATCGTTACACTGCCTGTGTGCTTTATGTATCCTATAGTTAGGAGATAAATCCATTCTGTTTTTTATTTTGGGGTTGTATGTCGTGCATTTTTCACCCCTAAATATAATTTCAGACCGAGCTAAATGTTTATTTAGGGGTGGAAAATGCACGATATACAACCCCAAAATAAAAAACAGAATGGATTTATCTCCATTCTAACATGCCTAATTAGAAAAATAAAGAGGAACTTATTTGCCTTGCGCAACAAAAATGTGATTAGGTTGAACCAGTACAGACCAGTTCCACTTGCCTTCGAAACTACAGTACAGTTCCATTTTCAAAGAACAGGCTTCAATTTAAAAATTGATTTTAAAAAAATAAACCAACAGGTTTTTGAAATAGAACCCCTTAAGTATTTATTTCGTTGACGACAATATCAACAAAAGACAGATTTTTTTTATCCCGTTAGAGATTCGTTTTTCACGTAAATTATACATAGGTTATCTATATATATCATCCCTACACTATACCGATAAGGACTGACCCAAGCAAGGGACGTTACTCTAAAAGTTGTTGTTTACTGCTAGCTCTACAATCTCATTGAAATCAGCCCGAAACTACGGGCTGATTTTAATGAGATTGCTAGCTCTAACTCCTCGCGCAACAAGTGGACTGATTGAATGAACGATCAAGAAAGCTGTATAGTTTGTCATGGTTGAATACACTGTCTGGAAATTCTCTTATGAATGAGAGGGGGAAAGGGAAGCAGTTTGTAAAGTTGAAGAATAACGTACGTCTCATCTGTTCACTTGACGAATCGCTATATTGCCGCGCGTTACGGTAAGCTCGGTTTGAAATTAAATTTAGTGATAACAAAATAAACTACTTCAACAAATAATAACCAAAGAATGGATTTATCTTATAAATTACTAAAAAAATACGATGTTTTAAATGTCTTTATAGAAATTCTATAGAATTGATTTAAAATTAATTTTGCAGTTGTCTGTAAGGCGATGAAAACAGTAGGCCTAAGTTCAGCGAATGGAATTTGTAAACGTGCGCGTATAAATGTGAATCCGTCGTAACTATTTAGAGGTGATTATCAGCGAAATAATCACTCCAAAATTGATTTTGGTAACCAATCAGAAAGCAGTATTTTTATTCTAGTTTTCGTGTCATGTTAGAATGAGTTTTTGGATTGGTTTGACGAGTACCAATACAACTATCAGGATATCTTAAAAACATTTTCAGTGACTTAACTCTCGTCAATTATGTCATTGTGTGTCACCAAAACTAAATTTAATTTTTGTGACAATTTGATTGTCCTCACTTTCAATCATTAAAACAGTTGACATGTGTCTGTTTTCATTTTGGAAAACAATATCAGTATGCAAATTATGAATTAATCATCATTCTTTGATATATATGTTCACAATAGACTCCATAACATGGACTCTGGGCTAGTACAAGGACAATGTAGAGACTGATCAATAGTTGAAATGTCACCGACAGAGTGCAGGCTAAATAATTACATATAACTTGGATTTAATCAGACAATTTATACAATCAATGTCTGATTGCAAAAGAAAATAACAATAAACATATATGTAAAAATTATTTGTAGGGCTTGATATTGTATCAAAAATTGTAAATCAAGTTTAGATTTCCAATTATTTATTTTATCAATTAAGATACATTTTCTAGACATGTATATACATTCCACAGGGAATCTGTTGATGAAATGTTTCTTAATTATCATTCTAGGCAGTTTATTGGTTATTCCGTTGTCTTAAATTCTTTTTGTATTGCAGTTACCGCTGGACTATCAAAGCTTGTTTTTTTGCAAATGTGGCATCGTTGATATCTGCTGTTAACTTTATGAGTAGTATTTCATAAAAATTAGAATTTAAATCTTGCTTAAGAACACAAGCTATGAACGTTGTTTATGTTTATTATTTTATGAAATGCTCCTCACCACGATCTACTGATTCGTTGCTTCTTTTTTCACGGTGTTAAGTGTCCATGACCGGTCGAGTCACATATACCAAACGTTACCAGTGGGTCATTTCATCGAGAAGTACCAACTGTTACGAAGGAATAAAGTTTGTTAGAAAACAGCACAAAACAAAAGTGATTTTGGAAACTTTTCTAAAGCAGAGAGAATGACTGTTAGGGGTTATTAGTGGATATTACTTGTAATTGTTTAATTTGAAATGTGATTCGGGTTCTAAACATGTACTCATACAAGGATGTTTCTCGATTTTCATTGAAATCTCGCAATTTTCATATGCATGTAATTGCGATATGGGGATGAATCTGTAAGATGTTCTGCTTTTTATATAAAAAGATTATGTAGTAAGCTTTTATTTACGTTATTGTACTGTACTGTTGTATCTTGTTTATTTCCTTATTTAAGAACATTATGCTAATATCAATAATCTTTAAATATATGTCTCTTCATTACTTATTGTAATTAACTATTATTTTGTATATGACATATATGCAAAACATGGTACCCATACTGAAGTGTCGACTTTCAACGACTATGTCATTAAAACTAAAGACGATGTCCTGCTTCATCAGCGGATTTGTATACGCGTAGCTCCACCAAGAACCCTGAAATACATCAAGGAAAATGCCTCATCGTTCTCTAAAATTTTTCGTTTTCTCGAATGTATGCCGGAAGCTAATGTGGTACAACATTTCAGCTCAGGCACACCGCTTTTCTGCCTAAGCCTACGGCTTAAATACAAGAAGTCCTGGTCACAATTAATCCCAGCCAATCAATGATAAGACTTGGAAACTATCGTCGTAATATTTTATACAGATTATGTTTTTAGTATTTTTATATATCTTTTAATGTACATGCCTTTTAATTTTCATATTAGCATTATAACAGGGGCCACTCTAATTTGAATAATCTCGAAATAAAATATAGTGTTTACATCGCTCACATTAATAATCCATGAACAGGGCTAACTGTTGGCTATTCCAAAGAATAGCACCCCGTCCGGCCGCTGTATAATCTTACCCGTTTCAGCCGCCGATAAATCCAGTCCGGCCGCTAGCAAGTCCGGCCGCCGATTTCATATTATATGAGCGTGTTATGTTACCTTATTTCCAAAAATTTATGTGAATGGAATTATGTAAATACATTAGAAGCAGATTTTTCATACATTTCAGAGCTCAAGTGTTATGGAAGCCGTGACTTCACTAAGAAACGGTAGAAAGTTGTTTTGCTTGATTTAATAAAACAATCATCACTGAAAAAATATTTAAAAAATAACTGTATCCGTGTCTCTCATAAATCGCTGTGCGATTGGTTGTATATACAAGTGAGACAAAAATAAAACAATCTGTCTGTCGGTCATCATACAAATATTAGAGCAGCCATGTGATTGTCAGAGATTATGAAAGGTCAGTGAAAGGTCACCTGAGTCGAACTCTCTTAAGTAGCCTACTCAGAGCAGAACCAGAGCCAAGTACAAGGAATAAGCATAATGATTTTAAAGAGAATTGGTAAAAATATTAAAGATCAGATAAACGGTTAGCATGATATGAGAAGAAACAAGTTCGCTGCTTTATAAAAAAGCAGACAAATGGTTGGAGGGCAATGTAGGTCACGAAATGTGCAGGTTATAATTTTGAAATAACATTCTCTACCCACAGAGGTATCAGAACTCATCCCTTCCAAAGTAAACTCTGTTGCAATTAGGAAGTGTTTAATAATTGTCTTGTGAAAAGTGGCAACATGAAAGCACCCTTATTGTATACCATTAAACATAGTTTTACATCTCTAGCTGAGTTGATAGAGAAATGTGCGCATGGTCATGATTATGGAATACTAGCCACCAGTGTAAGACAAATACTTGCTCAAGTTGGAAAAAATGAGTTAAGAAAGCTCTGTGGTGAAGAAAAGAGAAAAATAGGTCATTCCATAATACAGCTTCAAGAGTACTATACTGACATCACATTACGTAGTATCTAGTGGGTTCAATCCTAAATCCCTAGTTGAACTTTTGAGTAGGTGACATGAAGGTGGATAACAAACACAACATTGATAAAATCATTATTTATTATAAATGAAATGCATTGAAGAACTACTTCCACAACTAAAAGTAAACAATTCGTATTTCTGCATGCATTAAGTAATTGTCATTTGAACACTTGATTTTACGTTTATATGCCCACTACTGACTGGAGGACTGACCCGCGCAGTGTATATTTTACAGCCATGGGAAGCAGTTGAAGTGCCTGCTGTCAAAGTTCAGAGGTGTCCATGGTGGGGAGGTAGGCGAGGCCTTTGATACGGAAAAGCTCGTCAATTATTGGGGGAAAGGCAGTGTATTCATTGGTCTTACTATCTTTATCCTCAAGAAGAAACCTCACAATTGCACATTTTGATGCTATGGCAGCGGGGAATATGTTTGCACATGAATTACATTGCAGTTTGTAGATGTCACCATCTTTTAAGTCTTTGTCATGACATTGACACAAGTCGTCCTATAACATCCGAAATAGGTTTCTGCGTACATGAGTGCTACAAGCGTGCCCGTGCTGTCATCGGTGACTGTGCTGTTTAGCATCAGCTCCTCATCTGCAGTGAGAGGTTGTATGTCCTCAAGGTCATCATGTTCATTCATTTTCTGTAAAGAAATAGTTTTCATGACAAATTAAAAAATATTTTGGGCCTTTTTCGAATACATTTTAATGAGACTGACGAGCTATGATAGCTATGATTTAAGAGAGGGGCGTTGCTTACAATTGAATCTTTTTGAGTTTTCATTCTTTTATTACCACATTTATTATGCAATATAGTTCCGCAATTCCCGGAATTAATAGTAAATGTACCATTTCTTTTGGTTGCAACATTTACCATTTTCTGAGTGTTGCTGTTCAAATGTAAATCATGAAAATTTATATACCTGCAATCTCCACTTCTAGGCATAAGTGAAGATGTATTATCAATAGTCCTTATACGAAATGAAGAAATCTGAAACGGCTGTTGTATGTAAGAATTTCTCATGTAAAGTAGCATTTCTTCAAGAGTTGAGAAATGCATTAAAATACAGACGCCATCTTGCACAGCATTGTCATTTATATCTCTACTGTGAGAATCAAATAAATAATATCCAGTCGGAGTTACTATAACCGCCACAGTTAAAGTACCAAATGTCACCAACATTGTGTTGGAATTATCAGCTGCCAAATTAAAAGCACTTTGTAATGACACTGTTTGGGCATTCACGTTTCCATCATCACCCCCAACACCAAAGAATTCTTCACTTATGCCTGAAGAAAAGGTATGGAAGTAATTTACTACTGTGGGCAGTTCACTGTGAAGTAAAGGCTGCGGTGGTCTTGAGTCTGTGATAAGATCAAATAATTTGTTCCCATCAATAACTAAATTATTCAAAATTTCTGAATTCCAGATTGTAGGGCTTTGTATGCTTGCATATAAAAGAGCGACAAAAGCAATTGCAGTGCATTGTACTCCTGGGTTTGAGAACTGAGAACTGCTTTGATTCATATTCCCCATTACTACAGAAGAAGGCATGGTCGCTGCGTAAAGTACTTAACTTTACTTTGTTTAGCGCTTATCCGTCCACCGTCCAAAAAAATCCTGAGAGTATGCGACTGAGTTGCGCGTTCAGATCAAGTCACCGCTTTGGTTGATTTCCATCCATATTTAGGGCTGGTTCCGTTTATAAAATATATGAGTTGTGCAAAGATTTTATTAAACACATGTTCAGGGCCATGTTTCACGTATCCTTCAAAACAGAACATGTATGAGTAACTGCTTCGAAAGTCATGAGTAAGGACACGTAGACAAAACCAACACTGTCTTTGCATCCGGTGCTGGCATCGTTAGCTGTCAACTGATAAGGGGTCCCAGCATCGCGAGCTGTTAAGTGATAATTGTGGTCAGCTCAAAACTTCAGTGTTGTATGCGTAACAATTTAAAGTTTATACGCTGTTTGCCACATCACACTTTTGACATCTTCCCTGGCTTTACTGGCCTTCTTCATAAATCGTTTATACAATTATCATCTGTGTTGGGAGAACTTGGGTTATCATATCATACACAATGAACTGTATGTCGGATAAGCTTAAAATATTTATCGTAAATAAGGTTTTAGGACATATACCACTGAAAGTGTTTATATCAATCCATAAATATAAATTCCATCTCCTGATACTGTAAAAGTGTTGTTATAATTAAAAATGAGATTGCTACTCTAGGAAAGTTTATAAGTTGCCATGACAACTACTGACCAGCATTCCTTAGACGCATGCGCAGTCAGATTATGCTCCATGGTTTCCACTTTAGCCTGATACATAGGGTTGGAGCTCTCAGGAGCTCCAACCAAAAAGAACGTCTTCAGCGCATTTAATATTTTATTCAGTATGTCGGAGATATTCACGTGCATTCTAAGCACATATTCACGTACACTTACATATTTCATGAAAACGCATAAGTACGACGTTCACAGCCCACATACAATCACACGTGAATCTCAATTCCATACAGTTTCATTGTTTTCCCTTGACATGGAAAATTATCAAAAGATAGATTGATATTTGAAGTTTGATGATTTGTTTTACTTGCAGATCGTCTATATCGGTCATAAAACGTAAGATTAACAACTGAGGTCTCGCAAGATTGCGGTCTCTCTTGTGTGATCTCATCTTCCAAAATATCTTCAGCTTTCGTCAGTTTTCTTCTCTTCACTCCCAGCTACCGAGAGACTCTTCAGAAAGTCGTACGCTTTTGTTATATAAATACCACTTGGTCCAAAGAGCTTAGCCCCTGTCTCGACAAAGTTGTCAACCTGAAATCCAGGAAAGGAATATTAAAGGGACTATTGGACCAGGATAGGACGCAATGCTCCATTTATATTCATAAATGCATATTATGCTCATCACCTTTATCAAATGGACTGTATTCATTATCTTGCATCAGCGAGATAGCGCAGTGGTTAGCTAGTTCAAGCCGATGTTGGATAGTGTTTAGCGCTTTCTCTTATCATCTCACTTCACCGCCAATAGCCCCAAAAAACCTTATAATTATCATATACATGAGTAAGTGTTTTAAGATATTTTAGTCTTGGATACCGACTGACGCGTCTAAATGGATGTTCTTATCATTTGAAAATGCAGACAGCGAGTTATTATTATATTTCATATAGATAAATAAGTGATTTAAGAAATTAAGTATTGGATCCTGACCGACAGCTTCTATATAGCTTTTCTTATCATTTGTAAATGCATACAGCGAGTTATTATTATATTTCATAAACACGTATAAGTGCTTTAAGAAATTAAGTATTAGATCCTGACTGACAGCGTCTATATAGCTTTTCTTATATCATTTGTAAATGCAGACAGCGAGTTATTATTATATTTCATATACACGTATAAGTGCTTTAAGAAATTAAGTATTAGATCCTGACTGACAGCGTCTATATAGCTTTTCTTATCATTTGTAAATGCAGACAGCGATTTATTATTATATTTCATATACATGTATAAGTGCTTTAAGAAATTAAGTATTGGATCCTGACTGACAGCGTCTATATAGCTTTTCTTATCATTTGTAAATGCGACAGCGACTTATCATTTAACAGAGACTGTCATGTCGTAAATCCCTTTTTACATTACCTGATCGCTCTGAATCTTTCCATATCGACACCACGAGCAGAAGTGTTCGCAGTTGAAAAATGCGATGTTGTATCCCATTTGGCCCAAATTAGACCGAGCACGTTTGACGATGTCTTCACTCTTCAAAGGCCTGAAATATACGCATATAACTATACACATGCAACTATACGCATATAACTATACACATGCAACTATACGCATATAACTATACACATGCAATTGAATTGTCCCGCGTAACATCTATAATGAACTTATGCCTACAATCTCTGTAGAATTTTCCACAGTGAAGTAAACATTTGCTAGCGGATGACTGTTCGAAGCAAACCCTTTTATTATCTTATAGTATTGTTATTGTATATGTTAATATTGTTAGGTAAAAACAACTTCCAACGGTTCAGATAAAACAAAACAAATGCCTTTTTTTAACAACTACGATTATAACATTACCGTAGCCAATGGCAGATCTATCTACAAATTTAACATTAATATATTTTGGATAACACTATCTGAAAAATAAATTTTTGGTATCTTTTCGGGTCGACCAGCTTGCGGGATTCGAAACCACACCCATATGTATCTCTAATAACTATATATCACCGAGGTTTAGTAAGTTATACTACTTATGTGCCGGGTTAAGAACGCACTTTTATTGGCAATGATTACGATTTATGGTTCTCGGGGTTACGTGGCTTCCAGCCTTAGAAAGGAAATGTCAAATTGACATGTATGCCTAAGAAGGAGGCGTTGAGTGCGCAGTGTAAACGATAAACATTGGTTTGTGTACACCTTTGATTTCTATTGAGACCAGTTTTTTTCAGTGTGCGATCATAATCGTTAAAGTAAGAAGAATTAACTCGACGTATATTAATACTGGAAGGAATCTGTATTATCTGTTGACTTCTTCCTTGTATTCGTAGTTTTAGAGTTGAGACGAGGTCACTGAACTGGATATTACAAATCATAAGTTATCTATGCACTAATTGTATAACCTGACAACGACTTAGCTGGTAATGAGTGTAACTTATGAATATTCCTCGAACTCGTAAGGGGTCCGGAGCAAGATTTTTTAAATATTTCATTTTGGGAAAAATAAGTTTAGTGTATTAGTGTATGCAAATTATACTACCTTCAGAGATTATCATCTCAATAATTAACAAAATTATTTGTAGTCCTACGACAAGGTGTCCAAATCAAGCGTAAACTGCATTCGGCCATTTTAGTTTGAACACCTCTTAATCATTCGCGTAGTTCCTAATCGAACTTTGTATGAAGTATAGAACACTTTGTATTTATGAAAAAGATCTTTCATTCGCCAACATTTCATGTCCTCTTTGTAACATTCCATTTTCCCCTAAGAAAACAAGACTGCAATACCATTATTGTAGCATTTAACACAGCGGCTGTCATATTATATTTTCTTCAAAGAAGAATTAAGTTTATTAAGACTTCTTTAATCATCATTTTTTTAAATCGGGAGTGAAAAAAAGACAAGTATTTATCTGTAACAACGTCCGAGAGCGAGGGATAATGGATTTACCTGCTTAGGTCTGGTCACCCTTCTCCTCTATATTTGTTCTGATCGTCGTCGTTAGAGATAAGATATATTTTAACCTGCTGATAACACAACATGACCTTACTCTAGTCGGGAGTCCTTGTCGTTGTTTATTCTTGTCGGACTGTTCTTCGCGACTCTCCAGAAATCTTCTTTTCTCACAGTCACATTGTCCTGTGACCTTTGACCTAGGTCACCGTCGATTCCAGCCAAGTGAATAACGCGACCTTCACCTTGAAAAAAAACAACGTAGCAAAAAATATTTTATTATATTTCAGGTATGCCATAATAGGCATAGGCACAGTCAGAAGTGCACATTCGAATACGATCTATTCCCCCGAAGCATACTGAAAGAACTGAGGCTCAATTTAGTTATCGATTTTGTAAGCCGCGGGTTAAGTAACTGTTGACATCTAATATACTAATCAATCACTGCTTTAACAAATAACAACTTTCGATTATGAAAATAAGTTTTAGAGAGGTTGTCTTCGCTGACTTATTTCGAAATTAATAACATGAGCAAATTCTGAAAACTATCTTGGTGTTTTTATATTAAGAACTTGTTTTACCTCTGACAAACACCTAACATGAATTTGGAATCCTTTTCAAACGAATACTATTCCTTTAAATAATATCGCTACTGTCGTTTTTAAAAAGAAAGCTGCGATACTTTTTACTGGTGTTAAGATTCTTACATGACTGTTTTGAAAATGTGCTAAGGTGTGTATTTACCTGTATAAACTGCCCAGTGGCAGTAGGCACCGCGGTCAAACTGCAAAAGGTCACCTGGTTTAGCTTGTGACAAAACCTCCCCATTGCGTTTTCGGATCTCCTCTCGAGTCATCTGTGGGGTTGGATTGGCAGCCATGTTGAAGATGTCTTTAGGGAGCCTGAAGCCATATCATATTATCGTTTCGTAAATCGAAAATTCATTAATTGGAATAATTAGTAAACCTAAAAAACAAATTTCCAAAACAATCGTCATCTTGTCACTTAAAATTTGTTTATCCCCTCCCGTGGTGCCCCTTCACCTCTCTGTGTAATAATTGTTACAGTGATCCTTGACGTCATACAAATTTAATAACCCATCATATTATTAGAATCGAACTACAAAATAAAAAAATTATAACACATTCTGCCATTTCAGTAAGTGGCTGCTTATTATTCTTTTTGCCAGTTCATTTTTATGGAGGCAGCTTTTGGCCGATTGTCAATTTTCAAATTGTCTGTCCAGTGTGTGTCCATACTGTTACGTACAAGTGACGCACTTCCAATAGTCTAACATGTTATTTAGCTGTTGCGAAAATATATATTTTAAGTTAAGTAATAGCCTTTCGCTGTCAGATTTTGCAGACAGCCTGACAGTCGCTCATTTATATGTAAATACATTCATTTCATCTACCAATTGGTTAGTTATGGAATGATACTCGTTTAAACATTGTATGTACATCTTGCAATTCCGATGTCCCATTGGCAGTCATGTAAAACGTAACCGCTATGTTGCATATGTGTTGCTTGATAATATGCAATTTTCTTAATGATCATCAGAAAGTTTGATGGAAATTATGTGTCTATGCTGACGTGATTTTTAAGCTGTTGGGAAAATATGGCAGCATAGGGACGTTTTATTAATATACAATAATTAATATACAATAATTACTCTTACAAGAGGTTATTAACATGTAAGTCTATGAGAATTACATCACCTGTACGTCATAGTGTGATATCACCCGCTGTAGATTGGCGGTAACCATTCGAACATGCAATGAACACTACTGCACGTGTATCATGCTTTATGCAGCACATACCAGCAAGGAGCACGAGCATGTCAATTTCCAAATCACGGATGGCACATATGATCGAGGAAGATACCGAAAGGGTTCGTCTCGGTGGAAAGGTAAGGATCAATATTTTGATTTATTTTACTCGGAACTAGGTAGAATGAAGTCAAATTACTTTAAGGCTATACTTTTCAACCAAAAGTCTTGAAGTTGAGTCATTGAAATAAAACATTATCATAATTACAGATGTTCTGTATTCATAACAATTGTTAACAGCACTATATCACGCATTTTCGCGCTCAGTTTGGCCATTTAAGAAAATGAAGACATAGGCCCTATAACTTAGCTTTCTATCGATACAATAAAACACGTTCAATACCTTAGAATTATTGACCTGCAACCAATAACGAGTGTTTGCCAGTCGCGTGGTAAATAAATAATAATTTGATAGGAAGCAAGCCCTTTTATATTCCGTCAATGAAAAGTAAAAAGAGTGAGACCATACACATGTGCTATCACACATCTGATTAAAAGGCAAATTGCCTGAAAATTAGCAACACAAAAGTCTAAAATTGGTGTAGGCCATTGGCGTAGCTATCTATTACGCAATGTACTCAATTGAGTACACTTTTTTCTCCAAATTTCATAAAGGAAACAAGAAAAAGTGAGCATGGCTCACATACCCCCACAGCCCGTCTGATTTCCTCTCACTCCTCCAAACTCACATCTAAACACAGTTTATCATATAAAGTCCTATGTTTTGTGCCATACAGCTAAGATCATGTGTCCTCAAAGATCTGTTAATCGCTACAAGTCCAATTGCACAATCAAGGTCTGGACCATAAGTCTGTCAAAAATAATATTTCGTAAATGGCTTTCGAACTCATTCAAGAACATCAACAGGTGTGTCCAAAACCAAAATTTCATTCCTGTAAGTGTGATACTGTCTGAGAAAACTTGTCCCCATTGGAGCATCAGATCTGTTAATCACTACCAGTCGAATTGCGCATTCAAGGGCCATAACTCTGTGAAGAATAATATTTTGGAAATGGCTTTCGAACTCGATCAAGAGCATCAACAGGTGTGTCCAAAAATAAAATTTCATTTACCTAAGTGTGGAAACTTGTCCCCTTTGAAGCATCAGACCTGTTAATCGCTCCAAATTCAATTTCAGAATCAACGGCCATAACTCTGTCAAAAATAAAAATTTCAGAATTTAAAAGTGGTCCAAACTGTAGACAAGGTTATGGTTAACAAGTGTGCAAAGTTTGGTTGATCTATACCCAACGGGTTTTTAGTAAATTAACCGGACGGAAGGACAGACGGACGGAATGACCGCTATGTATCCCCCCTACGTCATAAAAAAAACCTACACCTAAATCTTCTTCTGTATGTTTGATTGAGAGTAGAAGCTGATCATGCATACATAAAGCGACATAATTGTTACTATTAGAACAGGGCAACCCTCACGTGGTTAGCATTTGAGCAAATCAACGCTGGAGAATCACGAAATGTCCTTTTTTGGCGGGTTCTTCTCAGTAAGCATATATGTTTTCTGAAAGATAGCTTTGTTTTCCCGAGGAAAGATGAAAAAGAAATGCGAAATATCATTAAACTCAGTCTTAACAGCCTACTAACGTGACGTGGCGTATTGGATTTCGGGGCTTTGCATGCTTCCTTAACCTCTGTCGTCTTAAAATACGCTGTCTATGTGGTTGATGTCACTCATGTCAAACATTAAGTAATGGTATAAATTTAAGTGAATTAACGAGTGCTGTTGAATAATGCTCTCAACAGAATGAAGAATTAGTCGCGATTTTTTAAATGGACAAGTGCGTGTGCCATACGCCAAATAGTCAAACGTAATTTTGGAAAATTAGCTGAAGCAGATAGAATAAAACTTTGGTCAAAATATTGTTTTTTTGGACTGAATAACTAGTATTAATGTAAAATAGACGTTTGAATTTTTTGTATCTGCACAAACACGAGGCTTTTTAAAAATTCTAATTGAAAATTGGCCATTAACATATATGAACATAAATATATGATACTTCCGAATTTATATCACCATACATGGAATTTACATTCGTATCAAAGTCAGGGTATATATGGAACCACATATGAGCGAGTCGTACTCCTATGCTCTGTAACACAGTCAAAACAAAGAACCGGAACAAATTAATAATGAACTGTGAACATTGTACATAATGTGACGATGATATACTACATCTATTAGACCTTTGGGTCGCTTATTTAACAGATTTACGTGACCTTTGATTTATTATCCGATTTAAAGCCAAATCAAGATAAACTAGAACAGAAGACAAGCGTTCCAATAAGTCAATACATTAATAGTTTTGAAACAAACATAAATATTTCAAACAAATAAATTCAAGTAATTTTGATAATTTATTACTTTTTAATAATATGTTATTTACAAACATGTCAAAACAATTCATTTCCTCAAATAATTTCAAAATATCAATCTAACAATTCCTTTTCATGTACATTTTTAATTGGTATTGAACACAAGATGTATTTCAATCAATGGAAGATAAACATGAAAGATCCATAGATGTTCCTTTTGCACTGTAATACAGTTTTACAGGTACTCATTTTTACAGCTGGGTGGACTGTGGACTGGGTGAACGGCACCCTAGGTGCCTCGGGCCCTGCGCAACCTCGATTTAGTACATATGCTACGCCCCTGTTTGTTAATAATGTCAACAGTTGAGTTGAATTAAAGACATCCACTGAATGAATTAGAGACGTAAATTACAGTGTATTTGCTAAACCAGTCTCCGATTAAGCCCTCGATACGATTATATAGATATCCCGGAAATTCCCGAAAATCCCCGAGAAAATTAAATGGTTGAAACTTCAGCAGTAGCCTATATCATGAAGGTATTGCATTCATACAGATATATAATAACCGACACAACAGCCAAAACGCAGATAAATTAAATTTGTAGCCAGCCCTATAATCTAAGTAAAAGTGTAATCGACATGGCACACACAATGACCTTTTAGTGAAGGTATCGTGTGTCGACATGAACTAACCTTACAATAATTTTATCAGTATGGTGTATCTTCCTGGGATTTATGAAGAACAGTTCCCTATGCTTACCTAAGTGTCGATTTCACACCGATAGGTTCTCTGTCGTAGTCGCCATGTTCGATATCTCTGTACAGAGGTTGTCAATTTCAATCGATCAGATTCTGTTTAGACGGTAGCCGGCTGGCAACCATTGTAAATGGCTATTGAGCGTAGCGTGTGCAGAAGCGTCTTTCAACATTACTATATTTAGATACTCGAGGGAAAGCGTGTAGAGAGAGAAAAAGGAACAGTTAGCTATGATACTCAAAAATAAATTATTTGTGTAATATTGAATAGAGATTATTACCAGAGAAGTGTGTTGTATGACTTTACGAAACGAGTGTGAATTTTTTTATTACCCGAGCGAGATCTAAAAGTTGTATCACACACTTCCGAGTGTAATAATTTCTTTATTACCGATTCTGTTCCATCTAAAACGCATTGAAATATTCAGAAAAATGCCTCCATCACTTGCGACGGCCCGCTACAGTGACGTGGTTTTATTACGTCACAAACAACGAAATACGGTAACTCGCACTGACACAATCGTTGCTAAGAAACGGTAATATGTGCACATGTGCTCATATTGAAAATATGTCACTGCTTATGGTGAACCATATGGGTAATAAAATGTTTAATTTCAAATTAAGCATTCTAGTGAAATAACCGTCTGTGTGTCAGAAAGCTAGGCTACTTTGAGAAAGCAGAGGGTGTACAAGTTTGTTATACAGCGACTCTACCGGTCCTCTCTTCGTCTAATGCCCAACAATTCCTTGGTTACCGGGCAATGACATTTATGAATCAGTTATTATGGACTATGTAACTAAGATAGGCTCATATACGAGATAAATTAATGTTCATCCAAGGTTGAAATTTTAATTTTGATAAATATTTTAAAAAACGCAAATAAACAATTAATGAAAGTAAAGCAGTTCAACAACACCATGTCGCAATGCTGTTACACGTACGAGTACTCACCTTAAAAATTCATTAATAACATCGATGTAGGCCTAATAACACCGATGTCAAGTTCGTGATCTTATTCAGATGACATAATTACAACAGATATCTAGAAAACGTTTCAAAGTGCCTGGCCATAAACCTAACCGAATTAGAAATTCGTTTATACCCTGTGTAGTAGTTCAAAACTTAACACAAAAAAACACTGAATCATTTTAATGAAACCTGCTAGCTGTGTTGATCTAGGTCTTTCGGACCGAACCTGGTAGTAACCAGTTTTTGTCGGTCACCTGTTTTCGTTGTATTTACAAATGATATCTATGATCTATAACCCCTAACTGGTCATGTTAGCACCTATTATATTGATCGGTTGTTCTGCATTGATCCAAACAGGACATTCTAACTATTTCATCCATCTGTTTAACAATTCACTTCAGTGATGAAAATCAAATGAAATGTCATGCTCTTCACGTAATATTATTTTGGACAACATTTATGTTTGATTTATAAAAATATAATCGCAAAATTTTTTGTATTTAAGTGAAAATGGGCATCTGTTTTTTAAATGTTAACTAGATTCAATAAAAAATTATGGGAAAATATGTATAATATTACTTTGTGATGTTCAAGATGTTTGTTACTATCGGCGATAATGGTGGTAAACCTTAAGAGGTGTTGTTTATGTTTCTATCAGATGAATAAATTATTTGACCATAATTTAAAACTTTTTTTATAAAGTGTCAAATAAGTCTCATGCCATGCTCTGTTTTATTTAAAAAGAATTCTCTTATGGGTAATAACTAGTTACGTGTTGTCTCACACCCAGTGTGAACGCCGGTCGCGAAATACTTATACGTATTCAGATTAGAGTGAAATTGTTGGTATTTTCCGAGGTGTAGTACAAATAGCGATATTCAAGATTGCCAAAAGCGTCATTTCTGTATGAATGTCAGATTATGGAAAGCGTTCATGAGGATCGACGAAACAACATGTTAAACAAAGTTACGTAGATGGTTTTCTTATTATAATTTGGTGACGAAAGTTTAGTAACCATGTCCTACAATATTGTTCCCGTCAGATTGAATGTGCACAAATGAAGCCGCTTGCCACAGGCGCCAGACTCTGAATTTACAATATCATGTAAGTGTATGTAGCTATATAACAAACAAGGTCTGACACCGGAAATGGTTTACTGGCACGGTTGCCCTCTGTAAACTTCGTAGACAGATCCCAGTTCGCATTTCCGGTCCTATTGCAGACATGACTATATAGCTATGACATGTTATATAGCTACATGTACATAGATGTATACTTACATGATATTGTAAATTTTCTATTACCCGAGCGAGAGCGAAAAGTTATATCACACACTTCCGAGTGAAATAATTTCTTTACATTTACCGATTCTACATAATATTGTAAATTCAGAGTCTGGCCCCTGTGCCGCTTGCATCCCGAGAAAGTTGCTGTAATACAAAAGCCCATGCGAAATCTCAAAAACGAATTTAACAGGACAGAGGCCATCCTCGGGCGCCCAGGGCATGATTTTTGGGGTGATTTCAGTACAGTTTTACCTTAGGGGTGAATAGTGCAGAGTATCTGAGCCCTGGACAAGGCTGGACAGGGGGTCAAACTTATCGAACCAGTTCATATTCAGTTTCGCATTAGACACTGCCCAATTGAACCATTAGGCCTATTCATAGTTTTCACATGACGTCACGAGCCTCAGTCACGTGGTCCGTCAGCCATTTGTGTGGACAACCAGCGCAGGCCGGCCACAGCGGCCAGTGCATTCTCACTATATTCTCCGTAGAATTAACGGTCTATCTTATGGCCAAATTAGCTCCAAACGATGCGAATCTTGCACACATTATAAACTTACATGATTGCAAGACATGTTCATGTCGTATCTATGTGAATATTTGTACTAGCTGAGAAATAATTCAGACAATTTGAACTCGCTTCTGCCATCGATGTGACTTCGAACTTTCTCCAAAAAAACTTGAAATGAAAGGAATAATATCTATCCAACCCCTTACATGCTTTGTTTGATGGCTTGTAGACTAAACACCATTTACGGTGGACATGCTATTTTTTATTTTCTTTGTTGAAATATTTTACATCGGGTGTTTAAAATATTATAGTTATTTTTCTCATTCTAATCACAGAAAATTAAATTTTAATATAGATGATAAAATATCCCCTCCCAAACAGCAATAGACTATTGACAAAGGAGAGGAATATTATTATCTTGGTTTCATTTCTTTTGAAATTGCATGATTAATTTCACTTTCCCGTGATTATGATTTTGGGCTACCCAAAAACATCCCACTTGTTAGACACATGCGGTTTGTCTAAATGTAATTCAAAAATCTTCTTCATAATTTTTTCCGTATTCATAAAATATTAGCAACATTTTAAATTAAATTCGACGTCCAGATCACAATGAACTTTATTTTTTGTTCTCTTTGTGAGCATGATCTAGCTATTGAAAAAATGTCTTGACGTACGCTTATTGATATGTGATAAAACTATTATTTGTATCTAGTACAAATGCCATGTACCGTCACTCATAAATGATTGTGCGATTCGTTATTTACAATTTCAATGCACTTGTATTGTATGTATTTGTTTTGTATGTGTTTGTTCATTCTTTACATTTAATTAATCCCTTTATAAATAAGTTTTCTCTCTTTCTCACTATTCTTGTGTTGTTTCGTCATTAGGTATTGAAGGTGAGAAGATCAATATGATTATGGCATATCAATGGCAAGAGGTAGAAAATTTAAGCTGATACACATAGATAAAGGTTTTACAGGTCAATTAAAAACTTAATTGAGATATGCGATGAAAGGAAACTATTTGTTTTCATATTAGAGAGTATCGTTGACGCAAAGTTTTCAGTTAGTTATTATGATAACAAAAAGTGCATGTGTCAGACTCAAACAGTTAAATGTTCAATTGATTCCTTTTGAAAACAATTATATACCATGTAGGAATTTACGTCTATGAATCATTGTTTTGATGGCAGGATTTGATGGCAGTTGAACGTCTTTAGAAACGAGTCTCTTACACAAGCACGGGAGACATCACACTTGTGGTCTTTACTAAGAGAAAGAAAGATTATCGTAGGTTTGAGAATTCTTTCAAAGGGTCCAAATGTTCATATTTATTGATTCTACATAAAATAAGTTCTGATCGGTTTAGCGATCAAGCGTCCAGCGTCTGCACATCCACGACGAATGTCTAAGAATATCTATTACCATATGTATATACCTTCTACTTACTAATCATAACGTTCTTAACTAAATATGATATCTCGTATAAAGAAAATATTAAGTAGGTTTATCCTTTTTTCTCAGGAATTGTGCGGTAGTATGCTCACTGTCATCGAAAACTTCGGTCGATTCAGTCCGTGTTAAATGGAGTCAAAGTATAAACTGAAGTGGGAATTATTTAAAAACCCGACCCCCTGTTACTTTATTTTCCACCTCTGCATCTCCACCTGAAAGAAATAGCAAATATACGATCCTTTATTGTGTTTAGAGAGTCAGTTACACACGATCATTACTGAGCCGAGTGGCTTGCTTGTCCATACAAATGGCTGACTTCCGGTGACAGTCTCGCAGTGAATGGTTTAGTGAAACCTATGAATAATATAAAAAACGGCACATAATATGAGAAAGTTTCTGGAGAGAACATAACCGGCAAGGCTAAAATGACAACAACTAATTAAAAAAAAACCAAGGAAAATCTAAGCGAATAATTCAGTTTTACTGATCCTTGCTTGGTTTACGATATTATCCTAATCTAAAAAATAATGGAAGTGCATACACAAAATCTTAAACACCGTTTTCATTTATTCAAAGTAGATTCATTCATTTAATGTAAAATTGTAAAATAAATTGACTAATCATATCCAATTTGAGGAGGATAAATAAAAAGAATAAAATGCGCATTTTTGAGAAATAAAAATTGTATACTGGCACGTTTTGTTTTCTAAAATGCACAAATGTATCTGGTGTCACGTGGTCTCGTGCATAGCTCATTTGATAGCTATCAGTTAAGTTCAGCAACTTCTGGCGTGGCTCGCTGGGTCGGTGGGTTACCTGATAACTGCCGTATTAACTGAGTGTTTGAAGGGTTAATCCCTGCCCAACATTAAGACACGAGTTGAGAAAATTGTGGTGTTTCAGGTGACTTTATTCAAAATGTGCCTCCGTCCTCCAAGCAGTACATACTGGGTGTAGATTGTGTTGGAGGTGACCTTTAAGTGTTTTAATTGGGTGCTTGGGTTAAACCTGTGTAAACATAAACTTGTATTCGCAGTAGATATTTACGCCATATAAATACCGTGTAATTAGTTTAATTATAATAATTATCAATTATGATAAAACTCGTGTTAAATGAAGAGTGGGAAATTTCTGCTAATGATGACAAAAGTTTTTCACAATTACGAATACAATGTGCAAATCAAAAAATGTTTCCGCAAAAATAGGTGATAATGACGAAACACATTCTTTCGTCTTATAATTACTTAACGATATCCTAAGTTTTGCAATTTGTTAGGACATATTTCTTATTTAGTAATTTTCAGAACCTGTCCTCATTAGGAAATTCTAGATCTAGTTTGACTTTGATCGTCCGAACTAAGAATTCACATGTCATAATCTGGAGAATCTTAGTTTATAGATAATACGTCTTTAGAAAGAAATGTTTTGAAAAGATTACCATCTTTTTTTATAATACGAGTATTGAATAAAACGATGTCTTAGAATTGCATGCTTGTTTTTACCTTTTCGCGAAATCCCTTTGTTTTAATAACAAAAGAATTTTTTTTATTGTTTTGAGATGATTATCTTGCAATCATTCCATGGATGACCAAGATAATGTTACCCATGTTATCCACGTGTGTCCAACGATTTACATGGCATGTGATATCCAAGTGAAAAATAAAGGATTCGAAGTACATGTAACAAACTCTCTATTCATTCATTATTTATTCTCTCCCCTCTCAATGGAAGGGTATTATGTTTCTCTGTATTTTCCAATGTCCTCCAATCAACATGAAGAATTTGGTCTATTCTCAAAAATACAAAGACGGCTCGGTTCAGTAAAAAAGAAGACGTTTGGCGGCAAGCATTTTTTATCATCGGGGTCACACAAAATCATGACATTCTCTGATGTTTTTCATGTCTTCATGTATCAGCCAGTCGAACTTGACAAAAAATAAATGTTAGGGTAAATTCAATTCAGACATCCCAGGCTAGACATTCCAGTGTCTGCTCGTAGATAAACCGACGTGCATATTAAGCTAGGAGCGTAGCGTCAAGGATAAAAGTATGATGACAACGTGGGATTCTAGTCTTTGGTTTGTTTCTTTGCTGAAATAAGTTGTGCTTGCAGTGCTGTGGCTGTTTTAAGTATTAATTACTTTACACTGACATACATGTGAGTATTTCAACTTTCTCGATCAATTTTGTCTTTAGAATGACATAAAGACAATTAAAGATCTTTGCACTTACAGTTTTGAAAGTTAACCAGGTCAACAAAGCTTGCATAAAGTAACAAAGCAGCGCAACGACTAAAGTTTTCTTCATGTTTTTTCATTCAATAAGTTGCCAATTTTTATACATTTTGTTCGGTCCATGAGACAAGATTTTAAAAAAGTGACCTAGTTTCAATTAAGTGTGTGATGTAATCATGTGTTAAAGCTGTGTTCAACAATCTTATTTATCTAACTAGCATTTACTTTGGTACTTATTAGCTATGATTTCAAAGAAGAAAATTGATTTTATTGATTGATAAAAAAATTACTTCGTGTGAACAATCCCTAATATTGCAACGATAAAATAAAACGAAAGTGTCAGTTTGGTTTGTTTCTAAATCCTGCTGTTTGAGCGTTTCGTATGTGCGATGCTTCTAACCTACCCTATATTCTAACATAATCTGGGACATTGCTCTAATAATATCAGATAGGTTCCTTTCATTTTTCTTCTTTTTACTCGTTCTACTTCCGGGTCCAGACAAACTGATGCCATGTTCGTGAGAAAGGTTCTGATATTCTGCTTGTTATGGTGTGCCGTTTTCTGTACCGAAAAGAAATTCATGGGGGGTGCCTTGTTCTTTGACGTTACTGGTTGGTCCAGTAATGGATACGACGTGAGTAGCAGATAATTTGTTGTTCAATAAGATTGATAGAAGAAAGCAATAATTTACAGCAGGTTTTGCCAAATGTTGATAGTTCATTGAAAATGAAGTAAAATAATGCTTTAAAAGAGGCAGTAGCATGTTTTTTGCAAGATTTATTTCTGCAAATATTTTCCCCAAATAACATTACTTTATGCCACATCTATTATCTTCTGAGGGTCAAAACATCATATTACTCAACGAGATCATCCATAATAGTAGAGGAAGTAATCAAGTAGCTAGCAAATCCGCTGGCGGCCATTTTTGCTGAAATACCTTTTAATCATTAGCGGCAGTGAAATCGATTTGCATAACTTAACCGATCATTGTACACTCGTTTTATAACTGTTTATTTTGATCAAAAAACTTGTTCATGCAAATGGAAACATTTATTTCGTTTTTGAGAGATCACCCTATTTACCTTAAAACCTGCTACTGCCCTTTTGAATACCGTTTGGTCTCATTTTGTCTCATCTTCTTTTTAAATCAAATTCAAGGAAAACAATAATCATAAAAATGTGCCCCTATTTCTTCTCGATTGTGATACAGTTTTTTCTTCATAGGTGAGTGTAATGGCACTTCTAGGATGGAAAACCGGTTTTGGACATTGTGATTCAAGCTGCAAACTTAAGGCTACTGGCTGGAGTCAGAATACTTCTGAAGTACGTGAATTTTCGCAATCCTTTACAAACCTTGGCCAATGGACATTGGAGACGACATTTGCTGTTACTAATACCACCCTTGAAAATGTCACCGGTCACATCGTTGACCACGTCCGTGCTGAAATTTCGTTGACGAATCATGAGTACGGCTGGGAGCAAGAAACGGTGTTTACATCTCTCTACTTCTCGCGGGATGAACCACTTGTCAAAACTCTCAGGTAGGGTTGATTGTAAATCTAAGTTTCAAAGGGGCTTTAACATAGTCCGTACTTCCAGTGTGCAGGTACCCGTTTGTACATCAACTTTTAAAATAGTATGGAACCATTGTCACAAAGTTATGGTGTTTTTACCTTGATCTTTTGGAGGTGCTGATCACTAAACAAGTTTGCTGAATCAACTTTAACTTCACTGGCACTTTAGATTGAGAGTATAATTATGACAGTTAGTCATATTAACTTTCAAACTTTTACGTGGTTAGTCTTGATGTTTATCTGAATTTGGTAGTTGGATTTAGAGTCAATGCCAATTTATCAAACAAGTTTATTATATTGTCTTATTCAGTGCTTCAGGTAATCTGATTTATTTCAGGATTTAAGTCGTTAATGTTAAGTACAGACCATTTTAGACGCACGAGGCACTAAGTAGCAGCCTAAAAAATTACAAGTCGTTCAGGGCAATGATGCAAATTCTATTACGAATGTGATGTCCTAGCACTGGATCATAGGCAATTAAATTGTATCTGTCCAAATTTCAACCGCACTTTGTTTATAAAAGGAGGAAGATATTTGTTATCTTAAAGGCACTATTATAAGCCTTCTTCGGTTCAAATCGGCTATTACAAGGCATGTGCGGATAAAGGCAGTCACTTTAGCTTTCTATCGATGCAAATACATGCTTTTTATTCTTCACAAATGACCTGTAATAAATAATGGAAAAGTAAAGTTAGATCTCTCAGAGAAAATCGATAGTCGGTTGTGCACTACACGGAAAAAAGTTGAACAGTTGTAACCGGCTGAAATTTTAAGTTGTGCAGATTTGGAATTTTCCTAACTCTGACCTGCGAAAAACAATGAAACAATATTGTAAGTTAACCGCTTTTAGATGTGTAGTATAAGCATTGTTATAAGATTAAGATAGTGACTGTCGTTTTCTCTCTTCTGGCTGTAAGCAAAATTTTAATATTTCAGACATGCAACGTTGCATTAAAACCTTCCGGTCTTTTGAATCAAGATTACGTGAATACGACCATATTTGTTAAATAACTTACGACGTACGTTACCTGAGTGCGGATCATTAGTAATATCGAGAGTTATGGATATCTTTGCATTGATTGTATATACGAAATATCGGTGGACACTAGTGCCTTTAACATGTTGATTTACATTTTGTTTCGACAACACACTGATTCTATATCTCTGAATTCTAGTGATATGATAATTTCTTCTTATGTTTTCATCTTTGTTCTGTTTGGAAGATTTATTGGTTCTTTCTGGAATGAATTTGACTACAACTTTATTAATAATTTGACGTATATCCTGAGCGAAAAGATCAACTTAGTCAAAAAGGGCCGTTCTGAAAACAGAAGTCCCCTGACACTTGTCCAGCCTCTGTACAGGTGAGTAAACATTGCCTCACTATAATCATGTCGACGTCACCATCGCTTCCATCAGCAATTATCATCACCATCATCAAATACTCTCTCATACAACCATCACATTATCAGCATTCTATCATCACCATTACCATTCTCTTTTACAATTGTCATTATGTTTGCTCTTCATATTTTCATTGCCACCCTCATTAATGAAGAATATAGTTTATTTAGTCATGGGGTATACATATCTCATCACGTTTCTTTTAATTTGCTTTTTTGTGTAATTTATATGATTTATCACTCTTAAATTTTGCCTCACCTTTTTTTGTCGAACTCCACACAGCTCCTTTTGAGAGCAAACGTTTTATTATCGGTTGTAATAAATGAACATGATTAAATTTGCTATGCAGCATTCCAAAAGTTTGTTCCCTTACGTGTATCTAAGTCCCTTAATTTTGTATCTGTAAGCATAGATTAACATCGAATAATTTGATTATTTTTGCACGCATTTTTCATAAATCACTGAAAAATGGTCAGTTTATCTATGTAATGATCGAAATTGTTTTGTGTTTGATCAGATCAGAATGAAGCAAACATATTTCTATGAATCCCACTTTTGTATTTTGAAATTAAATGTTACGTATCGACTTAACGAGGAAATATTATCACTTTTGAATGAATAATATTTGTCGCTGCAATTCGCATTTTTATAATTAACAGGGAACATAAAAAACTATTTTTCTTAAATTAACTTTCATCCCTTTTTACAACAGAGAGCTGTTTATGCTATGACAATTGAAATACATGTAATAATAATAATAGCTTTCTTGTACCGCGCATATATCAATGACAGTGCATGCTCAAAGCGCACAAATTGTATTATTATTACCCTGAGGAAATAGTACTTCGATAAGCCTATTAAGCGCTTCGCGCTACCATATAGCTCCATACCTTCCCCTTGTTCGATACCCACTTGTACAGCTGGGTGGACTGAGGGACACAACACATGACATGGCCCAAGTAACAAATGTTTGATCCCAACCCGGACCATTGGCTTAATAGGCCATCATGCTAACCACTACACCAGTGTGTTTCACAAATAGGGGCGTGTTTTAGATAATCTAAAGGTTTTTTTCTGCCTGTTTTAACACAGGAACAAACTTTCGATATTTACCTGATTTCAATGAACTATTTATAATGCTACAGAATTGCTCTCAACCAAGTCACGAAAATACGCCTGCCAACTCTTGACTTTAATGGAGACTTCGTGCATTGTGAGATCGACAACGTCAATGGACCAAAACCACTTCCCAACATCATAGTCAACAGAGTGGGTAATATTAATGATCCTTCTTTATAAAAACTAAAGAAAATATGAAGCAAGCAGATTTTACCTAAGAAATGGCTTGATTTTATCCTCTTAGACCGTCTACCAGTAGAACCTGGAGACCCTAGTTTGGTATGAAGTAAAGTGTTTGAGCAGATAAATAGGGGTACATCTTTCCACGCAAGGCCTAACTTGCGCCAGCCTGACAGGCTGGTTTAGGGCTTGCACCTTTTCCACTACTTTTCTGTTGTGCCGCCCAGGCTTATGCGATGGGGGGCGCCCCATTTGTCAAGCACCTCACTTGTAACTATCGGCTTTCTACACCGTCTTTTTAAGATCTGTTTTAACTCAAGAAATCTTCCCGATATATGGAGCAAAAGTCTTATTAACCCTATTCCAAAGTCATCTGATGCGGACCCGAGAGACCCACTTAGTTATCGAGGCATTACTCTGGCACCAACGACGTACAAGCTCTATTGTGGTGTTTTGAATGAAAGACTTTCATGTTGGGCGGAAAAGAATGACATCATCAGAGACGAACAAAACGGATTCCGGAAAGGTCGCTCCACGACAGATCATATATCAACACTTACAAGTATCATCGAGACAAGGAAATCCATGAAAAAACAAACATTTATTGCTTTTATTGATTTTAAAAAGGCTTACGATGGAATAAATCGGGACATTTTATGGAATAAGCTTTACAACTGTGGAATAGACAATAAGATGTGTGAAGCCATTAAAACTCTTTATCGCAATGTTCAGTGCAGTGTCAGACTTAATGGAAGGAAGACGGAGTGGTTTACAGTTACAAGAGGGTTAAAGCAAGGCTGTCTCCTATCGCCTCTTTTATTCAATTTGTATATCAATGACTTAATTGTGAAAATAAGCTCACTAAAAGGTGTTTCAGTTGGTGAAGATAACATCAGTATACTGGCCTACGCCGACGACGTTGTACTCCTCGCTGAAAATGATATGGACTTAAACAACCTACTAAGTGCCGTTAATAACTGGTGTGAAGAAAACAAAATGATTGTTAACAAGGACAAATCTAACGTCGTGCATTTCAGGGGAAAGGCAGTGACACGGACAAACTCAACTTTTAACTGTGGGGATAAAGAACTGGCAGTGACAGATTCCTACAACTACCTCGGTGTTTTAATGACTGAATATTTAGATTATTCTTTAATGGCAAAGTCAGCCGCCAAATCAGCCAGTAGAGCGTTAGGACTTTTAATCTCTAAATACAAGTGTCTTGGAGGAATGCCTTTTAAAATATACAGCAAACTTTTTAACTCCCTGGTATGGTCTACTCTCAACTACGGTGCAGCAATATGGGGTACGACAGTCCACTCAAGCATAAAAGCAGTCCAGCACAGGGCCATCCGCTTTTTCCTCGGTCTGGGAAAGTACGCCCCTAACCTTGCAATCACAGGAGACGTAGGTTGGACGCCCCCAGAGGTGAGACAGTGGGTCAGTGTGACCCGGCTGTGGGACAGAATGAACAATATGGCAGAGAGACGTCTGAACAGAAAAGTATTTTTATGGACAGATGAAATGGCAACCCTAAAGAAGATACGAAATTGGAATTTTAGACTTCATGAACATTTTAGGAAAATTCATTTACAGCACCTCTTTGATACACGTGTTAGAACAGAGAAGAAACTTTTAGTTAATACAGTGGAAAGAATTATGCTTTCAAGTCACAAGATTACCTGGAATGAAAACCTAAATGGAGATGGTAACAGAAAGTTACGAACATATAAAACCTTTAAGCAAGAATTTGAATGCGAAAAATATGTCAACGTCAATATGCCAAGGAAACATCGAAGTGCGCTCTCTAAGTTTAGATGTGGTGTTGCACCCTTGAAAATAGAGACTGGTCGATATGAGAGCATCCCTGTGGAAAATAGACAGTGTTTTAATTGTCTCAATTGCGTCGAAGATGAAGCCCACGTGCTACTCAAGTGCCCCTTATATACACGTTTTACAAGTGATCTTTTAAAGCTTTCCTGTGATAAATTTCCAGCTTTTACAGTTTCCTCGATATCGGAACAACTTGCCCTTATTTTTAAATGTGAAGAGTTTACTCATATTTTAGCCAAAACCTGCAATAACATTTTAGAACATAGGCGCTTTTTGCTGTACAAATAATTTTATGGATTTTTATTTTTATATATATATATACAAGGTATTACCTTTTTAAATGTATGTATATGTGCTCAGTGTACAGATTTTCTTGCATGTGATATATCATCTCTCATAAATCGCTTGGCGATTGGTCGCTTTTATATATGGTATATTCTATGTATGTATATTTGTGCGAGTGAGATGTAAATAAACATATCTGTCTGTCTGTCTGTCTGTCTGTCTGTAACTTGACTATTGGGGTATCACCATGTGATGGCTCTCGATGATCCACTGACAAAACTGGATCTTTTGCCAAGGGGGCACTGCACCCGAAACACGACTTTGGCGTAAGCAGAACAGAACAAAACAGAGCAGAATTTATTCTAATGAATCATCCAAATGACATAGAGAACATACATTTTATCATTCAAAATGTAGAAATAAGGTTTAGCAAAGTTCAATTAAAATTCCAGCAAAATTAAATAAAATGAATAATAGGGGATATCTGCTTTCATAAATGAGATAGTTTTGTCGATAATTCGGCTATCACAGAAATAAGAGAAAGGTATTTATCTACGTTCATCAGATAGAAATTGACTTGATAAAATGACATGACATTCATCACAAACGACAGGGATATTACAAAGTCTACCTATTCTGGGTTTTTTTCTTCAGTAAAATAAACGGTCTTCCCGTCTCAATGAGTAACCTGTGGTGGATATTCCTTATTTTGTACATAATTAGGTGCTCTATAAAGTGAATGAAGTTTTGTACAATTGATAATACTTTCCTTTAGAGGAATTTTGATTACCGGCATACCATGATTGCTTGAATTGGTCTATTAATGAGTTTTTGCCATGACCTTTCAGCCAATTGAAGCTATGAAACTTTTGAGATTGCCAAAGATAACGAAGTCTCACGGTTTGCAGAATATGTCTTTGAAGTTTTAGTTGGTCGACTTCCGCATCCTGTCAAGATGTTAGCAGCAAGGTTTTAATTAGCCACGATAAAGACTGGCTCAAGTTGAGGCTATGCGGGGGATTCGGAGGTTGTAGGGAGTCCTGCAAAAGGCCGTGTTCTTATACGCGCAGTTTGTAGATACGGACGCACTAGATTGAATAATGTTAAATATTAATAACATGAACACATAAGGACTCTAGAGAGGAATTTAATGGAAATAAACAATGAAAAGGCCTAGTGGAAATTCAGAGGAAATAAAAATGTTGCTATAATAATGAAACAAAACAGATAATAACCTACTTTTATAATTTGTTACGAAGCATGTCCATAATATCTTACATCAATGATAAATTGGTTGTGTTGACCATAAACATGATTGTTGTCACACAGTTTGATAAAAGTTAATTTGCCTCAAATGTGGCATTATCAAACTTTAAATTTTTTTATCATCAACTGTGTAGTCTGTCATCAAATTGGGAGAGAGCAGTTCATGACAAATTGATTTAACGACAGTTAAAAGTGGTAAAACACCACGCTGACATGTAAATAAATCATGCAATGTTCATCGTAGTCGTCTTATCATCTGAACTGAAGTTTTTGAAAGCAACAGTGTATGATCTCGGACATAATGATTTCGGATGATACCTACACGATTGAAATAATTTTTGGATCGGTTTAAATCATCTAAGGTAATATCTGTAGTAATCAAGCGTCAGATATTGTATACCTTTAACACGGTTCCTGCGTACCTAAGTTTGCAGTTTATACAAGTGTGTCTTCTCTTATCATTCCCTGGCAACTCAGTGTATCACGTGACATTATTCACGCGTTTGACGACCAAGGTATGGTGTTCACGTGCAGCACGCTGAAATATACATGTAAACATTTCAGAACGTTTGACAAGTGTAACCACTGCCAAAGGAAAACACAAATTGAATCCAAACTTCAAAATGTGAATAGTACGGTGGCATATTTACGGTGGCATATAAGGGCCATCTGTTTTTTTTATTTTATCTTGAAAATTCAAGAAAAAAATTGAAATTTCAAGATCTTCACTTGAAATTTCAAGTTGCTTAAGTTGAAATTTCAAGATAATAAGTTGAAATCTCAAGATAATAAGTTGAAATTTCAAGATACTTATGTTGAAATTTCAAGATAGATAAGTTGAAATTTCGACTTAGCATCTTGAATTTTCAAGATAATGATATATATAAGGATTTGCTCTGTGAAAGTTAGCATTACTTGGGTGAGAAGTCTCCTTGATTAGACGTCCATACAAATAAACAAATAATCCATGTAGATATATAATATAGATACACATACAAACTTAACCAGTTGATAATAAACTGATCCAAATACATATGAAACATGAAATATAGGCCTTAATGTTCATTTCAGACATAAATTTCATTTCAGGAAACATTTACAAAAACAGTAATAAAAAGTACAAGATACTACACATGTAAATGTACAATGTATGTATGTATATAAGTATGTGTGTATGTATGTATGTATGTAGATATGTACTGTCAATGTATGTGTTTGTGTGTGTTTATATGGGTGTCTGTATGTTTGCTGTAAATGTATATGGATGTGGGAGTGAGAGTATGTATATTGGTACTAGTGTGTAGATTATGTTGGAATTAATGTACTTGGGTTGTATGTATGTTTGTATGGTAGGTTTCGGGGAGGTTGTGTGTATTTTTTATATCTCATATTTGATTATTAAACACAGACCACGATAATATCATCGGGAAAGTATTCGTGATATGTATGTTAAATATATTAATTCATATGTGTATGTGAATCTTTACTTTATAACGCTTCGTTTATTAATTTATTCCTATGTATGACATATATAGACATGTACATGTAATTGTGGTCTGTGTGTAATCATCATAAAGTAAGCTATCAACTGAATACACACAACCTCACACAATTCTACCATTCTTACATACATTAAATACTAAAAACGTTCATTCCAACATGATTTATATATAAGAAAGTACATAAATACATCACCCCCACATCTATATACATCTACATGCATACAAATAAGTATTTAGTTTATTCTCAACTGATTATTTTGTATGTTTATTTGTAATATATATCGACAATAAAACTTTGTTTATATGTAGGGACGTCTAATCAAGGAGACTTCCACACACGTAATGCTGACTTTGACAGATCAAATCCTTATATATATCATTATCTTGAAATTTCAAGATGCTAAGTTGAAATTTCAACTTTTTTATCTTGAAATTTCAACATAAGTATCTTGAAATTTCAACACAAGTATCTTGAATTTTCAACATGTCCATCTTGAAATTTCAACTTATCATCTTGAAATTTCAAGATGGACATCTTGAAATTTCAACTTTTTTCTTGAAATTTCAAGATAAAAAACAAAAAACAGATGGCCCTAATATGTACGGTGGCATATTAGGGCCATCTGTTTTTTTATTTTTATCTTGAAATTTCAAGAAAAAAGTTGAAATTTCAAGATGTCCATCTTGAAATTTCAAGATGATAAGTTGAAATTTCAAGATACTTATGTTGAAATTTCAAGATAGATAAGTTGAAATTTCGACTTAGCATCTTGAATTTTCAAGATAATGATATATATAAGGATTTTCTCTGTGAAAGTCAGCATTATTTGGGTGAGAAGTCTCCTTGATTAGACGTCCATACAAATAAACAAAGAATCCATGTAGATATATAATAAAGATACACATACAAACTTAACCAGTTGATAATAAACTTATCCAAATACATTTGAAACATGAAATATAGGCCTTAATGTTCATTTCAGACAAAAATTTCATTTCAGGAAAAATTGACACAAACATATTCATAAAAGGTACAAGACTTTACATATGTACATGACATAATATGTACATGTGTGTATGTATGTATGTATATATGTATGTATGTGTGTATGTATGTGTGTATGTAGATACGCACTGTCTATGTATGTGTTTGTGTGTGTTTATATGTGTGTCTGTATGTTTGCTGTAAATGTATATGGCTGTGGGAGTGAGATTATCTATATTGGTACTAGTATATGTTGTTGTACTAGTAGATTATGTTGGAATTAATGTACTCATATTGTATGTATGTATGTATGTATAAATAGTAGATTTCGGGGAGGTTGTGTGTATTTTTGATATCTTATAGTGGATGATTAAACACAGACCACAATAATATCATCGGGAAAGTATTCGTGATATGTATTAAATATATCAATTCATATGTGTATGTGAATCTTTACTTAGATTTATAACGCTTCGTATATATTTGCTCCTATGTATGACACGTATTGACCAGGCCGCGCATGTTTGATGATAAGGTTCCTCACAATCTGTGTAAGAATGTTTATAACTCTCTCTTATGTATACATACACATACACGTTTTAATATAGAACATACATATCACGAATAATTTCTGATGATATAATTGTGATCTGTATTTAATCATCATAATTTTAGGTATCAACTGAATACACACAACCTCCCAAAATTCTATATAAACCATTTTTACATACATAAAATACTAAAAACGTTAATTCCAACATGATTCATACATAAGAAAGAACATAAATACATCATTCCCTCATCCATATACATTTACATGCATACAAATACATACACACACATGCACACATACACACATTATTACTGTTTAAGTTTGTATGTTTATTTGTAATATATATCTACAATAAGACTTTATTTGTATGTATAGGGACGTCTAATCAAGGAGACTTCCACACAAGTAATGCTGACTTTGACAGAACAGATCCTTATATATATATCATTATCTTGAATTTTCAAGATACTAAGTTGAAATTTCAACTTATGTATCTTGAATTTTCAACATAAGTATCTTGAAATTTCAACTTATTATCTTGAAATTTCAACTTAATAACTTGAAATTTCAACTTAATATCTTGAAATTTCAAGATAGACATGTTGAAATTTCAACTTTTTTCTTGAAATTTCAAGATAAAAATAAAAAAACAGATGGCCCTAATATGCCACCGTAAATATGCCACCGTAGTTAACTCAAATTCGATGCAATCACTAGAAAAGGGTGAACATTATCCCAAACTGGAAAATCAACGACTTTGTAAGTGACACAATTCCCTTAAAACAATTAACATATTTCGAACTCTATTCAATCATCTTTGCACGGGCTTAAGGATAAACCAGAGGAAATTTTCAAATGAAACAGGTTTTCCAAATGTCGAGCTAGGAAAGATTGGGAACAAAGCAAAACGAGTTACAGAATCAGTTATAAGATATGAAGATGATGATTGGTTTACCAACCTTGCTATTGTCATGCCAACCTAATCAATTGATCTATTTGATGTTTAGTAAATATTTTGACCACAGTCCTTTTCCCTATAGGACTGCACTGTTGAAGTTTCCACTATGGAGTCGGACGGCTACACTGACGGTGGGGTTGGGGTCGTTGCTCTCACCATGCAAGACTTCAGTTCAGAGCCTGTAAATATCTCGTTTGGAGGGGCTCCTTTAAGTTCAGTTCCTGTTCAGGTAATGTATGTTTAAGAATTTGATAAGTAATCAATGGATGTAGATTGAATATTTACAAAAAAATAGAATGGATTGTTGCATTTATATAGGGGTTTTTTTCTTGCCGTGATTGTAGTCTCATTATATATGACATCCAAAAGGAGTTCAGTTTTTGATCTCGTTTATTTTGAAATAAAAATTTGGTTGAATCACTCGTAACATCATTCTTTAACTAAGAAAGATTTTTATGCATCCTCTTCTAACCGCAATTAAAGATCCATTTTCAACTTTGCATTCGTAATAACTCCGTTTTCATATATCGCACATCCTACTATACAGTTCTGTAGAAAAATCTTTCAACAATTTTTTGAGACCATAAAAAGAATTTATAATCAACGAGAAAGTATTTAATTTTAATTCCAAAGTATACCACCCTCCAAAACTTGCCGTAGCCATAAACGAACCCACAATCCGTGACGTCACAGTTTTATGTGTAGGATTTACCATACTTCCTGTTTATCGCGATCTCATTGTTATGGCTTCCGATCACGATGATGGATATTTATTTATTATTTATTCGAGCAGATAAACGTATATTCTATCTAACTAAATGTTGTTCCAATACATGAAAACGTTTCCTTACCTCCAAACTTTCTAAGAGTTTTCGACTCGATCGGTCTCCGCGAACGTCTTGATTCGGCCATCTTTGTTTACATCCTCTGTTTACGTCCCACAATCCTTTGCGCGATCTTGCAAATAATACGCCCCTTCCACTGCGTGAAAAAATGATATTTAAAATCTTGTAAATATCTATTAAAATTGTTTTTTACAAGATATTTACAAAGATTAAAATACTTCTTTACAAAATAATAAATATATTAAATGTCATCTTTACAAGATATTTTCAAGATATTTAATCCCTTTGTAAATATTTGAAAAGGTTTGTAAAGGTTTGTAAAGTTTTGTAAAGTTTTGTAAAGTTTTGTAAATGTTTTTAAATGTTTTTAAATATCATTTTTAATCTGAAATAAATATTTTTAAATATGATGATTAGTTTGTAAATATCATCTTTAATCTGCATTAGATATTTGTAAATATCATCTGTAATCTGCATCAGATTATGTAAATTACATATTTATTCTGCATTAGATATTGAAAAATACATCTTTAATCTGCATTTTGATATTGAAAATTACATCTTTTATCTGTATTAGATATTGTAAATAACATATGTATAAAATAGTGTCAATAAAAACTTTAATCTTTATTAGATATTGTAAAGAACATCTTTTTTGTCGATATAAAAAATGTTAATCTTTTTTTAATATTGAACTTAGATTCGTATAGGTTTGTACCTTGGTGCCTTGCTTATATCATTGAAAAAGAATAAGGAGATATCTGATAAATAAAGTTACTTTGTAATGAAAGATATTGATAAAAAGTTTCGTAAATTTGATAGCATTGCCTTTGGAATGGGATGATCAACATTCTTTTATTCCCTTATCTTCTAAAAGTTTCTAAGATGGATAAAAGATGAACGGTAGTTAAAATGGAAATCTGATGGAATTTGCATGATTTTTCACAAAGACTCATTTACAGCGAGGTTAATAATATTATTCGTTTTGCTCCTTTTTAAAATTCATTACCATCAATATTTTATTTAAATGTGAAGTTCGATCATCAATTGCTGTATATACTGCTCCTAAATACTCTTACAATTATGTTAACTTACTGACTGGGATTACCTTTGAATATAAAGTGCATTTATTACAATACCACTGTATTTGAATTTTTTTAATATATTTGATTTTAAGAACTATTCCACAATTAATATGAAAAAAAATAATTATCTGCATTTTGACGGTCATTATAACTAGTTCTAGCGAATCAAACGGCATACAAAGTCACTCATGGTTAGATGAAAACTCTTTCTTTTAAAAGTTATAACAATAATTCAAAGTTAATATTGTATAAATCTAGCGTCCTTCTTAAAATCAGTTTTGACAATATATGTGATAAATCTGACTTGAAAAAACCCTTTGTAAAATGACCTACCTCAGACACTGATATATATTATCCATTCTTGTAACTTGTATATCCTTATACACAATGTAAGCTACAACAGTTTCCATTCAGCCCTGAGCATGCACAGTGTTAATCTGACAGCTTGGCATGAGAACGAGAGATTGGCATTGAGTCATAAATGACAAACAGTAATTAGTGGGCACCACTTGTGACTGGTGTATGGCTAAAACAACATACACAGATCTCGGAATGGTCCATGTTGTTTTAACAAATTGGGCCCTTTTTGCATTGATCATGTAGATACTTTAATGAATAGAAAAAATTGTTTAAGTTTTAAACATCATCTTGCATGATATTTTATATGTTTCGGTCCAATGTATGTCACATACTTGCACAGCTTACAATTCGACCTGTTTATCCTTATGGAAATTTACAAATTACCAGTACTATGTAATAAAATACTAACATTTTGAAACTAAATGTTATGTTCCTACATGTAAATAAAATCAATTTTAGTATGATACATGGCTTCAAGAATCTTACAAAGGTATATACGTCGGTCCCATTTTGAAATTTTATCAGTTTTGACTCAAAACGCGTTTAGTCTATTGACTAACGTTTTGAAACTGAAATACAACTCTATAAGGTGTTCTATTTATCAATGGAAATACATTTAAGCAAACAAAGATTCTTACTCTAGCCACGACTTTGAAGTGCCACGCGTTTTTTTCTCAAAGATATATCAAAAATATTGTAAAAGATAAGTGACTAAAAGGTATAATACCTTGCACTTTCAGTGAGTGAAATGTTAACTCCCGCTTCACGAATTGCATGTGTTCCATGAGTCTTGATAATCTTCTCTGAATTGGTCATATTTAAGAATTCAAGATTTAACTGTCTGGTGACATATTTTTATTGAACAAGTTGATAATGTGGGATGGGCAGGATAGGGGGTTTCTTGAAGGAGGAACAAATTGAGACGTCTCACCCCTGGCTAATGCCATATTTTACAGCCCCGTTCATTACATAATTATTGTCGTAAAGACTCTTCGATCCTTATGATCTCAAGACTAATTACAGGAAAGGCTAATTAGTTGGCTCCAGTCAGTCTATTGGGTCTTATCGCAGGTGCACGGATGTACTTGTCTTGTGGAAGGGGAGAGTGTTAGGCAATCAAAAGTTCAGGAGACATGACATGTGACAATATATTAGCTTGAACCCCTTACAATTGGTCAAAACTTAGTATATAACAAAATTTAAAGAACTGGATTTACGACTCTTGCTCGTGTGTTGGTCAAGATTCAAGAACTCCTCTGGTGAGTAACTTAATATTTTCATCCTTGTTATTGATATAGGTATACAAGTTAAGTGAGATCTACATGAGGTATGGAAGGATTTACTCATGTCATCTTGGTTAAAACAATATCTATTTCAAAAATGAAAAGGATGTCATGTCAATTTTAGTATGTTTTTACTGAACTTATTTACGTGAATCTGGCATTCATTGAACACTATACCAGGATAAAATGTTATACATAATTCAGTAAAATAAATATTATATAATATAACATGCGGACTGATTAGTTTGGTAATACAATTAACGCTCATTTAACAAGATATATAAAATGGTTATGTAAATATGTAATATGAATATTAATATGTACACTCGATGTATTGTAAAGACTACAAATGAATTACATATCTATATTTCACACATAGAGGAAACATTAGAAGTGAGTCATTTAGCAATGAAACAAATCACTACAATAAAAACACAAGTGCACAGGATATGTTTGATTACAAGGAGCGAACGGATAATGCCACTGTATAAACAGGGTAAAACCTCAAATTATATCTATCTTCTCTGCCATTGTTTACTTCCGGATCAATATACACTGTAACCAAAACGAAGAATACCATAATGATCCGGGACAAACCGCGCCAGTTACTTTCAGAATAAATAGTAAAGGTGTGTATAATTAACCATTCATGCGATATAAAACAGTTTTTCTCATTTTCTGTATCATGTTGGAAATACTTATGGTTGAAGTAATATGTGTTGTTTATGCTGAGTTACTTAGATCTGTAAACAAAGTAAAGCTTTTTCAACAAAGCTACTGAAATCTAAGACTTATGTACACAATTAGATTTTGTGTTTTTTCAACAAAGCTTTTGACATCTTAAACTCAAATGATCTGCCGTCATCAATTACCAAAGTATTAATGAGGTGATTAAACTTCTTTTAACTTTTAACTGTATATAGATGTTGTCAGTCAAATTGAGCGATGCATTATATAAAATGAGACAATGAAGTATTAATATTGGTATGATTGATAATAGGAAATTTAAGAAAACGAGACTTTACTGAACTATTTAAAGTGAAATCAATCATATAAAATGCCATATTTGGCTACAACAACATACGCTGCGCATTACAGATATACACTTATAATAAAAGCTAAATCTGACATAAGTTCCAAACATATCGCCTTTAAGCAGGGACATAAAACTAGCCTTGCCTGTTTGATTTATCACCTAAAACCTGTAGCCTTTTGGTATACCTTTTCGAGCTTTATGGAATACTTGATTTTGGTTTTGGCGCGTTATCCCGAGATCAAACCACCACTTTCCCAGGGCCGAGAATACTAAGTAACCCCTTAAAGCAGTTGTGGGTACAGACTTAAATAGTCAGGGTCTAGTTATTAATCGGTTCATAAAATATATCATATATAAAAATAAGTATATATATTATAAACGAATCAGAAATAACTTGATATGAATGTTCCGTATCAACCTACTTGGTGATCCTTTTTCACAAATAAGTTGGGGACTGACTGAAGTGACCCACGGAAACTTTCGTGATTCATAATATATGTATTCTAATTTGCCAGTAACTTGAATTCAAATTTTCGAAATTGGCCAATAAACAACTTGATACTGCTTTTTCGAATCACCAGCTAATTAGCACCAGTGACCAGAACTAAACTGGCCCGTGGTCACTGAGGCGTGTCCTGCCGCATGACGTGCTAGTTTGCGGACAAACAGATTTTTGTCTCACTGGTATATACAACCAATCGCACAGCGATTTATGAGAGACACTGATACAGTTATAATGTTGATATGTAAAGTAAAGGCATCTACATTAAAGGACTAAAATAATAAAACATGTCATCTGTATAACATATTACGTCATAAGGATATCATAGCAGGCCTTGGCACTATCAAGAGTTAAAACGGGATTGTTAAGTATAGAATAAAGTATTGGTTTGACGAAAGCATATTAAAAACCTTCCTAATTATCAAGACAAGATACAAACAATTCCTCTAATAGACTGATATGAAGGGCAAAACAATAAGTAAGTAAGTATAACGGAAGTATAACCTCCTTAATGAAAAAACAACAGGATATCTCACAGTCATAACAGCTGTTTAAAAAGATTAGGTCATCCAAACAACTCAAACCTCAGATAAATTGATGTTAAATATATCTTTAATTATATGTATTGTTCCAAGCGAGAGACAGTGTTTTAATATGATGCTATGCGTACTATTCCATGACATGTGTACATCAATTACGACTTCTGTCAAATGGGCGTGGCTTCGATTCATCCTAAAGGGATTTTGTGTAAGCGTTCGCCAGTCTCAATAGGCGGTCATCCAAAACAGGGTTATAAAAGATCTCCTAGTAGTCGAATTAAAGCATATTATATTATCTCTCTAATTGTCTCTAATGATTCTTATAATAATCAAACTTGTACGTTACATCTCCTCTTTATGGAAAAAGTTAACAAATACATATATATCTCATCTAGTTAACGATGAGTGGGTAGTATGCTTTTATTCAGGAACAACTGTATGATAAAATACTACTTCAGTATATTGATTTATAAATATATTTGTATTGGGTTTACTACAATTTGTATTTCGACTTTTCATCTCCGAAAGGTTGTTATTATGACAAGCATAAGGATGATTTATATATTGAAAACTTTTTTTTGCAACTTCCTTTGAATTTATCATCATGTCCGTCATGTAAGCAGAAGATAGGGGATGAATTTCAATGTGTGCCAGAGTGTAACCTTTTTAATGATTTACGAGATAAAGATCTTCCTGCATATTATTGTAAACATTCATCAATTGAAAAATATATTTCATGTATGTCCATCACATACAAACCGATTTTGTTACGACTCTTTGTATAAAAAATGGTCTGCGTATGCTTGATATGTCTATTAAGTTATATTAATGTATGTTTTGTTCACTCTATGTCATCATTTATGACTTTTGAGATAAATTTGACTTGATTTGACAAATGAAAACAACTCTTTAGCTAACACATACCTTTCTGTTTTCATTATTAGTATTTTATTTTCAAATAAAAATATCTTATTTATTTCAAAATTAATCTCCCTTTTGATCAGTGTAAGCTAGGGGAGCACTAATTAGGACTGTTCCATTTCAGCCAAGTGTCTAAGATATGGCTGGGACATAGTCTTTTACCAGGCAATTACCGTAACAATGCAATCAGACGAAGCGTAACGTTGTTATTTGAATGAAGCCTTAGTGATTTGGGTTAATACACGTGTCAGTAGGTATTTAGTGGAGATCAAAGGAAACTTGTTACACCGTGTGCAACAAAGCGTATCTATCATTTCAATTGAACGACGGTTTTATCATTAAACGACACAGTTAAATCACTATAAGATATAGGTTATATGGAGGACAGGGCAATGTATTATTCGATACTGCAAAGAGTATTATCATATGCCTTTGACATCAAACATTAAATGTCTCTAGATATATAGTTTTTATCAACGCACAAAAAATTTTCTTAATGTATATAAATGTGTATTTGATTTATTTTGATTATCATACATATTATTATGTATATTTATATATATAAATAAGTTAATGTGGCAGCTTTGCATAAGGCTAAAACAGATAGCGTTGTTGTACATGTTCGTGTTGTACAAGCAGACCATTATCTTACTATATCACTATATCAAATAGCTAAGTTGACATAAAATAGAAAAATATTAGAGAAGTAACATCATTCATTGTTCGTCCCTAATTGTAATATTAAGCATATTTGAACGGCTAGGACCTAACCTAAACTCAATACTCATAAAGTACACAAACTAAAATTTAAATAGAAAACAAATATATTAACAAACATTACGATGTATTAATGTATTATAATGAATAATGTATATCCACTATAATTTTACCAAGAGGCAACGTGGATATATTTCAAACGTTAAGTAATAAATGTCATTGCATTTTTGTATTATAACCGTCGCTTAGCTGTAAAGCTAAATGTTATTAAAGAATCGAAATGACTCCTACTCACCGTTTTATTTTGGATTTTTTTCTGCCTCCACTAAAAACTCCAAAAAGATATCTTCAATAATATTTGTTACTATCAGCATTATGAACATTATTCTAAATGTTTAGTTATACACATGTTGAAAGGTAATGATCACCTACTCTCCCAAACGGCTCATATTTGAATAAAAAAGTGATTCTAAACTAGGACGGCAGTGTGGATCAATAACTGTCAACATATGTATAACTTAACTTGTAATAAACGCTTAGAGTAACAGCTTATTGAGTAGGAATAATCTTAGTTTCAAAAATAGTTTATTTTGAAAACTGAGAGAAATTCCAAGTTGGAGTGCCAATACAGAGAAGTTGGGGATTATCAAGAGTCATTCTGTCTCTGAATAAAAAGGTAAGATATGTATTATTAATAAGAATATCGTCTTAGTTTCATAATGTTTATTTTCCTCACTATTGACTTATTAGTTTGTAAACTATATAAGTATTGAGGCTAGGTAAGGTCCTAGACGTTCAACAATGCAAAGTATTAAAAATTTTGGACACCCGACTTTCAAAATATGATAAACGATGTAATTTGCAATTCCTTGTCTGATAACACTGTAGGATACATTGATAATTTGGTTATATACTACGTATCAGGTACGTTATTTCAATTTCAATTTCAATTTCAATTTCAATTTCAATTTCAAAAGAATATGTATTCATCAACATGGATCTCTATAAGAATGATTTCAGCCTCGGTCAATAATTATCTGTATTTTTTTAAGGAAAAAAACAAGGTATTGGCAAAATAGATTTGTACATTTCATATTTCTAACAACAATGTTAATAAATATGTTTAAAACGAATGCATGTTGTTTAGTGTTTTCACTCTGTTTATATCGATTCAATTTTTGTTATGGTTGAACACTTAAAAAAAAGCAGAAAACAATACTTTTTCCAAATTTGTACTTTTGGGATATATAACGACAAAACTTAATTCAATTATTTGTTTACAATGCATTTTATATCCAATTGCTCGTAGACAATGACAAATACAAACGTATCAAGTAATTAAGGATTCCAAGTTAGGATGTGTCCCATCTTAAGATATATATAAGATTTAAGAATGTCAGATATAGTTTATCTATTTTGCAGACATACAGCTTAAATTTCATATAAAAAATAACTAAGAGATTTTTAAAAATGTATGAAATCAAATATTTCATACAGATTAAAATGATATTTACAAAGATTTCATACAGAATAACGATGATATTTACAAGATTTAAAACAGAATAAAGATAATATTTACAATATTTAATAAAGATTAAAGATGTTTTTTACAATATTTAAAAAAGATTAAAGATGCCATTTACAATATTTAAAAAAGATTTAAGATGCTATTTACAATATTTAAAAAAGATTAAAGATGATATTTACAAACATTTAAAAATATTTAAAAATATTTACAAATATTTACAAATATTTAAAAATATTTACAAATATTTACAAACATTTACAACGGATTAAACATGATATTTACAAAATGTAAATATCTATTAAAGATGATATTTAATCTTTTGTAAATGTTTGTAAATATATTAAATATCTTCTTTTCACCCAGTGTTCTATTTATAGTACCAAGTCGATTCGGGAATGCCCTTTCGTTTAATTGTAATTATTTTTATGAATTTTGGTCCGATTGTCGTTTTGTTTGAATTAAACTTTTTCTAATTTTGCAATGAATACGTTAAAATTACTTAGAAAATTATGCAAAGATGAAAATGGATCTTTAATGGTGAACAGGAAGAAGAAGAAACTTGTCATGCTATATATCGTTTTATGTTAGAAAACAATTTTGTAAATTTTGTTTCAGTTCATGGTCCAAACTGTCAAGTCTCTTCAAGATCCTATTTTCGTCTCTCCTACTTTCGAGGATGGACATGAATTTATTGTTTACGAAGGCTCAACCCTCGAACTTTCCATCTACGCAAAACCTCACCCGGGATCCTCCTTGTATGTGACTTTTTCATGTTTTAAAGTATTAGTTTAATGATAGGGGACAGGCTATGTAGATCAGACACGCATGGTGACTGCGACTTACACCTTACGACAACATGATTTACAGTCCACTCCTAACCTTGAGCAATCCATTTTGTCAATATAACGTGGAAGCGAACAGTGATCTCTTTATCCTCACCTACCAAGCATTTGTTCTGAGAGTTCTCGCGTTATCAGCATAGTCAATGTAAATCTGCATCTGACATCTGCATGAAAAAAGTATTGTGATATTCTGGTGTCAACATCATTGGCATAGCCCGACTGCCAATAGGAAATTTTCTTCCAAATTTTCAACAGTTCTAACTTTTTAAGTAAGTTAGGTTTATTTGTTTTGTCGTTTTAAATCAATCAAACCCTTCAAATCATACCAATTATACAGTTGAAAATGTTTTAGTATAGCTATCTTCGATCAGTTAAGGTCGATATTAACAGATATGGACTAATTACTAAAGACTGAAAAACTAAAAGAAAGCCAGTATTTAATGTCAACCCAATTAGGTTATCGCATGGGTCCCCTTTTAACTGAACAAGATGCTAAACTGTCTATGAGGCCGATTGATCCTTTCGGTTTTGGTAAGGCATTTATGAGTTTTCATATTGTTTGCAGGGCATATGAAGAAATGAAGAAAACAAGCAATATATACAAGCAATGTATACCGTCTTATGTCTTCTATACTGACAAAGGTGTTGTTTTTTACGCAGGGATATCGACTCGTTCAATCTCCGATTCTTCCCAGACTATGGTTTCAACAGGACTCACCGTCTACCTGCTCAAATTGACAATTCACGGGTGAAGGATCGAGTGCGATATGCAGTTTATTCTCTGACATTTCGAGACCATCATTATGCATCGATGGATATTTTAGGAATCAGCATCCTGGATAAAAATGGGCAAGTATTTTAGAGATGTGGCTATTGTTCCCTTGGCAAAATTTGGACAGAGACACAGAGTTTCTCGAATGTCGAAATGATTTTAATGCTAATTTGTTTATCAAAGTGACACCAGTTTATGTCATGATTTTTCTCGAAACCTCGAATTACATCTCCAAGTTTTATTGTGCATTTCGCTGCATATATTTTCTCTTTTTCATTTGACAGTATCATGCAAAATGTTTTAATGGTAAAATGAAATTAAAAACACATTAAATTAAATAAACATGGGCTTCACATTTCAAATATTCGTTTTCTACTATTCATAGACAAATTGGGATTGAGAGACACTACACAATACACATGAGAGGTGAGTTGATTTGAGATGATGACAATCAAATGTACACAATGGAACCAAATTTGGTAACTCATCATTCACCTTTGCAAGTATTTAAAGTTTGTGTTTGTGTTTGATATTTGGTATTTTGTATTTTGATAATAAAGCATTCCCACCATAAAAGTTCGTCAATCAATAATTGCTTTTATTTTCGATTAACCAAACTAAACGTAATTCCATTTCAGAGCCACACACGGTTTTCGAGCCACGCGTATGTACATGTATTTGAATGACTTACTTTCGTGCAGTTGAGTTTGAGTCGTTTCAATTGTTTCCGGGGCATATCTCTAAAACTATTAGACCGACCATCACCATATTATGAATGCTGTCTCTCTCACCTCACTCATGTAAATGCTCTTTTTGTGGGTTTGAATATATTTTCAATTTAGAATTTGTCTTTTTATTTCATTTTTAATTAATTCTATTGATAATGATTAGACCCTTCATCATCCTATTTGGTATACTGCCTCTCAATATCAAGTAGATGTACCACGTGCTTTTTTTTTCGTTTAAACTTTGGCAGTTGAACATACCTACATCAATAGCTATTAAAGAGCCACTCCGTGAGTTGTTGGAGTCATATAAGCCAAACTTAATCAGTGCTGTCATTTGATAGCGAAATATCGACTGTTAACAAATAGACAAATTTTTAAAGCTTATTGTTTTTTTCCTTGACAATATGAAGGTAGAACGTCGCAATTATGATCGAAAAAGCGCGTCAAATAGTCAAACGTAATTTTGGAGACCTATCTAAAACAGCCAGGAGGGCAGTTGTTGAGAGCGTTTATTAGGTTATATAACTAGTATCCAAGTATATTGGACATGATATCCACACCTCTGTGCATTTATAAGGCTATTTTTAGATTTTCATGGAAAACAAGTATTTGTCATATATATGTCTTTTGGACAAGAAAAGTTAAGATGTTTTGATTTTATATCACCACATATGACATTTAGGCTCGTATCAAAGGTAAATAATATGTTATGAAAATCACGGAGTTGCTCTTTAAACCTTTCAAAATGATGCCTGTTTTTTTTAGACACTGGTTATCTTAATCAACAGTGGTTTGTTAATCTGTTATAGTAACCTGATTTAGTAATTCTGGTTGCTCTGGTTGATCTAATAGTCTCGTTGACTGAGCAATCCTTTTGTATCTCTAACACATTTCACTGTTATTTTTAATTACTAATTGATATAATAATTACCTTTTTCTTAATTTTCTAATCTCGTTTTTCCATTTACTGATTTTATTCAATAGAATATATATGAAACCAATCGTTTCAATGTATACCTTCAGCATGACAAGCCCTACTTCGTTCACTCCCCGACCAAAATCACCTGTCGTCAGAATTCTACCTGTGCTTTCACACTGAACTCAGCATCTTCCGACATCAAGTAAGTCAAACCCTCCTAGCATTTGCAAAATTTCTTATTATTTGTATTACCGATAGATAAAGTCATCGCATTTTCTGCATGTCCGTCTTTCACCTTTCAAATCATCTGAAAACATTTCAGAACTGAAAAAATAACTTTGGAAGAAATTATTTTTTCTGACTGAGTCAAGTTTATTCAAGACCTCTAACAAGCAGTTATTTCCATCAGATGATAGATAAGTGACAAGTGGCAACCCAGTATAAGACTAGGGAGCGATTCAATGGTTTGATTGAAGTATGTCTTATGTAGAATAAGTTCACATCGTTTTCTCTGTAAGAATATGTCTTTGTTAACTGAGGAGTTAATTTGATCAGCGACACCTTCAAACATCAATGATTTTCAGTTACACATTTAATGTATGTTTCCTTAAAGATCATCCAACTATTGTCTGTGTTCTTAATAAGTCACTGTTGTATTTAATAACAGTTGTTAAAATGAGTTTATTATGATATATATTTTTAAAATGAATATTTAGATAATGAAAAGTCATTCTTCATTTATCAATAGCCGAACAATTGCAAATGCCACTGTGGTATACACTAGTCTACAAGGAGATGTCAGTATTGGTAAACATGGCGAGAGAGTCGATGGAAAATATGGCCAATACTTTCCCACTGATATAGCCTGTACTTCGTCGTCCACCGGAGACCAGATTCTTTGTGTGCAGGCGACTGATGATCTTGGGTGAGTCCATTATATATTATATAATCTGAATCTGTATCATGTTGTCTGGAATAAATGGCAAACTGTTAATTTTGTCGACAGTAGTTAACGCCTTGTTTTCGATACTGTTTTTGCAGACTGAATCATCATTTATTATCGAAACAGATTTTCCCATAAGTTTGCAATGTTTGAGTTGTGGAGTTCATAACACCACGGAATGTTTGAAGTCTCTCAAAAGAGGGGCGATAAATGGCCCTCTTGGTCGAAGATCTTCTTGAAATAAGGCGATTCCTGTCTGTTTGGTTTGAATTGAACCTGTAAACAATCAAAGTTACAACAATGTCGTTTTGGAAAGAGATATGAATTTTTCTCTTACTGTTCTTTGTACCATAAGTCTGAAGTCTGTAAGTTTTAAATAAAGATTGAAATCAGAAATAAAAAGGCTGAAAAATGCGTCTCTATCTTTGTCTTTTCACTGTCACAGAGTAATTTGTTATGACTATTTTGAGAAAATAACTGGGTTGTTGTGGTTGCAGAATTTCATCGGATCCTTTTTGTGTTGCCATCGACATGATCCCGAAAGGTAAATTCGATTAAATGCTCGTAAAGTGCCCAATCTATAAAGCTCATAATTACGTAATTATGTCATAGTTAATTTTTTTTAAAAGCGTCACTATCAACTTGTACCAAAACCTATGGAACATGGCAATTGTTAAGTATCAGCGTTTCTTGAGGTACATGACCCTTTATATTAGAGGAAGTGTGGTAATTTTTCACTACACGCTTACTTAGCCATATTTAAGCATGTTGGCTTGGTGGAATTAATTGCGAAGAAACCTGCAGAACTACGTAAAAAAACCCGACTCTTCCTTAATTAACATCACTGGGACAACCTTAACCATAATCCTGAATATAACCCTTACCGTCACTTATATGTATATCATCGCATACCAACTCGAACCGACCCTTACCCAAAGCCTAGCTTTCAATAATCCATAACCACAAATACTAAAGTACATTCATGAATTACAACGAACATAATGCAACCATAGTGTTGAATAAACGCCCTCACATGATATTCCTACCAAGTGTTTTATTTATTTCCTAATCATTTCCAATATATTGCTTCAACAGAACCGACAACGGCAACAACAGGCAACATGACAACTGGAAGTCTCCGGTGTAGGGATGCTGTTGACGTGGACTGTCATAGAGTGGACGACATTGCGGGAATCTGTGCTCTCTCAAACAATGTGACCGAGACGTTATGTCCAGACTACTGCCGTTTGTGCACCAATGGTAATTCTACGTTGACTTTTATAATACATATATGTGGTTTAAATGGTCTTAATGTCAAATTTACGAATACAACACAAAGAGCTTTATCCTCTCAAAAACTATTCAATTAATGCCTGGGTATTTATTTATAAAGTGATGCAAAGAAGATATTTCAATGAATTATCTTTTTTCTTATCTATCATGATTTTTAAAAATACATATCACAAAACACCGTGAAAGGAAAGCCAGTTCATATCAATTAATGAAAATTATGTATTCAAACTAAGATGATACGGGTATAAACCATAAAAGAATAAAGGAGATACGTACGTTTAGTAAGAGGGAATATCAAAAAGTTTCAATTATCACAAAGAATGTACTGGTGAATACGCACCAAATGGTCACTGTAGCATAAGTGATCCCTGTCTTGTTCCTGGGTCAACAAAAGTATTTTCGCGACAGCCAGTTTCACGTCTGTTGACCAAATAGCACAGCACCCCCTATTATGGAGAAAATTGAGGCGCGCAGTTTAATTAAGTTTTCACATTTGAAGGGCTAAACTGCACGTCAAATTCTTGAGATGAAATCTGTTTATGACAATGACAGCCCATCCTATGCCACTGTTGTGAGATGGTAAAGGAATTTCCAAACAGGCCATATGTCCCTCGCAGATGAGCCAAGAAGTGGACGCCCCTCACTTACTGATGATATGGATGTCATCAAGAAGGTTGAGACGCTGGTTCATGAAGATCGTCGCGTAACTCTACACATGATAATGCATGAAACAGGTCTGAGTTATGGCAGTACATGGAACATACTCCATAACCAGTTGCATATGTCCAAAGTGTCAGCACGCTGGGTTCCTCGCTTACTGTCGTGGGGTCATCTTGACGGATCATCTAGCTAAGGGTTAGACCATTACTGGAGCTTATTACTGCAACCTGCTGAGCAAGTTACGAGATGCCATTAAACAGAAGCGCCGCGGTATGATCACCAAAGGTCTACGCCTGTTAGCTGACAATGCCCGAGCTTACACTTGTCAGGCAGCTGCTGTGGAGGCACGGCGACGTGGCTTTGAAATCTTATCGCCCTATTCACCCGATCTTGCACCAAGTTACTCAATCTTGTTCCCCGAGACGGAAAAGCTGAGTACTAAATAAATGATAAACTAAATGAGTGCATAAAAAGGGATGAATGATGGATATAAAGATCAAAGAGAGGAATCACATTGTAGCACGTTGGTAGAACAGAGTTTGTATACGAGTAAATAGCTAATTCTGGGATGTTAAAATCGTTGCTAAATAATCACGTGTGTTGATGCTGTCAATTTGAAGACAAAGAGCTGAATCTTTTACGTATTACCTGAAAGTTATGTTTTAGTGACAGAAATGCACTTGTTTTGAGACAGCCAATTTTTAACAGGAACCGAATCTATCGTCTTTCTTTAGAAGGTTATATTTCATTGCTTAAAAAACATTACTGTTCTATTTTATAAAATGATCTGAATCTACTTAAGTGGAATGTTTCTTTGTTCTTTGCAGCAGGCACTATGTAGACTAATAGTTCAATCTTTAACGTATTACTAGAAAGGTATGTTTCTGTGACAGAAAAGCACTTGTGGTACATCAAGTTCGAAAATTTATCTATATCTAGTAAGTATCCCCAAAGTGGAATTATTTTTTGTTAAGAAAGTAGAACTGATGAGGCAGTCAACTTATACACATAGAATCTCTTACGATTTACTGAAACTAACTGTGTTAATTTCCGTAAAGGGGCCACTGAAGCGCCGTTAACTAAAGCTATGGTTAGTTACAATTAAGAAAATTTTAACGTTTTTTTAATGTTAGAAATACAAATTTAGCTAGATTATTGACAAGGGTTGTATTGGATGATGACATCAGTTGTATAAATGTACAAATATTTGGGTTCGAAATATAATATTTAGGAAGAAGACTCCGACGTAGTTTAGCATAAAAGTCACATTCCATACAGAAATGATACTCTGAATCGACCACTGGGACGATGCAAAATGGACATAGTCTTTGGCTCCGTTGAAGGCCGGTCTTTCTTCCTTCCTCAATTAATACCTTATGGTTGGAACATCGGAATTTATATAATGCAAGCATGCGATAAACTGGCACGTTAATTAACGATAAGTAATCTTCAAATTTCACTTCACCTTTTATACACTTATATAATTGAAGTTTGGAGTAACTTGAAATACTTTCAAGAAAAAGCTGATCATCTGTGGCAATACACCTTTCTATAAACTCCGAGATGAAAATATTATTATGACCTACATCTTGATCAATCCACACGTAACCGAACCCATACCTAAACATCAATTTTTTTACATTTAGTGCCCAACACTTCCTTCCGGCCTCTGCCAAATTGTATTGATATCCATAAGCCTTAAATAAAATAACATTGCGATTTACTAGAAAGTTATTTTTCTATGACAGAGAATCACGTGTGCTCGGACAGCCTGTTCGTGAACTGTCACTCCCTGGACGAGGCCAGCAAGATCTGCTCGACGAGGGACCCTGTGGCTACCCAGTATTGTCCTCGATACTGCAAATACTGCACAGGTGGGTATCAACAACGGTATCCAGTCTGCATAGAGTTGAAGAGATTGTGACGACCACGGTATTATCAATTTATATGAATAATTATTAAGTAATAAGTAACATTTTAATTAGAGTTTGATTATTAATTTTGGTTATCCATGTTGACCTTTCTTAAATTCAGTCAGAAGTTCTGCAAATCCTTTACAGAAGAGTCACTCATAAACCTGAGTTCAAGTCCCCATCGAGTTATCATATAACATGTTATAAATATAAGTCAAACCACACCTTGTAAGTGTCGTTAGGGGATTTGATTACGTCAAAGGAAATTTGGGATTTTTCTTTTGTCTTACATTTCTCGACAATTGTTCTCATGTTTGCTTCTTATGTTAAAACGATTCATAGTTAAAATACTCTGTAGGGAAAAGGGGAAATTAAAGATTTAAACTAAACTCTTTACTAATGCATTATGTCTGAATCGCAAATCTAGCCATGTAAGAAACATTATTGTATGGTTCAGTAAATTGATATCATAGACTTATCTATCCCAAATTCTACCGGTTTTATATAAGAGTCTTTACAATATTGTAATACGTTTCTTCTGTCGATAATTGTTTTATTACGGTTATGATAATGAAGATATTGAATCTTTTTGAAAACTTCTATGAAAACTTATGGTAAGTCATCAGTTAATGTTTCCACCAAATATGTCTTGTGATTTATAGGATTCAAAGATTTCAATGTCAGCTTGTAAAGGAAACCATTTATCAGCTTGTGATTATGTGAATTCGTGTTTGATTAAAAGTATATCTCCCGCTTTATTTCTGACAAAGTCAATTTGTCACCATTTCTTAAAAACAATAATATAACTTTTCTTAATGTATTATATTATTTCTTAACATTATACAATTGAATCAATAAGTTATTCGGATTACTCTAAACTATTCCTTCCTGTTTGTTAAGTTTTAAGCATATTTTGCCACAAGAGGTCACTACAGTTATGATTGAGTTTAAAGATTGGGGCGGTATTCGATTAAAGTTAATCAATATTTAAGAATAATCAATTATTGGGTTCGAATTTTGCATCAGGATGTTGATTGCATATTATGTAAAACATATAATTTTCAATTCTTACGCGCAGAAGCAGGTCGAAAGTGTTTGGCTTTAAGCCTTAAAAATTTGCTCTTTCGTTATGGATTCGGCTATGCTTGGGTAAATCAAGATGTTGGATGTGTTGAAACTTTTATATCAGAGTTTAGAGATAGATGTATTTCTATTAGTAATCAGAGTTGGCACGAAAGTATTTTTAGCATCTCAAAATTAGACAGTTTTCGGACTTTAAAGTCTGAAATTAAATTTGAGCCATATTTATCTATTATTAATGTTCCTGTTTATAGGATAGCCTTATCTCAGTTCCGTTGCTCCAACCATATTCTGCTTGTAGAAGAGGGTAGGAAGTATAATTTACATCGAAATGCAAGATTTTGTCCGTTTTGTGTTGCCCCATGTATAGAATCCGAATACCATTTCTGTTTAATATGTCCATACTTTGAAAATCTGAGACTTGATGTCCTGCCTATGTACTATTGCACCAACCCAACGATGGACACATTTAAACAACTAATGTCATCTCTTAATCCAATAACTGTTAATTGTTTAGCAAAATATGTATTTCTTGGTCTGAAAATACGAAAAAAGTACTTTGAAAATATCGCTGTATCATGTTAATTAGTGTTATATTTTATGGCGCTTGTATCACATTGTATTGGTTAAATGTACTTGTATCATGGGCATGTGGCCCCCATACAGAAATAACCTCATTCATTCATTCATTCATTCATTCATTCATTAAGCTCAAAGACACGATATCAAAATGCTTTATCTTTTGCAATTTCAGTTCCATCGACCCTACCGCCTGCTTCCACTACTACATTAAAACCAAGTAACTATTTCATCTTTTTATTGATTTTTTAAATTTGCCATCTAGGAAAAACATTTACATATCTCCTACACAAAGCTTCTTATGGTACCAAATCTATACAGTTGGTGGATCGCACGATCGCATTTGCAGTTTTTGCCACTTTCCTCATCAGATTTAGTTCATGTTTGTGTTGCACTATTTATCAAATTATCTTTTTCACAATAATCAGATATATTGATGTCATTAGTGACTTAAATAAGTCTATATTTAATTAGCAAATAGGCCATCGGAGCTTATTATACATGGTCAACATGGATTTATGGTAAACATCAAAATATTGATGAAAATAAAGACATGTTTATCATACCTTTTCAAGTCACTCGACTGTTTCATTCAAAATTATCAAACAACGGAATTAAGCCCGTATATATTAAGCGTCTATGGTATGAAACAAATGAATTGTACTGAATAGTCAATCGATTCTGAAGTAAATGTACATTTCAGCCATCTGCACGACCTGCAAGGGATTTGAATGTCTCCTGTCAGCAAAGAAGGTCACGTGTCCACTGACCACGCCCTTCTGTCTGACAGTCGTACAAAACTCCCCAACCGGCGCAGTGTCCTACACCAAGTCGTGAGTCCATTGAGTGTTCAATCAATTCAATTAAAGAAACAATCTTAAAAGCCTTCCTCTCATAGGGCGGAGTTGACGTTGGAAGAATTTTTTTAGATTAATGTTAGTGTGTAATATTTTTATGTTTTGCTTTTTTGTATGTATAATTAAAATTTTATCGAACTGCTTTAATGAAAAAATAACTTTGCTAGTACAAACCTGACAATGCGACAAATGCAACGCATCCTGAGAAAATAATTTATCGTAAATCAATTTCATTTGTGACTAAAAAGTTCATAAAAGCACATGTGTGCTATTTATAAGATATGCCGCTTTTTCTAAAAACATTTCAAATATGCAAAGTCTATTTGTATATCTCTATTAATTGAGTAATTGACTTCCGCGTGTCGGTATTACGAAGCGGACATTGCATTCTAAATACTTTAATGAAACTGTCAATATGTATTGATACATATTAACATATTTCTTCTTAAGACCTTCTTGCTGTCACTTATTCAAATACGTATCGTATTTGCTTGGACTATCAAGTCAAAGAAGCACTCATAAAATCCCACAATACAATCAATCGATTACTGTTATCTTCAGATGTGCAGAACCATCCGACTGCGTTGTCGCTGGTTCGGGTTCGAGTCCCCATGACAGCGTCTGTGAAGACTTCGACCCCATGCAGCGATACTACAAGGACTTCTCCTGTCGCTACTGCTGTTCTTCTGACAACTGTAATGGCGGAGGACTCACTGTTCCTAGCAAGGATACGCGGGTCAAGATAGATCCGACAACTATCATTGGTTGACATGATTAAAAATATTTTAATTCAAAACTTAAATATCAGAATATTTTTATGATCGTTTGTAATTATATGAAACTTTATAATTTATTCAGCAAAATTGCCATGTGTATGTACCAAGTTATAGTGTTATTGATGTTTTAGATCATCAGGCCTGTATACCCAATTGGTTATATATATTGGAGGGGGCTGGTTCCTCAATAAGATCTAAGGGGGCACGCCCTAAAACCTATTTTCATCTTCTCTCAAGAATTAAAAGGTATAGAAATCTAAAATGATTTGTACAGACACTTTACCTAATGAAAATGTGTTGACTTTTTGGCACATCATTAAGATCACAGGTGTTACACTGTCTCAAAAGGAAAAGGCTGTGATGAGTATAGATTCCTTAGCCAAAAGGGATTGAAAAATTCCATATTGATGATTCTCTGGCCCCGGTCAAATGTTAGTATATTTTAAAGACTGTTGAGGAAAAGAGGCCATGTATTTAAATTTTAAAGGCTTTAGGAAGTTTCAGAAGAAAAAAAATAATGTTGAGGTTTTAATAAATATTACTTATGATTTTAATGATTACGCTTTATTTTGTTGTTTGTTTGTTTTTAAAAAATTACATTCCTAACTCGTTAAAGATCCAACTTATGTGATACAACATTATTCTTTAAACACATACAAGTAATGTCAATCGGTAGCCATATCTTTCATCTATTAATTTATGCGAGGAATATTTTTTTTTATGACAAGTAGATTTTATAAGTTCGAAAGACACAGCGTCTGATGACATTACCTGGATTTCCCTTTCCTGTATTCAATGTAAGCACGTTTGTAGGTGAGACAAGGTAGGGTGAATTGGAGTTTCCGACGCATTCAAGAATATTTCAGTTGCTACAATTGGTGCAAGCATGAGCTGGAACTAGTGAACAATGGGTGGTACTTCGCAGAAATTCAGTGTAGCAAACCTTACTGCATGTAGAACAGTTTTCTACTGCAGACAAAGTTGCCGAGACCCTCGCGAAATGCATTTATCAGAATCTGTAATACTAATCAATTACTCACAATTGTCAAATCCTAGTATCCTACTCTCTACTTGAATATAGGTCAGATGGTCAACGTGTTCTCCAAGAAGGATACACTGAAAGTGTAAATAAAACAATCGGAACCCACTACTACATTTTTCCTACGTCAGAACTAGTCGGAAGACCATTTGCAGTGGCGGATCGATAGTAAATCATATATAGCGTAATAATTGCCTCAAACCGTCCCAACACCCCCCATAAAATCAAAACATCTTGACTTTTCATGTCCAAAAGACATTTCTATGACAAATATACTGGTTTTTCATGAAAATCTAAAAATAGCCTTATAAATGCACCGAGTAGATATGACTTCCAATTTGCATGGATACTAGTTATATAACCTGACAATTGCTATCAACTCCTAACTGCCTTCCTAACTGGCTGTTTTAGATAAGTCTCGGCGAAAAATTACGTTTGACTTTTTGACGCTCGCCACTGTCCAGTATTCGATCACCTTCATATTGTCACTCCAAAAAAAAGCCTTAAAATGTTTCTTTTTCGTAACAGTCGATACTTCGCGATCAGATTACGCCATTGATTAAGTTTGGCATATATGACTCCAACAACGGAGTGGCTCTTTAAATCACTGAGTGGATATTTGGTAAACTCATCGTAAAAGCTGAACTGCTCAAATCCATATTCACTAATCGTCATTGAAATTTTAGGGTTGGCCGAACTACGCCCGTGATTGGTCACTTCCGTAGTCTACCCACCCTGCTCTTTTGCTTTCTTAATGAGAAGCATTTGATGGTTGGTTCTTTCCATTTCGTAACGCATCTTTCACAGCAGTGTCCAAAACCTTCCCTCCAGCTCAATATTGGGGAAATGGTCTTGCTCTTTAGAAAACAAAATGAAGTGTTTTGACACACGTTTTAAGATTTCACATAAGAATTTACGAATGGAATACTGCCCACAGAACTATCAAAACATTACAATATATAATTTTTAAAATTGAAATTATTTGACCTGATGTTTATGCTTGCATTTGTAAACTATGCCATAATATATTAGACCTCCACCAACGGATCATTTCCCCCCACCAATTAGACTGTTTAAGTAATACAACCAAACGCTTACCTCAGTTTAATGCTAGCAGAATCCCATTACGACAATATTTTTAAAAACGTTTGTCATTGTACCATTTAATGAAATTGTAAACCGAGAATTCACAAAGTAAGACCGTTCGAAAACTTTGCAATTGTGTTACGATATAGATGTATGATATGAGGTTGTTGAATTATTTTAATAACGGCTTATACTGAAATATTTATGATATTTAATTCCAATAGCCGATACTGGTATACGAAGACAATAGCCTTTCCTTTCAGTGAACAACCGGAACGTCAGTATGAAACATTTGTCAATTTTAGATTTGATTCAAACCAACCACGAAGGTCTATATATCACGCACAACTACTAATTTAAATTCGCACGCATTGAATACTTTGGTATATTTACAAATGGTCAATCGGTGCGTTCGGCGAAGGAAGTTGGGTGTTGTTTGTTTGTTTGTTTTACTTCAAGTGCTTCAATCCACTGAGGAGTCTGAAAATAAATTTCAATGAAACAAAGACGAAATAAACTCGTTCAAAGCTGATTCAACTCTCTTCGTTATTGCCGTCTGTTGTTGAAACATTTATAATATTCATTATGCCTTTGACATTATTTTGCATGGTCCATTTAACGCTTTCATACTAAACGATCCATTTTCTTAGAAAAATTGCTGACGTAAGCCTCGACTTCTTCATAAAGACCAACATTCTTTTTTAAACCGAAGACACAAAGGTTATTAATGATAGATAACGGAGAGCCAAGGGACTGTAAAACTGTTATTGACTGATGACTGTCGTCGTCGAGGATCTGTCTTACGTAAATACAGTTGTTGGAACTCCAAAGTCGCCATTCCTGGAGCTGTATTGAAGACGATAGTTGAATTTAGCCATTGAAAGTCCTCATTCCCGGAGCTGTATTGAAGACGATAGTTGAATTTAGCCATTGAAAGTCCTCATTCCTGGAGCTGTATTGAAGACGATAGTTGAATTAAGTCATTGAAAGTCCTCATTCCTGGAGCTGTATTGAAGACGATAGTTGAATTAAGCCATTGAAAGTCCTCATTCCTGGAGCTGTATTGAAGACGATAGTTGAATTAAGTCATTGAAAGTTCTCATTCCTGCAGCTGTATTGAAGACGATAGCTTAATTTAGCCATTGAAAGTCCTCATTCCTGGAGCTGTATTGAAGACGATAGTTGAATTAAGTCATTGAAAGTCCTCATTCCTGGAGCTGTATTGAAGACGATAGTTGAATTAAGTCATTGAAAGTCCTCATTCCTGGAGCTAGTTAAAGACGTTATGGATCTCAAACCGGCTGTTCCTCTTATTTTATTTACGTTATATTTCACAAGTTCCTGGGCGAAATATTCCGAATTTATTGCTAAAGGATCTGCCGATATCAAAGTATCTTCGTCTGAACGATGCTACCGAGTGTTTCGGTATACCACCGAATGTTCCTCAGTAGAATGGAACAAACTTAGCAAGATTTGTCGCCTGAACAAGGGAGCTAACTCTCGGGATCCGTCCTCGTCACTGATGTTGAATGCTGTCTTCAACAGTTTGGAAACCTTGGTAAAATTCCCGAAACTAGTGCAGAGATCTTTTATTATTTTAAAAATATACTTTACAATACAAATTCTGTTTACAGATAAAACGAGATAGGAACACCAAATATGGTTAAAAATCTATGTTTATAAGAAATATTTTTATTGGAGGCCTTATATCTGATCTTTTCTTCGACATTTTTCTCCTTTAAAGCTTAAACCACTCTAACTACTTTTAAAGCTGTAATATAACCAGTTTTGGAAGAATTTTCATTTCTTTTGAAGAGAGGACCATGTATGGAACGACCTTGTAGAATTGATCAAGTATGTGTACCCGTGACGCGTTCAACAGCTTTTGTCTGTCTTCTGGCCCAAACAACAACGAAGCGAACTACGTCCACTCAACCTCCTATATCTCCTGAATCAAGAAAATCAACAACAGCAGGCGTAACAACCTCAGCTTCTTCTGTATCCAAAATAACAACAGTGGCGTCAACTTCAACGTCTGTGTCAACAACAACGGCTGAGTCAACTTCAGTCTCTTTTGCATCTACAACAACAATAACAACAACATTGGCATTAACCTCAACGTTTGTATCAACATCAACAACAACAGCTGATGCTTCAACTTCAGTTTTGACTGCATCACCAACAGCAATCGCTTCAACTTCAGCCTCCTCTTTGTCAACTTCAACATCAACAGAGGCACCAACTTCAACAACAACAGAGGCACCAACTTCAACAACAACAGAGGCACCAACTTCAACAACAACAGAGGCACCAACTTCAACAACAACAGAGGCATCAACTTCAACATCTGTATCATCGACAACAACAGCAGGTATGTCAAATGCGGTTACACAAAAATATGGTATGTCCCAGTGTAAGGGAATATAATTAAATCAAATAAATGTGGCTAAATGTCGGATATCTGTTATTGGACCCGTTGAGCATAAGATGACAAGATTGTATCGTATAATGTCAAATCGATGATCCGGCCGTTTGACTTGGTCAGGTGGTTTATTTTTACTACTACTGTGGAAAAGTAACCTTTGAGTTGATGTGATATGAAACGTTATATTTTATCATTGATAGTTATCTTGTCACGTGTAGCGACATTGTTTATTCCACTTCATGAAACACTTAATTACAGCTTGTTCTGGTTGCACTGATGAGGGGGGTGAGGCGCAATGTGTCGAGGGTGTATGCAAGTGCAGAATCGGATTTGGTTGGGACAAAGAAAGGAAACTCTGTAGGCTAATGAATGGTAAGGTTGTGTGTTTATATACGAATGTGTTCTTCACGTCTGGGAGATTTTTCGTTGCTGATTTTGTTTTTGTGTGTCTCTATGTGATTGTTTTGCGACTGTGAGTTGTGAGATTCACAAAAAAAAATATTTTAAATATCTTACATTCACCAAGTGAATGGAGTTTAGCGCATTTTACGCTTATTATTTCTTATTGTTGGGAATTTTTCCTGTGGAAGTGTGCTTCTTTGTGTGTTTGCAAAGGGACATGCATTGCTCAGAAATATATAAGTTCTTTATATCATATATTTTTCAGTAACTAAAGTCAATATGAGTTTATACTGTCCCAGGATGATATAGACCACATAAAACAATATTGATCGAGGACGAAGTCCTCGGTGAACCCCCTTTCTTCAATAGTGACCTATGATCACTTTTTGGGTATGCCTCATTTTAGTCATTTAATGTTACTGTCACCTTCAGTTCGTGCCATGACATGTGATTACGGGAATATTGATATTACTTGTGAATAATTTCAAATGTTCAGACAACTATTATTTCAAAATAATGGTTTCTTTTTTCAGAATGCAAGGATTTAGCAAACGCATTTGACGTCTATCCCGGGCATTTTATTGAAGGCAACAACATTTTAGAATATTACGGCAGATGTGATGAGCAATGTTTTATTCATGGTTGCTATACAATGGACCTGGGAACGAGGTGTTATCTACAGAAAGTATTTTGGTATGACGTTCAAGAAAGTTCAAGATCAGTTCCACCCTCGTCATTAGACCAGTATCAGAGGCGATGTGACAGGTGGAACTAGGCCTCGTGAAGATTATGTACACGGGTTTGAGGAGTACGGAAGAAACCCATTGAGCATGTAGTGGACCATAAAAAGAGTATACGGAAATGTCAGTTAAACCTTACATTATCTGGTTTTATCAAATTATTGATTCAAAAATTCTTTATAAGCAAAAGTGCATAAGAAGGGTTTCAAAAATGTCATTCTTTGCATAAACGAATTCTTTGATAGGTTTGGTCGTGCTTCGTGTTTTCTTGGATTGGTCCTTCATAGCGGTGTTTGCACATGGACTGATCTATGTACAGGTAATGTTTATAGCTTCTTATAGGCAAGAACTACTTATTTTAATTTTTTATGTCCAGAAGGAGAAGGCCTAGAATGCTGAAATGTTGTTTAAAGACTCCTTCGCCGATGGGGATTATAACTATACACTTGAGACTCTGCTGCTTAATATGCAGTGACGTTGTGGCCTATTATATACTATTCATTTTTTCACAACTCCGAATTTGAATGAAACAGTGGCACTGAATCTGATGGTGAAACATCAGTTTAATTGTTTTAGAGACCAGGAAACAAAGTTTGATGTGCGTCTGCTTACCCAAAATGAAAGGTTACGTGCCCTTGGCATGCTACATGTTAGCTCAACACAGGCGGTTGCGGCTCGGGCGATGAATGTTTCTCAATCTGTCATAAGCAGATTATGGTCCAGATACCGTAACCACACTCTGTAAACGACAGACCACTCTTCGGTCGACCAAGGGCGACAACTCAAGTACAGGATCGATTTATCCGTACTTTGGCCTTGAGAAATCGTGTCATCACAGCAAATCAGATCAGCACTCGGCTTCAGGCAGACGCTGGTGTGAGAGCGAGTGGCCATGCAGACGTTTTGGAATCGACTGCACAGTGGGCATCTACACGCCCGATGTCCTCGCGTGATTCCTTGTTTGAGAGATCATTACATTCAAGCAAGACGTCATTGGTGTAGGGAGAGTCAACACTGGAATAATCGACGCTGGAACAATGTGATGTTTTCAGATGAGTCGAGGTTCACTGTTGACTTTTTGGACAGACGTAGGAGGGTGTGGCGTTATCGAAACGAGCGCTTCGATGATGTTAACGCCATCAGACATGATCGATTGTGAGTTGGTTCTGTTATGGCGTGGGGAGGCATCACTGCTGCTGGAATAACGGCGTTACATGTTGTTGCTGGGCGTGTGACAGGCCAGTACTACCGGGACAACATCTTGGCAGCCTATGTTGTGCCGTTCGCACGACGTCATGGCCCCCGTTCATCTTCCAAGATGACAATGCAATATGTCACAGGGCCAGAATCGTTACAGATTACCTCCAACAACAGAACATCACCACATTACCATGGCCTGCACTGAGTCCCGACGTCTCCCCCATCGAGCATGGCTGAGACATGCTTGGACAGAGGTTACGTCAACCTCAAAAACGTCCTGCCAACGTCTAAAGAACATTTGCCTCTGTGTTGCAACTGGAGTGGGACAATCTGGACCAAAATGACCTTGAAACGTCTCATTAGGAGTTTGGCTCTAATTTCATAAATGCGATGAAATGAAACTGAAAAGAAAATGTTCGTCTGCACCTATGAATTGATAATGTTTTGGTTTTACATTATCTGTTTCCAGATATTCTTAATTGTAGTTTAGAGTGCTTGCCGATTATCTTGAAATTGTTATGTTTAAACCAAACCAAATGTTTGAGCGCAATTTGCTCTCCTTGATATCAATCAACAAGTTATCGTGACGTCAATGTACTAGACCCTAATTTATCTTATAATAAAGCTGCATATCTGAGGTCATTGTTGTATTGTAAATAAAATCCGTAAAGTTAAAATCTGTGTTCCAAAGTTCATAGTAAAAACAGGTTGAAGATTCCCGAAAGTTTCTTCACTTGTTTGCCTCTCTTAGTTCAAATAACATGTATTTTATGGTTTCCTTGATGCATCTCACCATGAACAGAATAAACCTCTAAATTAAGTGTTTTACGTCAAATATGACAGAAATAATTTTATTTCAAACCATATATGTAACTGTAACAAGTTTGGCAGCTCATTCATGTTACAAGGGCTCAAAATTTCGAAATTTCATTTGTAGATCATTTCCTTCTACATGTGATCAACAGTATCACACAAAAGTAATGTATTTTTTCTTATAATTCTTCGAAGGTGAATCACTTGAATTGAAATTCTTAGTCATTTAAATAATTTTCTGTAAACTAAACGTATATATATCATTTGAAGCCCAGTGTATGCAACGTATCAAAACTAAAAGATGGTTATTCCACTCAAGCGAATAAAACTTGTGAGAAATTTTCTATTATTACTCGCCCGTGTAAGATACTGCAGTGTAATATTTATACGGCGATATTAAACTAGTGTAATACCACTCCCTGTATGACGTCATAATATTGTGTGGTTGTGACGTCACAATCTTGGCACCGACGTCTCAATGGCGGCTTAGTCGCGGAAATGCTTCGTTCAGTACACTTTCGGTAATAATGCTTTAATACTGAGGTCAAGTAATAAACAGAATACTAAACTTCCTTTCATTTAATACTATTTTTATTAAACTCGTTAAAGATTTGGTATCAAACTCGCTTTCGCTCGTTTTATACTTAATCATTAACTCGTTTAATAAAAATAGTATTAAATGGAAGGTCGTTTAGTATCCTCTATGTATGTACTAGTACTAGTATGTAGTATGTAGTATAATCGCACTGTGCATGTGTACACGTATATGTGATGCTATGTAATAACGAACAAATATCAGTAACATATTCTGCAATTACGCACGTATGCACGCATTACCTTTACCTATAATTGTTTTGGCGTGAATTTCTGTATTATATCTTCTAATGTCTTGAAATAGTTTTTTTAGACTTCTTCTGTGAAGACGACGTAAGGCCAATGTTGCAACCTTTAAACGTTGTGGTGCCGGTCAGCCTAGTCATTGCCCAAACGCTTATGTATCTGGGTTGACAGTGATCGTCATCCTGCTACATAAGCGTATTTTTCTCCGCCTAAAGCTCCATCATATACCCTGATATCCTTCGGCCAAAAACGCTCGTATCGCTAAATATGGTAAGCCAATGAAATGACTCGCATTCAGCGATAGCGGCACCACCCGGATGAGTATTCAAACAAATGTCAATATAGGCTATAAATAGCCATGAATAATCAGCCGTTAGCGACACGAGCGTTTTAGGCTGAAGAATATCAGGGTATATGATGGAGCTAGGCGGAAACAAATACACTGATGTAGCAGGATGCGTGATCGTCGGAGGTTTCTTCTTGCCTTGTATCCCTGATGCGACAGCCTCTTGGTGACTGTTTGCTTAAAACTTGAACATCTATAACTTGCCACCATCTGTCTCAAAGTCTTCTTACTGACAAACGTCGATTTCTACGGACGAAATTCAACAGGAATCGGTCCTGTCAGGTGTCTGTTTTCCGTGGACTTCCTGAACTCTTCGTAGGTTGACGTGTCTGTTGCTTCTGTATGGCTTTTTTATCTGCTGAACAGTAGTTTTCAGACATGAGTTGTCTTCCTTGTCACAAAACCCGGAAGTATGCAACGGATGCCACATGGTTACATTTGTAGCCAATCAGCATAGAGTTTTACTAAACATCAATGCAACAAATATGTTTTACGAACATGGACAAATAAAATGAGAAGGCTACTTGTATTCTAAACGATTATAGATTTATGATATAACTTGTTATCTCCCTTTAAAACACTGTAACAAGTTTCCTTAGGGAAATAACGGATTGCAATTTATTTTTTAAATGTAACCTATTGAACCAAGCTGTTAAAGGAGATTGTATGCAAACGTTCAAGTTCGTTTCATCTACGATAATCAATTTACCCAATTTGACTTTTGAGAAGTCAATCAATCGTCTGTAATGTGCTCAATGTTCCATGACGTCACACGTGAAAATCACTCAGTAAACTAAGTTTGTGAAACGGGGTGCTGATATCTATCGAGAGCGTTAGTATTATTGCTCGTTATATAACCAGTCAATTAAATGACGTCCTTTCAAAGTTGTTGGCAGAATCCGGATGAGAGGATAGGATTTTGATGAACTTTGCTTCGGGCTCACTGCACACCATATTTCTGCATGCCATTTATCTGAACACCATTTATCTGAATACCATTTATCAGTATACTATACATCTGCATGCCATCTATCTGAATACCAATTATCTGAATACCATTTATCTTAATACCATTTATCAGTATACCATATATATGCATGCCATTTATCTGAATACCATTTATCTTAATATAATTTATCAGTATACCATATATCTGCATTCCATTTATCTGAATACAATTTATCTTAACATCATGTATACCATTTATCTCAAAAGTCATAAATGATGACATAGAGTGAACAAAACATACATGAGTATAACATAACATTCATATCAATGGAGCATACGAAGACCATTTTTAATATTTTTCTCCTTGAGTTAAAACGACACTACTTTTTGGGCTAATTTGTTAAAGTAGTCTTGTTTCAAGTATTCAATATGACTCCCACACTCCCCACATTCCTCACTGTGGTCACTTCATAACAGCTTTAGCAATTTTTTGACAATTGTAGTAATAGTTGGAATGTTAATATACCGATATCTTTGAAGATTACATATAATACGAGGAAAGAATAACAAAATTACGTGAAGAAGAAAGTCGATACATATTTGATGCATTTACAGGAAAATGATCGCTGCTGTTGTTTTAGCCCCAGCATATTGCCAACGACATGGTTTCTTTCTTTTGTAAAATTCATACATTGAATCTGATTCAAATTGAATGGCACCATCAAAAGTGGCATGCTTCTGGTCCTCCGTATCAGCTAAAACACGTCCCTTCTGCTAGAACCTGCACGGGGGTACTTTGCTGTACCAGGTTATTAGTGCATTGCTTCTGGTCCTCCGTATCAGCTAAAACACGTCCCTTCTGCTGAACCTGCACGGGGGTACTTTGCTGTACCAGGTTATTAGTGCATTGCTTCTGGTCCTCCGTATCAGCTAAAACACGTCCCTTCTGCTAGAACCTGCACGGGGGTACTTTGCTGTACCAGGTTATTAGTGCATTGCTTCTGGTCCTCCGTATCAGCTAAAACACGTCCCTTCTGCTAGAACCTGCACGGGGGTACCTTGCTGTACCAGGTTATTAGTGCATTGCTTCTGGTCCTCCGTATCAGCTAAAACACGTCCCTTCTGCTGAACCTGCACGGGGGTACTTTGCTGTACCAGGTTATTAGTGCATTGCTTCTGGTCCTCCGTATCAGCTAAAACACGTCCCTTCTGCTGAACCTGCACGGGGGTACTTTGCTGTACCAGGTTATTAGTGCATTGCTTCTGGTCCTCCGTATCAGCTAAAACACGTCCCTTCTGCTAGAACCTGCACGGGGGTACTTTGCTGTACCAGGTTATTAGTGCATTGCTTCTGGTCCTCCGTATCAGCTAAAACACGTCCCTTCTGCTGAACCTGCACGGGGGTACTTTGCTGTACCAGGTTATTAGTGCATTGCTTCTGGTCCTCCGTATCAGCTAAAACACGTCCCTTCTGCTGAACCTGCACGGGGGTACCTTGCTGTACCAGGTTATTAGTGCATTGCTTCTGGTCCTCCGTATCAGCTAAAACACTCCCTTCTGCTGAACCTGCATGGGGGTACTTTGCTGTACCAGGTTATTAGTGCATTGCTGCTGGTCCTCCGTATCAGCTAAAACACGTCCCTTCTGCTGAACCTGCACGGGGGTACTTTGCTGTACCAGGTTATTAGTGCATTGCTTCTGGTCCTCCGTATCAGCTAAAACACGTCCCTTCTGCTGAACCTGCACGGGGGTACCTTGCTGTACCAGGTTATTAGTGCATTGCTTCTGGTCCTCCGTATCAGCTAAAACACGTCCCTTCTGCTGAACCTGCACGGGGGTACTTTGCTGTACCAGGTTATTAGTGCATTGCTTCTGGTCCTCCGTATCAGCTAAAACACGTCCCTTCTGCTAGAACCTGCACGGGGGTACTTTGCTGTACCAGGTTATTAGTGCATTGCTTCTGGTCCTCCGTATCAGCTAAAACACGTCCCTTCTGCTGAACCTGCACGGGGGTACCTTGCTGTACCAGGTTATTAGTGCATTGCTTCTGGTCCTCCGTATCAGCTAAAACACGTCCCTTCTGCTGAACCTGCACGGGGGTACTTTGCTGTACCAGGTTATTAGTGCATTGCTTCTGGTCCTCCGTATCAGCTAAAACACGTCCCTTCTGCTAGAACCTGCACGGGGGTACTTTGCTGTACCAGGTTATTAGTGCATTGCTTCTGGTCCTCCGTATCAGCTAAAACACGTCCCTTCTGCTGAACCTGCACGGGGGTACTTTGCTGTACCAGGTTATTAGTGCATTGCTTCTGGTCCTCCGTATCAGCTAAAACACGTCCCTTCTGCTGAACCTGCATGGGGGTACTTTGCTGTACCAGGTTATTAGTGCATTGCATCTGGTCCTCCGTATCAGCTAAAACACGTCCCTTCTGCTGAACCTGCACGGGGGTACCTTGCTGTACCAGGTTATTAGTGCATTGCATCTGGTCCTCCGCATCAGCTAAAACACGTCCCTTCTGCTGAACCTGCACGGGGGTACTTTGCTGTACCAGGTTATTAGTGCATTGCTTCTGGTCCTCCGTATCAGCTAAAACACGTCCCTTCTGCTGAACCTGCACGGGGGTACTTTGCTGTACCAGGTTATTAGTGCATTGCTTCTGGTCCTCCGTATCAGCTAAAACACGTCCCTTCTGCTGAACCTGCACGGGGGTACTTTGCTGTACCAGGTTATTAGTGCATTGCTTCTGGTCCTCCGTATCAGCTAAAACACGTCCCTTCTGCTGAACCTGCACGGGGGTACTTTGCTGTACCAGGTTATTAGTGCATTGCTTCTGGTCCTCCGTATCAGCTAAAACACGTCCCTTCTGCTGAACCTGCATGGGGGTACTTTGCTGTACCAGGTTATTAGTGCATTGCTTCTGGTCCTCCGTATCAGCTAAAACACGTCCCTTCTGCTGAACCTGCATGGGGGTACTTTGCTGTACCAGGTTATTAGTGCATTGCTTCTGGTCCTCCGTATCAGCTAAAACACGTCCCTTCTGCTGAACCTGCACGGGGGTACCTTGCTGTACCAGGTTATTAGTGCATTGCTTCTGGTCCTCCGTATCAGCTAAAACACGTCCCTTCTGCTGAACCTGCACGGGGGTACTTTGCTGTACCAGGTTATTAGTGCATTGCTTCTGGTCCTCCGTATCAGCTAAAACACGTCCCTTCTGCTGAACCTGCACGGGGGTACTTTGCTGTACCAGGTTATTAGTGCATTGCTTCTGGTCCTCCGTATCAGCTGAAACACGTCCCTTCTGCTGAACCTGCACGGGGGTACTTTGCTGTACCAGGTTATTAGTGCATTGCTTCTGGTCCTCCGTATCAGCTAAAACACGTCCCTTCTGCTGAACCTGCACGGGGGTACTTTGCTGTACCAGGTTATTAGTGCATTGCTTCTGGTCCTCCGTATCAGCTAAAACACGTCCCTTCTGCTGAACCTGCACGGGGGTACTTTGCTGTACCAGGTTATTAGTGCATTGCTTCTGGTCCTCCGTATCAGCTAAAACACGTCCCTTCTGCTGAACCTGCACGGGGGTACTTTGCTGTACCAGGTTATTAGTGCATTGCTTCTGGTCCTCCGTATCAGCTAAAACACGTCCCTTCTGCTAGAACCTGCACGGGGGTACTTTGCTGTACCAGGTTATTAGTGCATTGCTTCTGGTCCTCCGTATCAGCTAAAACACGTCCCTTCTGCTAGAACCTGCACGGGGGTACCTTGCTGTACCAGGTTATTAGTGCATTGCTTCTGGTCCTCCGTATCAGCTAAAACACGTCCCTTCTGCTGAACCTGCACGGGGGTACTTTGCTGTACCAGGTTATTAGTGCATTGCTTCTGGTCCTCCGTATCAGCTAAAACACGTCCCTTCTGCTGAACCTGCACGGGGGTACTTTGCTGTACCAGGTTATTAGTGCATTGCATCTGGACTTGAGTGCACAAGAAAACATCTCGTGGACGTTCCTACTATTCGTCGATGATGACTTTCCACACATATCACCAATAAAGGCACAAAAACGTATACATAGGGCTTGGATAAACCAGCGAGTTTTTCCTACTGAGGAGGTTGTTATTACGTCATAAGGTTTTACAACCAACGTTCCCAGGCATTAGCGATAAACGAGTTCTTGCAAAGGTCCTTTTCGTTCTTAAAGTAGCAAGTGCAGGGTAAGGTGTTCGTCTTCTTTGGGGGTGCATGTTTGACCGATAAATAGTAACCTCATACTACCTCACTTAACATGCCTGCAAGTCTCATCAACCTGTGGTTCAATAAGGTCAGAAGAGTTATAGCCCTTGTTATATTTTATTAGAGCTTTTGTAAGGGGTAAGAGTTGCGTCCCTTGCTTTAGTATCGCATAGTCTTGGGTATAGAAGTCGGATTCGAAACATTACACACAAGATATTTATAGAGTGGAAGAGATCTTTTATGTTTCATCCTTGTAATATTATTTTAGGTAATTAATTTTCTCGAATTCCTGTCGGTGAGGAAGTGCGCCAGTTGAGTGTAAGATCCTTCCCTTCTTTGCTGAACTTACTTTGTCTTGTCGAATTCAGCATCCTAGCGGCGATATGGGGTACCCTTCCCCTTTTTTCAATCTGTTCTATCACATTGTAAATTTGTTTTTAACCTTAAGGGACACGACTTTTTTAATTAACTATATGTATAGAATGATTCGTAGTTTCTCTTGATAGGTCGAATAATACATGTTTATAAAACAAAACTGTTCATCTGGCAACTTGCTGTTATGATTCCATGATTTTGGCAGTCCAAAAACTAGTATTTTTATCACGGGACATATCTTTAATCAGTATTTGAGAAGTAGTACATCATTAATAGATATACAGTTTTTAATGTAAAACACGGATTTCCTGAACGGGAACAACCATTGGCTGAAGAATTCTAGTAGATGCTTGCAGGTTCAACCGCATGGCATAACCACAACGGTTTGCATCATTTTTTCACTGCGATGAAACTACCTGCCTAGATATAGCCGGTACAGTACTGTCAAACCCGGCAATGTTAGTCAACGCACAAACCTGTTTCCCTTTTATGTACGCTTCCTTCACGTTGCAATATAGTTCTAGTTAAAACCTTTTGATAAAACCTGAAAACAATGTCTGTTGTCAATAATCGTGATTGTAATGATAATTGTAATGATGAATAAAATACATGCGTCATATTTTCAAGATGATTGTTAAGAGGACCAGGGACATTTTATCATTGTGGTTATTGCAAAGCAAAATTAATGCTTACTTTTATCAAATCAGATCTTGAAAAAGGAAGTACCTACAATTTCAGTTCAAAATAGTATGTTACATGTCGATTGTTGCTTTCAATCAGACAAAATGCTTTATCCTCCGACGATTGGACTCACTCATTTAACTTAGTCAATCACACGCAGTCTGTATTACTAGTCAGTGACATAGAATTTTTCATTAATTTGTATGTGTGCCATCAATAAGAGCAAAAATACCATTTGTCCTGAGTTCAGTACAAATCGCAATTTCAAATTCACATCTCTATTTCCAAAATGCCAAAATTATGATATTTCTTGTATTTCAAATGTGATCGAACGGTTATATAATTGCATAGAAGTCGAAATTATGCGTCCTATTTGAATGAATGATAGTCAAATGACCTACTTCGCACTACCAACCTATATTTTGTTATGTCTGCTGTAAAAAGGATTCCGAAAACAACATTTGAGTGATTAGAGCGCGCCATTGTCAGGTTTTCAACCATCCAGGACTTTTTTTACTTTTCGAATATCAAATCATGAGGTACTTCATCAATTTGACAGTGTCAACAAATGGCATTACCACATTTATCGCCGTTATCTTGATATTTCAATTTGATATGGTTAACCTGGTTTAGAAATCATTATATACACTCATGTCATAGACAGTCATGTTGGTGACGCCATCAACCAATGGGAAATCATTCTGATAACTCATTATGAATGAAGTATTTGTCACTCGTACCTGGTTATTTTATGCAGATTTAAGAGTCGAATTTGTGTCGTGTTTCCTGAAATGTAGGAACAACGTTTAGCTATGTTGTGTTGAAATAGAAAAGGTATTGTTCCACAAATATGACCAGCTACTTCAAGATAACAATGCTAAATGCTCGTCCAAAGAATAACTTTACTTCTTCCTACAACTCGAATTGCATTGCGTAGAGTATTCTTTTGAAATATAGACCATTGTCGAAGGTCTTTGCAACCCGACGTTTGAGAAGGCCAATAGAATTAAGCTCTTGTGGATTTCTTGGCGTCGATAAGGAACTTCACCCGTAATGTCACCAGTACAAAGCTTCAGCATAGGTCATGAAAGGACGGATAACCATAAAATTATCAATGACAGTTCCGATGAATAGAAGTTACATTTTGTGCATGGATAGTCGTGATAAAGATTGATTTTCACCTTAAGAGCTCTCTGATAGGAAACGGAACACCAATGGTATGAATTAAAGAGAAATTACGAACTTTGATTGGTAGAAATTCTTTGTTTACGTGTAGGCGTCATCAACGTTAAATTCTAAAATCTTCCTTCTTTTGGAGTACATGGCTTTGTTCCATCAAGTGATGTCAGAATGGGATATCATACTATTTTCAAAGCATTCGGAAGGTTGTTAGAATCTAATCTGAAAATGCTTTGGCTAAGTAACAAACTTTACCATTGGTAATATGAAACAGGAGGGACTATCAGAATTATTCCTTCATTGCGGAATACTGTCTTGAACATGTTCCGTTGTAATGTCGGGATGTTGCTATATAAGCACGATGGTAAGTATTGCGATATTACTTTGAAACTGTCTCAACTTTACAACCATGGCTGGATTTATGAAGACCTGTATTTTTATCTTAATCATCGTAAGTATTTAACGAAATCAACTTCTTCTTGACATTTTATCTGTATTTTAAAAAAAATTAAAATAGAAGTTGTTTGAATTTCAAATGATTATTTGAAATGAATTGATTTTAATTAGTTCTACGTTGTTTATCAAATTCTTCTTTATCTCTAAGTTTGTTTTCAAAAAGGGTGATTATTCTTCATTCAAATTACTTAAGTATATCATTATTAAATCTTTGAAGAAAAGATCAAGTGTATAGTATATTTTGTTTCGTATCTTCAGAGGTTTGGCTCAGTTGAATCCGACGAAGGGACTTGCTCAAGTCGATCTTTGGTAGACGAATCGTTCTATCTCCTTCCATCGATGCGACAAGGTAAAATTAACATTAGCTTTACCGAACGTTTGATTTTTTTCGTCTGAAGGGGGAAATAATTGGAATGTTATGATTAAATGTTTATAAGAATATTTGACAATAACATTTTGAGAATAATTTTCAGAGAGATAGGGTACATCAACCCCGATACACCTCTTTACTTTTGTATATAGCTATAGTGATATGTGCTTGATCGTCGACTCCACCTGTTTTCCACAAACGCGCCCCTGCGGTGCGTGTATGGGTTTGGCTGATATTATAAATATTCATCAAAATTTACTAACACAGAGGTTGATTATAAGATGACATAATCATAAAATTCAGTGCATTTAACTTTACACCGCACGTTTGTTTTCAAAAGGGACAGAAAACCGTGAGGCCAGCAATGGAACTGAAACTTACATTCACGGACTCTACCAACCCAAGTCTCGTTCTCACGTGACTTGCCCTGTGTACTACATTTTGAACTTTAACCCCGCAAGGTCACCTCAGATGGTTCTGGAGGCCCGCTGCTCATGCGTAAACGCTTACTGTGACTCTAACCATATTTCTAGATGTTCACCCATCTACTACTACCGCAAAGTGAATTACCATGACAACAGTTGTCAACGGGAGGTAGTTGCAAAGTTCGTGGTAGGATGCCAACACCGACCTGCCCAGATATTCAAACAAAAATTTCCAAGAGTGCTGTAATAACCGACGAAATGGCATAACAGTTCGTGGTTTATTCCCGTGGACTCTTCAATGAAAATTGAATAAGAGACGGTTTATTTGAACTTTCACAATTACAATTCGTTTTGAAGAAAGTGCAGACTGTTTTAGCTTGTGCATACATTGCATTTGCGACTTTTGCTTATGCTGCCACCTACTTTATGCGTTGCAGTATAGGCCTATGCCTGTCGGTATTCCTTTATCAAAAATTTTACTATGTATTTCTATGTATAAAATAAATTTCAAAATCGACAAACTTGTTATGTGGTAGATTTTTTAAAACTATTATCTATGATTATACACCTAAAGAGACACAACTCTATTGTTTTTGGAGGGCATTATATAGTTTAATTTCCTTCTGCCTTACAGAAAAAGGACTTTGTTCACGTAATGCACTCGGATAATAGGCAGGATATCATGCTGTTCCCCTCTTCAAATACTTTTACTTCAATAAAGAAATTTCCTAAGTTTTGGCTAAAGTCAAAGAGTTCACTAAATTTCTCTTAAGAAAAATATGGAAAAAAATTTATATTTTCATTCTTTTCTCTTTATAATCTGCAAGTCTCGAACCAACACACATCCATAATCCCGATACCGTCATCCCAATACTTTTACCACTGTACCACAACAGCTGAGTTGAAGGAATGTACGTCCATCGTAAATCCTTTATAGCAAATATCCTATTTCTGGTTGCTGGACAATAACGGTCGCTTCTGTACGTGTTTGACTTTGTGTTTTAAATTTAGTTAAATAGTTTGGCAGAAGAAACTTTTGAACGGAATTCGTGGAAACTGATTGAGATGTTGACATCTCATTAAAAGCCAACACCCAACATTTTTGTTTTGTTTGTGAAATCAGAATCCCGGTGAAATCAGATCCTGAAAACTCATCCTGATACATACTGAAGGCTTATATTGGCAATCATCCTGATTCTTCTCCAGATTTCATGGGCACTTATCCTGAGACTTTCCGAAAGTTCATGGGCACTCATCCTGATACTTTTCCGGATTTCATGGGTACTTATCTTGATACTTTTCCAGATTTTATTGACTGCCATCCTGATACTTTCAAGATTTTTTTCATGGGACTCATCCTGATACTTTCAAGATTTCATAGGGACTCATCCTGATACTTTCAAGATTTCATGGGCACTCATCCTGATACTTTCAAGATTTCATGGGCACTCATCCTGATACTTTCAAGATTTCATGGGCACTCATCCTGATACTTTCAAGATTTCATGGGCACTCGTCCTGATACTTTCAGGAAAAGTCAAAGAAAACCTGGTTACAGTTATTTCTTCTGTAGCACAATTGATTATGGATTAGAAAAGATAGATTGTGCTTTGTTTATTCTCACTGATGGGTTGCGACTGTAAACATGTTTGTCATTTTGCCAAATTTGGTTGTCAGGTTGAGACAGAGGTTTGTCCTATTTTGCAAGGCCATTTCAATTGTCAAGACGACAAATGTTAGTTTCGCATACACATTTAAACAGATATTCAAAGGTTTATTATAATTTTATCATGTCTTGAAGACTTGAAGTGTTGAAGGGGGAGAATGATGATGGTGATGATGATGATGATGATGATGATGATGATGACGATGATGTTGTTGATGATGATGATGATGATGATGTTAAAAATATTATAACAGTCGAAACGAAAACAGTTCATGAGTATTTAATTGAATTAAATGTCAATAAATAACATTATAAATGTAAATACTGTGAAATGACCTTACATTTTATTACATGAATGAACATATTTCAAATCTGGTTCTAACTAAATTTTGTTTTCCAGTTTCAAAATCGTAAAAGGAATTTAACAGCCATATTTGAGCAAATAAATTTATCATAATATGGATGGACTTACGGGTGAACAATCCTAAAACAGCGCATACATTCTAAGTTAGTTCAAACAAAAGATTTAAACAAGAGATAAATATACAAAATTCTAAAGCCACCTATCCCGTGTTTTTTCGAAAACGATGAGCCAGTGTTAAACAGGACAGCTTTTGTCGTTTTCGGAATATGTGCATCCAATTCAAGCTTGCCCGGTTTTCCTGCAAAGATGTCAAATAAAGGTTGAAAATACATGCCATTACGATACTGTATAAACACAACATTGGTTTAGTTTAGATCACCATGTCTGTATCGTTACAAATATTTTGGGATAGGTCTATTATCACAAAAAAGGTGTAAAGGACTTGCACTAACTGTCATATGAGTTCAAGCACTTAGCCATCGAGAATTCGAATTTATGGACGAAGTCATACAACCTTTCAAATAGTAGGAATTGCTCCACAGATAAATCAGGCTTGAACCTGACCTCCGTAAACAAATACAATGTCGTTAAATTTAGGATAGTTCTTTTTATGTATCTTATCTATACTTTCAGTATTGGGAGTTGTGGACTTTCCAAATGGACTCATCCCGAAAAGAATGAATAATAAGTCTAAAATATGATCCCATAAAAAACAATCGATCCAACAGGTGATGCATTTCTGATAATTATTACCATTTTGACATATTGTCTTTATTCCCATCTCTACAAAGTTATCCAGTGTTACTTTTATCAGTTTCATTTTGTATATGTTGCATATATTACATTACATTGAGTGACACCCACCCATAGCATGTCCATTACACCCGTTCCTGCTACAGATGCACCATGTCTCTAGGTAGAAGGGGTAGCACCCATCCTTCGGGAGGGGGTCGGGCAAGAATGGCTGGTTGTCTGTGCACCCCCGGTATATCACTGAAAGAAAGAGTTTCATTATATAATAAACATTTGAATGAGGTAATAATCTGTGAACAAAATCTGAGTCACATTATCGGTATGATATGTCTTCAATGGTAAAAGTAGCGATATTTAACACCGTCACTGTGAAGTTTTTCGGGGCCTCTTATTGCTAGCACTACTTTTTCAAAAGATGAAGAGTTATCTCCCTTTCGCACTTGAATTACACTTGCCTTTAACTCCAAACCCACCACTCGATAAGTTAATAAACATTGTAATCGAGAAACTTCATTTCATGTTCTCATGTTATTGTTTATAAAAAAACAATGGTGCGACGAAGTTTCAAATATCCTTTACTTAAAGGCGAGTAGATATATTTGAACACAAAAGAAACGATGGAGGGATGCATTCCTTTAAAACATGAACTTGATAAATGCAAAGCATCATTACCTAATCTACTTTACTTTTACTACTTAGGTATTTCCGTATGACCCAGTTACAGGCCTGACATCCATATTGCAATGGCACGAGATCACTAATGAGCCAATGCAATGGAACGAACACCTGTAACTCTACCCGACTCGGAAATTTTTCATTTTATCTCTTTTAATGCCTTACTTTCAACATAGCAAAGAGTTCAGTTTCATAAAAAAAAAACATAAATGACATTTGGAGAATAGAGATAACTGTTGAAAGTTTTCGAGCGATGACTTCGGTCTTTATATCCATTCCGTTAGCATTGTACTATACATTTGATATAACTGACAGTAGATAATAAGTTTTTATACGAGAGATTGTGAAAATCTTATGATATAAGGATATATCGCTTGGTGTAAAAAATATATACCCTGTGGAATACATATTTTGATGATGAGATTAAGTTTTGACGAACCCATACATATTGCAACTGTTTCAAATTCGGAGTCAACCAACAATTCGCTTGCAGCTTACAAACTTGATCACACAAATAATATCAAATCAAAAATCATCTCGTCTCAATAAGTGCACACAAAAATTAGAGGAAAAGCAAGACTATCGCACAGAGCACGACATAATCGTGATGCACGTGAAACATGTAGTATGAAACGGTGTCAGCGGGAACTCACGACGCACGTGCAAAGCGTGATTCGAGCCTTGAATTGATAGTACGATGAAATATACAAACAAACCTTCTTATTCAAACTTGCTTTATTTTGCTTTCATAATCTTTTCATTCTAAGACATTTACGTATAACTATAATATATTTTTGAAGGGATACTTTAAAATATTTGAATTAAGTAAAACAAAATAAAAAAATCAAAACGTTGTATAAAGACTGCATGTTTACTCGACTTGAGTGTGCATCTGCGATCATCCACGAGTAAACAAACTAAGTCCACTCAAAACAGAGGAAAGCCAGTATGTTCGATTTTTTTATGAAACAAACATTGTGTCCGGTCATACGATGACGTAATGCATATGTGAAGCATGCTGTGAGTGTTTTATAACTACGTAAAAATCCGTTTTGTCATCTTCAGACGTAAGAATAAACTGTCATTTTCAATTCTATTCAAAACTTGCTGTATTAGTCACTCTCCAAACAAAGTAACTCGACTAAGGTTACATAATCAAATTTTCAAGTTGACACAAACTCACCAAGGCATGTTGCGGATGAGAGGAAAGTGCGTGTTACATTTAATTCTTACAACATTCTTTCATTTTTATTGCGATAGGCATTCACAAGATCAAAACTTATTATATTATTGATATTGATAAATACTCTGCTTATATGTATTTATAAGGTTATTGTGTCAACTAATCAGTCATAAACGTTGAACATTAATAATGATAATTAGTTAGTGGTTATATTCGCGTCAATCTATTCATGCTTCAAATCCTGTTTTACCATCTTCAATGGTTGTATAATGACAACAAAACATGGCGCACCATTGACTCAAACATTATTTTGGAAATTAATTTACAGTAGACACAAATACAAATATTGATTGGTAGTGTTTAGTAGGTCCTCTAACTGATATCCATGAAAATTGGACGCAAATTTTCGATTTCCTTACATTTAGATCGCTGTTTTTCATTTATCGTTGAAAACAAGAAACTCTTATTGGCTTTAAATTGTAGAGTTAAATATGCATCGTAAGGGAGATGATTTGAACTTTACACAGGACAAAACTCAATTTGTTTCTGATTTGCACAGATAGACAGACAGGCAAGTTTATTCAGTAGAAGACCTTATTTCCATGATACGTTCATTTGTCTTATTCATATAACCTGTTTCCGATTTTAGCCACATAAAAAGTGTAAAACAAAGTTATTGTGGTCACTCACGGTCAGTGTTCTGGTCATCGGTCCGGGTGTAGCACTTGCCAGTGCAGTTGATCTTCCATGTCCAAGGTCCCACACTCCCGTTCTTGGGACAGTGAGGCTGATACACCCCGTTCACGATGTTGAAACACTCGTAACACACGATTTGGCCCTCGGCTGCATTATACTCCTTCACCACTGGAAGATATAAATATGTAATATTATAACGATACAATTCTTGAATTCATGTTAATTTATCTGATAGTTATTGACAAACTGCATTCATCAATAAAGATATACGGTGAAATGATAATTATTTATCAATTTGTGTCACGCGTCTTCCATGCATAGGCATTCTCAAAGCGCACACATTCTATCATTACTTTCGAAGCAGCTATTTGCGCGACTGTGAAGGTCCCTGCTTTCCGTGTTCAGGTACAAACTTTTATAGCTGGGTAGTTTGAGTGTAACGTGGATGAAGTGTCTTGCCAAAGGACGCAACACATTACGAGTTCAAGGTAACAAACCTTTGGTGCCTCCATCGAGATTCGAACCCGTGCCCTTGGAGTGTCAAGTCAGCACGCTAACAACTTCACCACTGTACTCTGCAGGATTATATCAATGGAACAACCCTCTTCTCATCCTTATACAGTGAGAAAGTGTTTTTTATATTAAGCTGAATGAAACAGTGTATCATCACAGCTAAACCTAAAACGACTTTTATAACATTTTTTAAATATGAAATAAGTAGAATATTTGTCATTCATTGAGAGCAAACTGTACTTTTATACCCCCAAAAGGAACCCTGTATTCAATAATAAACTTCTATTTGCAACGGAAAACCCTGAAAAGTAAAACTGTCAATTGCTTTCATTTTACTTTAATATCAATATACTTTATATTCAATACACTAAGGAACTGTTCAAGCCATTGAGGGATTGTGAAATAACTGACAGTGGGCTTTTATGTTGAAGATTATTATGATAAAACATATTACCTCCTAAGAAATCAAATTGCATCTGGAAAAATGGTTTCGACGACTTCGTTCTACAATATTCTTAAATGCGTAACAAAGTTTAAACAAATTCACAATCAAATGTCCAGTAATGCGAAGGGACGTCAGAAGTTTTGTGAACAGTTGTTTGATAGAAAAGAAACATTTATTTTAAGGGCAGCACAATAAATTACTGTAAGGCAGTGTTTGAATCGAAGTTGTCAGGCTCCACCATAATCTATCTTCACACAAAAGAATAGAACACACCATTCAGCTCGTCATCGAGCCCCTTCTTTCAACACATTCTATCATCCCGTCGGGGGGACTGTAGTCAATATCATAATCCGCACTGACCTCCATAGACTGTCAACAGTCTCTGTTATTAGTAATCATATTTATAGATTTAATTAAATATGCGTTTTATGTTAACCGAGAGAGACAACGTTACTGAATATTTAAAAATTATGCAATTTCTTCCCCTTGTAGTTTACTTTGATTAAGTTTGACTACTTTTACATATAAGACTGGAAATAGTCTTAAAAAAATTTTTTTTTTAAACCGTTTTTAAAAAATGCGTTAAATTTGTCAAATCGATACTAAACAAATTATAATCTGTATTCTGTGATATGTGTGGGACAGTATAAAAAGAGATAGACAGAAATGAATATTAATCTGAATCTTTTGAATTGATATACAAACTATTTATGTAAAGTACCTAAATTAAATGAATCGACCAAGATGTGCATCTGAATTTTCAAATTTTCAAAGTCTTGAATGAAATTAAACTAAGCATACTTTGGTATTTGAGTTTTGTATTTGATGTCGAGGAGTGATTTATTAGAGTAATAAGGGAAGCTGGTAATTTTTATATCTGCCGCGTAGTCCTAGACTTTGCCTATGGTTCATCAACAGCCATATTTGTCCATACGCACCCTCCTATTGGCAAAATGCCTAACTTGTAAATAAGCAAGATTCATGGGGAGAAATACGAAAAACCTTCTAGGAAAATGAAGTTATCACTGATGCCATAAAACCACTCTTCGGCTTCACTTAAACAAAAACGTGCTATTTATGATATCGCTCCAGTTTGAATTGATTGTATGCATTACACGTGAAGGTGCTATATGTTACACAGGGACGTGAATTGTCGAAAATAAACAAAAACAGCTCGAGTCCACGATGATTCATCTGTTACCATAAAAAAGTAAAGGGACGACCAATCATTGGTTACCATAAAAAAGTAAAGGGACGACCAATCATTGGTTACCATAAAAAGGGGATTTTAATTTCATTATACCATCGCAGAACTTTCCTCTGATAATCAAATCAGTTTGAATTGAAGACTACTACCTCGGGTTTCAGATCACGAAATAATCATAGAATGACAGATATTTGCATTGACGTACCTCCGCTTTTATATCTTTCACAGCGACAATCATGACTAAACGCTGTCATGTATGCTGCCATTTTCTGTAGCTCCAATGAAAAAACTTCAAATTTCTGATAGGAACCAATTTACCTATGACATCATTTAATGCCAAATATAGACCAATGTCAAAGTCATTAAATATGGTCGACCAGTTTGAAACAATCTTCGGAAAACAATATCATCTAATGTGTGTCAGGTTATAATTCTTGTGCGATTTCAAACCTTAGGTAGAGGTTTTACCACTTGAATCTAACCAGAATATCAGAGCGAAATTCAGCGATGTTAAAAATGAAAATTAAAGTAAATGTCGATTTTTCGGAATCCAGGATTTTGAAAATTCGTGGCCGTAAAAGTACCTGTCCGATTTTTTCGACAAGTGACTTAATTGGAAAGAAAAAGTAAAGCTCAATGTAGTGTAACTGTTTATGGAAATATCTTACGATTACAATTTGAAATAATTTTCAAAGAGACTTAGGTGTTGACCCCATTACTTCCCTTTACTTTTTTTATAGTAACAGGCGCTTAATTGATCGCCGACTCAATCTCTTTTAGAGTTTTATTTTCGACATTACAGGTCCCTGTGATATGTTTCACTGGGCTGTAAGTATGTCTCATCGAGTAATTATACCCATGAGAATCTCGTCTTGGAATTCAATTCATGAAGTGCGTTATTCAAATAGTAGTGGACTTAAAACGTTTTTAAGTACCTTGCCTGACTCCAGTCTTTACAATAAAAAAATTTATTTTTATACGATTGTTATCCAATGATATAGCAATTGAATGAAATTCGGGCTTTTTGAAGATTGATAAATGTCTTGAAGTGATTGGTAAACTAGTCTTTTTTCCTTGTCTCTGATTTATGTAAAGGTCGGAAATTTAAATACGAAATAAAAGCCATATATGAAGTAAATATTAATTTTAAAATTCGCGATTATGATATAATTTTCAAACTTACGTTTTATACAATGTCTTAATTGTTTCATACAATGTTAATTAGGTTCATTCAACTTCATGTGTAGAGTTAAATACATTTACAAATGTGTCTATGGGAAAATATTATAGTGCACACTGGTACTTCGTAAACACAGCGAAATCCGAATATTACTAACGGTGTGCAAGCAATCAATCTTGTAAGTTATTAAGCAAAAATGTACGTTTTCGGGTAATAAGATTTATTAAATTGGTTTACAACATTGCTTTAATGAATTATTGTTCATCATTTGTTCTCAGTTCAGAATTTAGGTAAATTCTATAGCTACAAATATTACTACTTCAGCCGATTTCAACTTTCAATATTTTTCCGTTTTGTGCACAGCTGACCACAGATATTTTATATGTCAAAGCCGACAGTGGCTGTCTTAACACTTTCATTGTTGATAGAATGTCAACTGTAAAGAAAGATAAGTATTTCATTGCATCGATAGAAAGTTTAAGTGAATGCCAATGTCCTCATATAAAATACACGCTATTTTGAACCGGAAAAGCGTGCGATGGTGACTTTAAGCAACTCTATTCAAAACGAAAATGTGATGTTTGAACGTTTAGATTATTTGACTAGATTATCACTAGTGACTAATTGACATTTAAGAACTTCGGGCTGGAGTTGAAATGGCACAGGCTTTGTAGCAAAAAATAAAATTGGTCCTTGTGCCCGAAATTATGTGCTAAACTTAACGTTCTAAGATGTCAACAACATTTGTGATGCCATGTCGATTATCACATATCAAAGCATCGTTATCTTGCAAAAGAGGAAGCAACTGTTTGTTGAAATGCCATACCCTTTTTCAACAATTATTGACAAAAAGGCTACACGCACTGTTTTTGGATTTTTGGAGTTCAATATGTTAGGTTAACGCTTCTCTTTCTTCTAGAGGGCTCATTTAAGTTAATCGTTACGTTATTTTTATTGAATTTTTTATGATCGTTTTCCCAAATATGTGTTGTCAAAAGTTCATATACTGCTGTAACTAGTGACTTTTTACTAAGAGTCCGAAACTTAAGTTTGATCAGTTGACTTGAAAGAATTGAAACAACCAATATTTGCTTTCATGTCTCAGTACAATGTGACATGTTTTGGATACCAAACTACCAAATGTCCATAAATGCAAATATCCAGAGAAGCGAAGCACTATCTGTATGAAATTCACTTTTTGTTAGATTTAGATTTCATCATGTCATAAAGTTACTTTTACTGACACTGTTGTCTTATTTGCTGATGAGAAAACATGGAAGTATTTATTTTTTTACCATAGGTATTTATAAAACGTGGTTCTGATACATTTCGTACCTATGATAATTCATTTAGCATGTAGAGTGTAGGTCCAGCGATGTAACTAATTTGCAGATACGGAAACAAAGGCGTTTGCCTCATTATGTGTGTGTATTATCAAAGGACAAATTGACAACATATTCTTTGTATCCTCCCTTATGTTTTCATCAGATTGTCTCGATCTCTTTTTGTTATCAATGTTCTTATCTGCAATTGTTATTAAAATATTTTGAAATATATAAACACAAAGGAATATCCCACTGAAGCTTGTTGCCATAAAGACTACTCAGATTATCCTGTTTTTAGAAGCAAGTCTTCTAATATGTGTACCATTTTATCAGTATTTAAGAAGCTTTGATTTTCTTAACAGGTTGATATAGAAACTAACTCAAATCTCTATTCTCTATTTGACAGAAGGAAGTTATAAGAACCAGTACATTACAAAACCTCCAATGTCCACTTCCCCTTCCTTTAACTCAACAATTACCTTTACATTTGACTGGCAAACAATGAAGTCAATGTATACGATTAAGAAAACATTAAATAAGGGAGCAGCCATGTCCAGTTCACTAGCTATTAAAATCAAGTATACATTTATTGTAATTCCGGTGCGAGTATCAAGAAATAGCCCACAATCATGGCCGCGGGTTTGTTAGTATATATAAGACAGGCGTGAATTGACATCAGACAGGCCCTCGACCCTGGAAACTTTCACAAAGGACGACGTGTATTTCCAAGCTCAAACATTGTGAGGTTTGCTTAAGAAAAAAGGACTCAAATTAGCCGGATTTTGCAGACTGGCCAAATGGCTTCAAACCTTTAATCCAACCGCTCGCCCCGTTTGTAAACAAAACATTGCTCGCCGAAACAAAATGGCGGACTTGTCAACCGTTCCAACGTGACATTTTCATTTGTATTGTTGCAAAATTGTTTCTAACTTGTTTCCTTAAAAACAATATTTGTCATTACTGAAACAAAGTTTACGTTGTGTTGATGTACTTAATAAGGTTAAAATATTCAAATATGTATAATTTTACCTTGATGAAAGATTACAAAGGTGTATTTTTTAGATATCTAAAAAAAAGTAAAATTTGCAATTATTCGATCAATATTGACCATTCAAATAACTGTTTTTAACATTTTTGATATATTAGAGTAGGTGGACTTTCTGTAATATTTCAAATTTAACAATGTTAACCATCTTTTATAAGGTTATTTATTAAGAAAGTCTTCATTGTTTAGATTTAATATCTAACATATACGTAAATATGCTTAAAATCTCGACAGCAGCAGCATCAGGCACCAGTGCATGAAACAACTTTTAACACTTTTAATAAATTGACATGTTATACCAATGAAAACTTAAATTCGTTATAGGGAAGATATAGAGAAAAATAAAAGTGTTGTCTAAACTATTATATCATGATAGGAGTAATAAGACTTTTAACAATTTGGAAAGTTAATTATACTAAAAATACTTTAGAGAATTTGTACATCAGAGTTGTAATTCAATCCATGTTATCTCTCTCCTAAATACATGTAGTGGCTGGAGTTTGAAGCGGGCCATATCAGGACCTGTCACCACACTCTAACATGTGGTCTCCCTCGTTAGCAGAGAGTCGGTGGACAGTTCTGGCTTTCCCCTGACTGTGCTACAATAGCCTTACTCGGTCTCTACCACAACTTCACAATACAAAACATAAGTGCACAATGTGGACATACAATAACAATTAAATCTTACAATACAGGTTCATCTACAACGACACCAATCTGACATGCTTCAAAACCAGCTTCATACAATATTTTAAAGCTCCATTTCAAAGCTAACAATGCCTTACAAAGTCTACATCCCTGCACGTGGTCAACAGTGAGATGTTTCTTTTCATGAAACTTTCAATAATGAATTCATTTTAAAGGATGAAAACACAGTTCGTGACAAACCATGATTGTTACATTCAAAGTATATGGTGAGTTTATTTTATTTTACCTTTATAGGAGAAAATCCAGGTGCTTTGTTATTATAAAAACCTTCATTAACTCCCTCGTATATTTTTCATTGGAAGCCATTATGGTAATTTTCATTCAAGCAGTAACATACTTATTTACATAAGATTCTTAAGTAACTTTCAAGGTTTAAATAAGATTTTGTATGTTTTAAACTTTTATTGCATTTAAAAAATGATTAAGTAAACGAATAGAGTGTTCACATCATTAATAAGGTCTTGAATACTTTTTTATTTCAAATTTCAGAATTATAATGGGAACTCAGCTTTGGTACAATTTTCCTATAAGAACAGATGAAAAATCTATCAAATGGATAAAGTTCGATGATTTCTTTGACTTTATTGAAAAGAACCAGACTGAAAAAAATTATAGTTTTAACATTGTAAAGATATCCTCGCTAAATTTTGCTAATTATCAAATGAAAATTATGTCAATTCACATGGAATATGATACTTGATTTTTGTTTTAATTATTGTTTCAAAAACTGTCAATGGCTCATCGATTTTTTGTCATATTTCTCTCTATATCACAAACCCCTCTTTCGCCTTTAGTTTTTTTTTTAAAGTATAAAATGATTGTATATTCCGTTTGTTCATAAACATAAGTGTACATTCCACAGCCGGCGTTCAATGGACTAAAACAAACATTTAGACATAGGTAAAATGTTCTGTGGATTATCACAAACACGGAATATCTACGATACCACAAGAAGCCAAATGATATATTCTAAAGCAATATAAAATACACTCATTACCACAAAACCTTTTATATGTTAACAAAACTATTTATCTACATTACTCCTTACATCGTAAATACTTCAGGATACTCAACATTTAAGATAATCTTCATAATTTGGCAAAATTCGAAGGACCAAACGAATGATCGAATTTGACATAGCGCATCACTTACCATCAGAATGTACAGCAAAAGACGAAAAGGCTATCAGAATCAGAAATCCAATTGCAAAATTTTGGACACAAATGGCTAGGGTCGCCATAACAAGTCTTCTCCAAGATCAGACGGGCATATCTGATGTGGATGGAAGATGTCGGACAGACTATTAGCTATTTGCCAGAGATCATCACACTATTTGCTGTGTGTTCTGCTGTGTGCCAGGTCGGTAAATAAGCAACGTATAACCCGTCCTGAAATAGATCACCATCACTGTCTCCCCACGTCAGCGGCCGATGCTGATTGGCGGGAAATTGACATGTTTGCATTCAGCTGATTGACATTTTCAGTTGTTTATTACGCGAGGATGTAAACGATTCGGCTGTTGAAAATTCATATGAAAAATTGTGTTTGAGGTATTTTGTCCAATCACTTTTATGAAAATAAGTAATTATCATGTAATTATCATATCAAAAGTTAATAAGAAATATAGATAAGTTGAATAGGAAATGAATATGAAGATAGATTGGTCTTTGAATGATTATTAGTGCCGACGACAAGCTTCGGCGTTTACACCAGTTTGACTTGCACCTTTCAAACCGTGGATAAGTCTGAGAACAAACACATTTGAAATCTATTTGTTCGAAAATAGATCTGATCAAAATTTAGCATTTTCTGACTTTTTTTTATCAGGAATGGTTTCCTTTACGTGAGTGAAAAATAAGAAAGGTGATAGGTATGTTATATTACTGACGAAGCGGTTTCATAATTTAAAAATGGTTCAAATATTCATTCACACAATTTTTTATATTTCTTTTAAAACATTTCTTTTTTAAAACAATTTCAGTGATACCGGAAAATGACGCTGTAATGCAAAAAATTACAGTCTTTAAGTGAACAGATGATATATACGCTGTCATTTAGCAAATTTACATATTCAAAATATTATGAAAATTAAACCTTTTTAAATGACGAAATGAATAAATATTTTCTGATGAGCTAATCCGCCTACAGTTGGTTGTAGTGGCCCCTGTTCAACAAGGAAGCGATAAGTTCATAAATTGAACTCAAAATTGACTTCCGGACTATAGACTTTAAATATATATATAAAAACAATTAAAAGTTCAAGTTAATGTATTTTTAAAACTTCCCAACTTTTAACAATAAATACTTTAATACTAATTTGCACTTCAAAGTTCAAAAGTCAATAGGCATTTAATGTTCATACGTTCATGATTTTACCTGTTTTCAAAACCTTTAAGTATTTCAGTTTTAATTTTTCCTTTTATACTTATATACTTCATACTTTTATACGTCACTTGGTGGCTATTGCGGTAAGTATGCAAAATCTATGGGTTTTTCATCATTTGGCGTTGGACCGCAACACAGGGATCTGTACAGCCGAGGATAGTCACTTCTAAATTTGTACGTTTAGACGTTTATAGTATCTCACATATCTGTTAGGTTTGTATATACTGTACATGTTTATGTGGTGTTTAGAAGTGACTCAAATTACTTCTGCCTGTCTGATTGCCTGTCTGTCCATTGCAAGGTTTCCTGGTTCATGGGTACCCGGGTTCGCCGCCCATTACGTCACTTAGAGAAAGAGTTGGTATTGGTCTGACGTACGTATGCGGACATGCTTCTCCATGCACCAAAAATACCATCGTTCTTTTATTTCCTCGGCTCGTCCAGTATCAATGTTTGTGACAACAACTTGCTCATGGACATGCAGGTACAATGGCTATTCTGTAAACATTTTTATAAGTTTATTTTGTTACTTTGAGAGGTCACGCACGTTTTCTGTTTTTACGTTGTTTGCGGTTTTGAGATGTTTTTCAACCAACGGCCAACGCCTATGAATAATACTTATCTCAACTCTGTGTAACAAGCCTTTGCACCAGTAGTAAGTTCTCAGTATCCTTTTCCTACAAAATGTATGAAAATTGTTTCATTGCATGTTTATAACACAAAAGTTAAGGTTTCGATTCGGCGTATACGATAAATTACAACATAATTGTACTCTAATTTTCAGAATATAGTTTCAAAAGTGATAAGTTTCCTGACAGAATATAAAATAAAGTCATAGGCTCGGTTTTTTTATTTGCTTATAGCTTTGAATAGAGATTTTTACGTGTGAATTAATTATATGAAATCTGTCAAACCAGCAAAATATGACAAACAATTGAATGTATAAATAATAAAGAATTATTTAATTAATTAAAAAAAAAGAGTTTATAGTTTCAATATAGAATAATACAAATAAATTATAAAATTTCAATTTTGTCAAAGGATTGCTAAAAAGTAATATTCATTATGTTCTTGATCAAATAGCAGTGATAGGATGAGTCTTGTCCTTGATGGAAATTCGTTGATGAACCAGTTTGAAACAGTTTCCAAACGTGTTGAGGACAGCGGCGCAGCAGAATGATCGCAAAGTCAAATGTAGAAACCAGGCTGATCAAAGTCTGAGTGAGTGTTAACTTCCTATCTAGGGTCTTCCACTTAGGCCAGTCTGAGATCTTCAGAAAACTCTAGATCGCCAGTTTCCAGAAACAAACCCAATGAAGAGAGCAACTTTGTTACACAATGTTACCCATTTTAACAATCACATTCTACTAGCAAGGCGTTATATAAACATCAGGTAAGTTACCTGTAATGCATGATATGGATGTGTTGCAGGTATGTGTTGAAGCCACTAAGTGACAGGTCAAAAAAGGAGTCACTGTCTTTGTAGTTCATTAGGCTTTGGATGGTTCGAAGTTAACGATTTAAAGTTTAAGAAAGCCAATAAAATCATGCATCAATACGATCCGTCGTAAGACATGAAACTAGTCAGTCGGGAAAGCTCAAGATTGTTGTTGGTGAAAATTACATCAAAATACAATGGTTCTCAAAATACTGCAATTACCCTCAGATTACTGAAATTGACTACTGTTGATGGAAGCGATTAGCAAGTCAGCTTCGACAAGTAATTCTTGTTAATTTACTACCTCTAACAAAGAGGTATCTAGTACCTAACTACAAAAATTGCTGAGGATATAAGTATGTAAAGTTTGAAATTAATAAGAATGATCTACTTTTTCATGAACACATCCATATCAATATCAATATTCAAACATTTCTAACTTGATTTGTAAAGTTATAAGCTGTTAAGGGATGGTGTGATCATTGTAATTTATTCTACACAGACCAACAATTTGGTTTCTCAACTGTTAAAAATGTCAAGCCTGCTGAGCTAAATAGCTAATGTGACTAACATTAACGGCGTTGTATGTTTATTTCTTTTCATCAAAAGCAACGGGCGTGAATTAAATTGAAACAAATACAGCAAAACATTTTGCAAGCATTGGACTTTTTTCAAAATGATTGATTAATTTTTGACATCCTTGTAATTCTACCAATGTTTTTGAAATGGAGTTTTAAACGTACCTGTAGAAGTGAAAATTGGCGAAATTTAACGACATTTCTATTTTTGTTGTTATACACTTTAATGCATAATTTTTACACCTAAAGAAAGCCTTTATCTAAACTGTAAAAACATGTTCACTGCCCTGAATGTCTTTGAAACTCCGAGTTGAAATGTGCATCAAAGTGCACGTTTTTCACGATATTTCACCAAAACATGATCTGTAAACAATCTGTTAATCCTTTGGACATGTCTTTATAAGGCAAAGCGCGAAAAAGCATGCAAAACGTGCGTGTTAGGCATGCAGTATGTTGTTAAGGTGTGTGCGATTTGTGCAAAGCATGCACTGTGTTGTGACGTCCTGCAGAGATGCACTTTAGTACTACACATTGTCTATCAACAGACCCTTTGATTCAAACAATGTGGCATTTCATTGAAGAAAATGAAATGTTCGTGCATTTCTCACTAACCAAATGGTTAATAAATAATTTCGCATTAAAGGTACAAGTTGTTAACAAATGAGAAAATTCTTTTGGTGTCTTTCATTTGATTATTTAAAAATTCACCATCAACTTGTTGTACTCACTATATGAAGGTGTTAAATTTACATAACAAATATTTCAAATTATGAAATGGGATTCAGTTATTTAGGATTCAATTTAACAATAACTTTTGCTACATTATCTTTTGCCTTAAAGTTTATACTAAAACCAGGTTGGCTGAAACAAACATATTTAAGCAGAGATGGGGAAATGATATAAGAAATAATCAACTCATATCAAATTTATCCCTTCTCTTAAAATTACCAAAACAGACATTGGGTTGAATGAGTGGGCGTTTTGACAAAAAGAATTATGAATGATGCATTTTTTAAATACAATTTAAACATTAAGTTGTTTGTGTAGAGGAAAATGAGACAACATGACAATCATCACAATAATTGCAAAAACGAAAATCGGTTTTTATTCAGTCACAGAATCTATTTTCGTCTTCACAAATGGTTTGGACATGATGGCTGTAGCGTGACCACATCTTCAAATAATCCCTTAACTAATATATATTTTCGACGAGGCTTATTTCTTTAGCTGGTACCGTTTCATCTAACTCGAAGGTTTGTTGACATCCAGTAGAAATGCATTCTGAGAAGTACTTGAGAATAGAACCCTGAGCATTCGGAGTGCTTTGCACGACTTTTATGACACGAGGAGACAGGATTGGCATACCGCTAGAAAATGCGATGTAAACAAAAAGTGGGAATGTGGACTAAGTGTTTGCAGTCTTGTAAAAACGATTTACTTGAAGAATGGAGAATTAAAGAAATGTGTTTAACGAGTGTTAACTGGACTCTTAGCCGTACTGTTTTCAAATAAGAAATCGTTTTTAGAACACTAGTCAATGCTTTTTTTGTCAAACCTTTGTCCGAACAAAAAAGAGACACAACAAATCTGCAATGAATTTGATGTGGGTTATTACCAACTGATCTAAATTTGACCCTGACATCAGTTCGAATATTTTGCACTGACTTTGGTTTATAGATATGGTCCTCAAAGTTTTCATTATTTTTTTGCGCTGACGAGTCACTGGCCATATTCTACACTTATTTTGTGGGACAATCCATTGCAATGTGTAAATTTGTGTCCAATCGACAAAGCCCAATAATTATATTTTGATGTTTATAATTGAAAGGAAATATGTATTTGGTTGTTCTTGAACTAGAATTCACAGAAGACAACGGTAAGAACAACCTTTCAGTGTATCGGTGAACGATGAACACGACTCGGGGTCAGAAAAAATGGTTTACATTTGACCAATGACATGGGTATTAATCTTTCTGTTGAAGATGTTGTCCACAAGCGTTATCTGTTTCAACAAACTCAACATGGTCAGTGAAACAACTGGACAAACAAGCATGAGCAGAGTGATTTGAGTTGAGCAGAAATGAAACTGGTCAAATTTTCACACCACTGGTCAAGGTTACTCTACCGTGGTCACTTGTGAATGTCGAGCGGTCAACAAGCCTTGACTATTATTTGTTTCTTTTTGTAGGACGTTTAAGGTCAGGTTAGTTTGTCAACAACAATTGCACTCTTGTAAATTTTAAAAAGAACCAAAAATATGGCTTTTCCAATTCTATCTTAATGTGAGGATTTAAGATCGTATCACATTTATTCACAGTTTTACTTCAAAGAATCTTTCTGACCATATTTATACAACGTACTTCAGTTTTATTTCGCGGGGGGGGGGGGGTTCCAACAAAATAGATTTGTTATACTTTCTTGTCAAGGTTGATATCAGTATTCCACAATCTAGCACTACAGCTGAATATTGAAATTGTGATAACTTACTACTGGATCGTAGTGCAAATATCATGTAATATTGTTTAAGTTTGGTCGTCAATAAAGTAACTTCAGCAGAACTGACAAAGGACCATCCATTGTCCTTGTGGAAAAAAGCCAACTTACTTCGGGATCGTTTTGTCTCTCGTGCACAGTTTTGAATTTTAGCAATATGACATAGCCAGAAGAGGTCATATTTCATTAAAATCATTCATATCGACTCTCAGAGGAATATATAAGCACACTATTAGTGACTTAATGAAAAGGAACAAACATGACTTAACGTAATCACTTATAAAGGATTTTGTAGATAAAAAAAGAAAATTAAAGCTTTCGAAAATTTTATGGTCAAAAATGTACGGTTAGCTGCAGGGTATGATATACAACAGCTTTGAAAGTACAATGAATCACTTCTGTATTGAAAATTGAAAATTATCAGTCTCGTTTTCGCAATGCTACGAAGCCCCAAAGACATCCAACAATTGCTTGATATTTGCACTAGCATCAGTAGGTGTGTGAACAAACTTTCGGTATGCAGCTGTAGGTTTATTCAATTAAACTAAACGATGCTACCTGAAATACACTTTGATAGTTATCTTATAAAGTTGTTTTTTTTATTAAGTGGTCGAAATTTTTAACAAAGATATATGTTTTTTCTTTTGAAATCAATATTCTTGCAAATTTGTCTTTGATACAAACTGAATTCCTTTCGGGGTAATAAATTATTATTATTATTATTATTATTATTATTATTATTATTATTAGTTATTATTATTATTGTTATTGTTATTATCATCATCATCATTATCATTATCATTATCATTATCATTATCATTATTATTATTATTATTATTATTATTATTATTATTATTATTATTATAAGGATCACCACCATGATCAAACGAATATAAATCCATTTCATTCCTCGATACCAAACCCAAATCATTACAACACGATAGGTAATTTAGACGTAAATGTCTTTGCATTGCAAATCAAAACCTACATTGAAGATCTAAAGCGTTTTTCTGTTCAAGATCAATTCTAATCATCCATCTATACAAACCCTCTAATCCAAAATAAAACAGAATTAGGCCGAACATTTCTGAGATACAGCTAATACAACTAATTTGAGGTGTTCATCCGAGAACGTAGACATGGGAAACTTATAGATTTGTTTTTATAACTATCCCTCGTCAATATTTTCGAGAAACTGTCAACTATCGTGCCTCCGTCTTATAGTTGACTCCGGTACGCAACTCAAAAATCGAAGTTCCTAATTCGACCCTTTCAAAAGCTAATCGCTGCTTGGCTAATTTACACCAAGGTCCCGCAGTGTTTGCTGGGTCACTTTGCATAGCGGCGTATACCAAACAGACTCGAACCCAGAATCGTGCTATATAATAGAGAAAACACGATCTCTTCCCTTTCCGCTGAAGTTATTACGACAGGCAGTCAAGAGGGAATAACAGAGAGTTCTTGTGAAAAACGATGAATCTTTCTTTGGTTCTGTTGGTGATGTACAATATTGCGGGAGGTAGGTGACTTGTTCATTTATACTTCTTGATATATATCGAATTTGTATTATTGAGATGTTATCAAGTTATCAATGATTGGATCATTATCTATAATTTAAAAAATTATATAAATCCCTGACTATTTTTGTGCAGTCCATTTAAGGTGTAGTGCGGTTGGGAAACATAATGGCAAAAAAATCGAAAGGATAGTGTGTTTGTGCATTATGGTATTAGGGTTGAATAACGCTGTAATAAATGCTAGTAATCGCCTCAGATGAAGCGTTGTAGGCGTATATACATCAACAATTCACAGACAAGTAAACTAATAAATAGGTATCATAATATACAGCCCCAATAGCTCAATTCATTCATTGTCATACTGTCTGATGGTGAACTTTGATATTCAATGATTTGCTTTTTTATTCGTGGGACAAGTAAAACATAATTTCTGTTTTAATATAAGATACTCATACATAGTAGGTATGTATGTCGTGCTTTAATTACAACGATTTCCTAAAGAAATTGGGCATTATCAAAGTATACGTTTTTATGACAATCGGTGGTTAAAATAGAGAATTCATATTTTTAGGGGAGGGGCTTTACGTGTCTATCCAATACTTTTTATTGAAAACTATTCGTAATTGCTCGAGATTTCAAAAAGAAAAACTTTCGGTAAACAGTCGATATTAGTGTATTCAAGATCAGAGAAGGAAATGTGAAAAAGGGTTGTCATCAATTGTGGTTTTGTCACCTTCGTATTGCAATGTTCGTTGAAGAAGATCTAGCGATGTAGACTTGGAGATGTCTCCTGTAATCTGTATAAACGGGAACGTTCCCATGAATCTTTTTTATCTTTCAATGACCAGATTGCAATATCCCTTTCAACTAAACTTGCATTAATTGTATCTTTCAAATAAATATTCATATTTTAAACATAATACATATATTTTTAAAGAATATCAGACAAAATTTGATAATATTGTTGACTGAGTGTTTAATCGTCAAAGGGGTTTGCACATTGCATAAAGATATGCTGTATCTTTATCAAATTAAATGCTTCCTCAAGTATGTTAAGCCTATGGCATACATATTTTGAAATTCACATCAATTTATGGTAAGCGACTGGCCAACCTTCTGGTGACTTACGTTTAAGTTTGGAAAAGAAAAAAGGTGTAGGTGTCCAAAGATACAAGATAAGCTTTCCTATGTATCGTTCTTCAATGTTTAACGTTACGAGCGAACAGGTGGGAATTTCAACATCTGCATTAACATCACAAGCTATCATCAACGCAGTTCCCCTAAAGGAGGAAAATGTTTTGATGGTTTTTTCATCAACTAATTTCAGCATGGAGCTTGAAGTGTTTCGTATGTGACAGCGGTAACCCCAAGAGCCCCAACCTGGACTGTCCGATGGAGGGGCAGGTAGCCTACCCGAAAATAGAAATGTCCCACTGCCACGGGAAGTGCTATGTCAGAACAAAAGGGGTGAAAAACGGCGGTAGGTAATTTTAGGGGCAAATGTGTAGGTATTATTTCAAAGAATGATATAGAAATGTTCCTCAAAGCAATTATATCATTTGCCAGTCAATTTTTAACTTAGGTCGGGAATCTTTGTTCTCTCTTATGCTTTTTCTAGATTGTTACGTGCAAGTCTAATTTCAATCAGCTTAAATTCAATCGGGGTAAATGAAATCACCGACCAAGTTCGAATCCCGTCAGAGGCGATATCAGGGAAACAGCCTTTGCCTATAGACGTCACAAAGCCCCGAAGTGTTCGTAAGTCCTGAATATAACCTGAGAGTAAATGTTGAAGAATTGGCTTTAAAGGCATCAACGCACACAAACATTTCGTAATTTACAACTAATGAACTAATAAGGCATATCTTTCGACTGACGACTCGGCCTAAGGTATTTAACAATTTCAGTTATTCGGTAGAAGTAAAGAATGCAATAAATCTGCATGAACTAAAATATCGGAAATATTGCAAGTTTGCTTACAACTGGAAAAGCAGAAACAGCAGACGCTGTTTGATCAACAATTAAGAATGCTAATGTTGTCTGTGCGGAAATCGGTTTAGTTTCAGGACTTCCTGAATAAACAACATTTCGTCCTTTTTTCTCAGTTCAGAGATTAAGGTAAATTCAATTGCTGCACACATTACTTATTCAGCCGTTTTCAACAATTCATATTTAGTTTTGTGTGCACAGCTGACCTTACATTTTTATGTCTCTATGTCCACTTCGGCCGTCTAAACATTTTCATAACTGATTGCAGGTCAGTTGTTAGGAATAATACATATCGTAGTGCATCGATAGAGTGGTTGCCTTGAAACAGGCAATTTGAGTGGGAACCTGCGTTCTGGACTGCTAAGGTTCAACTTAGCAAAGGCTTCTTCGTGAAAGTAGACCAGGGCCTGCTTTCACAAAACTACCTTAACTAAGGTTACCTTAACTCCCATGCTTTTAACATTGCGCTAAGGTTACCTTAAGGACTTACGATCACCTCAGGGCTTTGTGAAAGGAGGCCCTGGACCTCGCTTTAACTTAAACAACCACTAACAGCAAAAGATGTACATATAAACCTAACCAAATAATTCAACATGTAACCCTTGTTTGTAAGGATTTAACGCTGTTGAAAACAGGGCGTCGACCGCCCGTACCGAAAAGGAATACCTGTCATGCAAAATCGTCACGATCCTCCAACACTTTTTGTTCATTATTCTGAAGATTCAAAAATGCTTTTGACATGCATCAATGATGAACATTCCGGCAGTATGCATGGCTTATTTCTTAATCATGGCCCTGACTTCATGCGCTTACTTTCGAATATCAGAATGATAGTAGCCGGTTTACGAGTCACCTACTTTAAACGTTTTTGGATAAATCTTTCTGTAAAATTACAAACGCTTTGGATCAAAGATGCACATGTCAAAAGGTAATCTGATGAATGTGTCAAGGGTAAGATATCATAAATAAGAGCTTTACGCTTTCACGCATTGGCCAAGGGCAAGTTAAACCTTGGTTCCTAAGTTAAGATTATTATGGTATAATTTCAATGTAAATAATTAATTTTTCATAGAGATGTGAATCCCTTTTTCAAAAAAACATATAAAAATGTATTTGGCCTCGGCTTAAGTAGCTTTTTCTGAAAATCTTTGACGTTTTCTTCGATTGGGCAGCAATTTGTTTCCGATTCTTGAAATGTCTTTTCCTTTTAACTTGATCATTCAGATAGTCATACGTTTGGGTCAAATCAAAGATCACCCCATCTAAAATGATTGCGATTCAAGATAAGATCCGTGGTTAATAATTCTTTATTTCAATGCTTATTATCAAAAGGGCACACTGTGAGGGTTGTTGTGCTCTCAGAAAACTCGTCAGAAGAAATGTAACGTCCTCGCACTGTCATGTGACCTGGGACGTGTACAGTACACTTGCATACAAGTCCTTGTCGTTGCGTACACTTGAAACAAATATTTTGCCAATAGGACAATAGCATTAAATAATTTCCTTAAAGTTAATTTTCCTTGTACTTATACAATTTGATAATAAGAATAAGTCTATCGTATAATATTTGGACCAATACAGGTTTGAAAATAACCCTACATTATTTTGTTCTTTGACTTTATTTTACGTCAAGGAATAAGAAAAAGCGATGCAGATATATTTCGATGTTTCAGCTATAATCCAGCGTGGATGCCTGCCGACGTCGTGGGTGAAGCGCTATTTGAAGGACGGATGTGACGTGTTAGGCAATGACATATGGTGCTTCTGTTCCCGGGACGGATGTAATGGTAAACGTCTGGGCCAGTGGTTCCCCATCATCTGAGAGGTGTGTCATTTAGTGGCACCTCCATTGCCGAACATTCGAAATCACATCCCGGTTTGAGGTTTACTCGTAGCTGTCATTAAGAAGACGTTGTAAAGATGGCGTTTTAATGAAATACATCAAAGATGTGTCGCTTTAAGCACCGCGGTCTCTGGAGAAACCATGTCCAAGTCTTGTATATTTCTGTTGAACTTGTGTTTGACATATTTGGTGAATGGCGTTTCTAGTCCGAACCGCCATCGATACGATGAACAGGACTGTTTATATCTCAGTGTTTACAAGAGAGGGGGAGAGAAAACCTTGTGACTTTCTTAATAGATTGAAATTAAGGATTTCATTTTAATTCATATCAAATTTCTCAAATTTTAATTTCAACATTAAATCTATTATCAATATATTTATCTGTCTATGCAGGGAAATAATTTTAAACGAGTACAGTGCTCAATATTTTTTCCTTTTTGGAAAACGACGATGATTTAGAAAATTCTGAAGGGAAAAAAAGAGGTGATTCTGTTTACGTTGAAGCCATGTGGGAATATTGCCACTGCTAACCATAAATCATAAAAAGGAGAAATGATACTGTATTCCATAAAATGAAGAATATGAACACACTGTTTAAAGGGCATGCGTTACTTATGTTTGAATTACATTTCTTCAAAAAATTTGTATTGTATATAGTGTTTTTGTTTTTGTTTATGAAGAATAAACCCTTTGATAAAACTTTTGTTTTATTACTTTTGTTATTTCTATGTTCCGCCAGGGGCTCTGCAGTAGAGTGCAGTAAGCTTTGGGTGCAGGGTAGCACCACCTATGGTTTGCTAGTTTCAGCCGAGGCTTGCAGGTTTCACTGCAATGCATAGCGACAATGGTACTGCTGGCTTTCTCCTTGCAATAACACAAGCAACTGTGATATAAGTGAAAACTCTTGACACTGGCGTTGAACCTAAAAACACCTCACCTGACCTCTTATGAATGCCTTAGGTACTACAACTGGTAGAGAGTCCCACTCATAAAGCAATCCTGTTAAATATGATCCAAGGAGTGTTCAGGGGGGTTGAGGTTTGGCGAAAAAATGAAATGGTCCATAAATTCTGAAGCTTTTCAATAAGTGAACTCTGGCCTGAAGGAGATCAGGGTATTTAGAAGGCCCTCTGTAGAGGAATACTTTGATGGAGCAAGATGGTGTTTGGGTACCAAAACGTCTTCTTTCATGTGGACGGTTCTCATCTTTTATGGTTTAATGCCGATTCTCCTTCAACAGAGATTACCATTTTATTCCAGTGCAGTTGTTATGAGTGAGCCACAGGCCTACAGTCTTCACAACTGTTATGGGAACAGACGGAATGCTCAATTTAAAATCTCCCATTGCTCAACTTCTCAATACAAATGAAGAGCCTCATATTTGAAAAAAGAACTAAAAACTACTTCTGACAATCACCCAAAGTATGCACCCTCTGCCCATATAAATGGAGGTAGGTCAATGAAATTTACACATCATAGTCTCCATCCTAAAAGGATCATTTGACCAAATTTTGAGATTCCTTGCATTGAAAGATTCTAATACAGAAGAAGGAAGATTTGAGGTGTACACCCTGCAACACACTTATTTGAAGGGGGGGTCAATACCAAGTTTACAAATTTGAGTCTTCATGTCAGAACAATTATACTCTTAAATGTTCAGTCTCCTATACTATTTAGTTCTGGAGAAGAAGATATTTTAAGATTTTAGGGAAATGCCCTACCACATTGAAGGGGGCCAGTCCCCAATGTACAGTTTTGGAACACCTAAGAACAAGGTACATCCCCACAAAATGTCAGCTTTAGAGGTGCAGTAGTTTTGTGAGAAGTCGAAAATTCTACTGACCATATCATAAAATGATATATGTGACACTCAGTAAAAATTCAGGAAAAAATAAACGTCACACATCGAGGACCCAGAGTTTATTTCCATATTTACAGGATACATGTAAAGATTTGCCAACCAGTTCTCCAAACTTGTCTATAATTTATTCCAAGATTAAATTGTGAATGCAAAGTTAACCGTTAATTTTGGCTTCATCATATCAAAATATCATATCATGTCTTGTCATTAGCATACTGTAACTATGTAATATGCATACTGTAACAATATGCAGTTTAAAAGGAGAGAATTTTTCTTTACATATTAATATCTTAGATAACAAATGAGTGTAGCAATTATCATGCCATTCGGTGATAAATCATTGTCAAAGAAAAATTTCCAAAAACATATTTTATATTTATGAACAATTCAACTTACAATTTATAGCCTTTAGTAAAACCCTTCAACACATCAATGATTGTTTTTGCTGATTAATCATTTAGGCAGGAGTTCTTTCTTTTTTTTAAATTACAAAACTTTTCAGAACAAGTCCAATAAAACCATAAAGTTCCAAGATTCCTAAAAGATCATACATACTGAAGTTGAAAAGCATACATGTATTTAATTTGCTAAAGTTCTTCTTTTCCAAATGTAAAATTCTTCTTTCCGTTGGTTGATAGCACTGTTGTGTGGTTGAATGATGGTGTTAGCACACTTGTATATTCCTAAGTTGTGTCTTATCACATTAAGTGTCCAATAGCCCACACGTCATCATAACTCTGGTGCCTTAGCAATCTCCTCTCCAAGTTCTTCAAGCAGTTCTCGGCGGTAGTCGTCGAAGTCGCCGTCAATCTCACTGATGCCCTTGTTCTCCACAACCCACAGCTGACAGTCGGTCTCTCGGATCAGCCGCTCGTCGTGACTCACGATGATCACACCTACAAGAGATAGTGAGGATGAAAGAATAACAACAAGTAACTCTCGTGTTGTGAGACAGTAAAGGCGTTCAATGGAAGGAAGGGTAGGGATAGCAGCATGTGGGTCTACAGTGACAGGATCAACAGTTACAATTGCCTCACCTCCTGTGAACTCCTGTATAGCCTCCGCCAGTGCATCAATAGATTCAATGTCCAGGTTGTTAGTCGGCTCGTCCTGCAGGGAGAATACAGACGTTTAGAGCAATATCATATTGAATTGCAGGATAAGAAGTATAGAAAAGATAAACAAATCACATGACAAACCCCCAAACCTATATTATAAGTACAGGTACAAGTAGGCCCAAGCAGAATTAAATTACATGGTCTCTAAGAAAGCATTCAACATCCGGGTTTACTTAGAAAACAGATAATTCCTATAACAGCAATTGTCTCTGAACTTGTATCACCTATAAGCTAGACACAAGCATAAAGAAAAGAGCTTAAACAACTCACAAGGATAAGGACGTCCGGAGCCCGACATGAGAGCTCTGCCAGCGCAACTCTTGCCTTCTGACCTCCAGAGAGGTCGCTGTTCTTGATGGTGTGGGCGTGGCTCGCCAGTCCGAACTTACCGAGCATTTTCCGGGTCTCCTGGTATTGCATGTTGAAGAGTCTCTGTAACACAGAGGACAGTGCTGTAGGCTCATGGTGGCCACATGTGTTGAAACTTTTTGGGATTATAATCATACACTGATGGAGATGACTACTAACTGCACCTACCTGAAGATACTCCACCGGGGTCTCCTCCAGGTTGAGCTGTTCCGCCGAGTGCTGGTCGTACTTGCCAATCCTCTGCAACACAGTACACAGATAACTTTCAAACTTCTCATGACAGCTGCTCTTTGACACATTGAATAACATTTGTTCTTTGACATACACAATTAATTTTCACCAAAGAACATTCATTCCTTATAACATATTACAAGTATTTCCCAGATGATAATTCAGTGGACAAGAAGATACTAACATACGGTTGAAATTGTTTAATTAAGGAACATTTACATATCTATGTCAAGGTTCTCTTCAAATATCCTTGTATTCAACCTACCAGTCTGTGATTCTTCCTGATCTCTCCTTCTTGCTGAAAAAGAACAAAGGCATGAAGGATAGAAAAAGACTAACAGAAACACATACAGAGACAAGTGGGTATGTCACATGTAGTTTCGTTAACAAACAGCTCTAAAAACTTAATCTATATATTTACTCAAAGAATTGTTGCCACTTGTAGACATTGTACACATAGGGATAAGTTTCAGACATCACGAGAATTCTCTAAAGAGAAAAGTGAGCTATTTAATTTTTTCACGGATTTTCATATTCTCATTGAAATCTGGAATGACTATAAACATCATAACACTCACAGGTGTCAGTTCTCCCGTTAACAGTTTCAGGAATGTACTTTTGCCAACTCCATTGGGACCAACTATTGCAACTGAAAACAAAAGTGTTGTTTTTTAAATTATTTGCTAATGATGGTCATACTTAGCCAAATTCATAATCATAACAGAATTATCTCCCTTTAACATTTACATCATCAAATGAAAGGTTTTACTCAATGGAGGTGTGACAACTGATTTTGTTCAACAATTAAACTTATTTTACTTTTTCTCAAAGAAGGGAGTGAGCGAGTTATTGTTTAATGCCGCTTGGGTAATATTCGGCAAAATTTGGCATTTTCTCACAAGCAAATTTCCAATACAAATAAGATAAAAAAATTAAAATCTATTAGACTTATTTAGTCTAAGTTATTGTCACTATTCCTAAGGACACACCATGTTCCAATGATAGTCAGAACACAGACACATGTATGTAAAAAATTCCTTACCTCTTGAGGACATGTCAATACCAAAGTCGAGCGTCTTGAATATTGGCTTCAAACCTGGATACGCAAATGTACAATCTGAAAAAAAGAGTCATTAAATCACATCAGAATGCAAAAAGAGAAATTGTTTCCCCAAATATAACAATGTTATATACTGAACATGTCAAACACAAGTTATAAATGCCAAGAGAATATTTAAAAAAAAAAAAATGTTTGTGACTTTCACTGATTTGATTCCCATGTTGCCAAAGTCGAGGTATTCACTACAAACGTACTGTGGGCGCCGAGGATGGGGGGACTGAGTGGTGTTGGTTTGGGGAAAGAGAACTTGACAAGGTAGTCCTTGGGCTTCTGCAGGAGTTCCGTGGGCTTCTCCTCCTCAGCGAATGCCGTCTGCTTGGCGCGGTTCTTGGCCTGCTTCCTCGTCAGCGCCTCCTTCTGCTTCTCCTCCTGCAAGTAGCAGACCTCCCATCAGCTTCATTTAGATTACTTTTCCTCTAAGAAAGCTTATATAGTGTAGAATTTAATCATCATTGAGGGAAGTCACAACCCATATTTGAAGGGGAGAGGGTCAGGAACAAATGAAAAAAAAACACCTTTCCAAATATATTCCAAGATGCTGTCCTGAAAATTTAAGGTTTTGGAGAAGAACTTCTTTAAAGGGTTCAGGGAAAATGACTACATTCCCTATTTTGTACAAACTGATACACTAAGAGCAATGCATTTTCCAATTCCATTTCCGCTTTCAGCAGGTAAAGTTGAACATTTGAAAGGTTAACAGACAACAGATAGATGACAGAAGAAGTTTATGGCCCATGCTCTAACCCCATCTGGCCTGATAAGTTTATTGAATTCACCTTGGCAAGTAAAGAAAGGTCAATATATTCTAGTCATTCTTGAAGTATTTAAAAACTTGCATAGCACGAAGTGACCAGAAAGAGCACTGACCGCCTTCTTCTTGGACTGACCAGAGGCCTTCATCTCCTTGAGCCTCTTCTCCTGTTTCTCGTAGTCCTTGATCTGCTCCTTCCGCTTCTGCACGAACATCTTCTTGAAGGTGTTGTAGTTGCCGCGGTAGTAGAACAGCTTCTGCATGTCCAGGTGGATGATGTCCGTGCACACGTTGTTGAGGAAACTCTGGTCGTGGGACACAACTAGCAGGGTCTTCTTCCACAGCTGCAGGTAACTGAAGAGGGAGAGATGTGGAATAGTTTGAATATGAAGAGGCGAAGAAGGTGAAGCGCGACAGTTAGGATGCATATGAAGGGATTAAGAGATGATGTCATGAGTCGAAAATATATTCTCTTCTTAGAATATCTGCTATGTAGAGTCATACATCATGACAACCCTATTGAAGATTTCTTAAATGGGAGGTGATGACAGATGATGCAGGCAAGCTTATGGATACGCAACTTCTTTATTCCCTGAAATGCCTTCATGAATTTTTGAAAACTGAAAAGAAATATCACAAAGCTTATACATATGATACAATCTACAGTATGTAAGTCAGGTGAATTGACGGAAAATGAAAGAATAAAACACATACTTTTTTAACAACATCAAAAGGAGAAATGAAATATTCAATTAAGTTTACAAAAGCTGACATCTAGAAGGAAAACATAAGGCAAACAAAAAGAAATGTTTTTATATACAACAAAAGATACATAACATGGCAATGTATATGTACTCACTTATCAAGCCAGATGACTGCGTTAAGATCGAGATGGTTTGTGGGCTCGTCCAACAGGAGTAGTGTGGGCTCCAGAAACAGTGCTCTGGAACAGAAGATGTCTCAGGCGCTTGATGGGAGTTAAGAAATTAGAAGATGATACGACATTTGAAATGGATTGCATATAATATTTTTCAGAGAGACCTTAGAAAAAACATGTTTTAAACATCAAAGACATTGCACTAGTGTGACTATTCAAGAATCTACAATAGCATGGTCCTGCTAGTTGGTGTCTAGTAAGTCCAATCATGGGTCGGAGGAACGCAATATCATCTTATTCAGTGTATGTGGCTAGAAAAACCCTTATCTTGTGGGCATTGTCTCAGATTTCTGACAATTTCTTATTCACTCATGTCTTCTCTTTGGTCAGACAAACACAAGCCTAGCCAATGACCTTTAGCTCCATATACCCGTCAAGAGAAGCCCTTTAACTGGCAATTTCTCACATTTCTGATAAGTTACTGAATCCCATGTTACCCAGGCCTGGACAATGTACTCATGTGTGTACCTGGCTAGTGAAACCCTCATCCTCCAGCCTCCCGACAGGTCCTTGGTGGGTCTCTCCGTCATCTCCTTCGTGAAGCCCAGACCAGACAGGATCCTCCTAGCCTTGGACTCGGCAGCGTCGGCGCCAATAGCACGCAACTCCTCATACACCTACAACATATCAGAATCATCTCTACACTTCTGGTATTTACATCTGACTTCTTGCATTTCTTTAATACTGATACAAACTAACATACATGAATACACTAGGACAGCACTAGAATACAAGGATATGTGAAAACTTTGACATCTTAACCCTTCCGTTGCTGAATATTATTTTGACCAGTTTTGCCCCCGTGGCTGAATTTTCCAGCACTCGCCTCGCTACGGTAATAACGCAATTAGCCCCTGTGGCCGAATTTTCCAGCGCCGCCAGATGCGACCGTTTTAACAACATATGGCGTGTTTACATGGCGGAATACGGACGTTATCGTCGTTTTATACAAAGCTAGTCGGCGAATCCCGTGTTATAAATGGATGATACTTACTTGACACTTTGAATGAAATTTCTATCACCCCTGGAACGGTTTCTACAACCGAAGTAAACTTGTTTTCAATTCGGGCGCCATAACTCAATAAATTCCAAGAGCGCATGCGCGAAATCAAAACGAAACTAAAGATGAATTGTTCCTTTTCACATCGATATAAAAATTATTTTTATAATATGTCTTGAACGAATTTTACTAAATTTTAAAAATTGTCTTCATTTCAAACATTATAAAATCATTTAATCACTGAGTGCACACATGCAAATTATATACGGAATTGAAGCTAATTTCTTGCTCTATATTTCACGATAAATTTTATTACGATACGCCATCCTAAACGAAAGATATAAATAACGAAAGCAGGGTAGTGATAAATCCCGATAACGTTCTGACCCCCACAGTAATATTACTAAGCTAGTAGCCCCGGGCAAACGCACGCGCTCAGCGCGTGCAGGCAGGGTATCCCCGCTGAAAAATACACTCACACTTAACAGAAATTGTCTTTATTTCCAATTTTATAATTCAAGTTATTCGCTTTGTATACATGCAAATTATATATGGAATTGAAGGCAATTTATTCTTCTTTACGAAAAAATAAATCATAACAATCTTTTGCACTGTAATTAGAAGTTATTACCAACATAACGTGGGTATAGCTAGTGAATAAAGTCTTTGATAATTGCCTTACCGCGACATTTGTCGCATAATTTCCACACGTTTTATTTTGATGCAAATATGGGCAAATTACACATGAAAATGAAGGTATTTATTTCCTCTTTACGTTGATATGAAAATGATAAATATGTACCGCTTGGTTTGGAATATATATAGTTTGCAAAGATTGTACCCTCAGGTATTTGAAAACAGATTTTGATAATTGAGACATCACTTACCGCTCCTTTATTGTTTCATTGTAATTTGCAAATTTTACATAGAATTGAAGACGATCCTTTTCTCTTTATTGTGAAATAAAAATGTTGATAATGCCCTCTGCCGTTAAATGGATAGGAAGTGTAAAAAGCAGTTGAAAAAATCGCTTCTCGGTTAACAAGATATGAATAGAGAAATTGCCTGTTTGCGCAATGCTCGTCGGGTCTTTACTGATTTTCGTTTACATACAAATTTTATATGGAAATAGAGATCATCCTTTTCTCTATATTTTGATATATGAAATTTCAAAATGTCCCGAGAACTTTATGTGATATAAAGTGCGAGAAAATGGTAAAAACACAAAGAATAAAGAAAAGTCGCAATTTTGCGGCACTTGCTGTATCTTTATTTTATATACTGCATATAACTTTTTTACATCAAATCGAAGACAATTATTTCCTCTTTATCACGAGGTAATCAATTTCAAAATACGCCTAGCTGTTGAGAAGATATAAACGAAATAAAGGCACGTGTCAAAATCGCCGTTCAGTTTACATTATTTGAATAGAGAAATTAGCTTTTTGTGCGGCGCTTGCTGTGTCTTTATTTATTTTTGCGCATGTACAAATTTTACATGGAATGAAAGACAATCTTTCTCTCTATCTTATAATATAAAAATTGTCAAAATAAGTTGACCACATCATGTGAAGATTGGTGTGACAAAATGGTGTAAAACTAAAAATATGTAAAAATCACCTTTTTTGCGGCACATGCTGTATCTTCATTTCAGGTGGCGTAGTTATGTATTTTATATTGAATTGAAGACAATTTTCTGCTCTTTCAAAAGATCCAACCGGTATTGTAATACGCCCAAGGGTTCAGAGCATAGGGCGTGCGATAGGAAGGCGTGCATAGGGTCAAAATGCACGCGTCTCAGTAAACGATAGCATGCGCGGGTCGAGAGGGTAGAAAGTGCCCACAGGCTATTAGCACGTGCGGCGGGGAGTGGGGAAAAATTGAGTGATTTCAACGTTTATTTTCGGTACGATAAACATTATCAATACTCTCATAACTTTCGGAGCATGTTCGCGCATTATTTAGAACACCAACGAAACAAAACACGGTTGCTTAGCGACAGCCTGAACGAAAATACAAGCGTTGAACTGAGACTACTGCTAGGCAATAAATTTCCGGGCCCCGCTACCGAGACCCGCGGTCATAATTAGTTAGCGTGAGAAAAATAGAGTGTGCTACTCGCATCCCGCTAAGGGGACTTGCGGGCAAAGCTAATTTCATCCCGGAATATTCCGGGACCCGCATCTTAAGGGTTAAATTTATCAATCTCCTGTTGTACTTATAGAACATCAGTTTTCCTTATTGGTTTCAAGATATTCAAAAGAATATAGAAGAATAACTTCACATTCTTACTGTTCCTGCAGTAAACCTACTGACAGATCTATCTTTAGTTAGTGATGAATCTTGGTTCATTCCTTTTCTTCAGGAGTTGTGATTACCTAAACTGCCCACAAGGAATAGTTGGGCAATAACTAATTAGGTGGCTAATGAATTTAGCAAATCAAACACTCAATCTCTCATAGTTTTGATGAGTACTGTGATTGCCTGCATCTTTAATGAAGACAGGTCAATTCATCAAATTTTAGCGACTTTCACTTGCATTTCTAAGAAGTAAACTAAACGACGAAACCACCGTGAAAAAAGTTGTAAGCCCCCCAGCAGTAAGAGCATATTCTTGGCTAAACTAGCTCAGACTCCGCCTGTAGGGTCAAGGTCAAGGCGAGAGTACCTGTTTGAGTCTCTCCATGTTGGAGACGTTGCCGGCCTCCTGTTCCTTCATCAGCTTGGCCTCCTCCTCCATCAGCTCCACGCGCTTCTTGTCCGCCTTCAGCACCACGTCGATCGCCTTCGCGTCTCCCGCCTTCACCTCTACAGACAACCAGAGAATTTGGGAAATGAAGTAGCCTCAACTATCATGTGTTTTGCAAAACAAAAAAGGTTTAACATTGAACATGTTAGTTAAAGTAGAGGCTGAAGGCTGGGTGGTTTGACATTTATGATAGTTTAGGGCAGTGATTAAGCCCTGCACTGCTAGCACGCCATGGAATAGTTAAAAATCTCACCCTGTTCGCAGTACAAGACGTCGATGTTCGGAGGAATATTCAGAGCTCTGCTGGCAATGTGCTTCAGTAGTGTCGTCTTCCCGTGTCTGAAGGACAAAATATGCAAAGTTTGACCTCACAACAGTAGATCTCTAAAGCAGGAGATATTCTCCTATAGAATACAAAAAATGTAGCAAGTGTATCCATCAAATATCGAAGGTAGCATGTTTGTGAAGAAAATCTAACATTTCTAAGTGTACCATTCCTTCACCACAAATTTCTGTACATCTTAAATGCTAAACCATTCTGGGATGCCAATTTAATAAAAACCTTCTAAAAAGAGAAATATTCTTGGACACAAGGGTATATCCATGTTATTCTTATATCAATTATTAATTATACATAAAGCTCTCACCCGTTGGGTCCAACCAATCCGTATCTTCTCTGATTAGTGATCTGAAGGGTCGCCCCGACAAACAAATCCTTGCCTCGTGCTGATATAGAGAAATTCTCAACCTGAAGTAATCAAATCTTGAAGTATAACACTCAATAACTTGGGGAAATTTGAAAGAAATACACACAGAAATCAAACAGGAAAATTTCGATCAAAAACCACAAAATGTTTACTTCCATTTAAATTGACATCTCGCTAAAAAATGTCCCTCAAATGTAAACATGTTTATGAGAATTACGTTTGAAGGTGCACAAGATGAGGCTTACCTTGATATCAAGTTGATTTTCGAGGATGGCAGATTTGGAGGATTTCTCGGCCTGGGAGACGGAGAACTGTCCCTGGTCGCCCATCGCCTCCAACTGCTGTTTGTACTCCGCCTGGGACAGATTGACAAGAAAGTGGTACAAGAATAAGAAACATTAAAATAAAATCTACGTAAAATTTGTTTTGTATCAACCTTAATCCAGTATGTGATATCAAAAATGTTGCTAGGTTTCCTGTTTTCAATGCAACAATTGTGTTTTGAACTTTTCATGTTCCCTATTGATAAAGTATGATGGCAAAGCAAGATTGAGATCTAATGGTAGTTCTATGTATCATTACATTTCCTGTTGTCATGGCTGAAGGAGTGGGCTGTTTCCCTCTGAATAATCTGACATAATATCACAGACTTTGTGGACTAGTTGTTAACCAAATAAAATTGTATTACCTTTATGAAGACTGGTTCATAGTTTGTCACATGGCTTACAATAAATTCACAAAATGTACAAATAGATTCAAAAACAAAATTTACTTAGGAAGAACACTAAAGAATGGGAATGGCAATCACCTGCTTTTTCAACTTCTTCAACTCCTTCTTGCTCAGTTTTGGTTTGTTTTCTTCTTCCTCGTTAACTTCTGAAAATGGTACAAAAATAGCAAAAATGATGGATAAGAAATTCAGATTAATAATTAATATTTGCATATTGTTAAATGAAAGTTCTAATCTATATCACCACCTGCATGTGAATAATTGGCAACAAATTATCATTAACTATTAGGAAAATATCTAATAATTTTATATATGCCATTTAGTTCAATGATGAACAATAAGCAAAATTTATGAAATGGATAACATCAAAGGTATGAAATCATTCCAAGTGAGAATGCATATTTCATCATCATTAAAAGTTATTATTCTAAACAAAGAAGTTGACGAGCAATGTTTTCCTAGGCAGCTCCTGAGGCAATTTGCCTACATTTCTAGCCTGATGTTCCTTTAAAGTTTTTAAAGTGGGAGACCCTTACAATTGTAAAGAGTCCCATCTGTTTAGAATAGGCCACAATGACCCCAATAAATGATCATAAGGGAATAACATTGAAAAGTCACAGCTAGTTCCCTCATTCCAAGAGAGATCATATATTTCATCATCAAATCATAATCAATTTTCTAAATAATGATTTTGATGAGAATAACAATGACTTCCGACCTTCTGGTTCAGCAACAGCCCCGACAGCATCACGATCAACGTCACCATCATCCTCATCGGAACTGTAATGTTTCACTTTCTTCTTGGCTTTTGATTTCTTCTCTTGAACTGGCTCAGGTTGGTCTTCTGCAGGGTTATCTTTCTCTGCCTGTTCCATTTCCTCTCTTAATAAATCCATCTTGCTCTTCTTTGGTTTCTTCTGCTTCTTTTTGGATTTTTCTTCATCCTAAATATTAACAAACCAAGCAGTAAATACTTGTATTCCCAGACAGGTACACTAAGACAATTGATGAAACCTTCTTGTGTAACTTGTGAAAAATGAAAGTGACTGTCAATTTATCTTTAAAACCATCTTTTTTCATAAATTAAAATGTTTTATCACATCTATATCAAAATAAAGTCTGAATTTGACCATATGATATTTTCTGAGTACAATGTACCTTAAATAACGCTTAAAACTGTTTTGATAGGATAGCAAGGACACTCCCATTTAAGGGTTAAACAGTACACTTGAGCCTCTGTTGTCATATTGCTTTACAGAACCCTCGGTTGGTACATTGTCTGATACAAATGAAATGTTGACCAATTACATAGCCATTAAAACACTTTTAAGTACAGAGAAATTAAAAATCATTCATTGAAGTTTTCCGGTTTAAATATGTTTTTAAATTCTATAATACCGTTTCCATTCAAATAATGATTATTTGTATATGTAATGACTGCATGAAGTTGGTAGGTATCAAAATAAATGTCTACAACACTGTCACTCTTATCACATACAATTGTACAGTGTTTCCGCTGGCATTTTTGACAGCCGGTCATCATGTCCGACGGCTTTGAAAAATACCGGACATTTACATTTTTTACCGGTCAGATAAATGTAGCTAATAAATGTTTCATTTGCCGATTTTTTTGCTAGTAATAACAATACCTGCGTCATCTTCTGATATTCTCTTTCATTCGTTTAATTGACTGTTTTTGCCACCAAAGAAGAAAGAAAGATTCGTCTGCTTTTACATTGTCTAAAAAACGTGTTTACATTCGTAAATGATCGGAATAAGTCGATAATTTCCGTATACATTTCACACATACATTGAAATTGAGGTCAATAAATTCAGCTGCAGTTATTCGAATGATTATGTCATGCGCACTTCGTTGCGTTCTATTTCAAGCTACAGAAGCGAGTGGGATTTCTAGACAAATACGATCGGGGTATCGCATCACTAGATGTTACAAGTGGTTTTTTTTAAATAAAGGTTTATGAAATGAGTTCGACAGCTTGATATTTAATCGGACATCATGTCCGACAGGTTTTTTAAATACCGGACAATCATATTTTTTATCGGACTATGACCAGTATTTACCGGACAACGGAAACACTGATTGTATTGTTATTTTCATTCAAAAGGTTTCATAAATAAACTTTATAATGTGCTTTAGATAATTCCCAACTTTATTCTTTTAGAAGATATACATATTTATAAGATCATAGAAATTCAAAGAATTAGTTTCTCATAAACATTGATAACTCTTCAAATGCTCTAAATTTTCTTTTCATTGAATCATTTAAATGTTTCCTTCACTCTACATGTTGACATGGAAAACAAATAAAAGTGAACTATAAGATAAACTTTCACTATAATAAAAATAGATATGTTGGGAAAGCAGGTCTATCTCTGATTACATCATGACCGCCATAATATCATATCAACTTGGTAAATGAACACCAATAATTTTGTCAATTACGAAATTATATTTTAAAAATCACATATATGTGGTATGTACCAAAAAACAAGTTAGTCTAATTTGTACAAAAACAAAAACAAAATACTGTAGTTCAGCTACTGTAGTAGTGAACTGTTTCACCCTTTCTTCTCACTTCCTATGTAATAAAATTTTAATCAAGATCTCCAATCACTCAGTATTTTAATAAGACTCAACTTGTGCATTATCATAAAATGTCCATATGTAAATATTAAGAACCTCCTCGTTGATAGTCAATCCAAATTTTATTTGAGCAGATAGGAAATAACCCTTTCAGCAATCTTTTAGTTTTGTAGTAAGGTAGTTTAATTTCAGTTTAGTTAACTACAGTTCCTAATCCTAATTTAACAGATGGAAAGTAATTGAAGACTGAAACAATGTTTCTTCTAAATTTTGATAGATTTTGCTTTCAAAAAAACAAACTATGAGAGAAAGTTGAAGACACTACCTTTGAGTAATTCGATATGTAACATATGTCAGAAAATCAGCGTCAAATTATACCTTTGACTCGTCACCGTCATCGACTGTCAAAGATTTCAGTTTGTCTTCGACAGGTTTTTCGTCATCGTCTGGCCAATCGTCGTCCTTAGACTTCTTACCCTTGCCTTTCTTAGGCATCTTAATCGGTTCTTTTCCACTGACCAGAAAATAACAAAGATAATTTCTCGTATTTTAAAAAAACAAAGCAACAATATTTCACAACTTAATACTCGGTGTGGGCAACATGTGTTTCTGAAAACGAGGGTCGCCGGATGTTAACTAGAGTTGTCTATTCCTGATAATAAAAAGGTAGTATCTGAGATTAAACGAAATACAATCTTATCAAACATGGTTGATCAAAAAAAACATAATACATAATCTATTTCTACAATAACTAATTTTATTTAGAAATATTGTGTGAGTTTTGTCATATAATTTCATAACTTCACATCATGCAGCTTAAAATAATTTGAGAGAAATGTTAATTATTTTCGTATTACAAACTTAATTGTAAACATTGATAGGCACAACCTTTATCTAAAAGTGTATCAATAAAAAGTATACAAACCACTTAAAAAATCAAATACTACTTAATGAATTGTTAAAAAAATTTATTTCAATAAATTTCACACTAAATTTCCGTCTCTGAGTCCGAACTTCACAAAAGACCGTGTTGAAGATTGAAGCGTCTGTAAAATCCATTTGTTTTCCGGGTATATCATTGAATGGTCCCTTACAGTATTACCTTCTTTGTGAAGAGTTCCGCGCACCTGTCAAAGACCTATTTTTGTTCATGACATAATGATAAAAGATGTAAACAAAGACGAATGAAATTTAGCGCGCCATAAATCCACCAATTGATCTTCAAGAGATCGCTGGGCGATCAAAGGTGATTTACTAAAATGTAAGCTATATTTGTATACAATAGTCATAAAAGAAAAATGTCATGAAATAAAACGCAAAATATTGCTTTTGGGTCATTTTTCTTTGTTATTATGCTGCAGTATCTATTATTTTGGATGATATGATTCCATAACAGGCGACAGGATATTGTTAATTTTCTAAATTATTTGATGAAAATAAATATAAGATAGATATTTTATTTTGTTGCATTTTACAAGCTTACTTTATCTATGAGATGAATTATCAATTGAAAAAGGATAATAAAAGTTAAGCATATGTTGCTTAAAGTCATAGTCTCATTTTTGCAAGGCAAATTGTAATAAATGCCGGACAAATAGTTCACCACTCACAGAAATCTTTCCCCTGACGTTTGCAACAATTTTCAGAACTCTGCAGGCATTCTAGCCCTCAATAATGAAGTTCAAACTACCCTACCCTATCCGAATATTATGTTTTTGCGAGCGTTAGTCCTTACCACGTCATTTCGCTAAGGCCGTGATGAAGAACACATAAAATTTCCCAGCTGAATATCCAATGAAAATAGCTAATACCTTACGCTTTTTCAAATACAGAAATAACAAAAAGGTGGTAAACTCAGTGAAGAATGCGTCTGTCATAAGTATCGGCGCTGCGATGACTAGATTTCCGGTGTTTCGTATTCGCGATGGGATTACACTTGATTCGGTACCTCATCGGTCTGAAACGGCATACGCCAATAAGCTGCTTCATCCAACCCTGTAAAACGGGCATAAAAATGAAAATCTTTGCAAATGCGACAGGAAATATTTGTGTTAGTGATCAGATTTTGTTCGTGAAGAATAATTAGTTCAGTTTAGTTGCCTTACAAAAATGAGACTATGACTTTAAGATTAATGGAACATTAATAGGTTGTATTTGATAAGCCTTTATTGATGTCTGTCACTTTGTTATTATGTCACTTATGTTGAGTGATTTTTGGTATGCTGTTCAACTGAAGTTGTTATTTTGTTACTCTACAATATTTGAATTCAAGAAATATAACAGTTAGTAAATTATTCATTTCAGATGATAAAAGAAAATTTATTTGAGAGATTGTTCTATCCAGGTAATTTTGTTGAAATGAAACTCATAACATATACATACGTACACACATGCAGACAAAAATATTTATTGCTGCTACGATTGTGGAAAGCATAGTGGTATACAATGATAAAAAGTCTTATAATGAGTAAGGTAGATTTTTGGATTTTCTATCAATACAAATATCATTCTTTATTAGGTTGTTCAAATTAGGAGAACTCCAACCAAAAAGCATTAGGGTCGATAGAAAGCCAATAGATCCCTCTCGTAAATGATTTGGTAAGTTTAGGGTTATTTAGGATTTCACCTTTTGAAATTTTAATCAACGAGCACTTGTTACTCTCCAGTCATGTGATAGCTTCTGGCTTGTTACTGTCATAAGCAAAATGCTTGACAACGCTGCTGGATAGAATGTTTTGCTGATCAGAATTAACTTTGAAAAAAAAAATTTTAATCACCATGATTGGTTCGATTTGAATTTATAGTATGATGGAGACCATAATCGTGATTACTTATCAAGGTTCCCTTAAACTCTTTCTAAAGAGAGATCGATATATGAAACTGATGGGTTTTTTTTTTTAAAATGCAAAGAATGCGCGTATTAATGGAACAAAAGAAAAACTATCTGATATGATTTGAAACATTGAGCATTTAAAAGGAAAACTCGATTCTTAAAAATCTAAATATCATTTTCTTGATTTTATAATCTGACATTAAATTACAGACAGATGGGAAATATTTAGTTAATAGCTTCAGAAGGATGGTTTTGAATTGTCTTGCTTAGTTCAGAAGTTAAAATAACCTTAGCAATGAGATTTAAGTTAATATTGGAATTTGACATTGAAATTCTGTTTTTAAGGAATCATTACATTGACCCTATTTTGTATGTGCTGATATATTAATGATAATTACAGAAGAAATCTTAATCAAAATGGAGGCTCCAGTAGAAGAGATGGAATCTGTTCCGAAAACACCGCTGGAGCTGTTTGTGGATGCCCTGAAAAAGAACGAACCCGAACGAGCGATCTCGTACTTGGTGGACCCGGTCTTCAGACAGCATGTCTCTCTCGGAGACTGTCTCATTGAGACTGCCAAGAACGGTAACTTCACAACCCTCGACTTCATCCTCAACATCAAGGCCCGGATCCACCCATGTTTGAGCTTTACAGACAAGATGAGAAGAAGAGCGTTGCATCACGCTGCAACCCATGGACCCCTTGAAAGCGTTGTTCGACTCATAAGGGCAGGGTCCATTGTGAACTGTAGTGACATAGACGGTTACACTCCCTTGCTCTGTGCTTGTCAGGGCGGACGGGCAGACATTGTTGAGTACCTCATCTCAGAAGGGGCCCACATCAATTCCTCCAGGACTTACAAGGAAGGTGAGACTGCACTTCATATTGCAGCAAAAAATGGCAATTCAAAGACTGTGAGGACACTCCTGGAAGGTCGGGCAAACATCAACGCTACAACTAAGACCATAGAGAAATCTGGACGGCATACAGCTCTCCACAAAGCAGCAATTGCTTGTAAGAGTTCGGCGGTTGAAACCCTGTGTGAATGGCTGGCTCCTCTCGATGCCGTAGACGAGGCCCTCAAAACTCCTCTGCACTACGCTGCAGAGAAGGGAGATGTCTCAAGTGTGGAAGTTCTGATTCGGTTTGGATCACAGATCAATGTGAGGGATGAGAATGGGAAAACACCCCTAGCCCTGGCTGTTAAAGAGGGATATCCTGAGATAGTTCAGATGCTCGTATTCTGTGGAGCAGATGTGAATCTGGGTGACAAGCGAGATCTGACTCCACTCCATACATCCATGACAACAAAGAATTACCAGGTAGCTGACCTTCTGATCAAGGCCTCTGCCAACATCAACTGTCAGACCTCCGACACTCAGGAGAGTCCTTTGATGGTGGCTCTTAGTATGGGGAGTCCAGACATGGTTCAGTTGTTGCTAAGCAACGGAGCAGACGTCAACTTACCAGACTTCAAACAGTATTCCCCTCTACACAGATCTCAAACCATTGGATGTGAGTCCTTTTCTGCCTTAACAATAGGATACTTCCAAATGATAAGTATTTTTACACGTGAGCAAAATTTTGAGACATCACAAAGTAACAAAACAACAAGTTAAGTATGAACTGATCAAATTATATCAACATTTAAACAGATTAACATTTTCCATTCCAAAAATGGCCTTACTTTAGATTCTACGCAGTTATACTGTGCTGTGTACTTGAAACGGTGAGCAGCAAGAAAGTAAGGAACAAGTAATATTTTTCAATGTCTTTCAGTATGAATGCCGCAAGGAATTATTCTGAGAACAATCCACTAAAGTATCTAAACCCCCTATTGAATATTTCAAGCAGTATGTTATATCTATTCATAAGAGTATAATTCTGTCATATAAAATCACCAAGAAATAAACTCGCCTCCTTTTCTCAGACACAAGTTCTGTAAAGGAGCAGTTGACAGAGCTTCTACTACAGGCTGGTGCCAAACTGAACTCGCGAGACAACCAGGGTCACATCGCTCTGCACCGGAGCATCTTCACAGGGTCCATCCGGGGTCGGCAGTGTGCGCCCTGCATCAAACAGCTGGTTGAGGCAGGGTCCAATCTTAGACCTGACATTGGCGCACAGACACGGTAAGTGGACTTCGTTGGCAAATATATTGTTAAAACTCTGTTCAAACAAGATGGAATGATTTAAGATTTGAATTAATCAAATAGCATCCCATATGAAAAGCATAGTGCATTCATTCGTGTAATGTAATTTTATATCTAAAATACAGAACCTACTGTTAATTGTATTATGTATTGATTCCTTGCAAATTGGACTGTGTGTAATTAAATGTGTTTTGAGCCAATCAGTTAATGTATTTGAATGGGTGGGTGTGGAGAGAGGGGTTGTTATCAATAGGAAAGGGTTGGGATGTTGGGTGGTTAGAAATTATATTTTGCCTATTTCAAGCATGGTAAAGGCTTCGTTAATTGCTTTAGGAAACTTTTTCACAAGATGTGAGAGCAAATATATACGAGTGTATGGCATTCAGTCAAAATGTGCAAGTCATAGTGGCTGCTCCTTGAAGCTTTTTCCTTTTCATATATGAATTCAAATGCAATTTGGTGTAGACCAGCAAATAATTTCCTAATTTTGATTGATGATCGATGATGCATAAATTATTCATACCCTTGCAACAAGATGTTATTTTTGATGGAATAATGGCCCTTGGAACTGTTATCGAACCTGGTGCATATGATCCTCAATTGGGAACAAATTATTTCATGGACTTACCTTTAGGGGAACAAAATTTAAAGTGCTGGTGGTGTTGAAAATATTCTACTAAGAGTTTGAATTTTGTTTCCTTATTTTTCATCATGTGTATGCAATCTTCATACAAGTATAATAAATTCTTATAAGTAACAGAGTTATGTACTTTAATTTCAAGAAATTATTGTTTATGTTAGAACTTGTTTCTTGTGAAAAATCAATAGACTGTTGTGTCGCAGGAACTCCCCGTTGTACTGGCTGTGTTCCCGTGGAGACCTGAACATTGCACGCTACCTGGTCCAGTGTGGCTGGGATCTCAAGACCGAGCACTGGATGCGCCTACCAGGTAAAACTCCAGAGCAGAGTCACCTCCACAAACTCTTCCAAGTGCTGAACCAGTCCGTACACTCCCTCAAGAGGCTCTGCAGGACTGTGGTCAGGGACAACATATCGGAGGCGGTCAACGATCGAGAAATCATCTCCGCCATCAATTGTCTCCCCTTGCCTGGGACGGTCAAGAGCTTCCTGTGTCTGAAGAACTGTGAGATGGTGGACGATGACACCCTAATGTTGGAGAATCACTAGCTTTCTTGCCAAGAACCCGCCCAGTATTTATTGTGTCTTGCAGTATATGGTCTGTTCTTTGTTGCTGATATGACTTCAAGATCAGAATTAAGATTACAAGCTATGACTTGCCTGTGTATACTGCAGTGTAATGTTTATCTGGCAATATCAAACTAGTGTAGCTCTGTCTAAAAGTCACAATAGTTATAAGTTTGGACAGGTTTAAAACTGCTGTCAAAATAGTTCCCGAATCAAAGAAATCTTAGCACACCATTAGCAATAGAGTGCTAAAGAGAATCTAAACTTCCTTCCAGATCCGTTATTTTTATTGTAAAGATTTGGTATCAAACTAGTTTGTTTTTATGAATTTATACAATGAAAACAGCATTAAGTGGAGTGTTGTTTAGTTTCCCCTGTCTTGATGGTCAGTCTGTTCACATACTGTAAGCCGATTTATTACTATATAGTATGATCATCAGGTGCCATCAATGTGTGGATTTAAAATCATGGTTGTAATTTCATCTTTGAGTCCGTGGTTCGAATCTCGCCAGGGGCTCGGCAACTTTGTTTGCAGTAGAGAACTGTTCTACACGCAGTCAGGTTTGGGTGCAATGCTACACTAAATATCAGCGCAGTACCACCCATGGTTCGCTAGTTCCAGCCGATGCTCGCAGGTTTCACCGCAAGTCATAGCCACAATGGTGTTGCGGGCTTTCTTCCTGCAATAATACTGGCAGCCGCGATATAAGTGAAATAATCTTGAAAGCGGCGTTAAACCCAACTCACTCACTCACTCATCTTTGAGAGCCATTAGAAGTTGGTGCTGTTGCAAATAACAAATCATCTTGATTAATTCTTTGCACTCGTTGTATTTGGCGATTTTTTGTTACTTGGAAAAAAAGCGCTATCAGAATAGTTAAAAAAAAGTCCAGTTAGCATGGATCTAACAAGCCAATAGGGAAATTTTCATTGCTTTTGTGTTGGTCCTATCTAAATGGCAAAAACGGTAAACCTAGAACTACAGTCAAAAAAGTTTTACTGAATTTAGCAAAGCTTGTCATAGGCGATGTTATGTAAGAATTATTTAGTAATCATCAAGACCACTTTTATGTTCTAATCTCTCATCCCCCATAATATCTTATCGTGGTCTGTAGAGGAGGTGAATGTTGTGACCTTAAAAAAATCCAATCAAAATAAGCTAGGGTGCTTTTGGGCAAACATTACCTGTAGCATAAATACCATATGTGCAAATGTGCACATATCACTTTAACTTTGCAAACATTGTCTATTCGTTGGTGTTTATAAAAACAGTTGATCATGACATCAATGAAGTGGCTCTTTGCCTTTTTTTAAAATGAAGTAAATCATTAATCAGACTCTGCCACAGCCACTATTGTTATACAAATATATTCACTCAATTGAACCTTGAAATACGACTCACTTACTTTTGTGATAATCTCAGTTTAACAAGATCTGCAATGTCTAGTTTTACATGACAGATATCCAAACAAATGCCACTTAACCTGTACACTGTTTGCTTCACTGTGATAATGTTGAAGTCTATATTAGGTTACCATGGACTTGCTTGTACATTTTACCTATTTATACATTCCCTTCAGGTTCACATTGGTGCCGTCAGTATTTTTGTGTTACATCCTGTGTGTTCCGTTGCTGATTCAAAATTTTGTTATGGACGTCTTAGATGACAGACTCTCATTCTTGATGTTAACTCAACATTTTTAGTTCATCAAGTTAACAAAAATCTCACTTTTGAAGGAGAGTGAATCTGTCATAAACACATGAAGCTATCCAAGGAAAGACCTGAATATGTTTCCATGACACTTGCGTTCCTCATCAGAAGCACAATATCTGATGTTAAACTTCTTTATCGAGTTCATTGTTACACAGCACTTTATTGTTGTTCAGGTAGCACTCAAACAAAATCGTTTCATGAATGTTTAGGTACACAGGTGATGCATTGCATACCATTCATATTGTGTTCAAAAGCCGATTAATTGCTTTGTAATTTCAGCAGAGCCATTTTCAGAAAGGCTAGCAAGCCTAGTCAAATTCAACAGAACATGCCCCAGCCAAATACCACATGAAAATACTATGAGATGCGTCAGTTTATGTTAGTGAACCTTTTTGGTTGCAATTTTTTATCTTTTACTTAGCTCCAGAACTTGTACAACGTTATGTAGTGTTTATGCATTCCATCCCTTTGATGTTCAGTGTTACTTATGATGTATATTTTGTGTATTGATCAGTTATGTAGATGATTAGTCATGATCAATCTACATTCCATATTTTGTGTATTGATCAGTTATGTAGATGATTAGTCAATCATCAATCTACATTCCATATTTTGAGCATATAATGCTGCCAACTATTTTACTGATATGTTGAATACTGAATGATTTGTTGGTTGATTGCCACTAGAGCACAAAGGTCACAATTATGTTTTGTCAAATTTTGTCAACTCATCATTTCCACTCAATATCGTGCCCAGTTGCAAATGTTCATGTAGATAAGTTTACTATTTATTGCTAACGTTCGTAGAAAATTAACCTCACAAAACGTCCACATTTATCATTCACCTGAGCTTGCAGTAACATTCCATTCTTGAAGACCATGCTTATGAGATATCCCCTTTTTAAATGGTATTCTATGTAATTTGGCCATGTTACATGGTTTTTTCAATGGTTAATGACAGAGAATATCAAAAAGAGAATCAAGGTGATTGGCTTGGCTAGGATATTTCAAACCTTTATCGACAAGTGTTGATACATTTGACATCAAAAGACATAAAACTGGGATTCTATTTATCATCCAGAATAATTTTGTTAGGTTTCAATAATGAATAAACTTCTTTTACCACAGAACCACAATTTGACTTCCAATTCTGCGATGTTATAGCATTATGTTTGAGACATTATGGCATTACTTATGATCTAAAAGCTTTGAGCATGTTTCAAAGTTCAACATTATGAGTAACACAGTTTTTGATGATGAACCAAAACCAAGGCATAGTATATCAAAAGCCTACGTGGCTCTCATGAAGATTGTCACAATAAACTGAAGCTTCATAATTTGATTGTCATTTATTTTGTGAAATAAAATGGGTTACAATTGATGGTAACTTTATAATCCTCTGTTAAATGGTACCCATGTCTTTCTGTACAATTTGTTGTAAGTTGAAAGAGTTGATATGACAAGCCTGCAGTTCAGTTACAAAATGGAGTTGTATACTACATGTTGTAACAACTAATCACACAGTGTAAAATTGGCATCAGCATTTAACTTTTCATAATTTTACTTGGAAACACTGGACTCACACTACAAGAATGACATTGGGCAAAAGTTGAAAAGTAGTGGATTGTGATTGCTTTCAAAGCAAAGTGGTTATTGTGATGTATGTCTGTCATTATTGCAAATAGTTGTTGTTGTCTTGCGATGTTGTCCTTGAAATGGACCAATGCCAAGTGCTTTCATGTAACCATAGAGCTTTCCTCACTAGACTCACCTGTTGAATTTACCTGTATGCAATGTCTTTTCATCTTTCCTGCTCTCAGCATCTGTCATTGTTCTAGGGATATTTTTGGAATTTGAATTTTTTTTTTGTACTGTTTTTTAATGACCAATTTCAATGATTTGTTTAAATGTATATTGCAATCTTATATCACATTCCGATCTGACTTATAACTATAATTTTGTATTTTTTCAGAACTTTCCCATGAATTTGAAAATGTAATTAGTTATATGCCTTATATTATATTCTATTTCTACAATAACTAAAAATTTTGATTTTGAATAAGATTCTTATATCAAAAATACTAAATATTCCCGTTGTCTCTTTCAGATTTGAAGTAATAAGTAAAAACAATGTCATTTACTGCTTATCAGTAGTATATGTAATTGGCATGTTAGTTCAAAATTAAAATGCTTTTGATAATGTTAAAGTTTTAGTTTTAGATATTTGAGAATGTATTTTTTAGTGTTGTGCATTTACAAAAAGCTGTCCATTTTCAATTGTGATATAGATCAAGCTTTTAGCAATATAGATATGATCTAGAAGGAAGCAATGTGGAAATATGTAATTGATTATTGAGATGAGAGTAATATTTTCATAATGGGCATTAGAGTGTTTGCCTCAAGGCACCGTTTGTATTGTGAAGTTTTTGGCATGATGAAATATACTTTATGTCAGGTTTAGTCAACATGCATGTATTTTGTGTAAGATCAAATGGAAGTTTAACTTCATAACCTCAGCAATGCTTCAAATAAATCTAAAATAGATATATTTGTTTTGGTTATTTCATTTCTAATCAAAGATAATTACCATAGATTTTGAAAACATATTCAGAAATTTTAAAACCGAATTGATATCATAGAAATGATGCTTTAACTGAGATTTAGTGAAATTAGTGAAGATTTCAGTTATTATTTTCTACACTTGGATCATAGGGTCACCACAAACACTTTCAAAACCTGAATAGCCATTAACATAAAAGAACTGATGTAAGTTCCAATAGCTGTGACCCCTTTAGAAGGAATTAAAGAGACAATGACATTATCCTCCTATTCTTTCAAGGTATATTAATCTTTGAGTCTTCTACAATAACCTGCTTACATTTACAGGATTACCCTTGATTACCCTTTTAGCCTTAAATAAGCAGCCAAAGTGTCTTACAATCAAGTGATGGTGGTTCCCAGATGAAAGTACTGATAAATCTCTTAAATTCTATAAATAGCAAAGAGTAACCAGCCGGTACCTACAAGAGGCAATCCAGTGAAGACAATCAGGAGATTATTGAGCCCTGGAATAAGCTGATGAAATTGGATGTGTTATTGCCATCAGAATTTATGTGTGTTGGTGACACTGGAATAGAATGAATAACACGCTCCATTCAATAGAATTTCTTTATTACAATATACAAACAGTTACATCTTTACATAGGTATGAATATTTACAAGTTATGAGTTTTGACATACGTTAAGCAAAAATGCTTTCAAATTTACATTCAGTAGTGGTGGTCTTCATGCAGTTATACAACATCGACAAGATGTACCAATTTCTCAAATTCAGTTTGAATGCCGTTTCACTTTGGATATTATTTTAATTCTTGTCAAAAGCCCATGATATTAAATACTGACTGCCACATGGAACACTTTAAAATGATGATAAACATGTTAGAAGCAGAATTTCATGCTTTTGTCTGAAATGTGTACATCATTGGACCAACACGAGGTCAGAAATGACTAAATGATAATGTGTAAACTTTGATAAATAATAAATATTAAACGGCTTAGTACTTTCATTGATAAACTCAGTGTTGTTAAACAAAACAAAACTGTTGCAGCTCTGAATATCTTATTTTTAGATCTGTTTGTTTTCGAAACAAATTTCTAAACAAGTGTAACAGAAACAATTATGCCTAGAAAATCTAAAATTTAATATTTCGTTTACTTTAATTTTCTGTCAGATATAATTTTTTAGAATAAAAGTCAATAAAGTAATAACCATTGAGACAGTGAACATACAATAATGCAACAATGCTAACATTCCATACATAGAATTTATAAGTCATGTATAAATAACTATAAATGGTTTTATATTTCCATCACATAAATATTCAAGTAGTAAAACGGATTTAAAATGAACATACAGATTCTCGATTAAGTGTGCTTACAACTGCACTTTCACAAAGGCATGTTGAGGCTCTCGCATGCTCGTCCTGGGGACAAATATACCGGGGCCAGGAGGACTCTTCGTTTCAATTGGCATCGGGTGGACGACTTTCATGGGGGGAGGTCTTGAGGGGGGTGGAGGATAGGCATACATTGATTGAGGCGGGGTGGACATGCGGCCAGTTGATCTGGTATCTTTGGAAAAACACACGCCCGAGCTGTAAGCAAAGAAAAAAGATGACGTGATTTTACATTAAGACGGAAACTTTCATACAACTTTTATCATTCAACTTTCCCCACAAGGCACAACTCACGTAATATTCTAGCACTGGCTCAATTAAGCATTGCAGCATATGTCAACTTTCCCGTGTCAAATTTTTATCTTCCTACAGCTGAATTTGATAGGAACGAGATAATTTGAGTGAAATATACAGAATATATAGAATAAACGGTTTAAATATCCATGACGATGAACTGTTTGATACACACTATAATATCACGATCACGCTCTGAAGACTCTCGTTACAGCGGGGAACTTTGCATACGGATGGATTTTTAACATTGAACAGCTTGTTCGTTTTCTTTTTAAACACTCGATATCACTTAATACACTGGTCACAGTGGTACACTCTTTAGCATATGTTTAGTTCTTTATATTTTGTTATCAGCATGGTTAACGTAATGTTAACAATGATTCTTTCAAAGATCCTTTGGGTGTGACCACATTGACAGGGCGTTATCCAATACGAACATCTCACAACACACCCTAACTCAACCAAGCACTTCTAACACTGTATCAACAAGTCTCTCGACATGCGTGCATTACTTTTACTATAACAGATTTAACCGGAGAAACAAGTTTGACCGAAGATCTTTATATTCCACCTCAGTTAAACAGTTGTAGACATAAATAAATCTGCACATTGTAAGCCAACACAAACGACAGCCAAAGCATGTTAATGACGCGGATTCCGAGGCGAGAACGAAATTGTCAGCATTATTACTGTTTTGTTGTGCCAATCAATGTCGACTGTAACAGTAAAAACGTCATGCAGCACGGAACTTTGATTTCTTACATGAGACAATGTAACATCAGACACGAAATTGATACCATTGACGTACATTTTGAATTTATCAAATTAGATAAGGAACCGACACTACCTTACTTGAAGACTCAGATTAACTTTTATAAAAGTTTTCTGCTTTCTTTTCCCCTTCTGCGTTGTTTCTAATATTATCATCTTCTTTAGCTTTGCAATGACAATGGTTTGTATATCCTTATCTCTTTTTTGTGTCAATAAGTGAAAAAATGATGTATGAACATTCTCAGTCCCTGACACTTAATGTCAGTGTAAAAACAGTTGTCGATAACGACATGTATCAAAGCACAAGCAACACGAAATGCACGTGAAGAGAAAACAGTTGTCGATTATGACATAACAAAGCACGAGCAACATGAAATGCACGTGGAGCTAATGCACTTGGCATCAGGTCCACATTTCTCGATACCAATTTCAGGGTATAGGTTCAAGCTTTGTTGGCATTGGGCTTATTTTGTTGCAAATGGTACTTGTTATATTGATAAGCTTGAAATATTATATTAATAATTAATATAGGTACCATACAAAGTACAGAACATACCAGTAGCAGGAGAGAAGCATGAGGAGGATGAATATCAACGCCAGTCCAGATGCTATCACCAACCCGATCAGTACGCTCTCAGTCATCTTGGGAACTGCATTAAGTAGAAAAAGAGGAAACACATTTAATGGTCCTCCCGAATTTATTATGAGGGCTCATGAACTGGCAAACAAGAACAGCACGTTTCACTATAGAGGCGACTGAAATAATATTTTCTTATGTACAATGCTTCTAATACCATAATAAAATCAATACCACTTACACACATAAATTGAAACATAATTGTGAAATTTCTAAAAGTAACCGTATGATATTAGAACTCGTTTATTCATGTTTCTCGAAAATGAACGGTAATCTAAAACCCTCACTTTGAGCACACGTCAAATTCTTCTCGTAACATCCATGTAAAATGTATATTTAACAATATTTCTAAAATCTATATCCATAGAGCAATTTGAAACAATACTTGACAGATATCAAGTATCTTTTGACTTATGTCAATCCAATATGAAATGTTGTATATCCATTTAGAAATATTCAAAAAGGGGCAGTAACACGGGGTTTTTTCCAGATAAATCTCACGAAAATGAAAATGACTCTTTCCAAATGAAAGACAATGTTTCGAAACCAAAAGGGGCATTAAAAATGAACGTCCCATGATCAGTAAAGCTATGCGAATCCAATTCCTTCCTCAAATTATTAAAAGGAGTTCATACAAAAAGGGCCGCAGGTGGTTTTGTTTGATAATTGATTTATTCCTCTACGATTGAGATTACTTAAACCTCTGAAGATAATAGATTTTGCATAAACTAATGTTTATTGGGGAAATTTTTAAGAAATAAAGTTTTCAAAACATCTGTTACTGTCCTTTTAAAAATGCTATGTATGTACTTATGGTAATAGACTTATTGCACGTATGAAGATTCATTGATTTCAATTCTAGCTCTTTCTTCGAAGCTTTATTAAAATAATGTCTCGATGGGCATTTATCACATCTTTGGTTCCTTTCAAAAGAATGGACATTTCATTGACGTATTGGGGTAAACAAAGACCTAATGTACTTGAACGTATTCATTTGGTTTGTGTGACTATTTACGGGCGAGTGGCCCCGATCCTATAAATTACCTAGAAGCTATTGACCAACACCCATGTGGTCAGACAGCCACGCACCACTGGTCAAGTTCTTTGAAATAGTGTACACATAGTTTAAAATCATCAGCAAACTTAAGGTTGTGTTAAACACAGCTAGGGATAGAAAGGTCAACGGCAAGAACTTGTTGTACATAAGGCTTATGAAGTCAAGCATGGCTATTACATTGAATCAATTATGAGAGAAAATTAACCTCTACCTAGATAGAGTGGGTAGAAAGTGTATATTATTGAGGTTGGTCTAATGTGAGTTGATTCCGGCAATATCACACGTGATTTATTTTTAAGGTCGTTGAAGTTTCAAGCAACGATTATTAGAGTTTAGCTAAACTTATAGTTTTATCTAATTTTTTAAACAATAATGCGTTATTACAGACGTTTGCATGTTCCTTAAGATATGTGGAAATAAAATGTTGTTGTATGATGAAAAAACTCCAATAGTTCAACAAATACAATTATAATTGTAATACGATGAAAAGGTGCAAATCATTTTCTTAATTTTCGGAATATGTGTTTGAATATCTCATGCTATTTCCCTCAGATCGTGTATCCTGTACCAACCCCAATGACTTGCTTCTGAAGGCCTTTACGTGTCACATGCAAGAAAAAGAAGTTGATTACTGCACAATGTAAATTGAATCAAATTACCGAGGGTAAAAGATTTTATATCTTAACTTATTCAACAGGTGTGAGTATGGGAGAAACTAAGATTGTGAATGACGAAATCAACTGTCTCTCGATGTTTTTTTCCATTAGCTTGAAAACATTTATTTCATTCATTTCATTAATTTCATTCATTACAACTTCTCTCATATACATTTGCTCCAGAAGATATTTTAACGTCCTCTATAACCTCTTCACTACCTCTCTTTCACTCATGCCTCTTTCTCTTATTCCTCAAAGTCCTCAAATATCAATGTAGGTCATCCCGCCTAGGCAGAATTGTCAAGACTGTGTAATCAATAACAAAGAATGTGCACAAACATCGGTCATGCACAGTGGTATATGATAAAGACATGTAACTAGCAGGTTCATGCGACATGGGATGGACATACAATCTTTTTTTAAACGGATAGACTGAATCTTAATCTGTACATTATTATGACAATGATACTAGTTAGTTTGTAGTGGGGGGGGGGGGGGGGGGGGGTTCATTAAAAGCATGCTTAAAGCGCACACATTTTATCACTATCCTGACAGAAATGAAGGTTTACTTTCCAAACAGCTATGAAGCTATTTGCGCAACCGTAGAGGTCCCTACTTTCCCGATTTCAGGCACCCAGTTGTACACCTGGGGAGACTGGGTACAATGTTGATGAAGTGTTTTGCCCAGGGTCACATCATAGAACAAGGCCGAGGTTATAATGTTTTGATGCCTCACCGGGATTCAAACCCGAACATGAGGTTAGCATGATGACCCATACGCAACTGTGCTCTAAATGAAACTTTCGAGGGTGTAACATGTACACAGTAATAATTTTGAAATTTCCATTGTAAAATTACTTTAAAGGACTGGTTAGGTGACGAAAAATAGTTATTATATAGTTATGACAGACTACAAACAGTTGGACTTATACCTTTGAACGCGAGATCTTCGACATCATTTTGGCAAATATGTCAGGTGTTTATGAAGCATTCAGCTTCATTTATCACTTATTCAAAAAGAGAAATGATTCTTCATTATGATTTATTTTAATATGATATAAGCAATCATTACATGATATAAGCAATAACTTATTACAGAATCAACCATATAGTTAATAGACATCACTCCACCATTCAACCGATATCATTCTTTCATTCGATGGATATCAGTCTATCATTAATAAATATTACTCTATTTTTCAATTGATAAAACTCATCCATTCATGTATTCAATATGTAGCTGGTAATCTTATCTTTTTGAAGAATTTGATAACAAACATGATATTGGTGTTGATTTTCATACATACCAGGGAATTTAGATAACAGTAAATCAGTAATTGAAAAGGATAAACTTTACATTCATTCAGAAGGAAAACATACTCCTTCTATTTAATGTTTCAAAAATTTACAATTGAAAACAGTTATAGGATAAATAAGGTCAATTTAGTTTTGATAAATATAATGGACAATTGAAATGGTAAGAGATTTTTTACAAGGAATTTCAACAGAATGAATGGGAAACAACAACATGATGTCTAATAGACGCACACAAAGTGTTAATCTAAAAGGGTTTCAATTTAAGATAATTCAATTTTGTACGACTAACAATGTTTTGTATTAGATTGGATATATTTATTCATTCTGTAAACAGGTGCCTGAGAGCTTATTCACGTATTGTGTAATTGTGCTCTTGTTAGAAAGATGTGGGAACAGTTGGCAGAATGGTTAGAAAGGTTAGCTGAGGGATGATTTTACATAAAACATATTATTTTGGGATTTAAGAGTATAAACAATAACCAACTAAATGCGATCTGTCTCTTAGGGAAATAAAATATCTATTTTAATGAACAGAAAGGGTAAGAAATCCAATTTTGATATATCAAAAGGAATATTAAGATATTATCAGTCATGTAAAAATATAGACTTGACAAATAATTGGCAGGCAAAGTTCTTTTATTTTTGGTACTTTTTCCTCAACATATTGAGACTGGCCAATACCTTAACTTTAAGATGCTTGAAATGGTAAGGGATGTGAGCCTTGCAATTCATATATGAGGTATAAGATACCTGCAATACCTGTGTATTGGACGCTGTATACATGTTATAATTATATCTGATTGTTTCAATATCAACGTATAAAAAAGTTTTAAAATCGTTTATTCAAGGTTTTGAAGGCAAGGTCAACAAACTGAAAGTTGTAACACTTCATATTACGTTCTGCTTTTTAAGACCAATAAGCAACTGAATGAACAAAGAAAAAACAATTTTTAAAACATTCTTTCAAACCAAAAAATCTTAATTTGAAAAGAGTTCATAAAAGAAGATGGCATGTAGAGTGACAACATTCTTACGAGGCGTAACTCCATTGTAAACTTAAGATCGCTGATAATATCTCTTGTGTAGTAATAACGAATAAAGTTGCGAAAAGGCTTCACATTTTTACGAAAACGTTCACCTAATACTTGAAAATTGTATTTTTTTCTCTTAGGGAATATCAAGCAAAAGCTACATTTTCTTACCTGATAGTAGAGGACACGGGGTGCGCCTTCTGTAACCCAAATCCAGTGGTGTGTGACCCGACCTGTTTCGGGTACGAGCTAGATCGTGGATGATCAACGTTCTAAACCAGGCGATGGCTTCACGCTTGATGGATCTGGAGTACGAGATACACTCTTTACGGGTGGGGCGTATAGAAGATGCCGAATAAAAGATAGGCAGTTGTTGGAGTGACCATATTTCCTTAAATTGACGCCCGTCATTTTCAGAACATTTTCAGACCCGTCGTCATTTTTATTTCAGACCCAGCCGTGAAGCCTCCTTAACAAAGCAACATTTACTAAGGTTAACCTTTACTGTTTACCATTGCACTAAGATTATCTTAGTGAATACGAATACCTTTGTGAAAAGAGGCCTGCGCCTCTATAATTAGATGTCATTTCGAAACCGGCCTCTACTTATATTTTGTATGATTTATCACCTTGCTGTGAAAATACAGGGCTGCAATTGTGACAACATCACTTAAAGAGCCACTCCGTGAGTTGTTGGAGTCATATATATATGCCAAACTTAATCAATGGTGTCATTTGATCGCGAAGTATCGACTGTTACCAAAAAGACACATTTTAAAGCTTATCGTTTTGTTACAGTGACAATATGAAGGTAGAACGTCGCAATTATGTTTGAAACCGGACTGTGGCGCGCTTCAAATAGTCAAACGTAATTTTGGAGACTTATCTAAAACAACCAGCAGGGCAGTTAGGAGTTGATAGTGTTTGTTAGGTTATATAACCAAATTTAGTATCCATGTATATTGGACGTGCTATCACAGGCGCCAGACTCTGAATTTACAATATCATGTAAGTATATGTACATGTAGCTATATAACATAAACAAGGTCTGACAGAGTCGTGTCTGCAATGGGACCGGAAATGTGTTTCCCGGCTCGGTTGCCCTCTGTAAACTTCGTAGACAGATCCCAGTTCGCATTTCCGGTCCTATTGCAGACACGACTCTGTCAGACCTTGTTTATGTTATATAGCTACATGTACATATACTTACATGATATTGTAAATTCAGCGTCTGGCGCCTGTGCTATCCACACCTCTATGCATTTATAAGGCTGTTTTTAGATTTTTATGGAAAACCAGTATTTGTCATATATATGTCTTTTGGACATGAAAAGTTAAAATGTTTTGATTTTATATCACCACATATGACATTTAGGTTCGTATCAAAGTTAAATAATATGTTATGAAAATCACGGAGTGGCTCTTTAAATACGCAAATATTTGGTGAGTTTACATACACAATTGGTGGTAAACAAATGAAAACATTCCTATTTATCTACGATCAGAACGATTATTTATCTAATATGACGGGAGACTCAATTAGTCATCTTATCACCCGGCGTCTATTGGAGAAAAAGTATGTATTTTTTCAGTGGTCATACCCCGGCGTCTTACAAGACCCGGCTTCTTTACAAGATAAAATTCGAGGAACTATGGAAGATAAGGTAATTTCAGCGTTAATGATTGTTTGTAACATCAAAGTGAGCTTAAAATAAAAAAATTGTACATCATGAATACACGGAGACATATATGCTTTATTCGAAGCAGTACATCAACCAATGAACTTTAACAGATGGAAAATATTCCAAATGCTGTCGATGGTGTTATTTCATCAAAATGTACTTTGTATTGTCACAGTAATTCAAGTGGTGTGATCATTGGTCAAGTCATGTTGTCAGTCTCGAAAAACATACTTCAAACCGCGACTGGCTCGCGCAAATCGCTGAAACTTCATTTAGGAAACTTATTCATGGTCTGATAGAAAAATCAGCTTTGGCTTTATAACAGTATCAAACAGGTTTTTTTCTTACTTTTAATGATATATCCACCTTGTAGTTGATGGAAGAGCAAACTCTACACATGGATGCACAACTGCAACCAGAAGGGGTGAATGGGAAATTGGAATTTTTTCGATTTACAACTTCTTTATTTCAAGAGTGCGACGTTGCTCTTAAAGAAGTTGTAACTCAAGAGAACTAGTTTAATTTATTTCATATATTTATAAATTAGTCTCAAAAGCAGATCTTAAACTATTGAGAGCAAGTGATAATGTTATAATCAGTCAATTAAGCAAAGTTAACTTGGATACCTAAGAAGGTTTTGTTTGTGACTAAAAGGCTTGCAAGCCCAATTTGTGAAGTGGAATGCGCCTCTTAATGTATCCGGCATGGATGAAGTACTACAGTTTTAAGCTTTATATGTTTTAAACGCATATGAAAGCATTAAGGCCGTCTAAATCATTTAGAAATGCTCAGGTCGTGCACGGTCGACAATTTATGGCTTGCTGCATGCCAGCCATTCCCTCTCCTACAGGCGAATACCGCTCAAAATATTATTAAACGTTGTTTGACACAGACATTCGTGTTTTCTATCTTAGATATTAAATTTTATCATGAATACTTTAAATAGATTGAAACATGCATGAGTGGTGCTTCACTTGGGACGAGTGAAGCCAGTCGAAAATTAGGACACTAATGATCAGTGGGGAAAGAAGTACATTTTAAAAGAACGTATCATTACCTACGTCATGTAGTAAATGGGTGTTTCACCTCAATAAATTGTTATGCTGTGAAATACTTATCTCATTCAACCTTTTTAGTAGTAGCGCTATAAAATACCGTACCTCCCCCAATTAACGATATTGCAATTTTATTTTCAATTAAAATAGTTAGCTGAAAGGGAAATTGCCAGGGCCGATTTATCTTTTATTGCTTAATATCGATCGATGCCTGATGATTATTAGAGCAGATAGGATTATACGACTTTTGACATCTTGATATTATACTAAGAAAGAAATATTAAAATGGCGCCAGTTATGTAGCGTTAATTCTGTTTTATTTCCTATCGACAAAAAGTGCTAATATAAATCATTTTTACCTAATAGAAACATTTCCTGGTTATACATGTGATAAGTAACCCGAGGTTTATACGTTGCTCCATGTCAAATTGACTTGACCATCCTAAATAAGGTACAATTTCATTCAAAGCTGACTTTACAAAGATAAACCATCTTCACTAGATCCAGTCTCAAACTGGCTGATGTTTAAGTTAAATTAGCCAGTTCGAGAAAGGCGCTAGTTAATTATGTTGCACAGGAAGATGGCGATAGACTAAGTATGTTGTAAATCTTACAAAACAAAGGCTCAATTAAGCTTAAATCTTTTATACATCATAACGAGTCTCAAAATCCATACAATATTGGTTAAAATACGGCGTTTCATATTGATTTTCACAAGTGACATCAAAAAAGGGTTAAGAAAAAATAGCAATTACTTATAATTATTTTTCTAACTTTAAACAGTTATTCAAAGGGGCAGTAACACGGTCTTTTTTAAAGAAATTCTTAAATTGTCCCCAATTAACAAATGAGGGTCAAAACATCTCATTACTCATTCTGCTCATCCGTAGTCGTAGACGAAATTATTAAGTAGAAGAATATTAAGCAACAGCCACTGTCGGACATTTTTTGTCAACACCTGATAATCATTTCAGGTAGAGAAATGGATTCCATGGCATAACTGAACGTGCATCGTTTGTTTTGGAACTGCTTCTTTTGTCTTACAATATATTTTCCTTTTTGAGAGATCACTTTACTTATAAAAATAAAAGTGCCACAAGCATTATTCTATAAAGTAAAATATCATAGGTATAATCGATCAGATTATAAATCTAATTATAATGTATTTGAAATTCTGTGGAAATATACTAAACTACGAGAAGTACAAGAAAATTGGAGTATTTTAATACCGCTTCAGTATCCTATAATATTTGATGGAGTTAGTTCCCCTATATAGGAAGTCCAAGAACTCTATGCACTGCGTTTAATAGATTACTCACAGCGGATTGCGCCTAATTATCGCTGTGCGGAGTTTGAAAGGAAATCTCGTAAACAAATCAACATGGAACGAAGGAAATGCGTTTTGTTTTGATGTTTATATAAAACATCTACCTGGACACTTGTCCTGTAAGTATTTAAGACACGATTGAATACAAGTGAAGCTATAAATTAATCGGAAATGAAACATGAATGATGAAATTCTTTAACTAACTGGCTAAGGGTGCGCGGTATTATCGGTATATCGGTATATTGCGATATAGATACAACACGATACGTACCGGTACACTCTTCTGAAAATATCCAATATATCGGATCATATAAAATTAACAATTTCCGTGTAAAATTACAGAAAAATATAACCAAAAAACGTGATTTTACTGATAGTTGAAGTGTGATCTCGCAAAACGAAAATAGCACGGACATGTTAAAAGTCCGATCCAAGTCACTGAATAATCTTTCTTTACAAAACGAGCCAGATGAGCATTGATCACTGTTCTTATTGCTGTTATTTAGTCAAGAGAGCATGGAAAAATTAAAATATGAAAAGTACCAATATATTGCAATACGTATTGCAATACGCCTCTCTGTATCGCAATATATTGCAATACGGAAATGAGTAGCGATACCCATCCTTATAACTGGCAATTACTTGATTAAAATTGTGAAATAAGTTGAATAACTAAAACTTTGAACCCAACCAGGAGACTAATTAGTAGGCCCTGTAACCCGGATATCAATACGTTAATTTCAAGAGTCATGTAAACATTGCAGTCAGATGGTTGCAGCACAGGCGCCAGACTCTGAATTTACAATATCATGTAAGTGTATGTAGCTAAATAACATAAACAAGGTCTGACACTACTAGCGACCGCAGCCACCGCTAGAGGCGCTGGCGGCAGAAAATTCAGAATGGCGGTCAGTTTGGTTCACTGCATAGGCCCGTGTTTAAGGTCTGATTAAACGTATTTTGGTGACGTGCACAAATACACTTGATATTTGTATATCATCACGAAAGATTCAAGTGTGCGTGTTTCGTATTCATGACCTCTGACGATGTACACACAAAAAATAGCGGCAAGTTCAAAATTAGTCTTGTAAATAGTCTTGTAAATATTGTGTAAAAATATTTTTTTCTTATAGAAATAATGCAAAGTTCACATTTTTAAGGCCAGATACGCATATTTCAACCATTTTTGTAATGTTAAAAATCTACTTTTAAATTTTAGAAGCATTGCAAAGACGTAAGATAGGACCTTAAAGATTTTAGGTGCATTTCGTTCGGGTACGATTTTAGAGTTATCTGCCCCTGACATAAATTTTAATATTCCTAGAAAACATCGAAATTCGGCCATAAAATATTATATTCATGATAATTAAGCACTCAGATATATTTTTCACTTTCATAATGTGTATTTTCTTAAAAAACCTTTTATTTTGTTATATGCAATTTTACATATCACGAATTCAATCACACTCGTCATCGTAATGAAAATCGAACTTCTTCTCAACATTATTGATAGCATGATGTATAGCTTTACGTAAGCATAAAACTTGATAACTGTAATACGAACTCCGATATTTAATAATTTTTTTATGATTTTAGACAAACAAATTATTTTTATTAGATTTATTTATCTCTTTATACTCTTGACAATCTATGTTTACACATCTAATAACTGGTAAACTATAAAGGTATTAAGGCTATTATACATCTTGTTGGCCCATTGTAAATTTAATCTATCATTTAGATGTGTGGGTTTGATAACTCACACAAAGAAAGATTTTTCAAGCAATTTACAAATCGATGTAATCGATTTCGTTCTTTGAATATTTGTATTTTCTATATATTTTCAACATAAATAATAAAATTTGGTTCAATATTAATTCATCAACATTCAGTTATTGATTTAATCATCACAGCATATTTGTTTGTACATTTCAGACCAAATAACTAGTGAACTGCTGCGTTTTAAGATCATTTTCTCGAATTCTGGATAGTCAATGACGTGTGGAAAAAATTCTTTTAAAAAATGAAGAAACAACTTTTCTTCAATTTTATTACATACATTGTTTTGCTAGAGTGTATTTTACATGTACATAGGCTTATTTTGTTTATAAAACAAAAATCTTGACTTTGAGAGCAGTGGACCAAACTGAAATTGGAAAATGAAAAAAATACACCCAGGGTAGTGTACTTCGGGGATTTTTCCTGAAACATGTAAACATGCTATCTTGAAACAATTATTGTTTTTTCTATTCGTAATGGACCCTGAACACATTCCAATTTAAAAAAATATGATTTCTCTTTAAGAAAAATTTGGTCTGCGGTACCTAACACTAGTGACAGAGTCGTGTCTGCAATAGGACCGAAAATGGTTTCCTGGCTCGGTTGCCCTCTGTAAACTTCGTAGACAGATCCCAGTTCGCATTTCCGGTCCTATTGCAGACACGACTCTTTCAGACCTTGTTTACGTTATATAGCTACATGTACATATACTTACATGATATTGTAAATTCAGCGTATGGCGCCTTTGGGTTGCAGTTATTGACAGCAATATTCATGTCATATATGTCTGTGTTCATTACTTATTTTGTCTTTTGAAGATGTATATTATTATTTTTAATTTCATGAATTTAGACTCTGTTGAAAGTAATATTGGTTTCTTTTTACTTATGTTTATTTGTTCATTGGATATATTCATCCATCTTTATTTTGTAGATGTAAAGAATGGGCCCCAAAAGAAAAAGGTTTGATTCTTGGAATACAGTTTCATACCAACTCGACCCAACTTCAAGAGACAAAGTTGAAAAGATCTTCCAAAAGAAATTCTCATATTCAAATTTCAGTAACCATGACATTCAGCAAATACTTAGCATTCCCCTTTCAAATGACAGCCCTTCCTCTCTTAGATCAGAGAAAAGGGGCGGCAACTCTGAGGCACCCAAGACTCAAAATACAACTTATGCACAAAAAGTAAAGACAGGAGGATCTGAGAAGGAGACAACTGATGGACATATTTCAAAGGAACTTCCACAAGACAAACGACAATCACAAAGGGATGTAACTCGTGATTCAAATGCAATAAAGGGCATCACCAAAGTTAATTTGGAAAAAAAAAATGGATGCAGCACTGAGAGTAAATGTGATGAAGACTCAATAAATGAAAAACATCAAGGAAATTCAGATAAAAACCTTCCTGCCATCAGTGATGCTGACCAGGAGGAACTCCTAGGATTTCAGGAGGATCAACAGGAGCATCAGTGGCAGGATGAGGATCTCCAGAATCTGAAAAAAAACCTGAACTCTCTCAAGGACCAGCTAAGTGATAAAGATGTCATTGAGTGGCACAAACACACCTGTTTTACCAACTATGCTGGGAGCGTAGTAGGCGAGCTGAAGCAGGATTTCCGCGTTGAACTGTGCACTCAGGCGTGGAGCAAGTTCTTTGAGGTTGCCTCTTCCTATCCCATAGTGCCTTTGTGTGAAGATGCCATTGGGTCTGTTCATCTGTGTGAAGCTCCCGGTGCCTTCATCACGGCCCTCAATCACTACATAATTTCACATGGTAATATAAAGGGATCACTTTGTGCAGGGGTTAATTAAATATTTCAGTTATCAAAACAAGGTTTCTCTAAGAAAGTTGTCCAATGTGTAAGGCATTTATTGAATTATTTGGGTATATATCCTCCTTAGAGTTAGACCAGATTTTGAGCATGATGCTTTACCTGTTTGTGTCACTTTTTCAAAAAATGGTGGTGGTTGGGTAGGACAGTAGTTAGGCGTTCGGCTTCAGCAACTTTGTCTGCAGTAGAAAACTTTTCTTTATGTAGTAAGGCATGCTACACTTGATTTCAGTGCAATGCAACTCATGCTTTGTTAGTCTTGTGATGCTCGCAGGTTTTCCACAAGGCATAGCCACAATTCTGTTGCAGGCTTTCTCCCTGAATAATACTATTAGCCGCTATATAAGTGAAAAGTGGTGTTAAACCCCAACTCACCACATCTTAATTAATTGTGACTTTGATTTAATTTAAAAACTTTAAATTTAATGGAGATTGGAAAAATACACACATTATTTCAGAAAATATTCATGTGAAGATGTAAAATTATGAGACTAAAAATTAAAATCTTAAAATATCTAACAAAAATATTTCTTTTTCAAACATTATTACCTAAATATATGTTAAAAATTCTTATTAAATCTTGACAGTGCCTAAAGGAAATTTTATCGGTTGATTTCTCATTTAATATATGTCAATACAACCTTAAAGAATTAAGAATTAAAGTTATGACTTGTTCGCTCACTTTTCCTTTATAGGATTCAGTGGGCAGTGGTCGTGGGTGGGAACATCTCTGTGTCCGTATTACGAGGGTAACAACCTTGTGCAAATGATTGATGACGATCGGTTCATCCGTTCCACGTTGGACAACTGGTACTTCGGTGAGGACGGGACAGGGGACATCATGGATCTACAGAACCTTCAGGGGCTTGTAGACAGGACTCAGAACATGGGCGCCGTCCATCTGGTTAGTGTCATGGAGGTCAAGCTGACCAAGTTGCCTGAACTTCAGAAATATTTTCAATAATGAAAGAAATAAAAAAATATACAAACTGGTTCGCTACAAAGCTGAAAATAACCAGCAATAAAAGCTATTTGGAACACCTTTATCAAACGCCAATTTTTTACTTCCCTAAACTAAGCATAGAAATTGCCAGCCAAAAACTCAAATATAATTTCCAAATGAACTAGAATCTCTAAAACTTACCATCACTGACAAAAACTTTTGAAATATTTGTTTGAAATCAATGACATTTTGCAGGTGACAGCTGATGGAAGTATTGACTGCCAGAACATGCCAGCTGAGCAGGAAGTTGTTGTCTCCCCCTTGCACTACTGTGAGGTGCTGACGGCGCTGCACATCCTGGCACCAGGGGGCTCCTTCGTCATCAAACTGTTCACCATGTTCGAGTCATCAACCACCTGTCTCATGTTCCTCCTCTGCTCCCAGTTTGAACAGGTACAACAGTAGAACCCTCACAAGACATGAAAACAGTAGAGGATCTACACTGAAATATTGCTATTGTGAAACTTAGAGCAGTTGATTACAAATGTCCTTGTCTTCCTATGCTGCCAAATACTAGAATTTTGATTTTTCATCTTCTGTTAAGATATCTACGTTCAACAGATACTTAAAACTTTGGAACATTTGAAATATTATTTGTAGTTTCTTTTCAGAGTTATTAATTACCTAATGCATAAAGGTGTTTCCATGTTGAAAAAGAAAATCAATCAATGTGCATGTGTATGGTTATCAAGGTTCTAAAGGTTATTAGATATCAAAGATTTTCTTCATAGGACATCAGTGGTTATCTGCTATTCCAAGAGTTCCTTGTATTTCCAGGTGAATGTGTTCAAGCCGGCCACCAGCAAGTCGGGTAACTCTGAGGTGTACGTTGTGTGTCTCAACTACAGGAAACATCTCAGCCCCGGTACACTCTCGGCTCTCGACACACACTTCTTCAGTGAGTCCAATCAACTAAGTTAATGCTTCTGTTGCATCATGTGTCACAACCTTAAGGTGTATGCCTAGGATGCTGTTGTTTTTCTATACTCAATGAATAAGAATGATCTCTCTCAAATATTCAAAGTATATCAACAGTATGTAGACTTTTATTGAATCCTGAATCCTGAATCCCAAGAAGGAATTCAAGAATTTGCATCTATTTTTGTTTTTTCGTATGAGAAAATTAGGTGTCAGCAAAGGCTATTGAGTGTATGTTCTACTAAGTTATCATATTACCATTTGCTTTACAGATGAAAACTCATATTGACCAATATGGGATAGTTTATCAAACAATTTCGTTAATCCATAAGGAAAACTTATTTATCAAAATTTTTCTTGTTTTTGCAGCCAGTAGCAGTTCTGATATCCCATTATTCCCAAAATCTGATCTTCCACCAAGTTTCTTGCAAGAGCATCTCCAGTGTTGCCGGTACTTCGTAGAGCTGCAGTCAGACACGATACAGGGCAATCTGGACATGTACCCGAACATCTCTGGCCAGCAACGGTGTCGTCTCGAGCTCATGCGGGAATACTGCTCAGAGATGTTTGTCAACTCCTACAAGCTCACCACCATACCGGGCTACCTCAAGATCACTCACTACTCCCATAAGGTACATGCCTCTAATGGTATAAATATTGCACAGGCAAATAAATATGAAGAATGCATTAGAAAAAATTGCAATGTATATTTACCATGCTATGGAATTTCGGGAATCATTTATAACATAAACATCTTATATGTCTTGATGTATACGCATGTGCATTATGTTTGTTAATATTTATGTATTCTATGTTGTTATAGGCCGATGGCCTAAATATCAACCGAAATAAACAACTTCGAGAATATTGCACAGGCAGCGCTGAAAAATTACTTGCTCCTTCTCATAAGGAGACTGTAGTACTTTCTTATTAGGCTTAAAAGCATATTCATGCAATTAACAACTTCCTCTTCAAGGCAGTCTGATTAAAATCGACTGTGTTCCGAGGAATAAAAGATTTTAGATATTGACTCAAGCAGGATTCAAACTAGATACAGTTGCTTCGCCAAAATAGGCTCTTTGATACCCTGACGTCGCCTTTTTGGCTGCAGACACATCCTTAGAAAAACTAACCTGTGCGAACCAAATCTGGGTTCGCTGGCGCTAATGTTGGTGTAACCAGAAAATGAAATGATCAAACGCTCTAATATTTGGACCAATTACAGATGAGAATTATGTTTCCAACATCAAATGATTACTTTGATGTTAACGCCGATAATTAATATAATTTTAAGCCTGAAAATTTGTCTTCTAAGTTTTTCCGTTCATAAAAGCTGCCATCTTGTTTACGTATGCAAATGAGCGAGAATCACGTCACGGAACGAAGACACATTATCAAGACGATGGCTACGCAAACTGGGCTACTGTCTCTACCTGCTTCTTTTTAAGGGTTTAAACAGAAGCATACCATTGAATTTGAACATATCATAGGCCTTTACGGTTTCGTTTATCTAATTTTAAAAAAATTATATAAAACTTGTTTTCTAACTTGGATAGTCTTAATCACTGCCGTCCTGATGTCGATCGCCTTTCTTATTCGCATCGGCTTGCGAGTGTTGAACTTCGACACGAATTATTAGGCTTCATTTATTAGATCAAATATATATATGCCACAAGAAAGTCAGGGTATACCTTAGAAAAGAAAAAAATCATTGATATTTGATTCCTAAAAAGTCTCCTTATTGCTTATTTCTACCAGCGGATTCATTATCATTTTCAAGTTCCGCAAAATATTGGCAATTTCTTTCTTGGAAAATACACTAGTGAAAATGTTATTCAATAATGAGATACATAAATACATTGTAGGAAAGATAGGAATGATATCTTCTTCCTTTTTTTCGAACTCTAAATCAATGTATTAAATTAACCCCTTTATCGATATATTTTCATATTTATTAAAAAAAACTATTTCTAACAATCAGTGACGGAAACTACGGATCAAAATAGGAATTTGTTTATCATAGAACATGTATGAAATACACATAATGAGTATATTTATTTTCTCTCTTTGATACTGATTTAAATTTTGTTTTTAATGTTTGAAGATAACCAAATTGCGCAATCAGTTGTTGGGGCATCTTTTTTATTCTTAGAACTCGAATATTTTAGATACCAGCAATTGACTATCGTAACGTTTTTAAGGACTGAGAAGGCTACCTTTAAAATCATTCTTTTTTTAAAAAAAGAAATAATATCAAACCAGTTATCGTAAATTAGTTTAAACTGCAGGTTGACAGGTTTAAGCTAAATGTAACGAGTGGGTTTTCGATGTGACATACTTTATTTTCTTTTCTTTGACTTTATTTATTTTTAGGGGATTTGTTTGTGTTCATAGGATTTTGATCGATTCAACCCCACTGATCGTATATCAATAACTGTGACGGTTAATAAACTCAAGGTTTCCAAAACATCATATACCTAGCTAGGCTTAAATGATATATTATTGGTCAACAATTGATTATAAAAAATCAAATTTTCAAAGGAGAACGAATTTATCTGATTTTGACATCGAAAACACTTTACAAACAGCTTTACAATAAAGTGCTGTTACACTGTTTGATAACTAGATGCAAATTAAATAAATTCAATCATCGGCTTTACATACTATATTTTGACAAAGTGTAACCTGAAAGTCGCCGACTACCTATTATGTCTTCAACAAAACATCGATTGCGTCCCTGCTTTAACTGCATATATTTTTACGCACTCGTTTCTTATGTCAGTGACCAGTCTTGAATTTACACATCACGTGACCGTAAAGAGGAATTCTAAGTAATTAGCATATCTAAAAATCAACTCAAGATGGCGTCACCGTACCGCTGAGTTGCAGTGAATGTAAAAATAAACAAACAGTAAAATTAATATTATGATGATTATATGAAAAAAATATATGCGGCCATAATACATAACAGTTGAAGAGTATTTTATTGTTACAGGGCTGTTTTGTCCGTTGTGAAAGACTCTTGAAAGAGAAGGTACTGATTGAATATGGAAATTGGTTAAGTTTTTCATGTGTAGACTCTGTAGCTATAAACTCGATGATACTGGGGGAAGACGTTATATAGCTACAGCTCCGCAGCTAGATTCAAACTTACTCTATCATGGGCTGTCCTCTCCACAACGGTCTGAAAGCACCCCCCTTGCTCGCACGTTCTGACACAATCTCAACTAGCCAATCACAATGACTATATATATATATATCACTATCTAGGAGCAAGTAACTCCTGTTTACCATTTGTTAACCTTGATCGCCGCTGTCGTTATTTCAAACCCGATGATGTGATTAGTCCGCCAGAGACTAATTTTTGTCTGCACTAAACTGGTGTAAGAATGTGCAAGCAAAGAGGGTGATCTCAGACCGTTGTGGAGAGGACAGCCCATGACAGAGTACATTCGAGTCTTGCTAGAGTCAATATCTAAAAACTTTTATTCCTCAGAACATGGTCGATTTTAATCAGACTGCTCTTCAAGGCATATCTCTAGCTCCTTCACGGGCTCATTTGATGATAGAAAGGTCAAGGAATCTGTACCCAAAACATAAGTGTAGTTCAATCAATAGGCCCCTTCTATTCATAGTACTAAGAAGGGCCCTGGAATTCCATTTTAATTATTGTCTGTTGTTCCATGAATTAGGTTCAAAATCTAAAGTTGGAAGTAATTGCTTGCTAAATATACAGCAAATATGTTAAAAAAATTTTTCAAGATATCAAGCTCAGAATACACATCTCTAAAGTGAGTGATGGGCTGATAAAACTCCAATGTTAGGAAGATTTTGCTGATGCTGACAGTCAGTGTTTTCCGTACCTGCAAATCTACAAAATGATAGAAGCCTTATGTTCTTTCACTGTGTTGTTTAATTTCTGATACATGAGAAGTATATTTTAGATATTGTTAAATCAACTCCAGAAAGCCGTCTCAAAGTTCGCCGCGTCCCTCTCCCCGAGTGCTGGCACTGGCAGCCACGTGAAGCCCAGACTGCAGCAGGATAAGGTGATCTGTCAGAGAGTCCACTCCGGGTCATTCAGGTGCAGACAGGAACAGGATATGTTGCCATGGAAACAAAAGCTTCACTTCATGGAGAAGTGTGACATAAATCTTAGTGAAAGGATCAATTTAGTGGTATGTAGAGAATTCTTTCCAGTAGTGATGAGATATATTTCGGGAATCCTTCTAATTATGCAATTATAAATCCAGATTATCCACACTTACATAACCTTCTACATGCTGAAACCATGCTAAACTTTTCCTGACTTTATAGGAGATATTACTGGTTTTATAAGGCAAATATCAAGGAGTATTTCAAGGGTTAACTTTTATTATTCAGCCTCCAAGGCATGTGTAGTATCTGCGTGAGTTGAAATACTTTATCCAAACCAGATAATTATGATAAACCCTTTTACAACAAGTATTTTTATTCAGTGCCAAGACACTCTGCACCCCTGTGAAATCCTTGACTGGAGAGTTGTCAAGGGGAGGCCACTTCAGCACATTCACAGCTCCAGGTTCTGTGAGGGAGAGTTTGTGAAGAAACTCAACGCTGTATGGACACATGTTCAGGTTAGATCTTACAATGGCAATTTACTTCTTAAATTTTTCTATTGATCATCTATAGAGCAAATATTACTTTTTATTTTTTTCAGGCCTTGAATCATATGATATCTCACCGTCATATTTCAATAAACTTTTCACATTCACAGGTGCTGTACCCCAAAAACTAAAATTTTGCTGCCTGTTGGGGATTAAAGTTTGTTCTAACAATTCTTCCCTGAAACAAATTTTCAGTATAACATATCTGTAAAATGGAGACTGTGTCAGGGTGTCCACCTTCAAACCCACAGACTCTTCAACAGAGTCAATAAACCAAGGGAGCTAAACTTTTGTAAAATCTGCCATTTGAAGCTTCTGTTCAAGTAGAGTGGCAAGGATGGAGGTTTATAACATACTGAAATTTTGTGTAGACATACCTTGACCAATGCATTTTGTAAGTGATAACTTTGATGGCTGTTAAAACCTTGATAGAGACTATTTGACAATGCCTAATTAATTGAAATCTTAGATACCTTATATATATAAATATTGCAGTACCTGATGAGCTACAGAGCCAGTTGCTTGTTAGATGAGTTATACAGCAGAGTTGTTCATCCTGCAAAAGGTTTTTAATGACAATTAAATCCCATTTCATTTCAGTTGGATGAATTTAAGAAAGCTCAGAAACAGTCATTTGAAGATGAGTTGAAAGGTGTGTTATCCAGTCTGTTATCTCACCTGGGAGTTAACGAGTCTCGTCAGCTGATCAAGGTCGACGCCCACCCTGTCATAACAGAAGTCATAGAGAAGTGCGTCAGTGCTAAACATGAAACAAATCTTAACGATATCCACATTTCTGAGTTTGAACCAAAGGCAGCTGTGATCAGTATTGTAGATCCTAATCTCCCTCCAGGAACCGAAGAGTTACAAGTCAGGGCAAACTTCCTGTCTAAACTGATTCAGATACTCAAGGTGAGAATGGTACAAAACTGCATTTAAGAAAGAATAAAACTGAATGGTCAAAATGTTGATCTTATTTCTTTATCTTTTTTGAAAAGATGGTCTCATGGTTGACAAAATAGATTTAATAATTATCAATATCAATAAAATGTTTCAATAAAGGCTGTCAGGTGCACTATGTAGGTTCTTACCATCCAGCTGATTTCAGATCCTCCCCGAGGGCGGACATCTTGTTCTTCATCTGTACACGTCCTTGACCTTTTTCACTACTGACCTCATCTACATCATCGCTCGCCTCTTCTCAAAGGTAGGCACTGTTTACATCTCCAAAGCCAGGCAATATAGGTCAGTTTGTTATCGGTAAAATATTTATCGATTCATTCTTAATGGCAGCTAGGTCATTAAATTTGGTGTAATTTGAACACTATTTTCTACTAGAAAATACAGGCCTATTCTAGTTGAAATATAATTTTATGTTCTCTCTACATACATATTTGAAGTACATTTTAAGATACAATGAACTTCTGATTATCAGTACATCTTTAGATAATTTGGTAAATACCAATTCACTGATCATTCAGTGTGGGTTGTGCAGGGTGCAATGTGTCCACAGCTGGGTGGTGTGTGGTTACAGCAGGTGGTGTACTTCGAGTCTCTAGGAGACATCCACCCGAGTGTGCTCACGTACCTACAGGAGGTGGAGGGGGAGATGAGACTCACTCCCTCACAGCAGTGTCCGGTCCTGGAGATGGTGCCTAAAGAGGTCATCATTGATGGTACGTTGTCTCACTCACCCACATCACCTCTACTAAACTAATCTGCCTTACTGCACGGTTAAAAAATTAAAAGTCCACATCAGGGGCCTGTTCAACTAAGCAGTTGTAGAGTTACAATCAATTGTAACCCATTCTTTTAACATTGGTTACAATCGATTGTAGCTTTACGATCAATTGTAAGTGTTTTGTGGAACGGGCCCTTGGTCTATCAAACAAATCTGCCTTACTGCCCAGGAGAAATAAAAAGTTCAAATTGAACATAGAAATAGCAAAATAGATATATCCCATTGACACCGAAAGATTAAAATATGCAACAAAAAAGGGTTAGTCATCCGAATAAAACATGAAGACTGCACCCACTTATTGCATTCTTGTGTTAAGTTTTTCAAGGCTCTTTACAGACGCAACAATCAAACATTTACATGACTTCAGTTTTTCATTCTTAGAGAGGTTTGAAAATCAGGTCTTTTGTTTCAATTTGCAGTACATTCTGGAGACATTTGTTTCTTTCAGACGCAGCGTTCAGGAGGTTCATTGTGAGCATGAACCGAGGAGTGGTTGGACATTTTGTGAACTCTGTGATAGACGAGGAGTTATCTAGACTCAAGGAGCAGCAGACAGACTCCAGTGTTACTTGAAGTCTCAGTGTCTCCAGGTGGAATGCTTATTGGTATTGGAGCTTCTTCATGTGGATCTTACTCATTAGGGTTAACTAAAGACATGTGAACAGTACACCCATCATTGTACTCTGTGATCACTGCTGATAAAATTGTGTGTGATAAACCCTTGAAATGAAGAGTGTCTAAAGGATTCAATGTTAGTTGCTGCTGTTTGCTTGGATCTTCTTGAAGGATGGTTTTGATAAACTCAATTATTTAACAAAGCGAACGGTAAACTCTAAGATGATACTCTGTGATAAACGTCAGGCTTAAAAAATAACAGAGATGTTTCATGAATACTAAACCCTTTGAATGTTGAGTGTCTGAAGGATCGATGGCTAGTTGCAGTTATATACTTGAATCTTTCCTAAGTAAACAATACACCTTTAGTTTACTCTGATGAACAGTCAGGCTTCCATAACACAGGGATAATTCAGGAATTAAACACCCTTGCAATATGGTAAGATTCATGAAATGAATGTGAGTGTCGTTTATTTTCTTTGATCTTAGCTAAGGATGATTTTAATATACTCTAATATGGAACACTGTGGACCATGTACTCTGAGATGACGGTCAGGTGACTTAAACACCTGAGATGTTCCTTGAATAATAAACTCACAGATAAGGGTAAGTTTCAAGGATTGAAGTTTTGTGGCAGTTATTTACTTGGATCTTCTTTATGTATGGTTGAAATGAAACTCTGATATAAAGTTCTGTCGACAGTATAGGTACCCTCTTTGATGTACACAGTACAGTGATAAACATCAGGCTTCAGAAGATCTTATGAACAATAAATCCTTGGTGATATTTTAAGGGTGCTTCATATGCTTTACAGTTGCAACTTTTGAGTCATGCAGATTAAATAATCGAAAGTCTGTCTGATATGAAAAAAGTTAAACATGGAAATTCAACTACACAAAAAAGTTTAATTCCTGCATTACCAGACTAATATGTAATGAAGGATGAACAGATAGAAGATGTTTAGGACAAAGGTTTAATGCAGGTTTTTTGTGTAAGTTTTAAATTACATATTTATCTAAACTCTTTGAGAAGTTCTTACTTCAAAATGAAAAGACTGAATCTGTCATGAACACATTTTCACTACTGGGGTTGAAATTGAATATAGATTATTAACTTCATACATTGAAGCTCAAGATGCCATATCTTGGATTGTTTTTTTTTTAAACGAAAGGCAAATTTTAAGTTTAAGATTGGAAAAACTTGGAAAGGAATTTCCAACAAACCCAGTGCCAAGATACAAAATTAAATCATTGATGAAAGTGGTCAGTAGTTCATGAAGACTTCATACTTCTTACAGGCCTGACAAAAAGTAAGAAATTTGACAGTGTGAGAGTAACTCCTAGTTGGAGAGGGCAGATGGCCAATGGGTTCGATTAATGTTTATTCCTTTGGGCACATTTCAAATTTGTTCAAAATAGTGCCTTTGGATTAAAAAAATGTGTATAACTTCATTCAGTGTGAAGTCTTGATGAAATGAAACAAGTGTCTTAGACTATTCTCTGACAGAAGGTTTAGTCCTAATCATAGCTTACATTATTCAATTGTTTATAGAAGTCACTTGATTTTGAAAATATGAACAAAGGCAATATCTTTTGCTTAAAAGTGTTTGACAAGATTGATATATTACTAATAACATTTTGCTTTACGTAACTGATGATGATGTTTCAATAAGTATGCATCTGATATTTTCATGAGTTTTTAGTTAGTTATATATCATGTCATCTCATATCGTCTCACCTCATATCATCTGACCAAATCTCATTTTAGCCCATCTTATCATTATAATCTCACCTCATCTCATCTTATCTCACCCCATCTCATTTCAGTTCATCTTGTCATCTCATATCTTCTCACCTCATCTCATCTCACCCAATCTCATTTCAGCCCATCTAATCTCATCTCATATTATCTCACCACATCTCATCTCACCCCATCTCATTTCAGCTTATCATATATCATCTCACCCCATCTCATTTCAGCTTATCATATATCATCTCACTTTATCTCACTCAATCTCACCCGATCTCATCTCATATCATCCAATATAACCCATTTCATTTCATCTCATCACATCACACCCAAGGTCACTTCATCTCACCTCGTGTCAGCTGTAGAGGACTTTAGCTTGGTCTTTCCCTGCTTATTGTTTGAATTACATGAAGAAAGAGTGTCAAATGTGTTTATTGTATTTGTATAAACAATATCATGGAGAATAAGTCTACACAGGTTGATTCACTCAATCATGGAATGATTTAGTAACTTGGATAGTGTTAATTGAAAGAACCACATTGTGTTTCTATGATGAATAATATGTTTGTTGATGAATGAATAAAGAAATCATTTCTCACACCAGAAACTAAAGAATATGTACCGCAGTGAGTACTAACAATGTCTTCATCTCAATCAATTTACATTCATTTCAAGTTAACTGCCAGAAATTGCAGTTTCTTTCTACAATAATGTCATTGACTTTAACTTACATTTTACTGATTCTTACTGAACTTAGACAAATAACTTTATGTGATTTGTGTTAAGTATTTTATTTGAATATTATATAGGAATCTATATTAACCGGTCGATTTGAGCCATTTTAATCTCATTTTCATTTTGTTTTGGTTTTCCTGAATTTGCTTCAATAAAACCTTCTCATACATTGTGTTGTTTTTATTCTTTTAACCTAATCATGAAAAAATAGAAAAATTGAAAGCTGTTGCTTTTCCATCTGTAGACCTTAAAAAGTATCTAAAATTCTACACCTCCTTAGAATCACTTTTGTAAGGTAAGCAAACTGAACTATTATTCTTCACAAGCAAAAATCGGATCACTTACACCAATTTTCTTGTCGTGTCTACAAAGATTTTCATTCTTATGCCCCTTTTACAGTTTAGGATGACGCTGCTGTTTCAGACCAAAGGGCCAAAAATTGAGACAGACAGATTCTTATTTACTTTATTTATCACCTTTTTTGTTCTTTCTGTATTTGAAAAAGGTAACCATTAGCTATTTTCATTGCATATTCAGCTGGGAATTTTCATGTGTTCTACGTCATGGCTTTTGCAAAATGACATAGTAAGGACTGACGCTCGACAAAGACATAGGGTAGGGGATAGAATTGAGGGATAGAATGCATGCAGAGTTCTGAAAATTGTTGCAACAGTCAGGGAAAAGATTTCTGTAAGTGATGAAATATTTGTCTGGCGTTCATTACAATATGCCTTGAAAAATTAGCCTATGACTTTAATCTGTTATGAGTTCTTGTTCTTACATGTCTCCCAAGTAGTAAGTTTGGGGAGTTGTGCCCCTTTGACTAATATCGAAGTGATATTGGTTTCATCTTATTTAACAACCCAAGAGTCAACTTAACATGTGCTATCAAATTTCTTATCAAATACTGTGAACACAATTTGACTGTTGACCAAATTACTATTAGCAACATTAAAATTCACATAAGCATGATCTGATTCATTTAATTTTACATAGAAGATTCATTGGATAGAACAGATTTTAACCAAAATTCTTTGACAAGTTTGATATTGATTTGATCATTTCTTGTGAGTCAATCTTTTCTATTAATTTTCTCTTGAATTTATGACATCTGAACTTGAGTCACTCTTATTTATGATTATGCCTCAGTTCTAGAGTCGAGTTGGCGGTTCTCACTGTTGTTTGTAGTAACTTAAGTCAGATTTGGATCAACTTGACAACTTGATAGTGAGAAATGTCTCTCTCTAATGTGACCAACGCTTCTGGATGTATTTATCTTTGAATCAGTGTAGCCATATATATGATAATTGTTCCAAATACAGGCAAATATCTTAGAAAAACTGCAATGAGACGCTTTGCGGACAATATGCAAGGCTGTCTGGGGCACCAGTCATACTAAACTTTACAAACCTCGACCATCTCGCTTTCCAAAAGAGGAATAATTGCAAAATTAGTTATTTTCTTTAAAATGTATAATAACAGATTACCCGTCTATCTATCGAACTCATCCCTTCCTTCGTCTCTCAAGCTAGCAGTTACCCATTAAGAAATGCATCACATTTGCAAAGTATACAATGCCATACAGTTTTATATAAAAACTCATTTTTACCAGATTCTGTAACCCTTTGGAATGCTTTACCCGGAGATGTTAAATCACTAACTGACGTCAATGATTTCAAATCTGCATTAATCTCAAAAACTAAGAATATTCACTTTGATCTAAATTTAGGCTCAAGGCATTTTCTAATCCTTCATTGTCGTCTACGGTTGGAGTGTAGCGATCTCAATGCTGATAAATTTAACAGACATATATTTGACAAAGCAGATTGTTCTTGTGGCCATGCCACTGAGGACACATTTCATTACTTTTTCGTCTGTTCAAAATTCGAATAAATTCTATTATACAAATGGCTTTTCATTAGAAACAATCTTATGTGGCCACCCATCTTTTGACACTGTTACCCAGTCTGAAATTCTAAAATCAGTACTTCAATATGTGATTTGACTAAGCAAATATGATACTGACTGCAGATATCAAAAATGTATTGAGCCATCATCTCCAATGAATTTATTTCCAGTATACTACCTGTATTATCATCTTAGACATGTTTACTATATGTTGTTCTTGTCATGATCATGTTCATATATTTATGTTGCTGGAGCGGTCTTCACATAAGCTCACACAAGCTTGTTGACCAATCCATTTCATGTATCTTTTTCATGAAATAGATATGTTTAAACCATATGGTTAACGTTGGTACATCTCGTGTTTGCAGTTAGTGCTTGCTGGTTTCACCCATTCCATTTAGTGACAGACTTTCTTCCTGAGTTCTTCACCTTGCTGTTAAGTGATTGAAAGCAATATGTTGTGAAATTTATATCAGTTTGGTATACAGTTGTTGGGAAAATTACATCTGGTGGTAAAAAAGGATAAGTGATCAAACCCAAGCTTTTGAGAAATTGCCATAAGTTTGGAAATCATCACAGCAAATTGTTCAGTTATCCTAATTTTGTTAAAGTTAAAAAAGGAGTGTTTATTTATTGATAATTTGATGCCAGTTTGCAGGTTTCATCTAGTGCATTTACTTATAAATAGCTAACTTGGTCACTAAGAATCACGATTTTGATACTATGGGCACAGCTGTTGCTACAGGTCATAATGAGGGGACACTATAGTTTAGCTTAGTGTGAGAACCATTTGCAGTCCCCGAACCTAGCATTATCTGTAGACAGATCCGGCAGTTTGGTAATGGATATACGGCAATTTGTCATAATGAGTTATTATTTTAGGAGTGATGTTATTGTTAGTTTATGAATATTATGGTTAAGTGACTCATGATAGATTTTGAAGTTTCCCCATAACTGTATAGACAAATTTCAAATGTGTTTCGTAAATTAAAACAAATCAGTTTTTATAAGTAATCATTTCAAATTTTTCAAAAAATTAGTAGACAAAATTCATTGAAAACTTCACTGATTCGATAAAAATGGGCCAATGATACACAACAAAATTAAAATGAAGCCTCTACCTCAAGTTGTTGATAATTCACTGATTAATTACATATTTCTAGTGGCACTATTCTAGAAATCATAACTGATAAGCACATTTGAAGAAGACATCAGTCTGATATCAACAATGTGCTCAAATATGGGTATTTCACTTTACACTATCTTTTCCAAAACCAATTGGCATAGCAGGCCAAAATTTCAAGGGTAACATCTTTATAAAGACATAAGCTTGTAGATTTGGTTATGACCCTCTATTATAGATGTAGCAGGGTGTCAACCCTCAAATCTTGTTTCATATTTCCTCTAGATACCATTAATGCTAGGAATCTCAAATTTCAAGAATATCATCTTTGTAGGATGGAGACTCAGATAGGCCAATTTTATTATCAAGCCCCCAAAAATGAGTGTGTGGCCGCTGGCCAGGGTGCAACTTCAGGCTGGTAAGCTACTATGCTGAATTTATACAAATTGCTAGAGTCCTAAACTTTTAAAATGTCACAACTAATCACAGGTCAGGAGGAATTGTGGGGGTTTGTTTAGGGGGTTTTGGGCTATCATTTTGAGCTTCTGTGATTTTGTTAGTAAATTAGTCTTTAATGGCGGCAATGATGACTACCGTAAAACCTATTCTTCCTCAAAAGGTCAAATTTACTGAAATTGTATGTAAAGAGGGCTTCTCTATAACTTAGTGGCTATCTTAACAATGAAAGAGACCACATAGTATATGTAGACATGTAAGTCTTCAACCCTAAAGGCTATAAGTAATTCAGTACCTGATAAGCTACAGCGCCCTTGTTTCGTTTTTTCATTTTGACGTCATGTCATATTTTTACAATGCTTTGACGTCACCGTTTGCCTATGATATTGTATTCCAGCTGAGCTGCTGCAGTTAATCTGCCTGACTAGGTAGAAGATTTTCTTTCAATATGTGACTGTGGTAATAAACAGAATATTTAAAATCTTTCCAATGACATACTTTAGTTATGACACTCGTGCCTATAAATCAGTAATTAATTACTCTAGCTTGGTAATAACTAATATTTTGGCACTTGTGTTTTAGAAATTGTCTGTTATTGACATTCATATTATATTCTCTATTCATTCTAACAGCTACCAGTCAATATAGCTTATAAAGCTTATAGGGTCAATTATATGTTTGCATATTCGGTTCAGACTGAAGTCAGAACCTGTTTACATGTGACACGCCTCCATAACTCAAAGTGTGAATTCTGATGACAATAACGGGACATGTAATTCATTTGTAATTTCTTACATTCTTGATAAGTTCATTCCTCTAGGAACATGCCACATGTCAGATGTCAAATAGCACATAAACACCTGTGAATATCTCTGTGTGCCCGTGACATTACAATCGTAAAACTGAAGCTTGGGTCGTAGAATTCAATTGATATTCAGCTTTTATTGCCTTATGTCTTTTTGAACAGTTGAATTCGTCGTCTCGGAGGAGGGTGACTACTTGCACAATTCATATTTAGATGTTTGATTCTTCCGACACAAGTTGAAGGGAAGTTTTAGGCTCTGAGTTCCAAAATGTGTGAAATTATCTTACGGATGTAGGATTGTAGATATGTAAGTATCTTTTAAGTTTGCACAAGTTTATGGTGAGAAATGATAAATAAAATTTATGTTCCTAAAACATGTTCAATATTACATTCTTATGATAAGCTTTGGTTCAATGATGTTGAAAGATGTATGATTGTGACATTATTTACATTTTCAAAAGAATTGACATTGAAGTACAAATTCAGAATTTGATGGTCCAGAGCCAGGAAAATTTGACCCACATCCTCTTTAAATATCTTATGGTGATGTGGCTATGGGGTGAATATGATATGGTGTGTCTGTTTAATGAGGTGTGCTGATAAGGAGAAAATGAGAATAATACTTATATATTGTGCTTCTCAACGTGCCAGGCCGGGCACAGATGGTATCGTGTTTGTGTGTATATTAGACAGATATCGATCCTTTAGGTCTGCAAACACCCAGTGGCTGACATTGATATTATGCTTTTTGTGACACCAAATGTACATTTAAGAAATTTGTAAACAAAAATTAAATTATATAATTTACTGAAATATAAACCATAAGGGACAATGATTTTCGATGTGAAAGATGTGATAAATCGTATAAAATAACATTTGAAGAAATAATTTTTTCAAAAAAGTGCTACTGCTCTTTTAAGGTTAACTTAATGATGTGTCACATTCATTATTAAAATCAAGTCATTTCATTAATGATAATAATAATAATAATGGGGGTATTTGTATAGCGCTGACTTTCACCACACAAGGGCAATGCTCAAAGCGCTGACAGATCAGATATTTAACTCGTGGTTTCCCTGCAACCAGTTCCACTGCAACATAGAACCTCACTGTGTTGCAGGCTTTCCTCCAGAAGTACCATTCCCTTCTTGATATAATGACAAAATTTTTTAGAGACACTCTCTGGCTACAAATTACCTCATCCCCTATCAAATGGGGACATGATGTTTGCTAAAAATTGGTTGAAGAAATAAGAATTTTATAGATTTACAATGAAGTTAAAAATTTGTTCTTTGAAATTTTAGACAAGACTTATTCCTTTCTCATTTTCATACACATTCATAAAATGATTTCACATATTTGAGAGAAACAGCATATTCTAGGGTTATTGGGTATGAAAGTCGCCCCCATCTTCTGGCATGTGACCAACATGGATTAGCTGCTAATCCCTCCACTCGTATATTTCACAGGCGTGTTGACATAAATCAAACGATGGAGTTGACCCCGCAGGTCATGCTCACTCCTCTTGGCTGATTGGTCGCTTGAAACAGATGTAGTCTGAGGTCGAACTCTCGTGACTAATTAATGATAAATTAACGATGTGCCTTGTCAGCGAAACTTATGTCTTTGATATTTATGAGGGGAAGGATGTAGATATTTACATAATCTTATCATAAACACGTAACATGTGTGGCCTTGCTTCGGGGCTTTTTTCATCCGATATTTGCAGTAGATACAATAATTGTTTATATGATTAATATGTCATGGGTAAATTTTGCATACAGTAAGAAATTTGCAGCTTGTAGGACATTATTGTAAATTTACTCTAGAGTAATAAAAAAAATTGATAATGTTGGCATTATGGACAAAAATGGTCCAAATATAACTAAATGCAGAGTTTGAAAACTTAAAAAGTATTATTTGACTATGGATTATGTTTTCGGTCAGCATCAAAATAACCTACTCTTGCTCTTTTCAGATAAAATATTTTTAATTTATGATCTTTCTTAATTTAATAGAGTTAGATTTTGTGTCAATCATACTAAAATAATTCCAAACTGACTTTCCTCTTTGAAGAGCAACTGAACTTTTCACACCTTAATATCTCAGTAACACTTATCTTAATGGACGCTGCTTAATTTGAGAAAAAAGTATTTTTTTGAGAATATTTGTCTTACCAAGTAACAAAAGAATTTGTCAAGTTGACTCCGTACATTTTTTGTAAAATTTCAGCCAAACATAAGCTTAATTTGTATTTGCACATTTATCAACCCTCCAAGTACTAGGTAGCTTATTAAGTTATTTAGACTGTTATCTCATTGACATACAGTTTGTTTTAAACAATAGTTATCTATTCTTTCAAACTACTTGAGTTAGTTTCTATCATTTTAATCATTTCTATCTTGAGGGTTTGATTTAAAACTGAAGTGTGATATTAAAATCATTACTAGAGCAGATTTTGCGCATTCATATAATAGGCTTCAGTTAAGCAAGAAAAGTATTATTATACTAAAATATTATCTTGTGAAAGATGAAAGTGTCCCTATTTTTAGCTGTCTCAAACTTGTTTTGAAACTAATGTTATAGTGAGGTACGGTACGACAGTGAGGTCCAACCCGGAAAATGGGTCATTAATGGTTTTAGAGTGACCAGTGTCGTAAAGAAACTTAGGACTCGTCATACTGAACAAATCCGCATGTGCAGATCTTATACAGACCAATTGTCTGATGTTTCTGGTGTAGATTGTACTGGTGATGTTATGTTATAGTTATGCAAGGCCTTATAAGCATTAATTGTTTGCTCTATAGACCAATTGATGTTTTACAAACACAAAAAATAATGATTAAATCATGTCAGTTTTAATCCTGGTTTTTAAAGAACTTTTATTGTTTGACAAACTTTTTCTTTAAAGTGCACTGTTCTGAAGGCAGTGTAAAAATTTGACACAAGTAACATGGAGGCAACAAAAGATATAAAGCAACACAGACACATTGAAGCGGCAAAGCAACAGAGTAATAAAGCAACACAGACACATTGAAGCAGCAAAGCAACAAAGTAATAAAGCAATACAGACACAATGAAGCGGCAAAGTAATAAAGCAACACAGACACATTGAAGCAGCAAAGCAACAAAGTAATAAAGCAATACAGACACAATGAAGCGGCAAAGTAATAAAGCAACACAGACACATTGAAGCAGCAAAGCAACAAAGTAATAAAGCAACACAGACACAATGAAGCGGCAAAGCAACAAAGTAATAAAGCAACACAGACACATTGAAGCAGCAAAGCAACAGAATGATAAAGCAATACAGACACAATGAAGCGGCAAAGTAACAAAGCAACACAGACACATTGAAGCAGCAAAGCAACAGAATAATAAAGCAATACAGACACAATGAAGCGGCAAAGTAATAAAGCAACACAGACACATTGAAGCGGCAAAGCAACAGAGTAATAAAGCAACACAGACACATTGAAGCGGCAAAGCAACACAGACACATTGAAGCAGCAAAGCAACAGAATAATAAAGCAACACAGACACATTGAAGCGGCAAAGCAACAGAGTAATAAAGCAACACAGACACATTGAAGCGGCAAAGCAACATAGCTGGTGATGTAGACTTGTGCATGGATGCGTAGAGAGTGGATGCATAAGAACGTCATCAAACAAGTTATCTCTTCAATTACCTCTCAACGTGTCTTTAGAGTTCCGCATCACTGATCTGTCACATTCTGTAAAGGTATTTGTCTATATAGATATACTGGCTAGGTCAAGTACCTTTCTACATGTTGTGATGTGTGAATACAGCGGGAGCCGAGGTACATGGAAACATGACACACTGACAATATCTCCGGTGCACTCACATGTGTTATTAGTACACATATGCACTCTTGTGTATTTGTGTTTGTTCATCATCCAAAACTGTTCCTCGGTAGAAATTATTTGTGTCAGATTAAGCAGTCATTCTGGAAATATTGTGACCTTATATTCTCAACTGCATGGCATCATAATGATTTTACGTTACATTGATAATGATAATTTCTTTTGGATTAATTATTTAGAGATGCAAAGTAGTATTATTCGGGTGGAAAATAAATTAATATTCGGTCACAAAAAATATTATTTTACTAGTGTAAAAGCTAACCTCTTTCAGAGAGAATATAAAAGTCTATATTTGCTGCAAAAAAATCAGGTTGAAAATTTTTTTTTCATAGATTGTTATCTCAACTTATTCATTTATAACTATGTGACATGTTGTAAGTTATAGTAGACACATAGTTAATGTCCTTGTAAAGATGTGATACAAGATAGAATGCCCAACGCCAGAAGAATTTCTTACTCAATGCACATACTTGCTAATCTTATTACCAAATTTTGTTTTGAATCGGTGATTTGATGAATGATATGTTCTTTGATAACAACCTCAGTTTTTAGTTAAGCAAACAGTTTACTGAAATTGTTATTTATTGAGCATGTCAATACTCTGATACTCCTATTCAAGACCCATTTAGGACAATATCTTCAAGTAAGATTGTCTCATGTTTCTAATGTTCTGTATATTTTGTTGAGATTTCAATATGAAATATGAATTAATACACTTTTCCATCTGTCATTTAAAAATTCATCTATCAGAATGTAACTTTTTTCTGTTTATGTTATTTAATCTTTCGAACATTAATTACATTGGAAAATATAGTCAAAGTAGTATGTTGATATAATAGTCTTAAAAAAACAAGTAAAAAGTCTCACTTTATTCTATGAAGATCATAATAAAAATAATAAAACAGTATATGAATATCTTGAATAATAGCTATGACTGTAACATTCTTCTCAATAGATTCTATTCAAAACAAGTAAAAAAGTTTGTAAAATGACATAGGAAACAAAGTCAAAGTATCACTTTTTGCATTTTATTTTTTCAACATAGTCTCCACTGACACCAAAACATTTGGACCAACTTTATTATGCCATTCTTGTGGAACTCTGCATCCTGGGTCTCAGGTAATCTCTCCGTGCCAAGTCTAGGGAGTAGGGTGGATGGGAAGAGTTTCACAGCCACATTCGATCACGGCAGTGACAGGAACATGTGCTTTGTGGACGGGAGTATTGTCCTGAAGGAGCAGCATGCACTCCTGCACTGGGCTTGTCTTACCGCTTAGCCTTTATAAATTGCCTCAATTCAGTGGCATAATATGCCCAATTGATAGTTTGGCCCTTCTCTAAGTAATTTCTCATGATGATACCATGGCCATCCCAAAAACATGAGGCCATCACCTTTCCAGCAGATGGAACTTGCTTGAATCTTTTAGGGCGTCGGGAATTGGCATGCTGCCACTGTTTGCTTTGGTTTTGGACTCAGGTTCAAACATTCTTGGCACCCATCTTGAGAAGAGCTTGCTTATGTGAAGAACATCTGTCAGTATATTGTATACCGACTACTGCCCAGTGTCCCGGCTAAGTGTTGATTGGTCACACTTCTGTCTGCAGGCACCATGTCATGCACAGCATCAACTTGAACATTACAGGTGAAGGTTCTTGGTCAACCAGTCTTTGCATTGAATTCAACACTCTGCCGGAAACATTTAAATTGCTTTTGGAATGACACAACTGGGAATCGAACCCCCAGCCTCCCGGGCAAAGAGCAGACGCTGTACCTACTGGGCAATATTCCGGGTGTTAATAGTATAGTTATTAAGCTTGAGTTGAAGATCTTACTGAACACTTCTCAAAAAAAACATTATCAAGATAGAAAAATAATATGAATAAGATATCTCACTACTTATTTTTCATCTTCACCAAGATCCTGTGAAGATCTGATTTCTTTTGTGTGAGGTATCTAAGTGACTTAACCGCAGCAAACCAGGATGTTAGCTCCATGAGAAACTCTAGATAAACACCTGTCCTTTATCCCAGAGGTTTACCCATTACTTGAGTCTACAAATCCACACATCTGCATCTTTATGCCCTTGTGATAACAAGTCACGTTCCTCAGTTGTCGAGGGGGAAAAGAGAAAATTGAATGAAGTTCTATGTACCTTCCTCGTACAGTGACTTTCATCTTCCCAAATTCTCGAGAAGGATGTTTAGGGAGCAGATTGTTCAGAAGGTCTGCTGAGGTTGAACTCAGGTTAATGAGGTGTGTACATTTGTGGTAAACATTCATATAGATGCAGTAACCAGATACAACGGGTTGCCTTATCATTAGGTACATGGAGCACTTGCCGTATACTTACATGTTATTTAATAAATGTTGCAAGAAAAATTATCATTTATTAAGTAATTATTGTTTTTGCTGTCATATTTTACAAATAGCTAGGGAATGAGCCCAGCTATACAGATAGCTAGGGAATCAGCTAAGCTATATGTACATAATTGCATTTATCTACCGGTAGCAGTTGTCAAATGACACTTGTTTAAACTTTGTATGTAAAACTTGTGACCTATTGACGGTCATATGTTAAACGCAACAGGTATGTTGTATATGTGTTGTTTGACTATATGCAATTTTCTCAATAATCATAATGATAATAATGATCATCTGAAAATTTAATGGAAATTATGTATCATTAGCTGAGATGAATTCCAAGCTGTTTGCAAACAACAAAAGCATTTTTTTTCAATATTTAATAATTATTCTTCCAAAGCTAATCAACATGTAAGTGTATGGGAATAACGTCACATTTTAGTTTTAATATGGCCGCCCGCTGTACAATTATGAATTTATTTTCTATTATTTTTCAGTGTTTCCAAAATTAACTTCAGGTAATTAATTCTTTTGTAAACTGAAAGAAGTTTCTATTTTCATATGCCAATTTAACAAAAAAGACTTGGCAACATAAATGTTGCAAAGTAATATTAAATCTAGCATTCAGAATTGAAAATGTTATCCAATGTCAATAATGGATTGCCAATTTACAAAACATTTCAAAACTTATATGGCTTATATTTTTTATGATAACCTTGTATGTCAATAATCAGAATAAATTTGATCATTAACAGATAACTTTATTGATTGGTCATCACTAATCAAATCAAATGTTGATGTATATAGAGATGAGATTAATTTATATAGAAGTGGGCAAGTTCAAAGTGCTGAAAAATTCAACATTCCTGACAACAACTTCTGACAATCATAGTGGTTCCAATGCAATCAAGAATTCTACCTCAGAAAAATCATGTAAGGAGTATCCAGTAATTCTTATACAACTCATGGGACATTTCACAAACTATGGATACAAAGACCTTAAAAACAGCTTGAACAATTATTGTAGAATATATGTACATATTTGACATGCAATTACAAGTGGGTCACTACAATTTGTCACATGCATGTCATGTGAACTATTTTTTAACAGCTAATGCATCATTCATAGACAATATACATCATAAACATCTCCAGTGAAACAGCTGCAGATGAATGGTTATACGATCTTATGAATAAAACAACATTCACAACATCATGTGACATTATTGTAGTGACTTTCCGTACAGCTTATCCACGAAGACCTGAAGAGCCACAGAGTACATGTATGTTGGTGGAGTCATAAATGCCAAACTTCATAAATGGTGTTATTTTATCAAGAAGTAGTGGTTGTTTCCAAAAATTAACATCTTAGTGCTGATAGTGACAAAAAACAGGTTACAGTCTCGATTTGTGATCGAAAACCGGACAATGACGCGCGTCAATGACTCAAACATAATTTAAAATATTTATTTACAGCGGTCACAGATGTAAATATGGATTGATAGTATGAATTACGACTTTTAACTAATATACATGTAAAATGTATGCAGAATTTCGATGCCCTAACATTTGTATGGCCGTTTTTCATTTATCATTGAAAACATAAAAATAGCTAATTTTGGAAATTTAGAGACAAAGGTGCGGGTTAGGCAGGCGATTTGAACTAGATTGAGGACATATGGTAATTTGGCTCTTATTTATGGAACATAAAAATTCCTAAAACATACTCTGTGTCACTTTAACAACAAAGATGTCAGACAAGCAGTTAATCTTGTGCTCATAACTAGCCAATGGTTCCCAACTCTTCGGATGTAGTTGAAATCCATCAAGAGACTGATAACTCAAAGCTTCTCGTACATCTGACTTATCAAAGTTATTGAAGCACGTTTTCTTTGGGAAACAGAGAGATCTAAAAGGAAATCAAAAGTTACCCAAGTTCCAAAAATCCTTTTAAATCAATAAAAAGAAGATCTTAAACCAGTATGCCATGTTTGGTAAAGCTACATCAATACATAACCCTAACTCAAATGATATGTGTTCACCCTAAAATGGTCGCATGATACATTGATACATGACAATAAACTTTGTTTACTTATTATTCACTTACCAATACTTATATATACCTCACCTATTACTATACTATTTATTATACCCCCGCCTTACAGCGTAAGCGGGGGTATATAGCGTTCATTCTGTCCGTCCGTCCGTCTGTCCGTCTGTCCGTCTGTCCGTCCGTCACAAATCTTTGTCCGGAACATATCTCCTAAACTATACATGCTAGCTTCACCAAACTTCATACACTTATCAACCATGATCCCTAGATGTGCCTTTTGAGGGTTAGACCAACAAATGATTTTTATTTTTTGCAGTTTCCATGGAAACATGACTAAAACAGTGACTCTATGACCAAGTCCTTTGTCCGGAGCATATCTCCTAAACTATACATGCTAGCTTCACCAAACTTCATACACTTATCAACCATGATCCTTACATGTGCCTTTTGAGGGTTAGACCAACAAATGATTTTTATTTTTTGCAGTTTCCATGGAAACATGACTAAAACAGTGACTCTATGACCAAGTCCTTTGTCCGGAGCATATCTCCTAAACTATACATGCTAGCTTCACCAAACTTCATACACTTATCAACCATGATCCCTAGATGTGCCTTTTGAGGGTTAGACCAACAAATGATTTTTATTTTTTGCGGTTTCCATGGAAACAGGACTAAAACAGTGACTCTATGACCAAGTCCTTTGTCCGGAGCATATCTCCTAAACTATACATGCTAGCTTCACCAAACTTCATACACTTATCAACCATGATCCCTAGATGTGCCTTTTGAGGGTTAGACTAACAAATGATTTTTATTTTTTGAGGTTTCCATGGAAACATGACTAAAACAGTGACTCGATGACCAAGTCCTTTGTCCGGAGCATTTATCCTAAACTATACATGCTATCTTCATCAAACTTCATACACTTATAAAACATGATCTCTAGATGTGATTTTGAGGGTTAGACCAACAAATGATTTTTATTTTTTGCGGTTTCCATGGAAACATGACTTAAACAGTGACAAAGTCCTTTGTACGGAGTATATCTTCATAACTATACATGCTATCTTTACCAAACTTCATACACTTATCAACCATGATCCATTGATGTGCCTTTTGAGGGTTAGACCAACAAATGATTTATATTTTTTTTGCGCTTTCCATGGAAACATGACTAAAACAGTGAATTTATGACTAAGTCCTTTGTCCGGAGTATATCTTCTAAACCGTACATGCTATCATCACCAAACTTCATACACTTATCCATATTGGTGCGTATCTTGAGGGTAAGACCAAAAAATTATTTTTATTTTTTGCGTTTTACATGGAAACGTTACTAAAACAATGACTATCTGACAAAGTGCTTTTTCCTGAGCATATCTCCTAAACTATACATGCTAGCTTCAACAAACTTAATACACTTATCAACCATGATCCCTAAGTGAGCTTTTTGAGGGTAAGACCAACAAAGAAAGCCAGACTATAGTTTGAAGCGGGGGTATGTGAGCTGTGCTCACTTCTTTACTTGTTTCATTATGTACATGACAAGAGATAAGTGTGTTGAGTAATGAAATGTTTTACCATCTGAACAAATATATCTTGCATAAACAAACATTTATGAGGGAAATTTTCAAACAAGTCGAACAACCAAAAAAGTGCTCTTGTGCCTTTAATACTTAACCTGATAAATTGATTAGTGCTATACTAGTGATGTGAATTTATTAGGGTATAACAACTCATGATTGTCAAAAAAAGAAACAATCTGTTCGTCAACTGTCTTTAGTTAAGTAATCCACTGATATTCTTACATTTGGCATTTCAAAGTTATTTTTCATAGTTTGCATACGAAATTTTCTTCTATTGCAAAGCTTTTGGCTCTGAGCAAGAATACTCATTAAATTGATTCATCCCTGCACCCAGGTGCAAATCTTAAATTCCCACAACAGGAAGTGATGTCATGCTTATAACTCAAGCTCATGCCCTTCTGGTGCTTACAACTCTTTAACATATCATCAGTCATGCACAATTCCGTCTTCTAGCTGGTGTTGGGTTGAGGTCTTGAAACATTAAAAAAGTTTCTCATGTGATGAACAATAAATCAGTGACATTTATCAGTGAATTAAACTGCTATCAAGCTTAAAATGACATTTAGAGTAAGTCGGTGGGGTCAAATATGTCAAACTTTGACAATGCTGTCATTTTATCAAGAAAACCTAATAAAAGCTGAAAATTAACATTTTAATGGTAATTGACCCTGTTTATTGACAATCAACTGATTTAAGTCGTAATTTTAAAACAAAAAGTTTACAATGTACAGAGATATTGCCAATGAGTGAAATGTTATTTTTGAAACTTTTCTAAAAAAAGAAAAGAGCTGTTAGTTTAAGGTATAAGCCTTATAACTTTTGTATATGTAATTTGACAACGAATTTTGGCGACTGAACATTTTATAAACATGTACTCCTTTATCAATGAAAACAAGTCAATATTTTAATTTTGGCCTTTTGGATGAAAATGCATGTTGAGTGAATTGATTTGAATTTAAATCTGTACAGTGACATTTTGGCACGTATCAAAGATGTCAGTTGAAGTGATGAAACGTCAGATTATCATTACGAGTGAGCAGTGAGGTAATAGGTAAAGTAGGTAATCGTCACTGGCCAGTAGACTGGACTGCTTTCCACTTTATCAACAAATGAGAGTTACTTAATTTTATAAAAGAGCTTTTTAAAATGTTATTTTCTTCTTTTTCTTCACTTTTCACAATATTTCTTTTTTATTGTCTCATTACCTATCTCCTAATGTACACATATATGTGTGAATGCATGTATGGAAGTTGTGTGTGTTTTTTTTGGTTTTGATAAAAAAAACTGAATTTTTAATGTCACTGCTTTTCAAATTTGAGGGCAAGGAATTCCCCTCGCTCCTTGTCTTCAACTGAGACCGGGATTTAGAAAAAAATATTGAAATTTTTTTATCATTGACCACTTTTGAAACATCAACTTGACATCCATGAAACTAGATGAAACAAATCTGGTATTTGATGACCTCAATCGAGTATCCTCAATAGCTTTTTCAATTTTTTCTTTTTTTATCAGTAAATACATGATATGATGACATCAAGCTTTTACATCTTTGATTAAATTTATAGAATAACCAATCAACATTACCAATTATCTCATCACCTTAGATTAACTTTGCCATTACCTTCCAAATAATCACCAACCATTCCTTTGTGACAAGTTTAAAGGAATTATCACTTAACAAAGTATAATCAACATCTTTATGCCAAGTCTAATTATACAGGAATATGCCTGCATTATCAGCTAAACAGTAAACATTTTCTTTTTCAGAAAGCCCCTAATATCTTTCTAAGAAGATGTAATCTTTATTTGTGAACAAAGAAGATAATCACAATTTTGCCAAGGTTAATATAAGACATACTGAAATTAAACCTGCATTAGCATCCAAAGGGTAAACAATTTCTTTATCTCTTTAATCACTCAATCTCTTTCCAAGAAGTTGTAATTTTCTGATGTTTCCTTTATTTTAGTCAACATTCAGCCAAAACTATTTTTTTAGTATAACATCAAAGTTTAAAGTAATTTTTAAACTTTTTGGATTGCCCCCAAAATCCTTTCAAATGAAGACAAGTTTAGAATAAGCTTTAGATAATCTCTCATAACCCTGCTGTTAGTGTAATAATAACCCAGCATGCATGTGAAGGGGTGTTAACATCTTTAACACCCAAACAGTAGGTGTCTAACTTTGACCCCTGGGAGGTCAAAATTCTGTGACTTGATTGGCTAGATCACATCAATCAAAATGATGATCATTGGCCAATTAGCATGTAAATTGGCTGTTATGGATTTAATGATATTCAACTAAATCTAAATAGTTTCTACAGGTGTAATAAAGCAATTAGTCTACCTTTACAGGTAAGATGACTTTGAAGTTTGAATTATCGTGATAGTGTTTATATCAGGGTATCTATAGACATTGCATGTAGGTGACACTCAGGGTTTTATTGAGTGGAAATATTCCGTGATATTTGAGAGGAATTTCTGATTATTTGATTGGAGAAGATTTTATCTTTGTTTCAAGATATGATGTGTTTGTGATAATGTGGCATCACTTTACACTTTGTCCTTCAGTAATATTTAGATATAAGATTTGAATTTATCGAATGACTTTTCCAAATATAATCATTATGGTTTTTTAAAAATTCTGTTTTTCACGATAGTGTAATTTACATTTTGAAGTTATATTTTCCAATTAATTTTGAAAAATGATTTAATTTGATGAAAACTACATTAACATCACATTTTCTAAACTCCTGAAAGAATCAAGTCCTTGTGTAGATAAAAAGCTTAAATAATATTAAGAAGAAGAAGAGCTTTATTTCTCAAATTAGATTTGTTATTAAATAATATTAAGCTTAAGAAAAACAATAGAAATTTTAGCACAAAACTATGTCTTTACTTTATTTACATGATGTATATAAGTAAATTTTATATTGTAAAACCAAACTCAAAATAATAAAAAAATCTGACAACCTTTTTTTTCATATGTAGATAAACAAACATCATATATATATATATATATCTTGAACCCAGCATTAACCCAGCACACATACTGTTAACCCTGCTAACAGTAGAGGGAGTTGACCTCATTTTTACCTGTGCGTACCTGGCCTAATGCTGTAACTCACCTGAGTGTAGTTGATCACTGCCGTTGGCACCGCATGTAAACTCTCTACCTGCGTGAGTCGTAGTCTTCCTGCTGTGCTGGCTAGGCTTGTGGAGTGTGCTTCTCTGAGGCAGTGTCGGGATTACATACAGTTGAGTGTGTTGAATCGTTGACCAAAGCACCTGTATTCTGTCTATATGCTCGGATCAGTAATTCTGTTTGGGTAGGTTTTAAGTATTTTATTTAAATTTTTTTAAATTTATATTTCTATTTACATTTTTTAATGAATGATATTTTTTTTACACGTAGGTTGGAGATAATACCCCTATCTCTGTCGTTAGTAATAACATTATGTAAGTTTTGGTTATTTTCTTGCAATGATAGTTTTCTATTGCATTCATGAACAAACTTGTTATAGCTTTGGCTGTATTTATAAGTACTTTGTATTTTATCACTTAAAATTTCAAATATGGGGGTTTGAAAACTGTAATAGTTTTCATTATTAAAAATTATGTAGATATGAATTTTGAGATTAAGACTTATCTTAATTTAATCTACCGGAAACTAGTCTGAGGTAGGATAGACAATATCTATATAGTTTTAAGGAATTAGTATGATTAAAGTATTTATTGTTTAATTTTTTAGTTGTGCATATAGGTAAGGGTGACTAAAATCCCTTAACTGAGTTCTGTCTAGTGTGATCCAACTTTGCTATGGGATTTATGTTATCAAATATTTTTCTCAAATTGATATATTCATATCTTATATTGATGCACTTAAAATGCCTTAGAATTCAGAATATTATATACTATTTTATCATCTATCAATTGATACCATACCCTTCAAAACACTTAAAGTTTTAAATAAAACTTGTTAGCCCTGTCTATAGGTATGACTCTGCTAAATATTTTCATTGACATAAGCAAAATACATTTTAATCACATCAATTCTAATGCATAAAATCAATATCATTTTGAGATGTATAATAAGTGCAAACATTTATTGTCTAGTTGTTTAGGAAGTTCAGTTAGTTCACAAACCAAATAATTCACAAATTCTTAAATTTTAATCTTGAATGTCAAAGAAGAAACTATTTCAAAATTAGCACTATTTTGAAGGGACCAAGCCCCTTTCATCTAGGCGTTAAGGCCTCTCTTTGTTGTGAGCGAGCCGAGACGTGAGGGTTTAAATGCTGCTCTGCACAGACTTAGATTTCCCAGGCAATCGAATAATAGTTAATTGTAAACATAGGTAAAGCTATATTTAGCCAAGGTAAGTTTTCAGGTGATTACAACAGGTGAACAAACATTACCTGCTATAAAAGGAACAAGTGTTTGCTCAAACCTTTAAAAAAGTATAAAATCAATTGATTTCAAGAAATCTATTTTGGACTCCAAGACTACGTTTTGATGTATGCATACAAATGTTGTGATGCTTAACCCTTTTTCTGCGCTACTAAAATTTGTATTCTAGGTTCTTTTGATATAGCCATTGGTCAACCCTGGATTATATTTGTTGGTAAAAATTTATGATTGCTGTAATTTGGCCATTAAGAATGGTAAACTTTGCTTTTATCAAGCCACTTAAGTGTTTAAAACTTTATTCAAATTTGCATAATTTGTGGTTTATTCAGCAGCTAAGGTGTTAAATAGTCGCAGTTGTCAGTTTTTATTGAGATTTGAATAAGTTGTTTGAACTTTGGATCAAGGCGAAGTGTATTTAGTAAGGAAAAAAACTTTTTATAGGGTACGAGTACTCAAAGGTTTGAGGTGTAGTTCTTAGGTAGTGTTTTCAATGCAGTATATTGAAAGGAAAATGTGTTGAAAGAACTGTACAAAATCAAAGCAGAACTATATATCGACCTGCGGATTGGGTGCAGTAGACTGCTTACTTACTGCACCAATATCTTTTGAAACATTCAGAAATTTTTAACTTGAAGTTTCATCATCCCATAGGCTGTAGGGCCCTGAAAATCAAGTTTCAAATCATATATTCCTGTAAATCTGCTTCTATAAATGCATATTTTCAGTAATCACTACGGCATATTAAGAGTGTTTCAGGTTCTTGATAATTGTAGATTGACATTGAATGATGAAAAAAAAATTGAGCTCTCAATGTTTAATGATTATCATTTTAGTTACAAGATTATAAGATCTTATTCCGAAGCTCATGCATCATGTGTTAATTTGGTACAATGTTGATATTTTTTATGTACATAAAACTTATTCTTCTTACGGATCTTTTCTTAAACATTATTATCAATGCTATGTTAATATTGTACAAAGATTGATATTTGGTGGACTAAGATATAATGTACAATAAATTGATTCTATATTAACTCTGATTAATTCATACAATAGACTGGCCTTATGTAAAGTTTTGCTATTTCATGCACAAAACAATACAATGTTGAATTGGGTGAATTCTTTACATGATAACTAGTTTTAGATAACACATAGATTTTGATTATCATTATTATCATCATGCAAATCGGAAATTATTTGAGGCATATGTCAAGTGTATTTGGTCCAATGATTCAGTTCCAGTTGATATCTTTCCATGGTTTACTGAACAAAAACAGATGCATGTCAGATTTACACTGTGCACATGACTGCACTTGTATGTAAACCAGAGACAAGTTTCACTGATCAACTCTGAATGCATTCAATGCTCTGTAAACCCTGTATGCTCTATATGCACTATATCCTCTGTATGCACTGTATGCTCTGTATGCACTGTATCCTCTGTATGCACTGTATGCTCTGTATGCACTGTATGTTCTGTAAATCCTGTATGCTCTGTATGCACTGTATCCTCTGTATGCTCTGTATTCACTGGTTGAGTGCTTGAGGAACAACAGTTGGTTTGTACTCTAACAATCCTCACTGGACAAGCTACAGAGCAATCATATGAGGATCTTGTAACATGTCATAACAATCATATGAGATTATTGTAACATGTCATAACAATCATATGAGGATCTTGTAACATGTCATAACAATCATATGAGATTATTGTAACATGTCATAACAATCATATGAGGATCTTGTAACATGTCATAACAATCACATGAGGATCTTGTAACATGTCATAACAATCACATGAGGATCTTGCAACACGTCATAACAATCATATGAGGATATTGTAACATGTCATAACAATCATATGAGGATCTTGTAACATGTCATAACAATCACATGAGGATCTTGCAACATGTCATAACAATCATATGAGGATATTGTAACATGTCATAACAATCATATGAGGATCTTGTAACATGTCATAACAATCACATGAGGATCTTGCAACATGTCATAACAATCATATGAGGATCTTGTTACATGTCATGACATTCATATGAGGATCTTGTAACATGTCATAACAATCATATGAGGATATTGTAACATGTCATAACAATCACATGAGGATCTTGTAACATGTCATGACATTCATATGAGGATCTTGTAACATGTCATAAAAATATATATGAGGATCTTGTAACATGTCATTACAATCTTATGAGGATCTTGTAACATGTCATGACATTCATATGAGGATCTTGTAACATGTCATGACAATCTTATGAGGATCTTGTAAAAAAACTGAACATTTAATAACAAATATGTGAAGATCTCAATGAGTACTAATGGACATGTCATGGCAATCATATGGGGATCATATATATATTATAACAATCATGTGTATATTCCAGTTTGTACAAGATGAAAACATTTACTAAAAATCTTATCATGTTTGCAGGTAACCAAATATTCAAGGTATTTTTTCATTGAGGATATAGTGTTATTTTTTATTACAAGTAAGGGAGGTCTGTCAAAATACAATATTGCTCTGCTATCTTGATGTTATTGAATTTGTTAACTCTAATTGTATTAACATGTACTTCATGATTTATTAGCTGGCTTCTTTATTTGAATTGATTTCAAATTGAGGTCTCACAAGGCTTAATTGAAATGAATGTAATATCTTTTGTATGAAAATTTTTTTGAATATATAAATTAGATAGATTCTAAAACATGTCGTTAGAACATTCTGCATATTTGTTAAGTTTAATCTATTTGGCTGAATAATTTCAATCATCTACATATCAAAAGTTTTGAAATTAATTCCTAGATGCTTTTTCTGATTACAATAACTTAAAATAAATCATTAGGCCTCTTCAACATTATTTTTCCTTATTATTAATACTTGATGCATGATTGAAATATACTCCAACGATTCCATTTTCTGTTTTCATTTTGTTAAGTTTTTGTTAAGATTTTTTTTATCAATTTGTATTTCATTTCTTGTCAAATGATAGTACTAAGACCTGTAAAGTCATATACAAAAATATATTAAAACTGCTATACAGGATTTATTAAGCATTTTAGAATAGGACTAAAGAATTATATTAAATCTATAATACAGCATATATTTAGCGTTGTAGAAAAAGCCTAAACAGTTAATTAACGTACCATAAACTCATGAACAATCTCGTGTTGCTTCAATACTTTTTCATGTGACGTGAACCAAAAGAGTACACGCTTAACAATATTGTATAACCTTATTGTTTTCTTCACTATCATTATCATGATAAAATCCTAAATGCTTCATTGCAAACTAGTTTTGGTTTATATATTCTTATTGCTATAGATTTACTTTCTATTGCACTGAATACACAAAGTAATAAGGGTGTGTCAGTTACAAACATGTTTTGATTCTTGGCTCACGTGTATGCCATGTGACTGGGACCAGACTGTATATATGCCGCTCTGAGGTGAAGTGACAGTGACTGGATCCCTTTGATTGATAAAATTGGGATGAAGTAGTTTGTTAAAGATAATTCTATAGAAGGTTATTAAGTAGAAAATTTTTACAATTGATTATTCCAACAAGGGCCGAAAGGAAAATGTTCTTTGTCATGATCTTCAATATTTATGATTTGGAATTTATTTCTTCGAATCTTTATGAAACAGATAGATAACAGGTGTTATAAGTTATCTAGGAAAATGTTTTAGTGTTGGTGTAATCATACTATAAATTTACAACCATAGGTTGTTTTTATCATGAAAAAGAGATTTTAAAAATCATATGTTTTTATACCAAATTGAAATATTTGATTTGCAAATCCTGTCTTGATGCTTTGACTGTATGTTATGTTTTTTCATTCTCTATCATATTAAAACAACTGACTTATGCATTTTGCAATATTTGGAATTTTTCATCATGATTGAGAATTTCAACAGTTGTTTTTGTTAGAGGAAACATATATCAGAAAGTGAAGCAGTGTATCTTATTAAAACACTCTTTTCTTTAGATTGTAAATATAATCTAAAAATATGTTTATTAAACTTAGCTCTAAAAAATGGTGACCGTCAGAAATTTGTTTAAAGTTTTCTTTGGTAAATGATTTGAACACTAGAGTCTGATTTTGTTCAAATTTGGTATGTAGATGCATAATTATATAAAAGTGTGTCATTATTAACAATTAAAAAAAAGTTTACAAGTAAGATTTGGAGACTTTGTGTTGAAAGTGTTTTATCTTTAAAGAAGAGTTATATCAGGGTCTTGATTTTCTTCTTTGGTTAGCCAACAATCAATCTGATCATGAATTTTCTTGACTTGCTTAGAAATTTTCTCATGTGACATGAACTGAAATGGAAAATTACTGTAACTGTAATATTTTCTTCACTATCATTATCTTCATGATAAAAGCCTAAGCATTTCATAGCAAGCTAGTTTAGATAACAAAAACCTATACACAAACTGTTAAGGGTGTGTCAGCTAGAAACATGTCTTGATTCTTGTCCAATCATCTTTCAAAGTATTGAATAATGGGCCCCAAAATCATAACTGCATAAGAAAACTATAAAGGAACATATAATCATATATTACTCATTAAGTCATGAATAAAGCACCAATTGATAAAATATGTAAATCCTAAAGAGGGGGGGGGGTGTAGCTCGACCATGTCAGCTGCTTGTTGTAAGTTAGGAAGACACACATCTGTATACAGATATGAAATAAAACACAACCCTCAAGGTATTTAACCCTCCGGCAATAAACGTGGAGTCTTCACCAACACAGTTATAACTATAAACTTCATTATGCATACAAATCTTCAGTAAGTGTCAAGTATTTCAGAATTGTCTTTCTTGCTCAACATTATGGCCGTTGATATCATATAATCTTCTTGAAGACATATATGTTCACATTTACTTATTCAGACAATGTTTTATACTTGTTTATAATTTTTATATGCTGCTTAACTTGAAGCTGACTTCAGCATATTTAGAGTTTCTCAAAGATTTTATTTATTGCATAAGGTGTTCAACTATAAAAGCAGATCACAATGCCTGAGCACTCTAGTCATATGTTGCATGTATACACTCTCCTTTCCAAAACATACCTTTTTCATTTTTTAGTTTGGTTTTTCGATGTGGGTATAATATTTTTCCCTTATAATTCATATTACATATGAAGTTTACAAAATTTGCATGATGGATCTTGGAAAGTATCCCTACATCAAGTTTAAGTTCTTACCACCAAATATGACAACGCATTATTCTGTTATTATTTTCCTACATCCTTCTTTATTTCATAAATAGTTTCAGTTTTTTTTCAAAAGAACATTTTAAAGCCTGAACTCCTTCATGAGACAGGGTTAAATCATATCTAGAATAATTCATTACTTGGTGCTATTGTCCAACAACTTATGTCATATTTAATAAAACCAATACAAGTACTTGTAGGAATATCCGTATAAGAAGCCACTCCAGGGCTTGATTCCAGATCTAGGATGATTTACTGTTGAAGTGCTATTTTCATACAACCTATGCCATTTACCTTTACAAGATTTTTGAAAATGCCCTCTAGCATTGTTTCAGTAAAGATCAAAGCGCTGTCCATCCCTTATCCTATAGAGTATAAATTTGAATGACTTCACAACAAAATGTCAAAAGAATGGTTTCCAGTCTCCTGCTTTAACAGTTCAAGGCAAAACTGTCTTTATTGCTAAACACATGATGGTCGGAGGCTTCCCTACAACATGTACTTTATTGTATATCCCAATGATAAGCCAATTAAGGGTTCATCACATATCTAGGATAATTCACTGGTTAGTCTTGTTTTCCTACAATCTTTGTCCTTTAGATTTCATAAAACAAGTATATTTTAAAGGTATATCTATATAAGTTACAACCTGATAACATATCTTTGATAATCATTGCATGAGTATTTTTTTCATTTCATATACGTTTAGATTTGAAATAAAACATTTTCATGATACATGTACTTCATGAAACGTATATCCCTATCAAAAGTCAGGTTTTGGTTATATCACATATAGGACTATGCATAACTAGAGTGCTATTTTCCTACAACTTATGTCATTTTATAGCTTTAGGGGCATCAAGTGAACATAAAGGATGGTAAATTCTCTTTGAACAGCATGAGTTTGTAAACAGAAATTAGCAAAGGATCCAAAGTTATGTAATTTAAGTAGGGATGAGAAAGTTTATTGTGTAATTATGGAAAGTTAATGGGGACTGAATTAAAGTTTACCACTATCAAGTGGATTCAACAAGAGGAAAGATTTACTTGCAAATTTTCTGCGAAAGTTTTCTGAATAGATGTTATTATATTTTGGATCTATCATTTAAACTTCTTGTACTTAAGGAAAAATTCAGTCATCACGTTATTTAATCATTCATTTGTAAAATAAATACAGAATAATTTTCATCTCAAACAATTTTTTTCTAAATTGATAGATATTCCATCCGATTGTTGTATGTGCCTTTGTAATGCTTTCATCATGTAATGATAAAAACATGTGCTGAAAATAAACTCAGTAACTTTACAATCTATACTAATTTCTTCCGGTGTAATACCTGAAAATAATTTTTAAACCATCGGATCATAGTGGTTAAGGTTGACCTAATACCAGGGGGTCGAGGAAGAGATTTGCTGTGGGTTTCCTCTGCATGCATGTGTTAGAATTATCTCCCTTGAACTCTGCAGTAATGTAATGCAGTCAAAAGGTGCTCATGCTTTGGGGTGCTAGCATATTGCTGCAAGGTAAGACAAGACTTTACCTGTATTGACGTCAACACCCTCCTAGGATGACAGCAGTGATGAATTTATCATTATTTTTTTGTCATAATTTGATTACTTTTTAATCTGAGTTATTTCAATGTTGGAGACAACTTTCAGACAAAATTGATTATTTTATCAATTAGGGAGATTAATAAGAATATGTTTTGTAAGAAAATCTTAGTATTGTACATTTAAAAAAAATTAAGTTGATAGCATGGTTTATGCAGATCACAATAAAGATATATATATTTAGAAGAATTATGTATGATGTCAAATATTATTGTTAATCTTGTATTTATTATAAACAAATATTGCTGAAAAACTATAAAATCCTGCATATATTCTATACAAGTTTATGTATTATCTATGGAAATTTGATTTAAGTTAGATTCATCCGTTTGTGAAAATCTGCAATAAGTTATTAGAGAGTAATACTTATATTCATACTTTATTTATTACATATAAATGTAATGAAGGTGTATTCAATATCAGATGTGTATGACATTAATATTAAGGGAATTCATGAGTGTTTGGGTTGTTTGTTTGATCAAAATATTACAACTTTAATTTAGTGAATGCAATTAACAAATACTTTGAATCAATATCATATACAGCAAGGATCAAAACAAATAAATACCATATATGTCTCCAAGCATATATACACAAGTTTTAGTAACCTATTTCCATGTAGGTATTTACATAGACAGTTGGTCTATCTTATATTTGATCAGAAACTTAGTGTTGAGGATTTGGAGTGGGGGGGTTAAACTTCATGTTTATTATATGTAAACATGGCCTGTTGCTATTCTTAATTATTCATATGAGACACATGTGCATAACTGAAATGCTGAGCTATATTGTTTCAGTGATTCATAGAGTAGTTTTATAATTTATCATTTAGTTTTGAATTATGAGATGTGACATGAAATGAGGAAGGTAATTATGATATTATGATTAATAAATTCTAATTGACAAAGGTTATCATTTGCATGTTCAGTGATTTTGTGCAAAATTGGAAAGTAGGGCCAATTTTTTCAATCATTGATAATTGAAGTTTATGTAATATGAAATGATTATAAGTTTTAGGAGAACAACATTTATTATATTTCGAATGGTGAAATATGCCATTCATCGGTGAAAATAAAACCCGTATTTTCACTGAGTGAAATAAAAATGGTATTCTACTCAGTGAAATGATGCAACAATCATATGACGTCGTCTGTGACATCATGAAACAATTGAATGACGTCATGCAAAGGCCGCGCTAGCGAAGCGTTTTAGCTTCTGCCTTCATATAGCTTGGGTCATTTACGGGGTTTTGGGAAACATGATAAATAGAACATTTGACATTTCTCGTCGAATACCATGAATATCTCATCTCATGAAGTAGAAAATCATATATTTACACTTGTGGCTATGCCACTCGTGAAATATAAATTTCTACTTCATGAGATGAGATATCCATGGTATTCGACGAGAAATGTCAAATATCCTCTATTTATTTAACATGGTGTTCTTAAAGTTGAGATAGAATAGTATCAAATATAGAAAATGAAATAGCAACATTGTAAACAACAAGAAAATGCTAACAGAAATGAAAAAGCTTGATAAGAAATATCCATTAAAAGAACAAATCATATAAATCAGATCAATTGTAACATGCACTTTGTTGGTGGACCTTGATATTGATTTCACAGGTAACAGTATCATTGTTGTCAATAATTAATTACAGACCGTTGTCGATTAAGCAGTTACAGCAGAGTTTATGATCAGACTTCAATGATATCCATATTTGGAACACCGACTTTTTCAGCCTTCATGTTTTTTTACATCTGAGAAGTGTCATTAGACTTAATGGATTTTTTTGTGGTATGCATCTACCATGATTATCTCCCTGTAAGAAATCTTGAAAGGTGATGTCATTATGGATTATTGGAGGTATGTTTACAGTGTGTGTTAACCAAACACGAAGGATTATAATTTCTAATGGATACCTGTCGATGAATCTTGTAAAAATGTAAGTTGAATGTATCATTAAAAACAAAATGTCATTGTTAGAGGTTTTGCCCATGCCATAAAATGCAATGTCTAAAAATGTGTTAATTTGAAACAGGAAGTACACATAATGATAATGCCAGTAGATTTGTCAAGTCTTTGTATAATTTCTGATATCATTATAATGACAAGAAGGGGTTTTGTTAACGAAAAAATAATTACTATGTGTTGATTAAAAGGGTACAAATATGAGAGTAAATTCCATGCAAAACACTTTTTCTTTTTGACCACTGTACAGCTGAATGTGAATTTAAAATAACTGGCTTCTGTTACCAATGCCACCGTCAGATTGTTTTTTTCATCTTTTTAGAATTTGTTTGATGTAATGGCTTAATGGTTCTTTGTAGACCCACAGACTCAAGTATGTCTTTGAATGTCTCATTGTTGAGCTTGCCGATTACAGTTTGGATTTGGTAAGCTTTGAGTGAAATGTCAAATTTTACTCAGTGATTTTTTAGATTTCAGGTTTGGTTGCAGGTTTCACTGCTTTGCATAACCTTGACGGTGTTGTAGCATTTCTCCTGCAATGATAGATTAAGTAAAGATATAAACCTAAATTGAGACAAATGTTGAGGGTTATCTGGGTCTTTCATAAGGTTAATGCATTTTTGTTGTACTGTAGGTTCAATTCCTCACATTTACGACATACTCGATATATGGAGCGCTGATGGATATAATGTGTCACACCTTTTCATGTTGTTTTCAAATAAACTTGTCATGAACCGAGGCAAACTGCATGACAGTAGAGGCAAAGATATGAAATGCTTCTAAAACTGATTCTATGGCGGAACATGCGTTCACTGCATGCTGCATATTGCAGCAAGATTATTGACGGCAATTGACAAGCTTAGAATGCTAGTGATGTCATTGAATAGAGCTAGGCAGATTGTTATTGACGACAGATGTACAGATCAGCTGATGGGTCATGTGATCAAGACTCACACTAGCTCGGCTCTCAGCTCTTTTTGATGTGCTTTCAGTTTTGAATCGGTGCAAATGGATTTCTGGATACCTGCCGGATGCATTTTGATATGTAGGTAGCAACTGTGTTAAGAATAATATTTCCGCTTTTGAGAATTCTACTTGTAATCTAAATCTTGTAATATTTAAATATTTGTTTCTCATAGTGAAGATGATTCGTAAAATAACTTGTAATTTGGATCAGGAGAATTGACAAAAAAATTTCGAACCCGTATCATCCTGATAATTGTCCAGAGAGCAAACCACTAGACCAGCTGACATTAAGAAGACATTTTAATGACCAAATGATTTAGATCTTTTGAAGTGATAGGAATGAGACGTACATGGTTAATTTTGTAAATCTTAAACGTCTACGGTGGTAAAGATCTCCTGATTTACTTTTTTAGATTTAGTCTTTTGTGGTTACTCAGGTGATGTTTACACTGGTTATACTTTCAGTTATGAGGCAAGTATATTTCAGCATGCTGCACATGTGAGGTGATTTTCTCATGCTTCTGTCACCTACCGTATTTAAGTACGGTTTCTTTATCTGGAAGCGCCATTAATATCGTACCAATGATATCAACAAAAGTACCTCTATTATTTAAACATGTGCTTAATATATGTTTTTAAGATGTTTTTGTCGCTGTTTGAAATTGATTTTAATGGTTGAATGGTAAGTCAGTTACTAACCTCGTTGTCTGCGTGCATGAATTGAAACACGCTTTGCGTCCCGGGATCACAATTCGCACATGCCTAGGTGTTCCAATTCATGCACACCTCCAACTCGGTTGGTAACTATAACTTACTATCCTGACTGATCAAGTAGGTTGTCAGACTATTCGAAACTAAATGATGACAAGAGTGAATGTCGTCCAATAAGGAAAACTACTCGTAGAGCACAATGTGGAGTGACACAATTAGAATATGGTTTTTCTAAGATCTAACTATCTGTCAGTGTAAAGAATCTTGCCATGATTCTCTATTTAGAGCTCTCACAGGAACAGCATGTTTCAAATTTGATCAGAAGGTGTTATCTTTCTCTTTGAACATCGTGAACGTTCACAAAGACTTGACAAAGGACTCTGCTTCCACCCTTGTTCTGGTGGTAGTGATGAGCAGACTGGACTATTGCAACACTCTCTTGGCTGGTACTACAATATCTCAGATTTAAAGACTTCAGCAAGTTAAACACACTGCAGCTAGAATTGTGACACTAACTTCTAATTATTACCACAATACTCCAATTTTGCAGTTACTGCACTGTCACTGTGTAATCGGGCATAGAAAAACCTACAAATTATGTTGCCTTGCATTTTTAGTGTTTCTCTGTACTGGCTCGATCCTGCCTATCTGTCCAGTCTCCTTCACCCCATGGAAAGGCACCTTATAGATTGATTATCATTACTATTATTATCATCATCGTCGCCTACATCGTTGTCATCGTGGTTGTTGTTATTATTATTTTTTTTCTTTTTTAAGTTGGAGCAGGTACCACAGATACCTGGGTTGGGACTGAGCAGAATCTAAAAGATATTCTCATGTAACTAATTATTTAGCAATGTAATCTCTTATTCTTTCATCAACTTGGGGTTTTTGTGTTTGAAAATTTTAGTCATTTAGTCAACATAGAATTCAAATGATGCTAAAAAAGCTAATTCAACCTCCTTTATTTCTTTGAATTTGCCTGAATATGGATTAGAAAGAAAGTCAAGTAAACTTGAAATACTGCTTCCTGACTAATGAAAGGAAGAGTGAGAATAATGTTACTGCCAAGCTTTATCACACAGAGAAAGTTATGAGATTTAAGGCCACATTTTTTTCTTTTGTGAGTTACAAATGTGGTAAGGGGCGCTTATAGGGAGATGGCAATAATTGCTTCGAACTTGTTTTTTCACTAAAATATGCAAAGAACTATATATTTCCGCCAAGTATCTCTCTATCTAAGCCTCAGCTTGATATTTATTTTTAAATCTTAAAAATTTCGTGTCAGGGTCAGTAAAAGGAGGTTTGAAGGGATGCTTGGGTACAGTCTCAGTCCAAGTCAATTTGTATACATATTCATTCATTAATTCATTTAACAAGGAAAGCTCAATATTTTGTTCTTGTTTCCAACAGAAACCGTACAAAACCATTCTAGTGGAACTCAGACTGTGTTGACAAAACAGTGAAAGCAACTCATTAAATATTAAAGCCGTTTGCATCAAATACATGTTTATTGACATAATTCATTGTAAAATCGTCATTCTAAGCGTGAGGTTTTGGTATAGAAATGTGGATCCTTCATGCAGAATTGCACTGAAAAATTATCATGAAACTAATCAACTAACGTAATCTATTATTATATACTCTCCATAAACAGTTGTTCCGGTTGATATTTTAATCGAGTTAAAAATGAGGAAGGAAATGTTTTTGACCTTCACGTTTTCTGACCACAAAACAGACAGGTCATCAAGTGTACCTGTACATAACTTAGGTCAGATTATTTAATCAAGAGTTCTCTGACCTTTTAGTATAAATAGCTAACCCTTTGCCAACTAAATCAGGTTAAGCTCTCGTTGAGGATTTGTGTTTTGTGTGCTAAAAACATTTTGTCATTCATTTCATTTGTACAAATTTTGATAAATCCAACTTTCAGTTTTTATTTATTTTAAATCAGACTGAAAATCAATTTTGAAAACTGTAATTATCTTTGTCATTATCATTTTAGAATATGAATCCATTTTAAACTCAGTCTGATACATGATCTTAGTGTCTGAAATAAGATATCAAAACCGGGTGAACAATGTTATTATATATATACCCCAGATTTTGATAACAGGCTGCCAATATCTTTCATCTCTGATCTCGAGCAATCTAGACTTTCTTATTTGCTTATCAATATGGATTTGCCTTTACCTATCAACTTTCATTTCTGGCAAAGAAACTGCCTTTCAAATTTCAAAGAAATAATTATTAATTTCATAAGGTTTAAGTTATACATGTTTTGAGAAACTGCAAAATGTTTCACATATATATATTGTCATTTCTTATTCCAATCATTTTAATTTTCATTCCAGTTCTCAATATTCATTCCTGTCAATTTCAATATTTATTCAAATTGTTGTTAATAAACTGTGAACATGTAACCACTACTCAACAAACGGACCAGAAGCTGGACTAGATTCACCTCAAATATATGAGATGAATATTATAATCAAATTAATGAATGAAAAATATTTTAAGGAGATCTTTTAATTTTCTTACCCTAAGTGAAATGTATTTAATATGATGATCTGTAATACTGATAGACTATTCATATATATATATATAAATCAGAATAGCCCATTGATGACAAACATAGCAGATCTGAGTAAGAAATTAAAAACATCACTTTACATACATAGGATATAATATAATTAAAGATATTATGCAAAAAGACATAATCTAAATGGATGTATATTTTGTACATGAATTATAACAGTAAACTTACAATGGTGCATACACTAATGAAATTATGCAACATGGCATAACACTATGATAAGCTCAATAACAGATTCATCGTGAATTTCAATCAATCAATCAATGAAATATACAATCAACTGTGGCACACTTAGTGTCTAAGCTATTCTCCAATATGACACAAGAATTAAAGAGACAACACTTTGTTGTTGAAGCTTATCCCTTCACAGAAGCCTGCAGACATGATTTTATAGACACTGCGTGTGTCTCACGTTGACTGATAAAAGGATGGTACAAACTTGGTGTTTTTTTGTTAAAGTTTCCGTGATCATTGAAATAAAAAATTTGACATAGCACAGTTGTGGTAACTTCAATGAATGGTATGTTTGAGATATATGAACTATTATTCATATTATCATGAGCAAAAACTATAATGATACTGTCATCAATTGAAGTATTTGTGCCATTGCGAAAGTTTAGTTTGAGGTTCAACAAAGGTGACTTCATGGTATAAACTTGATAATTGCAAAGTAAATTCACTGTTAATTCAAGGTAAATTATCTTTGAATTAAGTCTAATTTCAATGTGGAGTCAAAGTAAATTCAATGTAGATTCAAAGTAAATTCAATGCAGATTCAAAGTAAATTCAAGGAAAATTCGAGGTAAATTGCAGGTACATTCAAGGTAAATTTACCAAGTAATATTTAGATTCATTCTAGGTACCTGATTAAAACATTAGGACAGTGAAAACTCATGCTTTCTATAACCTATAAACTAAAAGTAAATTTCATCATTTAGTGAAAGTAAATGCTAAGTATATTATCCAATATGACATAAGCCTATAAAGAGACAAGAATAGGTAATTGTTGGATTTATGCCTTATATGACAGCAGACTTCATATTAAATTGGTGTCTATTGTTTCCTGATGAGCTTTATCTGTTTATAACCTGCCTTAATCAAGGAAGCTGACTGCAGGGTCGCTCAAGCGGAACAAAGATCTCACCTGAAGGTCACCTGTAGAGTGATTGACGACCCGACACATCACCTGGGTCAGTCAGGCATGTCCATGTTGATTTCTCACCTGATTGATTGCAATACCTTCCATGTATAGATGTACACTTCAGTGTTGCGTGAAAGTGCATCGGAAAAGATTTTTCACTGAAGTTGGATTTACAAGCTTGGATTTTTATAGACAATTTAGGAGAAAAATTTGTGAAATTTGTTTCCACCTGTGGTAATTAGTTTGTGTCAAGTTGGAAGTACTGGATACACTGTTACAGTAAGTGAATACTTATCTAATGTCACCTTGATTGCAGTTGAAGGAAACTATATGTTCATGGTTCATATGTGGCTAGATTAAATGAAAATCCACCTTCTCACACATGGCCTAATGAATTTGCTTTCTGTGCTTGCCGTCCAGGCTGCTGAGACAGATGTGGATAGTCAATCAGAGATGAATTTTGGCGCGGTACTAGCAAGATTTAAGTTTGCCAAGGATGGAGACTTATGCAACCTTAAGCCATGCAGGGGAAGTTTGGATAATTTATGGTTATACATGCTATGCCTCTGTAACATGATTAAAAGACAATCAAGATTCTGGGGGTTGTACATGTTCTGATTGCTGAACTTTTCACAATTTGACAATGAAATCAAGTTTTTACTCAAAGAGAAAAACAGTGTGAAATGAAGCCATTCCTTGGAGCTACAAGTGTCTCAGAGCCTACTGCATGATAAGATATTGGTCATTAGTAGTCTCATGCAAGGTTAAGGTTAATGGATACATTTTGTTTTATTTGGATTGCGTCAAATATCAAAGCAATATGCCGAATCTCAAACTTGTACAGAAATGTAAGATGGCATTTTGGAAGCTGTTAGATCCTCCTCTTTAACTAAAGGAATGTTGAAAGTAGTAATTTGTCATTTTGATTGGCGAAATTTTTAAATTCTAAACAAGCAGGGTGTTACTAGCAAATAGTTATGGATAGTGCAGTGGTTAGCATGTTTGGCTTCAGATCAAAAGTTCCGTGGCTTGAATCCCACCAGAGGCTCAGCAACTTTGTCTGCAGTAGGGAACTGTTCTTCACGCAGTCAGGTTTGGGTGCAATGCTACACTGAATTTCTGTGCAGTAACACCCATGGCTCGCTAGTTCCAGCCAATGCTTGCAGGTTTCATCGCAATACATATAGCTTTGGTGGTGTTGTGGGCTTTCTCCTTTCCATAATACTTGCAGCCATGATATAAGTGAAATAATCTTGAAAGCGTCATTAAACCCCAATTTAACTCACCTAGCAAAAATGTGTTGACAGGACGCACATCAATTGATGGTATCACAAAATATAAGAGTTCAACAAATATTGGAAACCAGATAAGGTAAAAATCAATCCTAAAGTGACCTTCATATAAGTCATTGAACCCAAAGTATGGGGGGGGGGGGTGTAGACAAGAAGAAGCGAGGTTTGGAGAGAGGAGGAATAACAAGATGGAGAGAAGATAAGAGGAATACTAAGGGTAAACAGTGAAGCAAACTCAAATGTTCAACCTCCATGTGAAAATGAGTGTGTTTTTTCAATGATGAACAGTACGAGGAGAATATTTGTCCAGAATGTTAAACTTCCACTGTATTGACTTGCATAATGCTGAGGTGTCTAGTCATTTGGCCGTGTTTGTCCTCACCGTGGTAGTAGTAGGAATTAGGGCAAAGTATATTTGTTGAGAAGTGTGGGTCTGACGGGGCAAATACGGACACAGCGCTTACATGCCTTCGGTAAACGCTCAGTAAATATTATGCAGCTTTTTCTCTGAATTGAATATTTTTGAATTGCTCTCCCAATTTGTTTAACACAGATTCTATGTAAAGGGTACAAATTGTACAAAAAGGTTAAAAAAAGTTGTTATGAAATTTGCTTCACTTTTTTTTATTAAAGGGGATGATGTGAAAGGTTCAACTTGTTTTGGTATAGTTTGTGTTTCTGAAATAGAACGTAACAAACAGGTTCAAATCCTTGTTTTGGATATGCAGCCCTATTCTAAATGTTGGAGTTGAACTTAAATGTTAATCTTGTTTCGGCGTACAGTGTTTATATAATATACATTTGAAACTGAGTTTTAGTTAAGGATGTCATGTAAAACATTTTTTTTACTTTTGGTTGAGAATGTTTATTAAAATTTTTGCAGGTTACAATTTTTGATAAGTACTACATGCAACATATAAAGTGATTAATTTTTGTATGTGTCTCATCATAATTTTGGAAAATTTCTGCTAAGCAGACAGAAAGGATGAGAACTAAGAGTTGGTAGTGTGGAATATAAGTGGTGTAGTTGTAAGTACGTGGGACTTAATTAAGAGTTTCAGATGTTGTACATTTAACATATAAGGCACTTACTTATTTATCGTAGAGCACAAATTAATGTCTTTGAATGTAAATACAAATGATTTGATTTAAACTTGAATAATTCCTTATCATAATTTGGCACACAACAAAGACACTTATGAAATAAAAAAAGATACACTTTGTTTTTTACTATCTTTATAAAATGGCCTTGTAATTCTGCTTATAAACATTTCATGCAAATAGAAATTTGTGTATTCATCATTTGTTTTAAGTCTAAAACGACAGCTGTTAATGTAATTAGTGAAAATCCTGCTGTTTAGCAGACATATTTATGGTCCGTACTGTCATTTTCACCCGCCATTAAGTGTAGGCAATATTATCATTCATTCAAACTTTTATTCGTTGGTATGATCACAATTTTTCGACAAGAAACTGAATTGACATTCATGTTGGTACAACCTATATAAATACTGAGTTTCTTCAGTTAAAGGTCAAGGTCAATAAGTGTCAAAATGGAACTCTTCTAGGAAGACATTGCTGCTACAAGAAAAGAGATTTCTGTTTTTCAAAAAATATTTTAATTTATTTAAGAGTTCATACTTGGTTTAACAATTGTCAAACAATTCAGTGTGGACTTGATATTTACATCTTGACTATAAGCTTATTTTTACAGGGGAATTGATGTGTATTAATGGGGAGGTCAAATCACACAGAGTTAAAGTCCATTACAATCTCAAATTATCCAGACTGGTCTCAAATTATTCCTCGCTTGTTAATATGTAATCAGATCAAATTGTCAAAATCACTTCTGATATCGATGTCTGGTAGAATGATACAAATCATTAAGTATTCAAAAAGTTGTTTACCATTTGAAATATTTGATAAAAAATATTTGGTAAAATTCAGGATTTTTATGTGTGTTCAAGGTGATGTTGTTTACTTGAATTAATTTCATTAAAAAAAATGGGTTTTTTTGTGTTAAGTTCTACTTTTCAGTTATTTTCAGTTTAAGTAAACTGATTGTGTGTGTGATCAATATCTGATCATTGACAATATAGTTGTCGTTGGAATACCATGATTGTATGATTGTATGATTGATCATAGAGAAAATGACAGAGACCTTCACGCTTTTCAAGGATAAGATCTTCTGGTGTATGTGTCTGGTATTTTCCCTATAGGATCCTAGCTCGTCTGATAGACTGGAAAATGTCAAGAAGAGTCTAACGTTTTTGCAATGAATAAGAATGAATGAATGAATGAATCTCTTTATTTCCTCCAGATTTAGTCCGAAGATCATCATACATGTACATAAACACTTACATCAAGTAATTACAATACGATCACAACAAGGAATATTTACAAAGAAGAGACAAAATATCTAGAATGTATACTTGAGTGAGGAGAGCAGGGTATACAGGTATTTACAGAAAAGTACAATCATACACCTCCATGACATTTCATCTATTTGATCAGTTATTGGTAATTCACCTCCTGAAAAGAGAGACAGCATTTCATCTTCAGTTAATAGTTCAATTTGAACATATATTTCAACATCAAATGGGTCAAGAAGTTTCGTGAAAAAACTTATTTCTGCTGTACATGTAGTCTTCACAGTGTAAGATAATGTGGCAGTCATAATCGTTACATTGTCTTTTACAGAGTTCACAATATTTTGAAAATTTTGCTCTTGAGTTTATTTCTAACAGAATGATAAACTATCTCTGTTTCGTTGATAAACATACACCAGATTATAAAGTCTGTGAATACCAAAAGTAGTGTGAGTGAGGCGGTATCTGAACATATCCTGTCTCACTCTGACTTGAGTAGCCCATCTTTCATTTTCAGCTTCATTAATACAATGTACAACTATTTTACGCCATGCAGATTTACGTGGAAACATTCCAGTATTTAGATAGTTACTAACATACGTAAATAGGTTGTAGTTAAGAACGGTTTCTAAAAGTGTGTCACAAATACTATGTGACGCTTGTGATCTATCTTGAAATGTAGCTATTTGTGCACAGATTAAGTCCTTAAAGGATGAATTACATTGACTGTTGCAAAATCTACTAAAGAATGAAAGTATACATTTATTAATATAACCATCCATGCTCCACAAACCAAGATTTCCAAGTGCAGAGGCAGAGGAAACCCGTTTATTGAATCCCTGAATGTATCTAGCAAAGTATCTTTGTGTTCTTTCTACAAGATCATAATCTTTACCTTTTAGAACAGGTAGTAATTCACATCCATAGAACCTTGTGGGAAGTATCATTCTTCTCCATATTCGTACATAGGACATAGGGTGGAGATCTATACAATTTAAACCCAGGTTACCAAGAGAGTTTACCGATTGTCTCGCTTTCTGACAGTATGCTTGTACTCTAGATTTACAGGATAAATTATATGAAAGTAAAACGCCACCATATTTTACATCATTACTTATTGCAATGTCTGCTTCCCCAAATGTGAAAGAATAATTACCAGTTGGTTTCTTTGCCTTGCGAAATATAATACATGTACTCTTGGAGCCATTGTATGTAAGCCGCCACTTACAAGCATAGCTGTACACAGTATCGAGTGAAGATTGAAGACCTTTAGGAGATGAAGAAGCAAGTGTAGTGTCATCAGCCAACAAGATACAGGGGATGTCAATACCGTGAACACTAATACCATTATTCAAGTTTCTTAGTTCAAATATCAAATCATTTATAAAAACAAGGAAAAACCAGGGAGACAAAACCCTGCCTTGCCCTACACCTTGCTGTATGGAATATTCATTTGATTTAAACCCAAAATATTTAACACATGCAGAGCTTGATGTGTAGCTTCGGTATAGAAGGTGCCACATTTTACCCTATTAACCAATAGTAATACTTTATACTTGTGTACCTCTTTTAAACATAAGCTAACATACAGACATGAAAAAACATCAGCTTGGCTGCATTGAAGGTGTGAGTAATTTCATCCAAACATATTTATATTCCTTATATATTATTGAAGAAATATCCATTATCTTACCACTATCACACTTGCTTTTTTTTATACTCGTATTTTTCCCCATTCAAATTGGTCAGTTTCAAAAACTTTTATAATATTTCCCTTGAAATTTTCATTTTGTTACATTAGCTGTAATTTTGTTATTATTTTTAATTCATTTTTACCATTCAAAACAATATCCTGATGCAAAAAACACAACGAATTCAGAACAACCATATTGTATATGTTTTAGCATCTATTAGGCCACAGTTGCAATAACCTTTATTGTCACTCTACTGGGTGGCAATAAAGTATATCGTCACTCGTCAGAAGGTCAAGCTGACACAAAAAGGTTTGAAATTAATGGTCAAAATTGTGCTTATAGAGTGTTTTTTTTTGTAAATAGGTTTGTTTTTATGGGATTTTATGGATATTTTGCAACTGTTTTTAGCTTTTGTTATTTTGAACTAGTTTGTTGTGGCAAATATATAAATTGTGTACATGGGCAACTGGGCATGAGAGGCAGTAAGGGTTTTTAAAAATACCGTTTTTAAAGATTTAAATTATATAATAAATAGTATTAATATTAAATGATGTTTGTCAAATACATGGTTAATCTCATCTCCTGGCGTGTGCAAAGTTGAAATTTTCACTCGTTGCACACGCCACTCGATGAGATAAACATTGTATTTGACAAACATCATTTGATATGCTCTATGTGTTCTTTAAGAAAGAAAAGCTTTGTAGAATTATTTTTCATGATTCATTAATAAAACCATATTTTATGATGAAATATCATGTCACACTGTCAACTTGTAGTAAGAACTTTACAAGAACGTTTGTTTCCGTTAACAGAGTTATCAGTGATATATGTTGTTTTAAAGAACGTAATTTTTGTCTTTTCCTGCTCATTAATGTCTCTGTTTTGTCAGTATACATTAATTTTCGGTACTGACTAATGTTCCCGAGCAGTCCTGGATGTATTTTTAGATACAGCCTGTATGAATGTATATGGTATCAATTACATTTTTTTAATTTTCAGTGAACCTGTGAAAGAATAAGGATATAGGAAGGAATACCTTGACCTTGGTTATGAACTTGGTGAGTTAAATTTTATGCTTATATTTTAAAAACATTTTGCATTAAATTTTGAATTCTCACTTCCGGAACTTCACTGTTCTAAATATTCATTGGTGTAGGTTATTACACAAACAGTCACTTGTTGAAGTTTGATCATTTAGTTTGAATCTTGTTGTTGTCAATCAAAAGGATAGATACACCCTTGTCCAGTTGACATCTTTTATGGACATTCTTGATGTTTAGATGATGAAGAATGACAAAGGCAGTTTATTAATACACAAATTCCTTTCATGGGAGGGCCACAATTCTCTCATAAAGATCTCAAGTCTTTTTCAAGCAAAAAACAATGCTGCAAATTTATGACAAATGTTGACAACATTCCAAGAATAAAGAAGTTGTATATCCATGAACTGGTACTCATCATTGTTAGTTTCATATGGACGGAAAAATGACAGAACACACTTAAACCACAAAAAGATATTTTAAAAAAATTATATACGTCATGCAATCTTTAAAAAACAAAAATAGCATAGACATCAATCACATGAAAATCTGTTGCCTGTGTGAGATATATCGATATATGCATGTTCACTGAGACAAATGGCTAGCGTCAACTCTTAATCATTAATGACACTACTTCCTGTCTGGGATAGTACCAGAAGGTATTTATCAAGGGGCCGGCATTTGTTGGACAGCTGCGAGAAATATTGATCAATGTCAAAACCTGTCATGATATCTACACATGGGATAAGTTATAACACCTGTATTTACCACGACTCTTGTAATATGTATTAATGTTATAAAATTACTATCCACTTCATAACAAAATGGTTGTCTGAGGTCAAACCAGATCTTAAGTTGTTAAAACCAGTAAACTCTTCAGTAATTATATCTGTTTATCGTTTCAGAAAGATCGAGTCACCAAAATAGTCAAAGTTAATTGTCAAAATGTTTTCGTATAACAGCAATGTTAATAAGTAGAGGTTGATATTGACAGTTACTAAGTTGGATTGATAACTGAAAAAATAGAACAAGAAAGAAAGTCAATATTTGATGTAACCCCCACAAGCACAAATGAGAGTCGAAAAATGTCTCCATATAGATTGAGCAAGACACTAAAAAAGTGTCTTTGAAGAAACCAATCAAGGTAAGCCTTAAATTTGATTGCCCACACCAGGATAGCAGAAACACATAGAATATTGAAATACTCGTGCGAGCAAGTGATTTGATTGAAATGAATGTTAACCTTTCTTATAAAATATGCAAGACAATGTTTACCTGTTTACAGTTTAAAGAAGACCTATTGTAAAGGTAAATAAAATGATGATTGACCATTTGAAGGCAAAAACCTGTCAAGGACAATGGGTAATTGTGTCTTATTTCTGTTACTGATTAATGTGTTCTCTTGTCTCATAAAGAAGTAGACAATCTATTCTATCTATTAAGTTAAGCAGAGTAATGGTGTAGGGTCCGAAAGGTTTTCCTATGCCAACAGTCTCACTTCCTAGAAATGATAAGACGTTTAAGTGCATAGAGTATTTTTATAAAAATTCTATTGCTTTGCTACGTGTAATGTCATATGGACTGACTTGTTTTGAATCAACTAAACTGACTTGTATAGTCATCCCTAAATGCCAAATATATGACAATTGATAGTTTTCAATGAAAATTAAACCAAAAAAACCTTTGAAATATACTTATTCTGAAATCACGTGAATTCTAGTTACCGTATTCGACTTAATAACCGCCCACTCCCCTATAAGCGCCCACCCACCACGTTTGTGACTGAACAATATGCGTCCTGATTTAGCGCCCACCTCTCAACATTGCTTACCTTGCATGCTGATTCATTGAGGAAGGTTTTTCAGTCTTGCAATAAGTCTTTTACTTCCACTAAAGTGAAGAATACAGGGTATTTCAAGACTCCCAGCCACCATCAAAATGATAAAAGTTATAAAACCATATTTCAAAGACATGTGTAAGAAAACACTTTCAAGACTAAACTTGAGGAAATTTTTTATCGTTTTAATTAGCGCCCCCTTTTACCAATTTTTTAAGCGCCCCTGGCGCTTATCACGTCGAATACGGTATAGTACCTGTTAAACATTATATTCCAAAATCTGTCATTCTGTCTTCTATAGATAAGCTTACAAAATTATGGGTGGCTGATTTGCAGTACATTTTCCAGTTTTTTACCATAGGTAATTACCTTTATCTTCATAATGTCATTACACTGAACTTATAAACAATAACTGATACTTTTCAGCAATAGCAAGTACTTCTTGATAAAATGACACTTTGAAAAAGTTGCCGTCTGTGGCTTCGACAGCGGGATGTTTGTAGAAATGAAATTAAAGGGGACATTCAAATTTATACATGTATGTTATTGGTACATGGTTCAAACATATTACCAAGTTGAAACATCTTACTGAGGGTAATATTTTGATTTATTTAGATTCAACAACTAGATAAATGAGAGCGCACACTTGGTAAAATAAAACAAGAAAGAGAAGTGAAGGCATTCATCAGCGCTATGAATATGAAACCCCTGGCTACGCCACTACAACACATTGTTGATTAGTCATATCATTAATAAGAGTAAATGAGTTGATTTTCTATTCATACATTTAGTTTATTTTCATAATGTTGTAAAATGAGTAAAAGTATGGTGCTTTTTTCATGTCATTTTCCCTCAAAACAACATGGCGGATCAGAAGCCGATAAGTCAGCCTCTCTATGGTACTTAACTGTTACATGCTCTGCTAGCAACTATATTGCTATGATACCATCTGCAGGAGCAAAGTAAACACTATTAATTGTAAAGAACACACAACATGAATGTAACATCTTACTGTATGTCTATTGAAATAATTGTTACCAGTTCTTAATTGTAGCATTGTTGTAATGATCACTAAAAACTACTCTATGTGAATGCCCAAAACATTCCTTACTAAACTGTTTTAGTACTTGCCTCTAAAATGGCATGAAAAGGCTCTCCTAAAACATTTTGGCTCTGCAGGCCATGGGTTAAGGGTCTTGATCAGTATGTACACTTGACAATCTCCTTGTCTACGTGCAGGGTATGAATCAAGATGTGTTGACCCATTCTGCGGGGCCAGTTAACAGAAATCAAAACTTATCTACAATTGGACACAATTCTGAGCCTGCAGGCAAAGGGTTAAGGGTCTGAACCAGTCTGTACTCCTGACACTCTCCCTGTCTGTCTGAAAGCTCTGAGTGTCAGAGGACGTTCTATCTTGCTCTGTGGCATGTAAACAGATTTAACAGATTATCTGGAAATGAGGTGTATATATCTACCAAGCTGTCCATGGGCTGTTGACACGTGACGCAAGTTCTCTCTCCACATAGTCAGTGAGTTTATGTACTGCATAATCTGTGTACTGGAATATTGGATTATTCTCTGAAAAGGTACTTCATTAAATATTTTTGTATGAAATTAACTTTATGACCGTTATGTAAGTTGACAGTCTTTTTTAGATAATTTGACACATAAGAACAACGCGTTTAGGAATATATTAATCTTTCATGTTGAATATGCTTTAACTTGCTGGTACATTAATCTATTTGGTGTGAAATGATCTTTTCGAATGAACCAAAATACTACATCAGACCATTAATACAACACTAAATACTACATCAGATCATTGATACAACACAAAATACTACATCAGATCATTGATACAGCACAAAATACTACATCAGATCATTGATACAACACAAAATACTACATCAGATCATTGATACAGCACAAAATACTACATCAGATCATTGATACAACACAAAATACTACATCAGATCATTGATACAACACAAAATACTACATCAGACAGCACAAAATACTACATCAGATCATTGATACAACACAAAATACTACATCAGATCATTGATACAACACAAAATACTACATCAGATCATTGATACAACACAAAATACTACATCAGATCATTGATACAACACAACATACTACATCAGATCATTGATACAACACAACATACTACATCAGATCATTGATACAACACAAAATACTACATCAGATCATTGATACAACACAACATACTACATCAGATCATTGATACAGCACAAAATACTACATCAGATCATTGATAAAACACAAAATACTACATCAGATAAATATAAGTAAAAGAAAAAAGTAAAGTAAAAATCTGTTCAATTTTATCTGCTGAAATAATAAGTGGTACACCTTATGATTTCAGGAACTTCATACAAAAATAAGATAAAAAAGCTATGAATATTCCATGAAACTGCAGATAAAGGGTTATATTTATGAAAGGTTATTAGTAGCAAGCGGTAACCAAGTGTCATTCTGTATTGTGGACAAATTACCACATCTTTTTACTGTTTTTTGTTTGGAATTGATCGGTCTCATAAAGAGTATCTTGATGATAAAGTCGTGTCACTTGGGGTTACATCTCTTTAAATGGGTTCACCTTATCTTGAAACTGTATTCATTTGAATTTAAAGTGATCAGTTATCTTTCCTTAGATTTTTGGTAACCGCCAATTGTATGTGACTTTCATTCCATGCAATTCAATGCATGTGATACATGATCTGTTTTTCTCAGTTCTCTTTACCAAATTTGATAATTTTCTGAGGAAGAGAATCATTATCTCTAAGTGATTTTTATTTGATAAATCTTTTTATGTATACATTGTTATTCTCAGTTATCTACCAAACTATTTTCATGATGAAGACAGCAATGATTGCTATGTGATTATGTGATGCAGCATGTGGGTTCTTTGTTATCTATAAACTCAGTATTTACTTATAGAGACATCTGTAATCTTACGTGGTTAAAATTTTATACAATATCATGTAATGTTTAATTTGTAGTTTTTAGTTATATTTATTCCTGAGATAGTTTAGTGTAATCTTATGTGATTTTCATTTCATAATTAAAGACATGGTTCTCATGCAGTTGTCTTTATTCTGAGATAGTATAGTGCAATCTTTTGTGGTTCTTATTCATAGTTAAAAGAGATGCCTCTCAGTTATCTCGAGATATTTCTGAGAAAGATCACGGTCATCAACCAAAGAGATTGTTTTTAGATAGCAGTATAGTGATGTGAGGGTACTGCTGTAACTTAGGGTTCAGTCCCCTTCATGTACAAAATACAACTGTTTGTCAGCGCTTGTATATCTGTTTATTTTTCCACCTGGCTCCGCCCCGCACCGAAAGAAAATCCCCAAAATGAATACCAACCACATCTAAAAAACTGGGAGTGAGTGTGTTTCACTTCAACTACCTTTCTTATTCTTATTCAGTATAATTCAATTGATGACACAAAATTTGAAATATTCTACTACATATATCATTAATAGAATATATTCATAAAAAATCATATCATGTGTCAATTCACAGAACATGCATCATCTTTGAATTGATTGGTAAATTGGTAAATGATATTCATCGAACTGAATTTCATTTAAGGAGCAGTTTGACACTTTAAATGTAATTTTCCATTTGTATATCATTTGATTTCCTTTTGTTCCAGTTATGCTGAACTGTAGAAAATTATAATTCATCATGTTCTATTCAATTTGGGACATAGAGAAGACTTATCCTAAGGGGAAATTAGATTGATCAAGAAAAGACAACAGGCTCCTATTGTATGGATGTCTTAAATCAACTTCAACATGATTAAGCTGTCTTTTTCGCTTAGTGTCTTTATGATCCATGGTTAAGATATTAAGTGTTACATTTTCATGTTAAAAAATTGTCATTTTGTTATTTCACTGTATGAGGAATACAAATGAAAATGTTTGCATTTTGTATTGATGATTATATAAACTAATTATGTAATCAACAGATTTTAAACTAAAAAACACTGCAAAATATGTGTTACATAAACAGCATGAAAATGTGAGATGGTCTGACAATTAGCTATACATTGAAAACAAAGGTGTCCCTGAACAATTTTATAATCAATGGCATGCAAGAAGGTTTTACAAGTATGACCATCAAAATTTGCCAAAAAATCATTGCAAAATAAAGTAGAAAACTGTACAAACAAATATACCGGTCCAGGTATAAATTATTACTTATATTGTTGGTGTATTGACCAGTGTAGATGAAAAGAAGTACAGCATTGTTCCCAATGGCGGCCTGTAGAATCAATACCCGCTGTTTTACCTAGATACATATGGAAGTAAGTGCTCTCCCTGTCTCACACACACGTGTTACATGAAACGCTCGTTCCTTCACGGTGGGGCCATAATTATGATAAACAACCACTGCCACACCATAAAACATGATTATATAGCATAACTGCATCTTTAATTGTAAGGTAAGGTGTTTTCTTTTGCTCGTTGTCACCAAAATATTTTGGACATGATGTCATCTAAAAAAAATTCTTGAACAGGAGTTGCATGGTTCAACCATATTTCTTCTTCTCATTGTATTGATATAAAACTTTTTTTGTTTTGTTTATGGCATTATGATATTTGCTGTAAGGAATTCATAGATATTAATTTTAGCTCTTCGATTTTTGTATATAGTTTCATTCTAGATGTGTGTGAAGGAATTATGAATCAGGTGTTATTCTGATCGGACCACATTTAAAAGTTTAAATATATTTACTGGATGATGGACAATTTAAAAAATATTGATGGGAATTGGGACAGATGAAATCGACAAGTATTGATGGATGAGTTATACTGTCCCAAGCAAGAAGTATGCAGATAGATCAGTGTCTCTATCTGAGATTCTGTTCGTGTCGAAAACAATTATGTTGCATGTCGTTATGACAACCTTGAGAGTGATATTGACGTAGATCGTACCTCAGTAATCCGTTCTTAATTGTAGGAGGCAGTGCTATGTAGTATTAGGGTAATATTAACTACGGTTTGGTAGACTAATGAAAGTCAACTACTAGTAGGTATAATGTACAACATTTGGATGTGTAATGCCTGTTTAAGTTCAATATGTATTTAAATGATTATGTTATATTTGATATGTATCATATAGGTAAAATTACAAACAAAAAAATATAATTTTTTTCCTGTACGAAGTACCAAGTACCACGTATACATGAGCATACTACTCATGAAATGTATATTGTAACTGAAAACATCACTACCATAGCCTGAAATGATAGGAGAAGGCAGAGACTATGTTGCACTTGTAAATCTTTAAAAAAATGTTCATAAATCAGGGTATAAGGTTTTAATTTTGGGCCCATCATGCCTATGAAGTCAGATAGGCATTTGGCATGGTCTTAAATCGTCCCAAATCCATCCTTCATCCTCTGGGCATCATGTCACTGTCTGTAAACTTTTCGCATTTTTCACTTCTTTGCCAGAACTTACAGTCTCAAAACGGAAACTTTGTAGGGACGTACCTTGCACTTGAGGGAAAAACATTTTTGTTCATTTTGTGGTATTCAGTTTTATAACAAAATTTTGTATTTTATGAAAAGGGTCAAGAGAAATAATGAAAGGTATTTTATATACCACAAGCCACAGCCAGAATTGAATGAAACCATGTGAAATGTATAGTGTTCATTGACCTCAGCTCAGGACAGTAACAACAGCAGTGACCAGCAGCTGCCAAATTGTTAGTTCAGTTTCAGATGAGGAAAATAAATTTGAAATATGATTTTCTGGTCCTTTTCTTTTTCTTTTAATCTTCTAATAAACAGAAGCATAAGATATTGAACACTTTGGTAGACATAAAAAGCCTTGCAGATCACAGTATATTATGTTTTGAGAAAATTCAGTATCTAAACCTTATTGTTAAAAAGTAAATTTTCAGCCTTGGGTGTAGTAAATTGTTCAAAGGCTGATGAATATTATAAACCTCTACATTCCTCACATTTCTAAACCTGTCACATAATTCATGATTTCAATTCATTGTAAGATTTCTTCCCATTGATTCTTCACATATTGCCCCACAGCTTACAAGCCCGAAGCTAATTAGTTTGTTTTAATTACAAGCTACTGTCTTTACAAGTTATTCTCTCTGATCCATCATTCTCATTGTCTACTCGTCACAACTGAAAAGCAAGTACTTTAGCAGTAATGTCAAACAATTTATACTTAGAAATATCACTTTAGCCAAATACTGTTAATGGATATCTTTTTTCTTTGCAGGGCTACTTTCTTAAATTCAAAATGCCATCTTATATAAATAAATATTCTCAATTTCAACTCTTAAAGGAAATTGTTAATACTTATGATAATCTATGATAGATAAGAAAAATATGAGTTTCTAGGTTGAATATTTGTTCTATCTCTACTTTTAAAACTAACTTCCTAGTACTGAAAGGTGAATTTGTTTTGTTTTTTTAAAATGCATTCATCAGCTTTTCGCTAACAGCTTTGGCTGAATACTATGCTGTTGTGTATTCATCATTTATAGCTAGATTGATGGGTATTCAATCGATCTGAAGCAGTTTAACCTAATTTTGAACTAACTGGCCTAAATGCAAGTGTTCAGCAATTTCTTCTATGATGGAGAAAACATAAATCGCGGAAGTCTTCTGTAAATGAGAAAAGCTTTAAGGTTTGAGCCTCAGGTGTTTTCATGATCTTAAGGATTTTTTAAATAACATGGTCAAAGTGTTTGTATTGGTAAATTGAAGGGGTCTCCTTGATTTTATTTATGATATCATAGTGCATGAAAACATAGTTCATGAAAACATAGTTCATTGGAGTCATGAGTTGGTAACTATATATTCATATGAATTTGGGCATCCCTTTGAATTTAATATTTTACAAAAAAGTTTGGTCTCTTTGGCAGGGTTAATTTTGTAATTTACCTATAGACTTAACAAGTGCATATATTGCAATGTATATAGGACTTTATTCTCCCGTTATTGATCCTGATGGGTACACCTGCCATATATAAGAAATATAGATACATAGTCCCCCCCTTTCCCCACACCAAGTACAGATAGGTATATGCTTAATGGGCAGGTCAATAGCAACTAAACTTCTGGACATCTGGCACTTAGAGTGCTCCCAAAATATTAACCCTTAAACTGCAAGTAGAAAAAATGTGGTTGTTGATTTTATTTAAGTACTTGGCCAATCCTCAGTTATTCCCTGTAAAACAATTTTTCTGTGAATTGGCCACTCCAAAACTTTTTTGCAGAAATTAAATCAGCATTTTAAGTGTTAATTTATTTCATATATATATATATGTATATATATTTATTCTCTTTTTGGACCAGACCTTATGCAACGATCTAGGATAAATCTTGTTTACAGTTAAAGCTTTTTCCAAGTTTCAAATAAGAATGACTTATACTGCATCAAGACAATTGAATTTTTTCTCATCTTTAAATTAAGAAACCTTTTTAAAATCTCTTATCAATTTCATTTAAAGTTTTGTTTATTAAGTTATGTTATGAGTCATTATGATGGCGCGATGTAGTTTCATTTACGAATATACCATGTATCTTATTGAATTTCTTCACCTTCAGAGCTCTGTGTTTTCCAATTGAGTACGGCGGTGCCACATGTTACCATGAGTTCATAACGTTACTCATTCACTGGTATGCACTCTCTGTTCCCTCCATGACTAATTATGCTCAAACTTCACCACAGATCATCGGAGACTTTCATGAATTTGTTAGACGTCATTGGAGCTTGACTTTGCTGATAAAATTTCAGATTTGTAAAAGTATTTATTCGAAACCATTAGTGCTGTGATCTGTGATCTGTGATCTGTGAACAAAATATTAAAATCAGTTTTGTTGTTCGTACTGGAAGATTGTTTGAAGTGTTTGTGTTTAATGTTCACGGACCAAATAGATATTTTGATGAGATTTCTGCCATTCTGCATCTTTTTCCCTGCTGTTGAGTTTTTGTTAAGTAATCCACATTTTATCGGACAAGTGGATTAACTGATTAACAAGGATTATTCTGAAACAGGTTTGTCTTTTATGTGTTTCTCAATTTTCGTATGTCATCATTATCATGGTAGAGTTGTTTGTGTTGAAAGAAAATGTTACCCTGATGCCTAGATGCCTTTGAGTAATGTTCATGAGAGTTATTCACATGGAATAACTTGAAATGATTTCATGACATCAAACTTGAAAAATCATAGTTTCAGTGGCTTTCTTTAAGTACAGGTAGAATGTTGTCAGCAATATAGATTTTTATTACCAAAGAAAACATTTCAGATTTCTTGTTTAAAAATCAAACAATCAAACATCAAACAATTTGCTAAAAAGTTTCATTAGAAAAATATTAATTGCCAATATAAGTATGTATAAGTAATTTAATCCATTAATTATCTGATTTGATATGTAATAATGTTTCCCCTCATCAACTCAGGAGTGAATTATTGCTAAATGTTTTCATACTTATGTACCATTCTTATATACAAGTACAAGCATAGACTTTCAACAGATATAATAAAATACCTCTATTATATATGTGTTGCTTCCATATCAATCTCAGGTGTTCATTGACAGAAAATTAATGCATAAAAAGTTTTTAAAAATCTGAACTCTCAAAGTTTACAAGCTTTGAATTTTGTCTGTACGATATCAATTCAACTTCTGAATATGTAGAATGTTGTTCACCTCCATGTACCTAAATGTTTGCGCCTTTGTTACAACTTTGCCGTACTTAAAGTATAAATAGAAAATAACATGCTTAAACTTACTGTTGCAGTTCAGGTGCGTATTAAGGATGTTTAGAGAAGGTTCTCACACAATATGAGTCAATTTCTATGGAAACATTACTCACACTGTAGATGCCTACATACTGATTAAATCTCTTTATAAAACAGCAACTTAATTTTAGAGTAACTGTAATCAACAAGAAAACTATAATCAAAGTTTAGGTTTTTTATTTTTATATCTCAATTTGGGTTTTTCATTTAATTGTTGATTTTGATAGTTTAGTTACAAAGATTTGTTTGTCACCATGTCTCCATTGGCTGAGATAATTCACAAGCTATAAACTCACTCTTCAATTGGCATTTAAGAATGCTCCAGAAATGCAAGATATGACGTCACTAGAACCTCAAACACGCTCACTATGTCAGAGAGTACTCTCGGGACCGAACCAAACCCTGATTCAAATTATTTGATAAAGGCTAACGCCCTTGGAAATTGTAATATCTTTATATTGGTCCTTTTGGTAACCTTATCAAGCTTGCAAGTATGGTATATCTTATACTCCCATGTCACTAGGTGTACTAACTAAACTTTCATTAACATAGACAAGACGATCTGTGTCATAATTCACAATATACGTGACATTGCGTAAGCCCACTTTGCGTCATCTTGCGTCAAAGATTAGAAAAAACATTAAATGGTAAAATTATTTCAGACATTCTACATATCAAATCTCTATAGAAACATATAGAAACCTTCTTTAATTGTTTTTCATAATTTTCATATTTGAATGAGCAATCAAAGACATTGATTTGAAATGTACTGTTGATGTGCAGCTCATAATATATTGAACAAATTGAATGTATGAATTGATAAATCTGATAAAAATGATTTTTATATGAGTATATGTAGTCTAAATGTCCTATATAATTATTTTAAAACTGCTATTTATTCATAATTTTGCGATGCACTTCATCATTGTCATCTTTGTTACAAGCAGCAGATAACATTTTAGACATGAATAAGTTCATTTGATTATTCATATTTGATTGATATCTTTTGAGACATTGCTGACTTTCCCAACTTTTATTAAATTTTGGATCTCAGAAATGAAGCATGTTTTGACTTTTTTCCCAGAGGGTGGGGCTTTATTTTGGGTGGAGTATTTCATAAAGTCTTTTCAGAACTTTATAAACAATATGGATAGATATTGAAATTAGCTTGAAACTGATTAGTGTGTCTTTTGAAATTGAATTTTCTTTCTGAATCTGTGTTACAGAAATAATGTTGTAGTTTTGCCAGTTCTAAGTATCAGTTCTTATTTCCCTTAAATAAACTTTGCATTTTCATTAAAATTGTTAACCAAAATATTGATCCATAGTGTAATTACCATGTGTCCAGACAATGTAACATTTGTTCATTAAGCATTTCAGTACTATTTATAAACAATATAGTTATTTTTTATTTGATTGTAATATTCTAATAAAGAAAGTACCCTATAGAAATACAAGACTTAATTTTATCAATCACAATATCATATCTTTATTATTTATATATATATATGCTGAAGTAAATAAGTCTATCATTATCCCATAAATAATTTCATTGTATATTACAAAAGAAAATAGGTTCAATGCCCTAAATAATAAAACCTGTCTTATCTAGTATATCGAATCCTCTAGCTATAGACTCTGTTTAGTCTCTTTAATATTTATCATAATATATTTAATAAAAAACAATCAATAAATACATTATACAAATATGAAAACTAATAACTCGGTGATATAGAATATATCACTCAGCATTTTATGGAGTTGTTTTCTTGCGTGTGGGAAGAGACTTGTACGGGATAGGAAGATTTGAAGGGAAATGGGTACGTTTTATAATCTCTTAACTGACATACACTGCCTCGGGGAAGTCTCAATGACGCACTGACGCAAATGCAAAGCATCTTGGGAGTTTTATCTACCATTCATACCCACATTCTGGAGGAAGTTTACGATTATGAGATGATTATCAGTGAGAAGTAGCATATTTTGGACTTTTTTCTTTGTTTAATAGCATGTAATGGATTATACTGCAAACCAGTCATGGAGTATCTGTGAATTATTGTGGTTGATCGGACATTCGATTGCTACTTGCAGAACCGTGATTGGTTGTTGTTTATGACTTGCTTATTTGTGGCTTATCGTATGTTTGTGAACTTTCTTTTTGAGATACCTGCAGACTGTCAGTTCTGGTGAAATTAACTTTTTCATCATTAATCACAACCAATTTACATCATATTTGTGGATTACATAGACATAAATATTTGCTAAGGTGAGTCAATTAATTGTTTCTTATTTTTTGGATTGAAGAATACATTAAGTTGAGAGTTTGATGTTTATTTAATCAATTAGAGAAAAACAAATCTTGACATATTGATGTTCTATTGGCTGAAATAATTGTGACTTGAATATCTGTAGAATCAATCGTTGCAAAGTGCAAAAACATCATAGTGAATCTTTAAGTGAAATCAAGTATTAGATTCAGGTGTGTAAATTGACTCCTTTGTAAAGTCAATGATATTTATATTTGGTTTTTAGTCAACTTAAAATTGTTGTTTTGGTATAATTTTTTTTCTCAGTGATCCTTTGAAGAGAGATTAGTAGTTTTTTAAATCTGAAAATATTCATATGAATACCTTGACACATCCTCTTTTTACTACCGTTTATCTAACAAGGATAATGAGGTTAAGCATAATTGATAAGGCTAATTTGTCTTTATATTAGATGTTTACAAATGTATTATCTAGTGTCTACAAAATCAAATTATCAATTAACTTTCATTCTGGTTTGGGTTGTGTTCAGACTCTTAAGTAACCATTTGGTTGTTAAGGCAGTGTTACGAACAGAGACAATAACTAACAAATGAAATTTTGAAATAATCCACTGTTTGATAATATATTTCAATATCATGACTTTATGTTAATGATGACTGAATTACAAAAATATTGGTAGATTATTGAATTACAAAAATAATGGTAATGATATTACATTAATTGGTATCATAATATTGGCATAAGATTAGTAAATATGAAATTAATGGATATAATTATCAATAAATCATTTTGTATAAACATGAAAGTGTTTACTTTGTTAATGGTAAAACCACAAACATTTTCTGAATATTTCATGCCTTATATTGGCGTCCATAAAGATTTTTTAACTTAATAACATGAAGCTGCCCATGTCAGTTTTACGACAGTGTTTATGTATTAAAGATGCCATTTCGTCACCAGGGTGTTATCTTATCAAGTAATGTCATGATTTAAGACCTTTGACGTCCTTCTGAGGTATTTGGTCATTTTGACGTAAAGATAAGTTTTCTAAAAAATGCTTTGTCAGCTTTTTGGAAGATTTATCAGTAACAGAACTTGTGTCTCCTTTGTGATGAATCATTTTCTTTCATCCAAATATGGTTCTTAAATACTAGTACACTCGATTACCTCATTATTGGATCTTTAAACCTGATAGACTGTCTTGCAGGTGTGACAGTTACAATTAGTCATTTATATATATCAATTGTGTGCAGTGTTTTTGTTGTATCTAAGAAGCAGTGTTCAAAGAAGCCTTAAGACTTGTTCACCGATCCTTCTTTCATTTCATGAAATGAAAATATGTTTAAACCGCAATTAGTCATTATATTTTAAATCAAATTTGTATCAATTAAAGTAATGGAATTCTTTTATTGATAATAATTAATTTCTATTAGATTATTCTCTTAAGGAAGTTAGAATGATAGAAATGTTGCAAAGAAAACCTTTGTTCACAACTCCAACCTTAACACAAGTTTTAAAAGCAATACAGAAAGGGAGAGCCCTTTGTTTCACCTTTAGGACAGTTATGTTGTGAAAGTTAAATAAATATTTCCATATATATATATATCTAACATAAATGGTAAACTAAAAATATGTTTATCGATGATTGAAACTTGTGTATGTTTATGGAGGATTGAAAACTGTTATATCTTTGTGGAGGATTGAAAGCTTTATATGTTTATGGAGGATTAAAAGTTGTTATATCTTTATGGAGGAATGAAATTTGTGTGTTTATGGAGGATTGAAAACTTTTATATCTTTATGGAGGATTGAAAACTTTTATATCTATATGGAGGATTGAGAACTTTTGTGTGTTTATGGAGGATTGAAATTTGTGTGTTTATGGAGAATTGAAAACTTTTATATCTTTATGGAGGATTGAAAACTTTTGTGTGTTTATGGAGGATTGAAAGTTTTGTGTGTTTATGGAGGATTGAAAGTTGTTATATCTTTATGGAGGATTGAAAGTTTTGTGTGTTTATGGAGAATTGAAAACTTTTATATCTTTATGGAGGATTGAAAATGTTTGTGTGTTTATGGAGGATTGAAAGTTTTGTGTGTTTATGGAGAATTGAAAACTTTTATATCTTTATGGAGGATTGAAAACTTTTGTGTGTTTATGGAGGATTGAAAGTTTTGTGTGTTTATGGAGGATTGAAAGTTTTGTGTGTTTATGGAGGATTGAAAGTTTCAATATGTTTACAACATATGATGACAACAACTGCAACTACAACAATGTGCAAGGTGTCGAGAATGTCAGACATTGTCGAGAATGATTTTGTAATATGTTCAGGCAACGATGTATTGATGTTGAAAAACAGTCATGGATTGAAAGTCTTGGCCAGTATTCTAAGCTAAAGTTTTATCAACAGATCAAAGAATCCCACATGTATAAAAAGTATCGGTCATCAGTTAATGTTTATCACATTGCTCTTTGTAAATTCTGTTGCTCAAATCATAATTTGACGACTGAAGTTGGAAGGAGGTGTAATATTAAACCAGAAGATAGATTATGCCCTTTGTGTATAATACCTGTGCAAGAAACTGAATTTAACTTTTTATTACAATGTCCTTTTTATTCAGATTGAAGGAGAGTATTCTTCTATACTATTATTGTGCATCACCATCTCTGAAAAAATGTATATTACTTTGTAAAAGTGATAATAACTTGATCGTTAACAGTCTTGCAAGGTATGTTTTCCTTAAAAAACTTGCTAAGTTTTTCAACATTATGTAAGTTTGCTCCCGTCAAATGCTTGTACATCACAATTATTGGTGCTGCATACACTGTGTTATTTGTGTCTGTGGGACTTGTAATATGGGCTGACGGCCTTATCTAATTCTGAATAAATCTTACATTAAATACTACAGCAATTACTGTTAAGATAAAAGAGTATTTAAGGCTTTTAAAACAAAGGCTTTTATTTACAGCCAGTATTGATAAATAATTCATAATACTGTCTATATCATAGAGATCCCAGGAAGTTAGCCGAACACACATGGTTTATGTTTTACAGTTGTTGTAACATTGGCAGATTTTAGCACTCCTAGCACTAACTTATAGTGATACCATACGAGGAAGAAGGCAATTATTTCTTATATATATACACTTGGGGAAAAATATTGCAACACCTTTGTTGTCAATGACTTTTATAATTAAAACTATTGACATTTGATTGATAAGAATAAGGATTCATAGATCATTAATTGTTCCAGCTTACACCATGACTGAAGTTATTAAAATGAAGCAACACTTCAGTAATGTTTACTATATAAAATGATTATCCTAACAACATTTGAAAACAAGCAAGTTTCATGGTAGGAAATATTTAAGGCAAACAACAAGTGCTAATGATGGCTTTCAACATATATTGACATAGAATGATTATTGAAGACACAAAAATAAGATAGAAAGTATTTTATGTAACCCCAGGGAGTCCAAATTGTTTTCTAAAATGTCCCCTCCTTTACTGAAAAAGACCCAGAGCTGTCTCTGGACCCTTGTTTCAATTCTGCTATGGTAAAGGAATTGTCAGTAGAGCTCTAGGTTTAACTACAAAAAATCCCCAATTCTCCAAATTTTTATTTCCATCAGGCTTCTACTACCCCAGATTTAGTCCCTGTTTGTAACAGGGAATCTGAAATAAAAAGTTGATTTAAAAAATATAATTAGAGAACCTTTATGTGTTCAGATAGTTTGCATAACATACAAAAAAATAGTGAAAACTTTTATATTGCAATACTTTATTCCAGCTGTATATTACAGTAGATATACTGGAAAGGAAAATACAAAAAAATACACAAAAGGAATAGTATCAAATGACGCACTTATTTCAAATGTCCATTAGCATTATCCATTATCATGTTGTTGTCTCAATTCAAGTGTAGTAATAACAATTGATAGTGATAATGTGTAATGTCATATGCAATAAACTAGAAAATCTCCACAGTAATCACCTCAATGTCCAATGCTTGACCTAATTTCCTTTAATTTAGATAAAGCTGTTGATATGATAGATGAGATATGATAGCAGATGTTCAGTTTTTATTTGACCAAAATAGTTTTATCCTTATAATCAACTGTTTGTTGTATGTGATCTTTTGAGAATGAAACTGGGCGATGTGTTTTATACAAATTACAATTGAAAGCTTAAGATGGGCAGATATGTTCCATGGTGATAACAAACAAAATCTATACTGCTCCTATTCCAGATCAGTGTATGGTTTCAATTCAGAAAAAGGAATTCTTGTGAGGCCTATATGTGTTACAAGCACCTGAAATTCATGTTATTAACTTTTCTATCTGTTCCTAAATCTCATCTGGAAAAAATGTTCATAGTGACATGAGACAAGAATAAGTTCAATACATATTTGGTGTGAGTCTTCCTGATGTTATCTGATGTTCAGGTTGTTGAACCATATAATGAACAAGGATCATTTTCAGAAATGCTTTTTTGGTTGAAAATTTGTATATCAATGGCTAATCTATTGCTGATCTTGATGATATTTTATAATTTTGTATTTAATTCCAGATGATGGCCTCTCTGCTAAATCAGGACCCTGAGTGTTAAAGTTGAAATGCGTATGAGAGTCACTGAAACCAAGATGGCCGCCATGTTGTGAGCAACGTCTGCGTGTGACCTGTGAGTCCAGAATATCAGCATGTCGGGCTGGACTAGTCTCACCGGTTACCTCAGCTTCAAGCCAGGGGGAGGTAATTCTGCCTGTGCCTTTCTTCCCTGATACAACGTTTTTAATTCATATTTATTTTCTATGAATTGCTTCAGAAAAGAATTATTTTTTAATACTTAATATCTTTTTAATGGAGATCTCTAAAAATATGGTGCCATCACAAAATTCATATGAACTTGTGATATTTTGAAAAGTTCATCAATGACAAATCCAAATCGTCAAAATTAGAAACTTCATGCTTTCTTTGAGAATTGAACACTTCTTAATTCCTTACTAAGTGTATTCACCCAATGTTACAACAATAGTGCATCCATGAAATCCCCCAAAAATCACCACTTGTTTCTCAAGATGTTTATAACATATTGCAGTCACTTTGAGGGCGTACCTGAGGGCATCTTGATTTTGCATGACATGAAAATAAAAATTGCTTTGATATTTATTGTCCCCTACATGAATTGATTAAAGTGGGTGTATCTCAAACCTAAGTTTGCTTTCAACCTCATGAGTGTAACTTGCTGATACTGGTAAACACCATTGTGTCATAAAGTGTCAAACTGCAGGTGTTAATTTCCTATAACATGCTTGACTAGTTCCCATATCATACTTTGAATAAAATCAGGAGATATATAATAGATTTTCAATCTCATATTTTTCACAATTCATGTGCTAAATCAAATCACATAATGTCTGTATTCAACCAAACCATTTTTCCTCACTTTCCAATTGGTCACTCTCCCTATTCGTAACCAAAAATAGTTTTTGAATAAATACTAGACAGTACTAGTCAATTTAAAGATTCCTCAGCCAAATTAATGTTGAAATTCAAGTTCTATGTTTAGTGAATTTTCACAGACATACCTTGTAGCAATCCTGCCATTTTTAACTTTGCTGCATTTGGTCATGTTTTTGGTGGCAGCTTTTTAGCATACTGCACCTGAACTTGTCATGCAATCAGAAAGGTCCTGGATGTTATTACATATAATCACTGATGAGATTGCTCTTATTCAACCACAAATTGTAAGAAAGCAGAAAAGATTAAATTAGCTGCATGAGACTTGAGGAAGCATGCCTTGTGGGGAAAGTTGTATCCAGTGCAGTAAGGTCTTATCTTCTAAAGTCAGAAATGTGATTTGTAAGATAAGAATTTAAATGTTTCCTTTGAGATTTTTTTACATGATGATATTTGGCATACTGCACAGTTTTAACAGTTAAGGATTCATAAAAGCAAGTTTTAATCCTTTTTTAATTATTTATAGTTTTAAACTATTGAAGGTGATTTATATAATTTTAATCAGATATTCTGTACATTGAATTATTTAATGCAAAACTTTATAATATATTCTAAGTTGCTAATTTCCAGGATCCGTGAAGTTTCAGTAAAGAGAATGAAAAGGATTATAGCCACTGCAAAAGGGGTATCGGAAATAGATATTTAATTTCTTTGGGAAAAAAAGATATATTGTCAAAATTACAATAAGAAGGATTCTTACAATATAGTTTTTACAATTTATCTTGTATTTAGGATAAATTGTGAAATAAGCAAAAAATATGATCAAATAAAGGTCACAGTTCATCTGCTCATCTGCTGCCTATGTAGATATATATATGTAATGTGTATATATATATATATATTGATGACTTCAGCAATCTATTGAATCATGACGAGGGATCTCGTATATTGAAGTATTCCGCCACCTGTTGTAGACATGAACTATATTCTTCCTCACGTGCTCTGTTGTTGTGACAATCTTCTGATAAACTTTGGCCATGAAGAGAAGACGTGAAAACAGACGTATTTCTGTCGGAGTCCTTCATGACTATTTCGAAACTCATGTACCCTTACGTGCACGATATTTAGAGGTTGACTTTAACCCTACCATATTGAATAATGTTTTTGGAGGTAAGAATTAGAGTTTTAGATTTTCTGTTGATCATAAGGGGCACTTCGGTTGACATGACCTGCATGCAGAATATGTTGCTTACTTATTTTGGAATTGTTTTTCATTTGTAAAAAAGTGCGCAGAAGAATTTTAAAGACACTCCTTGGTCTCCTTTTGTTATATTTCAAAAAAATTATATCAGATGTAAGTTTTTGTATAAAATGAAATTTGATGTCGTTCAGCAAAGGCAAAACTGGTTCTATCATTGATGTCAACAATTATGTGCCACACTAATTCAAGATAATATGATAATTTATTTTTTGATATCAGTAATTAAGACATATAATTTGAAGAGGATAAAACAAGGGATATACATACTGTCACCTTTTAACAGAAGGTTTATTTATGTAGAACAAAAATTTATAAAAGGTTTCAGACAAGGATATATACAACTTTGGTTTTTCTTAGCATTACAATGTTGTTTCAGTCATCGTCATCTAAATGCAACAAATAGCCAAGTATCTACCTTGGAATTAAACAACATTTTAGTGCCTCTCTTTGTCGTGGATATTCATTGCCATAATGAACATATCTTTTTAATTGAAGAAGAAAATTCTACAAACTGGTTCATGACAGGCAGCATATGAGATTAACCATCTAGTTAACCACCAAATGTTCACTCTTTATAAGCCCCTGTCTGCTTGTATCATCTGGCATGTACCCTTTAACAGAGAGTCAACCAAGAACCTTCTTGAGGACACTCCAACACGCAGCATTGTACTGACTGTCGCTTTGATATCATCATTATCCCTTGGCAGTATGACAGAGAACCATAGAGTGCTTAAATTGGCATCTACGTTGCAAACTCCTATGGAGTTGAGAATCCAAAAGGAAAGATGTTTTTCCTTAAACGTAACAATGTGTGCACGCCTTTCCTTAGTGTGGAGTTCTTATTATTATTATATTTTTGCTAATTATGATGTTTATTCTTGCAGCCCTGAGCAGGTTGAAGTCACGGAAGCGGATGTGGTGTGCTCTGGAGGAGAGCAAGTGTCAACTGCTGTACTACAAATCGGAGGAGGACGCACGCTCCAAACCTCCAGCAGGGGAGATAAATCTGAAGGGTGCTGCCATCACCCTCGACCTGGACAACCAGAACCAGTTCATCATCCTGTGAGTAACCAAATCTGGAATCAGATTTTGACTTCCTTTTATAAAACTTGAAAATGTGTGTTGTTTTGAAGGATATAGTGTTTAGCTCATTTAGGTTACAAATTCATTCAAATGTCACTGTAACCTAATGCTTGTTGACCAAGTTTTATGAAAAAGTCTTATTATGTATCATGTAGAATGGTTTAATAATAAAATATGTTTGAACCAGTATCTACTAGAAACAAATGAATCATCTTTTCAAAGGTTTTTGTTTTGTATAATCAATCTTTCTTTGTAAGTTGAGATTATTAATGCATGGGTTTGTAGATCCTTGTTACCATTTCAACTAAAACCCATGGAGCCTATTTGGATTTTCATTCTGCAACTAAAATTATTTGGATTTTGATTTTAATGATAACCAAAACTGCTATTCATAGAGGGGTTGAGATTATGATCAAAGTCATCTGGAATCCTTGAGAGAACAATTTTAAAATGTACATGCTATAGATTTAAAAAAAAAAAACATTATAAGATTAATGTTGGAAACCAGGCCTAACCTGAGCCAGGCTGGTAACTTTTGGAAGTTTTTAGTGATATTTCTAAAATAAATTGACAAAATCATTTCGAAATTATTTCAGATACTGATAGTATCTGTCTAATATTTCAAAAACTGAATACTTTAGTGAAACAAAGAATCTGACCAGTACATCACTCACCTGTTATTTGACTATTTGAAAATTATTTGTCAAGCAAAGGGTTAAAGTTGTGCTTGACACCAACTAGTCATGCAGCCAGCTGTTGACTGTTTGATAATCATTTTGTCAAGCAATATTTTTTTTAAAAAGTCATTGCAGCCAACACATCAGCCATATTGAATATTTCAAATTTGTGTGTCAAGTGAAGGGATAAAAAGTAGTTTCAGACAGCTTGTCAACACCTGTCATGTGTTTTAGGTTAGTCTGATGAACTACACGAGTAACCTTTGCATGCTTCATATGCTAGGTGCAAACCAAGTTGTGTCGATATGGTCAGAATCTAACATGAAGCAGATGGTATTAGTTTATCAGCAAGTCTACTGATGTGTTTGGTAATTTAGATATCTTTTGAGATCAAAAAACTGTCTGTCAATATCTCCATAAAGAAACACAATCAGTTTTTAGGATACTTATATGTTTTAAGTAAGTAAAAGACAACCAGATGGTTTAATCAGAATTTATATATCAAGTTACTGAAAATGTTATATCAAATTTATTTGGACATTGATTCTGGTAATATCATTGTCAATTTCCATTCATTATATCATTTATCCTCATAAAAAGTGTAAAACTAATGAAAGAGATATGGCCATGAATTGGAAATCCTTGACCAGGGCCACTGAAAGAGAGGTCACATGACTCTTGTTTTAGAGAACTTTGGCAAAAGTTCGTGACATCGCTCAAAAAAAGTTCTGTATTCAATAATCAAGGACCAACAATGTCTTTCATTGATGACGTAAGAATGTTAAAATCAATATTTGGAAGAATTTTTCATGAAAATTATTTGGAGAACGATTCCAGTAATTAGGTTTGCAATGAACAAATGAACTATTCTTATAGAAGTTTGATGATAACAGAGTCCATCTTTGATATTGTGAGATGAAATTATTTTCTCTCTACAAAATTTTTATTATTGAAGATTAAAGCGATGTTGTCTGTCTTCAAGTGACCTCAAATTAACGTTCATTGTGTCCTTGACCAGATCTTGTTTATGTTTATCTACAAGAGAAGGAAAACATGCTTTATCAACTCTAAGAAGCAACAGAAATCTAACACATTTAGCTACCTTTAAAGCTTGACCGATACACTGAGATATAAAAACATCAAATTTCTGGAAGACAAAAGAGGACTACAATGAATTCCATATCTGAAATGTGAGTTTTGGTGAGGGGCTGAGGAACTAGTACACATGGTTTATGATTTACTGTTAGCAATGTGTTTGATGGGGGACAGGATTGGGCTGTTACTTGCCAGCATTGTATTCAGTGGGGCCATTTATATTGATTGTGGTAGCATCCTCAAAGTTTGTCAAATTATTACCCCATATCTCATAATTAAGATTGATTTTATCATTCTCAAATCAATGGGGACTGTACATAACCTTTCTGTTGGATATCAGTGATTGAAATGAAAAGAAAATAATCTTCATTATGATATTTTTAAAACTTGAAGATAATGTTCATATATAGGGTAAAAATATTATTTTGATAGTTATTTATGTGTTTAGTTGTTATTGAAAACAGGGTACAGAAACCCACTAACATACAAAGAGACACTATCAATTTTATTTTTTAATATATTTGCAGTAAACATGACTGTAATCTTATTGGCAGGAGCAACACAGTTGACAAATTGTGTACTCAAAAGCATATTGAATTAAATTGTTTTGAAAACATTCAAAATATATTTCAAGGGCGATTAGATGTTGATATAATATTGAAAAATTAAATGACCAACTTTCAAGTTGCATTTCCTGTATGAGGATTGATTCTACCCTAACTCTATTCTACTCTATTCTAAATCTTTAAAATTTGTAGAATATCTCAGCTTGTATATATTTTGATACCACATTTGATTATCAAATTTCCTATAATCAGTAATATTACTGAAGCATATATACATAAAACAATACTAGTCAGTAGTCTACAAATACAAGTCTGGTATTGTTTTGGGAAAATCAAATGAAAATCGATAGCAAACTATAAATAGGACAATAGCTTTTATCATACAAACGCTTTGACGAACTAGCTTGTCACGACCTTATGATCACCTTACAGTGCAGTAAACACATATGTACATATAGATAAGGTTAGTTCCATAGATTTTCAGATAAAATGATATCTTTGCAACTAACTGGTAGATTCACCTTCATATGTATTTTGGTTTATTGTAGAGCTATATGAGAGACGCTTTATAATCTTGTAAGCCAAGTATAATTGGTATTAACATAGTTTTAAACAGAATTAATTTTTTTATGTAATTCTTTAGTGAAGAAATGATACAAGATAATTTAAAGTGATTTGAATAGATAATTAACTGATTAATTAACAATCATTTGTGTTTTTCCAAAAACTATTGTTACTCTAAGTGGTACTCCTACAGATAATCGATAGAAATACAATTGGAGAATATTGTAGCATACAAGTGGCAAACCTATGAACTTGTTAGTATTTTTTCTTTTAGGATATCTAATCATATTTTACTTTTGTTTTGTCTGACAACATCAAACCTTGTCATATTTGTATTTGATACTTGACTTCAACTGAATTTTATCTGGTGCATGTGCATCCGTTTCGTGCTTCATCAAACTATCTATTTCAAGCAAATATTTCACAAAAATAACATGAAGTTTTCTCATAATCCAATAAATTCCAAAGAATCCAACAAAAGAAGTAAAACTCGATCAATCATAAGTGACACTCCCGTTTTATGATTTGTAACAATATTCAACAAGACAACAATCTAGCACATTTAAAAAATCAGATTTTTGTCCTGTACATTTCATGAGTATCTGTCAGGTTATTCAGTGATGTGCATAAAAAACTTGTTTAAGTAGTTATAACTAGAAGCTTTCATAACAAGGCGTTTAGTGTAGGCAGTGAGCTATATATACAGAGCCAATTGAAGATACTGCTGAAGTAATTGTATTCAGACTGGAGATCGTGTTGTCTGAATGTTGGGCTGATGTAGACAGGGTGTGGTTTGATCACCATTCAGGTGTCGTCACGAGCAGGTCAAAGGTCAACTCTTGACGTGTCACGGACAATGTGCAAGTAGTCTTACTTGTTCTACCTATTGGTTGGATCATAGTTAAATGGACATTGAAGTTTTGAGGGTGATAGGTGAAAATATGAAGGGGTCAAGGTCAGCTGTTCAGGTCATCTCTAACTGGATGTTTGATAGTTTCATTAACCCTTCAACAGCTGAATTTATATTAGAATCATATCCCCCTCCCTCTCCTCCCACCTCCCCACTGTGCTACCAAAATGAAAACTTTTGCCAATTGGTGCTTTATTGCTGGGTGCCAATTAAAAAACAACTTAACTCTAAGGTTAACCTTAGTGCGATCCATGGAATTATTAAATATGGAATTATAAAGAACAACAATTGATAGATATGCCTGAAAGTGTCAGTTAATGGTTTTGTTTTTATTACTTTGGATTGTGAAAGCAAATCTCAGAGATATATAGCTGCATTTGATAGCTCCATGTTGAAATAATCTTCTCAGTACTGTAACAGTTGAAAGATATTGAAAATTTGGTTTGAATTAGAAAAAAAACCAGTCCCTGAAATTTAAGAAAGTGAAAGGATCATGGGAAACAAATCTAGCCATTTAAAAACACATTTATGTACAATGCCATGAATAAAAAATAGATTTAATCACTATAGAGATCAATTTTATCCCACGTAAATTTGCAGATTAAATTCTTCATATGTTCAATATATGTAATAGAAATATGGACGTAATTGGAGGTTCATAATTATTATACTGCACAACTCATTCCACATGAGTGAACATTTAGATTACAGATGACTTCATTTCTGAACCTGCAGTATTGATAATCGTTCAAACAATATAATATGTTGTTTTACTTTAATCATTTTCCTTTTTTATATTATTATAAAGAACTTATTTGAATCGATCCATCAATGAAAGATCAGATCTATGACCTTGGGTGTATGATTTCACAATTTCTGCAATTCAATGATATATCTACTTTGGAAGTCTACAATTTATCCACCTGGCATGTTTTATAAAAAAAAATGTTTTGAATGTCTTTTTCATGAGGACAATGTTTGATTGACATTTTGTCAGATGATGACATATGAATGACAATGATGTTATTTTACCCCAATTAATTCACATGTGCATTAACCGATATCATGTGTGTACTCATATGTATTCAAAGTAAACACAGTTTCACCACAGTGTCATGTACTTAAACTGACTTTTTCCAGCTGTAAATCATTTCCAATCTATTACCCTCCATTCAGTGTTCTAACATGTTCCTAACATATTCTCCATATGATTTCAAAATGGTAGATTTTCTTGTTTGTGATATGATGACATGTTTCAAATTCACTGACTGCTACATGTCAGTCTATATGCCTTTAGCCACCTTTTTATGAATTTTGATAAATTTCATGACGTTGGAAATAAACAGAACATCATTTTTATTTCCTCCTTGAGACAAACAGTTTTTGACAACCGCTTTATGAATATCAGAAATAAATGCTAGATGCATTATTCTTACTCTCTAGATCATTAGTTGACTTCTTGTCTTGTTAACCTTAAACCAACTAGGAGAGAATTATTCTGAGATTTCCTATCTTTTTGTCCATAGGATAAAACCTGAAATAATGAAAATTTCAAAACATCTTATCTTTCTTTGAACAAGTCTTTAAAGACAGATGTCAATTTTTTAAATATAAATTTTAAAAAAATGGAAATGATAAGGTTTTTTTAACTTTTCAAATTTTGAAATAATAATATCATTATCATAACAGATTACCCAGTGTAGGTATATAAAAAAAATCTTTGAATCTTTCATGGAGTCAGTCAAAGAGCTTATTCAATTAATATCTTCCTGACTGCAAGATTGTCAGAGTCTGCAACTGACAAACTTGTCTTGATCAAAGACGAAACATGTAAATCTGTAATGTCAGGGGTCATTGGTGGTCGTGTCTAGAAACGGGTCATTTCTGGAAAGAGGACATTGACCCTAGAAATTTCATTTGGTACCTACAAAGCAAGACCCAGGAAAGATGGTCACTTATGGTGGTCAAATATCTAACATTTTGTGGATCACAGTATTTTACTTTAACTTTGAATAAAATATTCACTCAAGATGTCTTACGGCAATACAAGGTGACAGATAACCTTTTCTACAACTTAAAAAAAATAATTATAGGAAATATATATTCATTTTAATTTTTAAACTGGTTGAATTCAACTATCAATCCATTAACACTATATCAATAAAATTATCATAAATATGTTTATTAATTTTGAAATTATTAAGAGATTGTATTAATAGATTTAAGAACCTGTTGTTCTGGAGTTCCGTAACTAAAATACAAGATCTTAAGCTATCACGATTTCATGTAAATGATATTCTCAAAGATTTGTTTTTTGTATGATCTTCAATATTACATGACATTGAGAGACGTGTGCAGAAAATCTGCAGGGAAAGGTTGGCTCCCTGCCAAACCACCCACTCATCAGAAGCTTAATGTTATGAGCCTGATTAAGATAAGGGACAAACTCCCTCATAGCAAACATAGACTAAACAGTGAAATGAAAGCTGATATTGCTCTCTATATATGTTATTAGATTATTCATATTAGTATAAGATAAATATGGTTCATGTTGAAAATGGATAACTACTTTTTAAAAAATCATTTCAATTCTGTCAAAAAAAATTTGGTTATACACTATTATAGATTTTTCTTTCTACTAACATAGAATTTTGAAAAGTGAATACAAAATGATTGTGCGGGTGAGCTGTTGTGTTGTTTTATGTTGTTGGTACAATATGTGCTAGAAGTAGCGTAATAAATATCAAAACTTTAATATAAAAATAATAGATAAAAACAAATATTCACTTTTATTCTTGTTTTTTAAATTTTTTTTGTCATATTTAATATGTAATAATATTTTTACATAATTAATATAAATATTTTTAATTATTCAATGTCATTGATTGTTGATTTTATGTTTTTAAAAATTTGAACAGTCAGATTTGTGGCTATGAAATTCCTGATCCACTCTAAAGGAAATTTGCAAAAACTAAACATAACATGAAAAGGGGTTGCGTTGCCTAGTGATGACTATTCTAAAAATTGTCAAGGAGCAGAAGCAGAAGTTGCTTTGCTAAGTCAACAGAAGTTATCTCCCTTTAATAATAGGATTGATGAAATATAATCCTTATCACTGCTGGATCAATATTACTACTCAATATTGTCTCTACCAGATGGCAATGCTTTTAGTTTCCAACAGCAGTCAAACAATTTGTATAGATTGAAAATATACGGCTGTTATAATTAATGAGAATCACAATACTTTGTTTCGTTAAACATAAAACAAAATATATATTTTGCAAGTTCGTAAACAGATTATTTAACAAATGATGTTTTCTCTCAGCTATCAAAATAAATTTGTATGAATTTTTCACTACTATAACAAACAAGCCGACAATGGATTGGTGGCTGAACAGTTAAAGGGAACAAAACCTCCAAAGGTCCCCCTCCAAAAATAGGAAATTGAAAAAAATTTGATACGATGATCCCTCATAACAACTTTTTATTCATCACAATCTAAATTTGTTGTATTTCTATAAAAATAAAAGCTTTTGTTAACTTTCAGTACTGATGGGAAGGAGATCGCACTGACAGCGGAGAACCATGAATCCATGATGATATGGCTCATGGCCCTACAGGTACAATCATTTACGTAACATTTCTTTGACCTTATCGTTGAATTCTTAAATTCATAATTGTCTTTGTGTGATACAACATTTGCATAATGGCCCATCTTGAAATTGAGTTTATAAAATGACAGTTTAAAGGGGTGAACAAACCTTTCCCCCGCCCCTCTAAGTTTTTAATTCCTGAATCTACCGCTGCCAGAAAGAATTAATTGCAACATCAAAATACATCTTCATCCTTATATGACAATTTCTTTTATGAATGAGGTGATAGGTCTGTGGAACCTGAAAAAAGAAAATATTGAATTTTTTTTTCTTTGTGACTGCTGTTCCTCTGTTATGAATTTTTTTTTTTTATTGTTTTAAGTCTTGATTGAATTAAATGTCTTATCATCTAAATAAAATTCCAAAGGTAACTTAATTTCAATTTTCAAATAGTCCATAAACGGAACACATTCTCAGGTGAGGCTTTATCTGCATTTATCATAAAAAAAGGTTTATTTGGGATTTTTTCATGAAACATCAAATTTTTGCATGTTTTACTTCATGAAAGAGAAATTTCTATTTTTCTTGAAAATTCATCTAATAATGAATTCCTTTGCATTTCTTCTTTAAGAGCTTTTTTCAGACAATCTTGTTTCCCAAACCTGCAATGCTTACAAAATAATTTTTAACTTAACATTTCATATGCTTTTTTACTTTATGTAAATTTGTTTTGCAAATGGTCAAATTTGTTTTAAAAACTCATTCTTGATAATAATTCATCAATAAATCCTTACAGTGACTTTCCCTTTTCATCAATTTAAATTCCATTTTCTACAGGAGATATCGAATATCATAATTTTCAAATAAAAATCCTTAAAAAGGCATATATATATCTTTGATGAAATTTAATGGATATTTGATAAAGATAAATTTATTTTGAACACAGTAAGAGTTAAAAAGATGAAAATTCTATTAGACTTTCAAAGTAGGCATCACATGTTTCTTGTTCTTTAAAGGATAGCGTTGTACTGTTTTAGTCAATTACTAAGTTATGTACAAGGGACCAACACTCAGGTTTACCAAATTCTCTCTCAAAGACCTCCAGGAAGCAATGAAAACGAAGATTTAACGATGCCTCTCTGTAAACATTTAGTTAATCTACATCATAATCATTTCAGGCCAAGCGAGACCTTCACGCCAAAGCACATTCTGAGAAGGAGAAATTGCCAAAGGAGGTTTTAAAAAGGGAAAGGGTGAGTTTAATTACAAATCTGTTCACCCGATTCATGTTATTTCATGTTCAATTTATAAAATGCTTTTCAGATATGTTGCGGCTTGCTTCATTAAGTTGTCCATTCATTTGTTGTAGGAAAACAGTCTTCTAAACGCCTATTCACGATGTAATCCATTTGTTGATTGCAATTACGTCACAATGATACATTTTAAATTGTAAATTGATAATATGTAGGTATAATGTATATTGGAATAAATGCAAAAAAAGTATTCCTTAATGTTAAAGATGTATACATGAACTACAGTTTCTTTTGGATCCACTATCAGAATTGTTTTCTAATTATAAATATTTTGTTCAAAATAATTTCAAAGCTCACTTTGATTTAAATTGATTTAAAAATTAGATTTCATATGTTACCCAGAGGAAAGCCACATCATTTATTAGAGATCATATTTGGTTCCATGTGAGTATGGCCTGCTAGGTTGAGGGAAAAAATCCTTTTTTTGCAAATTTTGTCTTAGGGTTTATCTTCAGCTTAAAAAGTCGACTTGTTCCAGGCTCCCTTTTCCGTATTGCCCTGGAGTTGCAGTTCAGTATTCATATGATAAGATGAAGAGGGTTTATTCAAATACTGAATACTTTACCAAAGCTGCTTTAGCAATAAACACTGACTTGCAATAAATTGGCGTATGATTGTCTCAGTCTGATAGTAAGATTTCAAAACCTTGGGTATTGTTCGTTGTGTTGTGTTTTAACTTATCATATGAATTTAAAGCAATGGTTACAGGGCACTGTTTAAATTCAGTGAGCATAGCAAAATGTCATTGTCTCTAGGATGGTATATCTTTCTTATGAGACATATCTCCATTATAGATAAAAAGTAGGGAGCTGTCCTTTTTTGGATCTCTTGACATTATAACATTCTTTTATTTCTCATCCTTCCTTTTTATTTGCTCTGAATTTTTCGATTTGATTTCTACCAAATTTAGAATTATCAGTAGAATATCTAATATATTTGTTTTTCATATTTGATTTTGTATCCTTAGAAATTAGGTTTCTCTTTAGGTAATGTGAAGTTTTTTTTTTCCTTGTTTTGCTTTGAAAGCTTTTTTTGTTTAAAAACATTTTTTTTGCTTTAGAAATAGCAGTGAACAATGATATTAGGCTTTTCCTGCTTTTCTTGTTCTTTGTCAGATAATTTGATATGAGATGACTTGAAATATAATAGGCCATAATTTGGTTATTAAATTCATCACGGCTCAATGAAAATTTAGTAACAACTTCCATATAAAGGAAACATTATTCATTGATCTTTTTGAATTAATTTTGATTAATTGTAATTAGATTTTGATATTCATATTACAGCTCATTAATAAGTTTGGTTTCAACAAATTTAAGGATGCTAAAATTAGTTCTTATTCATATATCACAAAGATACTAAGGAAAATACTTTGTTCATAAAAATATATTGACTAAATGTAGCAGTGCTTTAAATCACTTGATTTCTTAAAAAAACCAACTTGACGTCACTTCAAGAGCGCAAAATAAAGTCTTTCATACTTATGCTGTGAATTGCTACCTAAGTGATAAAGTTTAAATTTCAAGCTGGATATTCTACAAGCCTTTTTTATTCAATCAATCACAGTCTTTGAAAGGAGTCTGACATCTATTATATATAGCACAATAATTGAAAAAGCTTTGGCATTTTAAAAAGAATTAGGTGATCTAGCTGCCTTTTTTGTAGCATAGGATTATGATAAATAGTGGCTGTATAGTTAAGGGGTTTCAAGTCAACTTCAGATAATCTTAATTAAGGCCTTGGAAAGAAGTAGGGGCTCCAAAAATTATCTCAATTGATCTCAAGTCCCCGAAGTCTCAAAGTCTACAATAATACAAGTTTCAAAAAGCACCCTTTATGTGTAAGGGTTTAAATAAGCACATCTTTAAAAATGCATAGTTTCTCTTCATGCTTAGAGGTCTAAAAAGTCTCCAAAAAGCACAATATCTCTTGAGGATTGGGGATTACAAATAAGCACAGTTTGAACAAAAAATCAGTATCTATAAGGTTTTGGTTAACAATAAGTACAATCTCCAATTCATCGCTTATTGCTTTTACCTTGTCTCAGTCGTTCATTGTCCCTTAAGCTTACGGTTTTCCAATATGCAAATTTCCTCAAAACATGTGGTATCCTTGCGATTACTATCTTCAAGGAATCTTGTAGGGGAATACATTATTTTCAAAATTATTATTGTGCTGAATAAGTTGTAAGTACCATGTGTAATGCATTGATATTAGGCTTGAAACCTAGCCCAGGTTTCAATGGACAAAGTTTTTACATGAAGCACTGGGTTTTAAAGAATGTAACTGAAGGAAAATTATTATTATGTAACTTATTTCAGAGTTCGTCAGACATTACGGCAGCCAATCCAGAAGGGAGCCGACACAAGCCGTTGGGCTATACCCAGTCTCTCCACGGTAACGGAATGGTGACGTCTGCTTCTATGAGTCCGTTGTTCCGCCAGTATCAGCTTCAGAAGATTGGAGAGACTTTCGATGCAACAAATACACAGAGAAGAGGTGAGGATTATTTTTGGCAATCAAAGAAATTCATGGGATATATCTACCATTTTTGGATGGAAATTTGTCATATAATCTTTGGAATTTAATTCTTTCTCACCTGAGGTTTTGTCTTTCAGTATTTTGGTAATAGGATTTTGTTCTTGTTCTTCAGGCTGATCTTTATTGTACTGTTCAATAGACTTATTTGTATTTATTGCCAGTCCATAATTATAATTAGTCCTTTGGTCCTAATACAGAAAATAGAAAATGTAATATAAAAAGTATTCACAGTCAAATGTCTGACTTTTCAAGATATTCTGAAAATGAGGAATATATATAGGACAACTTGTCTTCTCTTAAGGCAATGAAGATGGCTGCTTTTAATGGGTTGTGGGTATGTCATACAGATCTGGATGAAATGTACAAATAGATAATGATCTGATTGATTGTACATTGCAAGCTGTCAATATTGCATTCATATTTCAACCTGTCACCAACTCACATTCAGACCCAAACTTATACCAATTGTCATTGTTGCTTATGTGCAGTCTAGGTATTCATATCAAATGGCTGAGTATAAGCTTCCTCAAAGAATGTCGTATTTCAAGAAGAAAAAACATAATTTTGCTAATATTGTAAATGTTTGGCTCATGTATCGAAGGAAGAAAGGTAGGTGTCATGATCAGCTGATGAAGTTTCAAATCAATCATGATTCTCTTTCATGTTGGTGCATAAAAATACCTGTTACAACTGTGTGACCGCTGTGACACTTGGTCATGTGTATGGTTTTAGTCATTCTGAAGTTTGTCAAAAATGACCCTGTGCTCAAATCGATTCAAATTCAAAACAAACAACAGTTGATCTGAGAATTTCAAACTTTGTCACATTTATGTCTTGCTTTGTTTTTATGAAGAGCTTGAAGGTTAAGCTCAATAATCAGGTATATATTTTACCAAATGGTTTTCAGATTGGCTTGACTATTGTTGATTTTATAACACTGTAGCGTAACCACTCATTTAGGGTTACTCTTAGAATCATTTGATCTGAAGATGTCATAAAATTGCATTTACAACAACGGAGGAATTGGAATAACTAGTAAAGTCTTGTTTTGTTTTTGTTAAGATCCTGAAGGTATTGGCATCATTACCAGGTGTATTTACATGGTATTCTGATCGGCTAGAAAATTGTGTTTTTCTAACAGGAAGTTGGGTAGCGGAACGACATTATCTTCAAAGTGCACAGACTGAGTTTTTAAGCAGAATAGCACAGAGTACGTATCATGTGTTGCATGTTTTAATTAGCAAAGCACTTTGTATACTCAAGTTTTCACATTTATGCCATCAGCAAACCAAAAGCACCTAATTGCACTCCTATAAGTTCCAAGAACTGTTATAGGACTTAAGTAGTTTATCATTTGTTAGTTAGATACTATATAGGTTAATGTAGATGTAGATGTATATATAGCTCTAGATATATAAGATGTAAATTGTTATTAGAAAAATGGCATGGTTTCGAAGTAGTGAGAAAAGATTGCTTGACGTTGTATTGTATGATATTTGCAAATGAAAATATATCCATTCTTAGATTCAATCTAAGGACACTTTTAAGTGATTTAATAGCAAATCAAATGGTAATTTAGTGGGCATATGGTATGATGTCATTGACATTATAACCAATGGCTCTGCCAAAAATAAGTATTTTTAATGATTCTTGCAAAGGGGCACAGAGTATGTTGGGGTCAAATATGGCAAAGTTCATTAATGGTGTTATTTCATCGACAAGAAGCGGTTGTTTCTGAAAATAACATCTCAATGCCAAGCAGTTAGCTCAGTGATAGAAAACAGGAAAATAGTCAAAATTTGTGGTTGAAAACCAGGCAATGATCGATGCGCGCCAAAGACTCAAACATAATTTCTGAAACTTATTTGATGCTCTGATGAAGACCACCTACTGGTCGAAACATGTAAGCACATGAATAAATGTTTGCGGCCAAGACAAGTCTGGTTCCTGGTGGTTCTGAAACTTATTTGTAGCAAAAACAACGAGACATGATGGTTGATATAGCTAAGTATGTCATTTGACTAGGACACATGTAAATGAGGTGCTGAATGAATTTAAACTTTTTAGCATATACATGGCCGTTTTTAAAATACAATCAAAAATAAGAAATGTCATTATTTTGGCATTGAAGATATAAAGATGAAACTTTAGACAGTTGATTTGAACTTAACTCAGGTCATATGGTATTTTGGTTCTATTTAAGCCACATACAAAATTCATGAAACATACTCTGTGTCACTTGAATCACCCCTTATCTTTAATCACAGTCTTGAATATTGTAGGCCTACTTTATCGTAACTGGGTACGAATTCACAGAGTGTTCTTAGATTGCTATCTACAAGTATATTTTGAAATCTATACGTCATCTGATTTTAATGAGATTAGTTCTTCTCCAGCATGTTGTAAGCTAGAGTTATGCTTACTGTTGTCACAGAGCATGTTCTATGCATGTTATTGTCTCTGAAGAACGTGTGTACAAGGCATGATTCATAGCAAATAGAAAACTCCGTGGAGTAAGTCTTGGAGTCATGTGAAAGCTTGCAACCAAGAGAGAGAATAAGATATTTCTTGATTTAATGGATGGCATAGTCAGCTATTGTCTTACATGAATTTTTTATTTACTAGGTGTTATTTTATTAAAGCGACATGTGGTTTAAGTGTTAAATGGACCCTCCAGTAGTTAATTCTTCAACAATAAATCTCTGGTTTTTGTTTCTGCATTTCAGTATGTAAATTTCAATGTTTGTAACTCTTAGCAACAAACCTCATTGGGATTATTTTCAAAATAGATATATCAAAATTGAATTATGTTATACTTCATATATTGCTTAGCTAAAGTTCTACAGAAACTAAGATTTCTGTAGCCAGGTAGTTGGTTCTAACCATTTATTTCATTTCATTTATAGAGAACAGAAAGCAATATGACATTCTGCACCTAGAACCCCGCTAAAATGACCTTAAGCAAATTTATAAATGGTAGATTATTTTTTCCACTAATAGAGTTTCTATGATCTAATTCAAGGTTGTCGCTCCTCAAAATTTATAAGGTATATAGCCACATCATTGAAAGCTTTAACAAAAGCACTTCTTAACTATTTCAAAGTTTCACAGCCAGTGTAAAATCTCTCTTTCATTGTTATTATGGATTTCTTCATTGGCTTAGTGGAAATAGAATTCAAGCACTAAAATTTAAGCCATATCTAGAAGTTGGGCTTTGTTTGAGTGGGATTGGTAGCAAAATGTTAAGTTGGCCGATTACAGCCATATAGATTTAGGGCTGCATGTTAAGTTTTCCAGATTCTCACCTCTGTGTTGTTTAAGCGGTGAGGCTGAAGTGATTAACAGTTAGATACAAGCTACTTTTCAGCGTTATGTGATGCCGTACTCCTGACCTTAAAGCTTTAATATTTACAATTTTAGAGTCTGGTTTCAGATAAACGAACCTGAGGATTTTGTAGTTATTATCATTGGCTTTATTTCTAAAATGCAATAATAATAATTATCTTTTAAGAGTAAGGATTAACCAGGTAAGATGGTAAATAAGATTTGTTTACTCTTTCTCTCTTGCGACAAACATTATTTTGAGAGAGAGAAAGAGAAAGTAATTTTGACCCTTAATTAGATTAAGGTTGTCACAAAAAAGTAGGATTTTAGAGCGAGTTTAAGTGTAAATTGGTGTTTTCTTGTCTTATTAAGCTACTCATGAGAAGGTGGATAGGTCCAGATCTCTCCCGCCAGTGTTCGAAGGTAAACAGACAGTTAATAACCCAGTTGAATGTTGTCCTCTACGTTAGCGATAAAATCAGGTGTCATCGACATCAAACAAAGGTGGTGGTTGCCCTTTTTTGTTTCAAAATTTGAATATGCATGATCTTTCCTTTATTTGATGATGGTTTGGTGTGAATCATGCATATATTTTGAAATTTTAATTCTTTTATAGAAAAATAAGGATAATATTGAAGATTGATATGTTTTTTGAATATAAAGAAATAACTGGAACATTGATTTTGCATTGTAAAGAGTTTACCAATTTTTTTACAGATTTTTTGAATTATGATCATGACCATGATGACCTTGATTATCATGATGAAGATGAAGGTACATAAAATCATTGTAATACAATTTCTTTGAAACAATAACAGAACTCTGTTTGGATTTTTGGGAAAGCTAACGTTTCTGAGATTTCCATGGTTAAGAGTTTCTCAAATTAACGTACTTGGACAACCATTCCGTAGACAACTAAAATTGCACTGATATTAATATCTACCGTATTTTAGTATGCCAGCATCAAACTCACAATGGCTTATTATAATCACAGACAAAAATAGCTGAAGAACATGGTTCTAAGAATCTAAGTTATCCAATGATTGGTAGTGCTTGTTCATTTAAAAAACTCAAGAATGAAGTATGACTTTAAGAATGAAATTGTGAATTTGACAGAAATGTGAAAATGAGATTTTGATACTCTTGAATCAACCCTAAATTATGGCAGCAAAAAAAAATTAAACATCACTTTTTGTAGCTTCAATATTCAAAGCAGTTACTAACTCTTAGTTCCTGTAGAATTCACCTTCTCAACAACCAAAATATTTACATTAAACTAAACTTTAAAATCATATCCTGGCCCTAGATCGTACGTATTTGTAGCTGATATATATGCGCTTGTAGAAACTTAATGAAATTTAGCTTTTAGATTTAATTCATGTATATATATTTTATTTGTGTATATTTGTATGATGGAGCTGAGGTGTATTCACTTTTAACTGTGTTTATGTTTATTTTCCGTATATTTAACAATTATAAACATCATATTAGTTCAGTCAAGAAGTCCACTATCTTTTTTTTGTTTTAACATTTTTTTAACTCAATTGTAGACGTGTTGAATGCATGGTGAATGTCATGGATATCATTAATGCAATCCTGAATTCTTTATCAAATATCTAACATCTATTAACAACAATTTTTTATTATTTGGCTTAGCTTTCAAACTGACATTTCAAATTTATGTATTTTCATGCAAAGCATAAAGAAACACTACACTTCCATGCCCAAATACTTTATCTTTCAGAAGTGATAATTAATGTTGCTTCATAAATTATGTTCTGTTCTTTAATTGGTAGTGATGTTGTGTTTTACTTTTATGAATATTGTTGTTGCCAAATGAATAAACAGAAATACATGATATTTATGTTAAGTTGCTGTTCTTTATTGCTTTATTTTTTATTCATTGATTCAGTTTCAGATTGTATCCTGTATCTTTATTTCAGTTTATTTGAGATATTCTTTGACCATCAACATACAAACCTTTTATTTTTTAAATTGAACTCTTTATAACACTTTGTGAAAAGTACATTTTATAACTGAAATATCACTCAGAGTGATAACCTCTTTGGGAAAATGACTCAGTGAACACGTCATTTCAAAATCATGTATATATATATATATATTCATATAATGTTATATGAAAGACAGTCATGTTGATGGGTAAAAGAATAACATGTTATGCCAGTCATTTTATCATTGATGATTTATTTCATTGAAAATATAAGTGCATGATGCTTATATTCCAATGCAAACATGAATATTATGATTATCATATTTCCTCCCTACTCCCAGAGGTACCCCCCAAGATATGGAGGAAAACCAGCGTGTCCCACCCTCTAGGTAATGCATGGTACCCACCCCCTAGCATGTAATCCCCATAGGGCATGCACCCACTGTGTAAGAGTGATGTCCCTTTGCATCCCTCTCAGAGTGATCCCCCTTTGCAACTGTGCTGTCAGCCATATTTTCTTCATTTGCTCGTCTTATTATGCAACATCCTTATTATTGATTCTTTTCATTTTGTTTGAAATGCATAACTATGTATGAGATCAAGTATAAATCAGTTAACATTGATATGAATTATATTTGTGTAATGTTATTCTAAAATGTTTTTTCCATATATTTGACTTTAACATTTGATAAAATTAATCTTGACAATATCTATATACCTTGATAGCTTCACTTATAAATGTATCTTCCTATTTTCGCCTCAAATGTTTTCTTTTCTTCTGTTTCTGTATCTCCCTGTATCCAATGTTATCCAAATATGATCCCAATGTTATCAAAATTGCTATTTGTAGATTGTTATGCCTAACGCTTCACCTCTGTTTGATTATGCACCAAACTTAGATACATATTGCCTTGGTATTAATCAATGTCATCATCATCATCATCATCATTATCATCATCATCATCATCATCATCATCATCATCATCATCATCGTCATTGTCATTGTCGTCATCATCAGCAGCAGGGCTGCCTACTTGTACTTTTTGGAGTATTTTGTACACATGACAGTCTGAAAATAGGATTGTACACCAATGTTGCAAATTGTACACCTATTCTGAAAAATTGTTGCTTCCTTTCATAGTAATAATTTTCGAGTATTGGAGTCTTAAGTGTTAATAAGTTCAATTTGAACTGTATATTCTTAATCATTAAAGTGTGAAAAAGTTTTGAAATGTCAAACCAGAGTATGATATATTTGAACTGACCTTTATTATTTTTGTACACATGAAAATTACAGAATATACCTATGTTACAATAAGCCTACATATTCACCGAACAGAAGGTAGGCAGATGAGCAGCAGCAATGAAAATATGATAACATAATTCCACTGGAAGTTAAAGCTGTATCAAAACAAGCACCTGAAAACACACCGTGTGATAATCTACAGTAAAGGACAGTATTGGAACTGCAAAACATAGATAGTCTCCCTGCTTTATGTCTTAATCTGTTGCTTCATGTGGCTTAATTATGTATCATGTCATGGCTTTGATATTGGTGAATGAGTAAGAGATTTTGAAATAGACAATAAACCTGAAAAAATGACAATGAATGATACTAGCGACAACAGCTAACTGACATGTTTGTAAAATCCTTTAATCAATCTTAATTTTCATCTCTGTAGTAAGTAGGTAGTCAAGATGAATTTGTCTCATATTTTCCAAAAATATCAATGCTTCTATTTGAACGGAGAAGTATAACCATGACAGTTATGGTTGAACAAAATTTTGTGTAATAGAGAGTTTATGCTAGAAATCCAAGAAAAGAAAATAAAATATCTAATATAACTCACGTGCTAATAGACACACCTTTAAATTTCAATTCATACAGCCTGACCATACTCCTCTTTTGACAATATCACGAAACTAAAGACTCCATTCCCAAACAGGAGGGGGCGGGATAGCGCAGTGGTTAGCGCGTTCGGCTTCGAATCAAGAGGTCCGTGGTTCAAATCCCGCCAGGGGCTCGGCAACTTTGTCTGCAGTAGAGAACAGTTCTACACGCAGTCAGGTTTGGTTGCAATGCTGCACTGAGTTTCAGCGCAGTACCACGCATGCTCGCAGGTTTCACCGCAATGCATAGCCACAATGGTGTTGCGGGCTTTCTCCCTGCAATAATACTAGCAGCTGCGATATAAGTGAAATAATCTTTAAAGCGGCGTTAAACCCTAACTCACTCACTAATTCCCGAACAGGATGTGTCAGTAAGGTCAAGGCCGCTGCTGTAAGGGTCAGAGTGTTATATATTGTATAGTTATTGATTACTTGTCATTTCTCCAATGTAGACGGAAGATATTGAAAATGCTGATAGAGCTGAATTTTTATGACTCAATAAAGTTGTTTAATTAATCTTTTTGGGACATTATGATTTGAAGCACAATTCCTGTAAGAATTTAGTCTCATACATTAATTCAAACTATTTCAGATATAGCATGTAAATTCTAAAACTCTCTTTTTGTTATATTAAACAGACTTTTTTGTAATTAACATAAGGAATAATAAGTTGACATGATTTGTTGAAATAAGTTTTTAGTTATCCCTTTTTACCAGAATTACCTTAGTTCATTTAAGTGTTTCATTTCATTACCATTTTTCAGATCATTAACTTCAAGAGAATGCACATCTTGTAAAAAAACTATTGTTCACATTTAAATCATTTGAATTATACGATTGTACTCAAGATTTTTCCTGTTCACCCTTTAAATAGATACATATCATATATAACATATACATATCCATGTAACAAAAAATATATGTAAAATGTTTAATTTAAAGAATTAACCCTGCTTGAATAAATGTATGTTATTTTGATTATTTAAAAAAATTATTGTAATGAATAAAACACATAATGAGAAATTTTTTGAATTAAGAACAGTAAATAATTCCAAGGCAAAGGCAAACATTCATAACAATGATTTTTTGGAAACAATGTTTTACATGATTTTCATATTAGGAAAAAAACTTATTTAATTTTTTCAGAAATACCAGGCATGTCCATGCCGCCATATAGTAGGCAGTTGTCGGTCAGTATGGATTCCTGCAACCCCCAATCCAATGGCTACCTAAAGAGTTCATACAATGGGGACTCGAGTAGCGGGAGTACAGGGGATAGCGACGAAATCTACGGAGAGAAGGCATTAAGAAAGAAAACCAAATCAAAGGGAGATAACCAGAAGAGGAAAATGAAGTCCAAAACGGTTGACCATGACAGCGACAATGAACACTTTTCGAGTTATGATAATCCACGATCTGAAGAAAGGAATCGTCATAGGTAGGTTTTAATATACATATTTGGTATTATTTTTTTTCAGCCTGTCCCTCCATAAATGTGCCATCATTGACTGAACATAATGCTTTAAGGAATTAAAAATGTTTCAAGATTTGATAAGAATAAAATGTGCCATGATTAGTTCTTAATGGTTATAATGTGTGTATGGTGGTAAATTAGTTGTATTTCCTGTAAAATGGCTACAAAGAATGGTTTATTTTGGTAATAATTTAAGTATCTTGAGTCATTTTTATGTGTTATTGTGTAGTTTTTACAACTTTTTTTAAAGTACATAAATCAAACAGAAAATATCTTGTATATATTATGTATCCATTATATGAAACATAAGTATATACATAAATAATGAAAGCTCGTTAGTAAAAACAGATAGCAGTAAGTAGAAATGTCAAACGAACCATACATCAAGGTGCTGATGTGTTACAAAATCACTCAAGTGTGAAGCAGAATTTGCAAAACAGGTAGCAAAATATGGAGATGAGTTTTTCAGACAGGTATGTTAGTGCCATTTGTTATCAGAATATCTTGTCTATTCTTCAAAATATTTAGGTTGATGTTTATATCATGTCAGGTTAAGTTTTTTTGATATTTAATTAAGATAATTACCATATTAAAAATATAAATCAATGAAATATGTCCGAATGTCAAGCATTTTTTTTATATGACAATTATCATCAAAAGATTTCCATGCATTTTTTTCTTATACACAAAATGCATTTTCTTGAAGATTTATTCATTGCAAATAAATATGTCAACTTGTAGATTAATTTAAGATTCATTTTTTAGCTAATTATTATCTTGTTTACTTGATTAAACATTCTTTTTCCGCTAATTTTATAAGCGTATCTGCGTGTAGGTTTAACTTCTTTTATTCTTTATCATATAATAAGATAGTGGGAAAAGGTACATGTTAAGGAAGTTATATAAAATTGGCATTAACTATGTCATGCCATAAAACTAACCCTAAGGGGAACCCCTACAAAAAAAAATGGCTAGAAAATATGTTGCGGAAGCATTGCCAGAACAGGAATTTTACCATTGCCGGAATGTATCCGCAAGTACTTCCAGACCATCTCGGAAACGTTTCGGAAGCATTGCCAGAAAGCCATAAAACCTTCAGGCCATCTTAGACTTTGTGGAGATGGTTCAGAACCATTGCCAGAAAGCCATAAAACCTTCTCAAACCCTCATTCATTTATTTGTGGACATGGTGCTGAACCATTGCCAGAAAGCCATAAAAACTTCTCAAGCCCTCATAAACTTTATTTGTGGAGATGTTGCGGAAACAATGCCAGAAAGCCATAAAACCTTCTCAAACCCTCATCAATTTATTTGTGAACATGGTGCTGAACCATTGCCAGAAAGCCATAAAAACTTCTCAAGCCCCCATAAACTTTATTTGTGGAGATGGTGCGGGAACAATGCCAGAAAGCCATAAAACCTTTTTTAACCCTCATAATTTTATTTGTGGACATGGTGCGGAAGCATTGCCAGAAAGCCATAAAAACTTCTCAAGCCCTCATAAACTTTATTTGTGGAGATGGTGCGGGAACAATGCCAGAAAGCAATAAAACCTTCTCAAGCTCATCATAAATTTATTTGTGGACATGGTGCGGAAGCATTGCCAGTAAGCCATAAAAACTTGTCAACCACTTGTAAACGATATATGTTGAGATGCTTCGGAAGCATTGCCAGAAAGCCATAAAAGCATACAAACAACCATTACAACAACACACAGCCACCTCACATCCATTTCCTTAAAAAATGTACAACCATAATGAAGTTACATCTACTCTCATGTATACTTTTTGTCTTTTAATTTTCAAACACTAAAAATACAACAAAACATGTGTCTGTATTAGAATATTTTTAATAAACATTCTAATATTAACAGCTCTCTAATACAAACTACTACATGAAATACACATCAAGTCATAACAATATTTTAAGTACAAACCAGTGTTCTAAAACCATCCAATCTGTTAATGCACAATGTTGATAAGATGAATCAGGCAGACAAATCGGGTGTAGTGGTTTTTTTTGTAGACATGGCAGGTTTGCAGACATAAACTTTTTTGGGTCCGTAAGCATTGTAGAATGTGCCAAAGAAGTATTATTTACAGGCATTAAATATATGACTGATGATTTATCCTTTTTATATTTAGTCTTAGCAAAATTATTCAGCATTGACAAGCACATTATCAGTGATACAATCACTTAAATAAATAAAGGTCAATGAGATATTATCTTGAAATAATATAGAATCATACATTTGATCATGCAAAATTATCTCTTTTAATCTGTATATGAACCCACCTTCAATCTGTTTATGAATTAACATTGTCTACAAATCCATCCACCATCATTTTTTCACAACATGTTATCATATTGTATGAAAAATATTTTGTAATGTTCGATCTTTACTTCAAGACTAATTCACTGCACATGCTGCATGAGAATACATGAAGATGAAGAATTCTTCCTTGTTCCACCTCTCCTTTTCTTGTTCAAATCTTCTTTCTAAAACATCAAGTAAATCAGTTGTGAAAGCAAGTTTAGAGAAATAAAGGGGTCATATATTTATCATATACAATCATCTTAAGGAAAACCATAATTGACATTATAAAAATATAAAGTAATTGTTTTATAATTATTCCAAGGTTTGGTTAAGAATTTATTAGTTACAGAAAATCCAAAATTTAGTGTTCACCAATAACTTTATGCTATATTAAATCATTATTCAAGTTCAATAGCAGGAATAAATATAAAGTGCTTTAACAATTTGTATTATAATCCCGTATTCCAAATATTTACATACATTTAAGTTCAGCAATACTAACATTTATGAGTGTAAGTTTTATAAAAATAAATTTCATATTCCAATAAGTATACACACAAATTATGTTATGCTAATTATATGTTCTGAAATGAACACATGTGATCAAACTTAAAACTGGGAACAACTTAATGGTTTTACAATTATTGATTGCAAATTTCAATTATCAATTTCAGGTTAAATGGCAAATAGTATCAAGTTCTCCCACACCATTTATTGGACAATCAGCCTGTCTGGGTTTTCACAAAAAGAAATTACAATTAATCAAGACTATCTATTTGTAAATTGGAGTGCACCCTCTGATGCGATTCCTAATCTAACCAGTTTAGAAATATACTGCATGTTTATTGAAGAATTAGGTCAGCAAACTTACAGTGCCAGCTGTTTCCTGTTATATAATGACTTGTCCACTTTCCTCCTCTCCCAGCAGTCATGGTTCAGAGCACACCTATGTAAATAATGCCATCTTTGCTTAATATTGTCAAAGAAATGGAACTACATATAACTTTCATCAAATCAGTGAAAATAAAACACAACTTAACTTGTCAACAGTGGCAATCAGTAACTTTATTACATATTCTACTGAAGGGAATGGACTTGAATTTTTTTTTCATTTTGACTGTCTGAAGCCAACACATTTCAATGATTTTTTTTATCAGCTCTTTCATGAAATAAGGAAGAGCAATAGGGTTAAGATATTTTACTGTGTATGTAGCAGTAATGGTCTACTTACTTTGGTTTTTGCAACTGTAGATATGCCTTCTATTTCTGTTGGCAACTGTGATTTTAATAATCAAGAATCAGTTGTTTTTGCTAATGGCGGCCATTGCTCCTCGTTAGTGACAGGTCAGGCAGGAAGTTGGGTCTTGCAGTCAGTCAAAGGGGGTAAAGACAGCAGAGATTCTGATTGGATAATAATGTCCAGCCTCATCAGGTGTGAGGCAGAAGGTATTGAATAGTGTAAAGAACCTTAAACTGTGATCTTTTCCAAAAAGAAGAGTCAAGTCATTGAATGGCATTTAGAAGTGGTGTCTTAAAAAACAAACAAGCTATTTCTTGGCAACAGCTTCTTAAGAAAAGAGTAATGGATATAAATTTGAGTCAAGGACTTTAATCAAAATGTATATTCTTAGCTTGAAATAAATAAAATATATGGATGAATTTATAAGTATACATTAAATTCAGAAAATGTATAATCATATAAACTTTGATATTTCTTTAACAACATTGAACTTTTCAAGTTTATTTGCAACTTATCTGATTTGTGATAAGAATTAAAACAAGAATTTAATTTTAAAATTTTACTTTTCAGCTCAATATTGCCATGTTTCCTATATTTGCTATTAATTTCAATATGATTACATGACTTGAATGTGAAATTAACCAAGGATAATCTTTGATCACAACCTAATATAACAATTTAACCTTTTTGTACATGATGTTAGTTACTAAGCAACTAAACATCTAAATAGACTGTTTATCAAAAGTATCACCTCACTTACAAATGTACATAAACATAAGCCTTGAGAACATAAACTTTGATTAAGGTTTGATAAGATATCAATAAGACTCTTTGAATTACAACATGAATTAAACATTTTGAATTACATCTATTAAACAAATTACTATACAAACATTTTAACAACTTAATGATCCATGAAGTGATTAACCTGTTAAGGTAGCAATTAACAAAACTGTTTACAGCCATGGACAATGGGTGGATTTTCTCTCCTCTATTCATTGGTCCCCTTCTTAATTGAAAGCTCAACCCATCATAATCTATATAGCCAATCATGTTTTATTTGGACTATATGCAAGTTGCGAGTTACTGTGTTCATTTCCTCTTCTGTTATTTATTCATAAAATCCAAATCAAATATATGCATGGAATGACTATTCATATCTAACACTACAAATTAGACGAACTAATTAGCATGTTAAAATGCAAAATAAGATAAAAACAATCATGTCCACCGTGTAAATTATCTTCTGGCAATGTTGCGGAAGGGTCTCCACAAGAAGTACTAGGTAGCAAATACATTGCTGCAAATCCTTTTAAATATTTTATTGCCTTGCAGCCAAACGATACCCTTCCAAAGCATCTCCACAGGGCCAATTATCTTCTGGCAATGTTGCGGAAGGGTCTCCACAAGAAAGACTGGGTAGCTAATACATTGCAGCAACACCTTTTTAAATATTTTATTGCTTTACAGCCTGAAGATACCCTTTCCGCACCATTGCCAGAAACCCTTCCGCTAGCGGCAATGGTAAAATTTTGTTCAAAACTCTTGAAAAGATGGTGCGGAGATGATTCGGCAATGTTTCGGCAATGTTTCGGCAACATCTTTTTAGGAAATTTTTTTTATAGGGGAAATGTTTAAGTAACAAAACGTTATCACCTACGTTCTGCCTACATACGGATACTCCTGGCATTTCATGTGTAAACCCTTAAGATAGCTCATATAAACATTTAAATAATCATTTTTAGATGTGTTGTTAACAAAATGAAGGAAGAATTATGTTAAATTTCTTAATGATAAACACGCAAATTATAACATGTCCTTCCAAATTTTGTATCAATTTATAAGATTGATAAAATATCATTAATAAGTAAATGATTTATAATGTGATGGATTTTCTGATAATTAAATCAGGTCCATATAGTTTGTTTGAATACACTTAACAGGCGAGAGCTTTATCATGAAATTATTGAATGGTGTATAAACGGTCCTGATATCAATATTCTTTAATTTACTTATGATAGATTTTCATAACCATTCTTTGAGATGAATTAACAACCTAATAACACGTGATTGATAACCTTTTCAATATCCATGTAGGTTGCCAAACAGAATCGATATTAAATATGTTTACATACAAACTGATAAATATTTGAACTCCTGTATCAAGGTCGTTGCAAAAATGAGGGGTTTATTGGTTTTAGAATTATGTCAACCTCCAATATTTGGTCCCATTTTTTTAAATTAATATGGAGAAGTCTCAATGTGTGCTTTGTAGTGAACAGAAAAATAATCAAAGGCAAAAATTTTTTAAATGTCAAAGGTATCAAGCTGAGCTCAAAGTTAGCCATGGCTTTAACTGATGGCAACTAGTATAATGTCAAACAGAGATTTGTGGTTGGTGACTTTGCTTCCTGCAAGGAACTGCTGGTTTTTCAGTGTTGCAACATCAGTCATAGAGCAGTGACAGCTATTAACAAAGTGGGTTTTAAGTAGAGGTAAAATGCAATTTGAAAAATTATTTGTAGTTCTATGTCCGCGTCCAGCGATTCCGCCATAGATAAGGGAGAGATGGGTCCTCAGGAATTCTCACGCATCTCGGATCTGGAGAAAGAACTCATGTAAGTATTTTGATTACTTATGTCTATTTGAAATGGATGATTAGTGAAATTCATTATTAGTTAATTTGATGATAAGTGACATTGGTATTTATAATCTGAATTGATTATTAATGATATTGATAATTTAATCTTTAATTGATAATGATAAATATAAAATGATGATTTTTATACAGTATGCAAATTCATAAATTAAATCGGAAAGCCTGATATCCTATTTGACCTGTTTTAGGTGGTTACTTGAATACTTCATATGTGAATCAAACTAACATTTGGTTCCATGTGTATAATGATTTCACTTTTTAAAATCAGTTTGAGTCTTATGATATTAATGTAAAATCAAATTTAGTTTCAACTGTGAACTTATTACTTCTCCGTTTTTTTAAAAATAGTTGTGTTACATAATTGATAATAATATAATTTTCTCAAAATTGATGTAATAACATATGATCTCAATTATCACTGTGCGTGTTACTGCACCGACAGTAACAAGCCATTTCAGTTACTGAAATCATTGCTTTCCTACAAAATATATGTTAACATTTAAGTCAACTGCCAAATATACATAACATGTTTTATTGACCATTAAAATCTCATTTATGATATCAACTGTGCATTAAAAGCAACACTACATTTTATGATCTTTATTTACGTCTTATCAGTATCAGCCATATTTTTACAGTTAGAGCTAATTACTAGTTTAATTTTGATTTATTTCTTGACATCAGTGAGTTTCTGAGATGGAAAAAGTAAAATTGTCAAGGAAAGATATCCCATCCAGGATAGATTTTCATTTCAGGTTTGAGTTAATCACACATACTAGTGTACAAAGTGACAAAGAGTAGAAGATCTATTATGTCACTGTTTCCATGTCAAAGCATTATTTTTAAGATCTATTTCTAAACAAACTTTTGTTATGACATTATTATTTCAAAATTCATTTCGTGGTGACAGATTGTATGTGTATTTCATTGCTGTTTAAATTTTATATTCTATTCGTACTTTTACAAATTAAACAAATTCATAAACAGTTTTTAATATTTTAACCTTTTTGGTCTTATTTGAAAAAGTTGTATTGACAAATGACCACATATTGATAATTATATCAGTAACGATATGCAGTGCAGAACTTCATGAAGAGCATACAAATGTCTTCAATCATGATTGTCTAGCGTATATATCATTTTGTATGTCTTTTATCTGTGTACATAAGATGCATGAATAATCTATAACTGTTATAAAACTATTCAAAGAATCGTGACGCCACTACTGGCTGAAATAGTGCCCAATCAACGCTTTACAATATCTGACTCACTCAAAGCATCTTAGTGAGCATCTTCCAATACTAGATACTTTAAAGGGAGTATAGCCAAATGCTAAGATTTTGGTTTTCTCATAAGACTTTATATGCAAGGCAAGTGCATGCATTTTCACTCTATTCTTCATGCCAACACTGCCTTGTAAATCTCAAGAGTTGTCGGCTCCCAACCACTATCTACTGTACGGAGTGACTCACATCTTCATGTATATATGCTGCAATATTGACTATATTGTCTTCGCTCCAGTTATAAATCATCATTGTTATTCCTTTTTTCTTTTATGGAGGTAGTCAATAACATGAACTAGGAATGGAAACAGGTTGCATTTCATTTCAAAAATGATAATTCATTTTTAAAAGAAACACGTTTGAATAAAGTTGTATGAACAATTGATCAAAAAATATATATTGTTCAGTGTCATTACACCAACATTTTAAATTTACCTAGCATTTCTGTACATGAAAATGTCTTGATACATGCTACGCAGTCTGTTGACGTTATGATGCATTAGGGTTTTGACCTTGTTGTTCTCATAGAGGAAACTAGATCCATCAAGTTGTCTTTTTTCTTGTAATGATTGACACCTTCTTTAATCCGTACATTGAAGGTTAAGGTAAAATCTGTACAAAGAGAAAGACAAGGTTTCATTCTTAGGTCCCTTACTTGATATTTCACTAAAAGCATTTATATTATTCCAAGGGATATGTATTCTACTCTGTACTCATCCTCAAAATACAAGCTTTATACTTTATTTTTTAAAAAGGCTGAAAACCACTGTGATTTCAGCATAAATTTTATTCTAAATTGTTTCTTTCAAGATTACATAAGAGCAATGATAATGATCAGCTTGTATGCACTAATTGTAATATGAAGGTAATAGAAGATGAGTATCATTTTCTGTTAGTCTGCCCCTTTTATAGGCATTTACGGGAAAAACTTATTCCTCCATATTATTTCATATTCCCTTCAAGGGAAAAATTGTACCAGTTAGTATCTTCTAGCAATCCTGAGCATATTAAAAATTGGTCTTTTTATCTTAAAAAAAACTGCCAATATAATTTATGTAAACTTGAAATGCGTCGATTTTGAGCTGTATTTTCATGTGCTTTTGGCCATGAGGCCTTTTCACGGAATAAACTTGTCACTTGTCACACTATTAGAGAAATGCAATGGTACACAGCAGGATCACCTATGACTAATATGATATACAATACCTGATTTCTATCATTTCTAAAAAAAGTTGAAATATTTATTTAAAAATTTTGCAATCAAATTGATTCGCCAACCCTTCATTTGACCTCTTTTCAGAAATCCCCAATACAAGTTCTTTTATTCATAATTTTACAATTACTTTATCTTAAAACACGTGCACATTACCTCTTAAAAATCTTGCACATGACTTTAAAATTTGTGCACATGAAATATTGCACATGAATTTCAAAACTAGCACGTGGCTTGTTCTTAAAATCCTGCATGCGACCTACTCTACTATGGTAATTTCTATAGATAACTGATATTTTTAAAAAATCTCTCACTTACCATTGTCATTAAAGTTATTAAAATGCCATGTTCATGATTAACTTATTGACTGTTAAGTGAAATTGAATTGTAATTATACAATAATATTCTAAGGCCTTTGGTGAGCAGGATTGGTTGTTTGCGAGTGGAGTGAGGCAAGGTTTATATAGTGACAGCTGTCTCCCTATTGATTATCATAGCTCTTCAACAATCCCACAAAGAATTTCTATCTTAAGTTGGAATAAAAGCTACCTACTTCTGTGATGGAGGGAGAAGTTATAGTACTTTATAGGTCTACGTTATAGGTAGATGTCAGAGTACTTCTAGTATTTGGATAATTTGATGTTTTCAATATGTCACGGATCTTGGAAACACCATTTATATGATTTAGTCCGTATGGAACACATACAGCGGTGGCAAAGGTACTTATATTAACCTAATGGTTACCTACCTTATCGAGTGCAGATAAGTTCTTTATATTGAAATACCTTTCTTTGTATGTATTCAATATTGTATGTTCTCTATTCACAATGAGTTACTTTATTTTGGTAAAATAGGATATTATGTTTTTATGTACATGTAAAAATATTTAAAACTCATTACAAGTTCAACACAAGCCTTTTAGATTATACTTACACATTTTGTAGTCATCTTAAACCAGTCTGATTGAAAAAAGAAACAAGGCAATAGAAATAAATTTGATTTGCTTTATGTGATGATAAAGGATGGTACGAAAGGCATTACTGGAATAAGAGAATAATGTAATAAAAATATTATCATTGTAAGCTGCAAGCAATGAGAGTTATTAGTTGTGACAAAAAATTGTAGAAACCTTAATGATATCACTTGTATGCAGTAATAACATAGCCATTGATTCTAATGTTATATTGTTTGGATGAAAACCTGTAACATAAACATTATTGACGTTGATTTTTTAATCAGATTATATTCACATTACATCATATGAGTTTGACATACTATAAAAACAAGTTTTTGTTTATACAACCATTTTACAACTTTCATAAAATGAAATAGTAGAAACAAAAAATATTATGTTCGTGTGGTTATGAAACTTAATTACTTTTAATTCATAAGAAAAATTACTTCTTTAAAGCTAAGATTATTATTAAATATTGTATAGAAAAAACTTAGATAAGAATTCCCTTAACCGATTTTCAAAATAATATATACTTTCATGACACATTCACAGTTTCAAGGATATGGGCCGTGATTGTCAAGAACAAATTAAGGTTAATTTTATGTAGGACATCCTCTTATGAAATAGGTCGTTGGACTTTTTGCTAAAAAGATATTTAAAAAACTCAATCATATGCATAGGTATTTGTAATTTTTTATGACCTTTTTGAATTATGTGTGTACACTTCATGTCATCTTGATACGTCATTCATATTCTTGTAATGTATGATTTATTGAGTTTTAATTTATCATTTCTGTTTAAGGTTGAGCAATCACATAGGCAAAAGTATAGGCTTTATTTAATCAAGAGGTGAAAACCAAAACTGAATGTGGACAATATTCTATTTATTGAAAATTTTCAACTTTTTTAATCCTAAACTTCCCAAATAGAAGCAATTTCTGTTTGGTTTATACCAAGGATGTATGAATATTGTTTTTAATCAGATCGTTATTGTATTTAAGAATTTTTCTCTCTTCCAGAGCCACCAAGTGCGAACTTGCAAAAGTGATGAATCGGCAGACGTGTTTCCAGGACATCATAAAACAGAAGGATGAGATCATCCTTGACCTTGATGAGAAGCTTGGAACCCTGGGAAGTGGAGACCAGGCCTATGATAGCAAGAGGAGGTCGGTTCAGTTTAAAACAAAACAGCAAAATTATCTGAAAGTGTATGTATCATTCTTGTAAATAATCATGTTTAAAATTTTCTTTGCTCATTCCTAAACATTCAAACAACACTTAGAGTTATATAACTTACTTAGACTTGTTAAGGCCTCTAGCTTTCCTTTTGACAAAAGTTTTAAATTGGTTATAAAATTTATTAAAAATTTTGTTTGGCTGTACCAATAGCTAAGCCAGAGGTCATTGATGCCTGATGGTTGTGTTGGTAAGCTGTTGGTGTGGTCAGTGCATGCAGTGTTGCCTGACTCTGAGGGTGTGAGTTTGAATTCCTCAACCAAACAGAGTACAAGAATTTCTACTATTGCAGATAGTGTGATCCCAATATAACAGTCTTCCACTCACCTGTATACTAACAAACCTTGATATTCCCCTTAATTTTTACAGGACCTCGAAGGCCTCCAAGGAGTTCCAGGAGAGAGTGCGAGTTCTCCAGAACCAGAACCGCTTCCTCAACGAGGAGGTCAAGAGACTGGCCAAACTCCGGAGCAACGAGCAGACCATGTTCAGTGAGCAGGACCAGTACGTACCATCAACAGTATACACCACTTACTCCTATAGTATCCTATAGTATATGGTATCTTCTTTCTGCAACCTTCGAGGGAATTGTGGAAATTTAAATACCTACAATATCATATGGGGACCCAATCTTTAAGACCTCAACAGTAAGGTTTTAGATGAAAAAATCGTAGGACTGGAATTTATTTACCAACATCATATAGTAATATTGAAGACCTCAAGGACCTCAAGGACCAACATGAAGAAATCTTAGAACTTTTTAAAGTAGGGTATTGCATACTTTCAGAGTAATATGAAGAACAATGAATCTTCAAGTGACAATGGTAAATTATCAAATATGTTTAATACTTAATAACTTCAATTAACTAAAATATCATGTAAATACCTTTCCAATTTCAGCAAGGTTCACAGCCTTGAGGCAGACATCGAGAAGTGGAAGTTCGACTATGTGTCCCTCATACAATCCAGTATCCGCTTTACAGGAACTGACACAATGGATGATGCAGAGTTATCTCTCTTTGGTGGAGATAGGGTAGGTGTTCTAGCTCTAAATATAAGCTGAGGAATATGATTTTTAAATAAAAATAGAATTTAATGGAAATTAATTTGGTATACATTTTATCAGACTGTTCTAAGATTGACCTCAGGTCATCTTAGCCACAACATTACAAACCCTTCAAGGACAGGAACATTAATCTAATAACAAGGATAAGTCCTTTATTAAGTCAAAATTAATTGAAAAATTTATAGTCAAATATGAAATCTTATGAATATATTTTTTTAGTAACCAAAAAAAACATGTTACATGCTACTCCATTTCTTTCTACAGCACAAGATAAAGGTGCAAGGGTTACTTGAGGAAGCCAGGAAAATCAACCCCAGCTTACCAACATATGAAAGGTATAATTCAATAAGGAGTCAATTTTAAAACATATTTTATTGATTTACAATTTCATTAACCATTCACTGATGTATGATACTTAGAAGCATTCATAAAATCCTAAAACCCTTTCTAAATTTCACTTGGAACCAAATTGCAGGCAGTTACATACTTGATTATTTTCATCTGCTTTTGATATAGTTTTACCTGCTATTTACTAATTTACAAAGTTTCACTATAATTATCCAGTTATCAGAATAATCCCAGTAATTTTGGGAAACAACAACCCAAAAAACACTGAAAAAATTATTGAATTTTTTTGTCCTAAGACTTCCGTTCCCTTTCATCCACTTGGAAATGGCTTTCAAATAACAAAATTTGTGTCATACTGGAATTATGTGTTCTTAACTGTGCACAAACCTCAATTATTTACTGTATATTTTAACAAGAAATGAAAAAAAACACAACCATTTTATAAGTATTATCAACAGCTCTGAACCAATCTTATGTTCCAGACTAGCGAACCGTGATGTACATGTGGATTGCTACGGGTTCAAGCACCAGTTTGAGGACTCGGGGCTGCTGCTCCACTACCTGTGCCAGGAGCTGTGCGTGCACTACCTCACACAGGCGGGCACATACGAGGAGCACCAACACCGGTGGCACACATACCTCAAGCTCAACGCCAAGAATATCATCAAAAGTGTGAGTACATTTATGGAGGTTAACCGTGTCTCTACTTGACTGATATCAATCATGTTTATCTCGTTAATTTATATTTTTGTGCAGCCATAAGTGTAACTGTTCTACCTCATAGGATGAAATTAACATGATATTTGGCAAGAATTGAAAAATTTTCTATTCATTTTGTGATTTCATCATGTTTATCTCCCAAATGAAAAAAATTGGAAATATAGAATTGTTCTACCTCTTAAGATAAGATAATTATGATTTTTGTCTCAAATTTGTTATGAATTATTAATTTGTTTTACCAAAGGGGGAGTCATTTTCAAGTTGAGTGAGCTGTTTCATTTTTCTCATTGTTTGAGGGGCCTCCTAGATGTTGTAGTGATAGAGATGACAAAAATTATGAGGATGTCGACATTGTTTATTTTCATAAATTTAATAAATGTAGGACTGGGTAATAAAATATTTGCCTGTTGTGACAGCGGAAGGAGCTGAAGCCGCTGTGTCGAGGTGGGATCCCAGACCAGTACCGCAAACAGGTGTGGAGGCAGCTGGTCCACCTGCAGGTGCTTGACATCATCACGGAGAAGGGGCCGCACTACTTCCGCAATCTCTGCAACCTCGTCCCTGACTCACCAGTAAGTTCACACGTCCGTGTAGTGTGTAGTTTGTCCTTCCCCTAAAAATACACCTGTATTAATCAAAGTTTTAAAACATTTCTCTTGAAAGACTCTTTCAGAAAACAGAGAGTTTCAGAAGATTTCTTATCATTTTCATTAGTGATTAAGTGAAGAATGACTGCCCCCGAAACATGAAATGCTAACAATATTCAACAGCTTTGATTTTCCTTCAATGAGATCAGTGACCTCAAAATAAATAAACAGAAATAAGCAAATGTCAAGGGTCTTAAATCTATTGTCATGATCCTGCATGAAAATGGAATGAATAATTCATAATAAAGTTTGTCAAATCATATTTTTACTGTAAAACCTAAAATCTGAAAATTTGCACTTGGGCTTATCTTTTTTAACGAGACAACATTTTCAGATAACTATATAATGTTTTCTTGTTCCGCTCTGCAGTTGGCAGCGAGGTACAGGAAGCAGGTTTCTCTTGATCTCATGAGGACCATGCCCAGTAATGTCAAGTTTGCTACAGCCGGATCAAGAGGGGTGAGCTTATGTAAATTACTTCTGATCAAGATGATAAATAACTTTTAAAATATATATATTTCTGTTCCATGAAAGCTCCAGACAATGGATCATCCTCTAAATGTGTCTTAAAATTTACCGACACAAATAGTGAACTCATGAAAAGATTTTAATGTCACTTTCAAGATTATATCACTTCCATCAAAGTAGATAGTGAGAAAGACAAGATATTTTTTTCCTTTATTATGAAATTCATGAGATTTTTTATTATATACTAAAATAGTAGCACTATAGCATATATGCATAAGAAACTCATGGTGCCAGAGTAGCTATGAATCCGTCTAATTCAACTGGTGAACCATCAGAGACAGTGCACTGGATTTCATTCTAGCATTGCAAATGAAACTAACTGCATTATCTACAAGCTGTGTCGTAGGTGTATTTATTCCTGAGTTCTAGACAGTTGAGGATCGTTAATACGTGAGTGATTTCTGTGTTGTTTGCCAGATCATGGACCTGCAGGATGTGCTGCTGGCCTTCTGTATCCACAACCCGGCTATCGGCTACTGTCAGGGCATGAACTTCATTGTCGGGATGGCGCTTCTCTTCATGGATGCTCAAGATGCCTTTTGGTAAATATTTCGCAACATATGAATGTAGGGGTTCTTGTCGTCAAATTACAGTAATCCCCTGACCTGAAAGTATCTCTGTTACACCCTTACAACACAGCCACCATACGCAGCTTTTTTTTTAAATTCTTGTAATCTCAGGCCTCCTCACAGTTAAAAAAGTAAATTTGAAGTATTAGTGTGTAAATTAACATTTCCTTGCCGCGTATGCTATACAAAGTTGATGTCAACATGCTTTCACATTATATATGACAAGCACAAAGTAATCATTGTTCATTTGAGTATTCATTTGAAAATGCCTTGACATGCTTATAGGTTATTTATGATATATACTATAACATATACTAAATATTACACCCATTAAATAACGAATCATCATTTTATTTGAAGCAGTCATAAAATCCAAAAACATACTTTACACACTCGAGTATCAACAGAATACATTTTCTGTTTATTTTTGGAGTTTTCACTTTTTTTGAGTAAATATTTGAAATCTCTTTTGAAAAGAAAGAAGAATTAATAAAAGCTGTGTAAGAGGTTTTGGTTAGGATGTATGTCTGCTCTAGAGTGGAAGGGGTCAGAACCCTTTGGTCGGGCAGTTTGTTGATTTGAGGAACAAAAGGTTTGATCATTGGTGGAAATCAGGCTTTATATTTTTAATTTTTTAATTTTTGGTTTTTATGATGTTTTATGATTTATCAGAAGGAAGACTTCAAATCATAATTCTTCAAATCTGTATAACTTCCATTATATTCCTTGAGAAAGCTTCGGGCAAAACTGATTGTGTAGCCTTACCAAAATTGAACAAAAGAGATAGATTTGTGAAGATTTACCCTGTACATACAAACATTTCTAATTAAAACATGTTGCAGCTTGGCAGACTATATTTGTTTGCACTTGTGGCAAGTACTTGCCAATATCTCATCAGATGTTCTTTTTCAAATCCACACACCCCCTCTGCCTTCAGGACACTGGTTGCGATCACGGAGCGCTACTTCTCATCCAACTACTTCGACCACAACCTGGTTGGAGCGCAGGCGGACCAGCTCGTGCTGAAGGACCTGATCCAGGAGAAGCTGCCGGCCCTGTCCGACCACCTGCAGGACATCGACATCGAGGTCTCCACCGTCACTCTCAACTGGTTCCTAGCCATCTTCTTTGATGCTGTCCCGTTCCAGGTAGGGCATGCCTTTCAAATAGCACACCTTGATTTGATGTTCTCAGAAGGTTGGCTTGTGTGTATGACTCATTTGTCACATCTATGATTATCAATTTATCCTGAAATATTATAGAAAGAACAGAACCTCATGCAGGACTTTAATGTAAGCCCCTCAGATTTGACATTGTTATATTTGGATTCACATTGTCTGCAGCAATATTCTTCTTTTGACTTTTCCCTCGGGGATTCAAACCCCGCATCCTCAGGGTCAAGCAACAATGCCAGCACCATAATACCGACAGAAAGTGTGTTTAACAATAAAAGCCCAATAATGTTGGTGATAAAGCAGACACACAACAAGTAGCCAATTTACTTTCTGATACACAGCAATATTTTGATTAAACCTCAAAGATTATTGAAACTACCACAGTGCATTTATTAAGACAAGAATTATATTTTAAGATGTCATTTGATGGAAATGAACATTTTAAATACATATGAGGATTTGTCAGATAGTAGAGATAACTTGCAAGGCGTTATCAAGTGCCAGCCCCTTGTTATATCTCAAATATATCTGGGATAAATCGTCTTAGTGCCAAAGCTTTTCTACCATCCTTTTCGCATTTTCTCAGGTCAACATGTAATTTTTCAATAATCTGTTTATTCTATGGTTGAATCATTGCAATTATACGAAAAAAGTGACATTTTGTTGATCGGCAGCGTGACGCCACAATAACAATATGACATCATAAAAGAATTTGTTATATCAGATCATTGTTTCATAATGTCAAGATGTTGAATTTTAATCTTTGAGTATTCATGAAATGTCATTTTCACTCAACTCGATGAAAAAAAATGTGTTTCTACTACAGTCAATTGAAAGCAGGTCTATTCCATTGATTGAATGCATTTTTTCACCAACTATCACATACTTAAAGCAACTATTAATCCTATCAAGTGATTCCTGAAAAGGAGCCACTCAGATTGGTTAGAGTTATTCATTTAAACAGCTTGATTATAAAGTCATCCAAAATAATTTAAAACTCTCATAATTTGGCTACAAAAATGGTTAAGTGCATAACGTCAATGAGAAATAAAGGAGCAGCTGATTAAGGGTTAAGTGAATTTGGTAACCACATTAAATGTTTCAATCCATTTCCCTGAGATAAACTGTGTTCTTGATTTACACAGGAATTAAACTGATGATAGCGCAAGACACAAAGCTAGAGCGGAAGTTTGAGTTTATTCATGTGGTTCTTGTTTAGGTGTACACATTGCCAGATTTCTCAGTATGATGTCCTGTGAAGGTTACACATGAAATGTGTCATAGTTTAACACATTAGGAATATGATGACAAAGAATTAGAATGCTTCCTGCCAATTCAAATGGTTGTTACATTTTGTAATACTTGTTGAACTTTATGGTCTAATTGTTTGAAATTTTTAAGATATGATTTTAATTTATATCCAGGATGTGTTGTGTTTACATAACTAAGTGCTTCTTCTTGAAATAACATTTGCCAGTACTGTAACAGAGAAGTTCTTTTCATTGATAGATGGAAATGGGAGGGGGTGTCAGTTTTGGAAATTTTATTCATGTTACTAAGTGTGACTGTTCTTCAAATAATGGTTACTGCTAAGATAAGAATAGATTAAGTAACCTTAGGTTACAAGAAGGGAAATTTGTTCGCTTAGTGTTTGTTTGTTTTATTCCTTCAGTTACAAATGGATTTCATGGAGAACTATTGCCATTGTGCATCAGTTATCACTTGTCATTCTGACAAATGCATTATCATAATTGAGTTTATTGTCTGATTATGAAATCTCTTGAAATGCCTCAAACACAAGTTTATGTTTAGAGCACTTGAACAAAGTTTCTAGTTATCAATGGAATACAATCGAAGATTGGCCCTTTATCGAAGTTAAATGATGAAAGGTACAGAGAATTAAAACCTGAATCTGAGATGATCACTTAAACTCAATGACACCATTGTTATCTATATGTCCGAGTTCCTCGGTGCATCTGTATCAGTTTCACGTTTCCATCTCCCTCACGAGAAGATAATGGAGGCGACACTCAAACACGTCGCTGTTATCCAATTTACTGCCATCATGTCTGAGGAACAGTCCTTAGAGAGATGCATGCTGGTCTAATTTGACGACCTTTGACCAAAAGCACTTGTGTGGTCTGACAGGTAAAATCTAGGTGCATTCTGGGAAATGTGTAGAACTCCTTGCATCTGGCAAAGGTTAACAGACTGATACAGAAGAGGTTAAAGTGCAAGTGTCCTGGCCCTTTCAATGTTCCTTGCCCCTCTCCCACCTCCCCCCCTCTCACTTACTATTCAAAGATTTCACAATTCCTAGAACCAAATTGGTAATTATTGAAACTTTCTACATCGTCTCAGCTTTTGCCTCAAATTTGCTCCTTCTCTACGCCTTGATTCAATTTCATTTCAAATTTTATCCAGAGAGTATAACTAGGGACTATATATCAATTTTTCAAATCTTTTACCCAACAGAGGTTAATTATATTTATTTTATGTCAAAATTATACTTAGGAGACTTTGAAATCTATACAATTTTGGAGGGTCTGCTATCCTCAGTGAGCTCGACATCTGAAATTGCATAAATTTTCAGGTAAAAGTATGAAATTTTGGGCTTAAATCTCTAAAATTAAAAATTCTGTATCAAATCCCTCTTCAGTTAAAACAAATTTTTCACCCCTCTATGAACATGTACCAATTAAAGATCCACCACAGTGCTTTTGGAATGAAAAGGAATTGGATACCTTAATCTCATTATGACCTCCCTCGATCCTCACCCCCCCCCCCCCCCCCCCCCAAAATCCCCCAGCCCAAAGCTCTTATTTATGTGACATGACATTGCTAGAGTTCTGTTAGTTCCTTTCAACTCAACCATAGAGATTCATAGGTACACCAGTTATTGCACTCTGAGATATCTTTGACGTACATGACCATGTGTTTTTAATTTCACTTCCATTTAGAGAATTCCAATAGAACTGTTGGTTTGACTCCTACATTGACAGCAGACACGTACAGGTACCATCTCGCTGAAGATGTAAAATATAGCCAATACAGTCCATAGTTAAAAGTCAGAGTTCTGGAAAATAAACTACAACTGAGATTTTTAGTTTACACAGTTACATCATATATGATTAATAGAAATAATTAGTATGAACTTTGCTTACAATAAGGTAACTTTATAGTCACTATATGTTTTGGAAAATTATGTTTTCATATAAACATTTTGGTTTAAAACAGACATGATTTAGAAAAATATTAATGTTGTTAGTATATATGCACGTAGTCATCAACTAATAGGAAATTACCAAAGCATTTGTATACATTCCGGAAGCCTACTTTGCTTTCTACAGAATTAGAGTTTAGCATCCAGCCGAAATTTATAGGCTTATGATAATAAGAAAAGTGTTTCCTTTGCCTCTACATTTAGATTTTTGGCAATCAATAATTGTAAAATCAAAATTCGGTAGTGAGTAAAAAAAAATGAAGAAAAATATCTTAAATGGTTTAAGCCACACTTTTTGCTATAAAGATTACCTTAATCCTTTTAATCCTCCCGTAGATGATGTGAATGGAAAGAATGAGTTTACTTCCTCACAGACAGGTCAAGCAATCATCTTAAATAGCACTCTGTGGGGGAGTAATGGTGGATACTTCAATGTCATAACGTTTTCCTTCAGACTACACACTATTGATCACAGCTATTAACAAATCCCTAAATGCATTGGCAGTTGTTTGGTGAATAGTCTTGATTAAATCAAGTGCAAATCAATTTGTATCTAGTTCGACTAATGCGTGGGTGTATAAAAATGTCTGCAAATGCAATTTGTAATTCTAGTACAACTGCTTCTATTAAAGAAATGGTTTGCTATAAATCGATTTTTGTCAGAGATGAAACATTGGATATATTATTTGAATGAATCAAATATAAAATCTCATATGAAAATGAATAAAGATTTTTTAATGTACTCTTTTCAATATTTTGAAGGAAATCCTTTGTGTCCTACAATTTTGTATGCAATTATAGCATGAATTCATATGTTGATGTAATTGATAAGTAAATATTCTAAGGCTTCTTAACACAAACAATACATTATTTGACTATTCTGACAACTGAACAATGTTCCCAAGTATATGGACAGTCTTCTAAAACTCCCTAGTGCCAAATGTCCAGGGGTTATCTGCCCTTGGGTGGGCCTCTCCAATTAATGAGGTAATAAGATCACAGACAATCATTGAGGACGATTAAAGAAGAGGACAATGCCACACTATTTAGATTACAACTGCTTATTTATTTGTTGATTGTCTTGTAGCCTTGGATGAACTAAAGAGAAATTCTTTTGAAGCAAAAGTATAAACAAATAAAAGCCTGTTAGATGTTACTTGCCTATGTTTAAAAGTGCTTCGGATAGCAATGGAAATTGTATTGCAATGCAATGTATTCTTTTAAACATATCAATATGTATCAAGAAAATATTATTTTCCAAAATTTAAACAGAAAATCTTAATCAAAAGTACTTTGATAATTTGTTCTTTCAACAAGTAAACATGAAGAAACAGAGACATAACCTAATAAGTTATATTTCAATCAATTGAATGTGCATTATAGTTATCTATATTTCATTCTTTGTACAGGAACAAATTGGGGAACCTACCATGTTATATGCAGAATTAAAATGTTTAAATTTTGGATAATTACATTGATGGATCTACAAAACAAAATCTTAGATATAAAAGAGGAATGTTATTGGCAAAACCATTCGTACTTGGATTGCCTCTTAAAGTGGAATATTTATGTTTGTAATGTCTAACATTCTTATAAAAGTTTCTTTTGATAATTTGGTAAACAGAAAATTTATATTATATATGATATTCTATACCATTGTAATAGTCAATGAATTTAGAAGTTGAGATAAAAGTGTTGCAGTTTAAAATCATAGATAGAACATACTCTCATTTTGCCACTTTTTTAGAAATCTGGGTAATTTTGAAACCGTATCAATTTCATTTAATTTGACTCATAGAGTAAATAATACTGTTCCCTCTGAAATTCACAATTGCCTGAAGACAGACATATTGACTACCAAACGTTTATTAAATATCCTGTTATCTCACTCTCATCAAATAAAACTGGTAGAAAAAGTAAATTTAACACTGACATTACAAACTGGCAATTATGGTACTATTTGAAAATTAAATTGGGTTCATACCAATATTTTAAAGAAATTTTCATATTATATTTTAGAGAACATTTTCATTTTGGTTTTTACTACATTCACAAATATTTCATTCATACTTGATTTTTTTCTCGCGATTGCTTCCAGATTACTGCTTAAAAGAAAGTAGAAACATTAACCCATAAAATATATAAGATAACCCCCCTAGTTCTCATATCAAATTATTAACTTTTCTAGTAGGAGGTATATGCTAGTAGGAGTTTTTTTATCAACAACAATAATAATAATAATAATAATTCCATTTGTTTAACGCTTTTACACACATGTAGCACACTCTAGGTGCTTTTGAGGATGGTTTAGAGTCGTACGTACTTATTAGAGATATATATATAATTCTTTAGCTGGCCTTTGAATTTTGGAGAGTCCTTTACAGGGAGGAAGTTCATTCCATTTGGTGGCAGCAATAACAGTTAAAGATCTGCCACCAATTATCTTCAACCAATTCTATTGATTTTTTGTAATCAAACACAATTTAAAATAAACACATAAACAAAAAAGATTTATTCAAATAGCACAATCATTCAAAACTATTTACATACATACAAATGAACACATGATGTCATTCTTTGATGCAAAATGTTGGTAACTTTAGGTTGTTTGCTTGCAGCAAATATGTATTCAACGAGCTAATTACACTTCCACAGAAAAATTTGCATATGGGGCAATTAAGTTAAACGCCCAAAAAAAAGAGTTTTCAACGTTTCAATACATCAACATCTTTCATGCCATTATAAGCTAAAAAGGAGGTAATTTAGTATTGAAAAGAACATAATTTTGAAACATTATTGATATTTTAAAAAGATATCCTTTGATGATATAATATGGTTGAATTTTTATGCAAGAAAAATGTAATGTTTAGGACTCATTTGATTTTAAATTGCTTTTTACTGATCAAAATAAATTAGAAATTAAATTGTAAAAGTTATAAAACTTGTCAATTTTCAATTAAGATGTTACAGTGAATGAATAATGTATTTTAGTTGTGATAAGTCAAACGTGACGACTCGTCTTTGAACTCACAGGTAAGATAAACATCAAAGATGATTAAACATGATGAGCTCCACAGGTAAAATGACAAGAAAAACTAGTTACACCTGCACAACCTCATCTCAGGTATTTCGCTCTTTGAAGTTTACAAAACATCACTTTAAATAAAACTTTAAAGCACATGTCATTTAAAAGTCAAAGATAAACACATTTTTATGAAAATTAGCAAGATGAATAAGCTGAAACCTTTGATTCATTCCTTTCAAGTGAAAAAATGTAGGCCTATAAATATCCTGGTATCAAGGGCAAAGGTTCAAAAGATTTATTTTCATATTAAACATGTTTCTTGTAAGTAGTTAAGACAACAATTGAAATTATGATTTGAAAAAAAATTGATATAAAAATTAATGAAACATAACTTTAATTTTCCTTTTTTCAATATGAAAAGCAATTTTTAATCGTGATCTTCAAACGGTTATTTAAATTGTCCACAGATAATGATGTAGCCTGATGGTTTGTGATAATTGTTTTGTGGTAAATTGACAAAAATGTCTTGAGGTAAAAATGTAATGTATTTATAGTGAATATGGGAAATATTTAGTGACATTGGAATGAATCACACATGGAATATAAGAAAAATTGGTTCTTTTTAAAAATAATGATTTTGGTCATGATGCATAAACTATTGTCTTTAAATACCCCAAAATGTGCTACATGAAAATGTCTTTCATACTCATGCCGTGTGACTGTATTTCTATCACAAAGATTGTACGTAACAAGATTTAAATGCAATGATTAAATGATTTGAATGTTAAATGCAATTATCCATAGATATGACAGGAATTAAGAGGCCAATGACCTAACTACATTCTACAAGTTCTATTTACATACTTCTTACAAGAATCAGCAGAAATTAGTTGTCATTGATGTTGTTTAATTGAATAATTTTGCGCCCTGAGCAATAAAATCTAATTGATGGTAAGATTGAGCTGTAGTTGCATCTCTGATAAATTTCATGTACTACATCATATAACTACTAGGATATTTAGAAAAAAGTTTTAATAAATTGTGAGCAGTTTGGTGTTGGATACATCAAAGCATGTTTGTGAGCTGTGGTTGTTTATGTGATATTTAATGTCCTAGTTATTCATTAACATGTTTAAAGTTTTCTATGCTTCTAATCCCTTGAAACTATAAATTTTCATTATTTTAATTTCACCACCACAATATTTTCTTCACATGATTATCTATTCAAGAAATACACAATGTACACTTGACAAGTATTCACTGATGTTCATATGCTACTTTCCTAAAAACAACTTTGAACACATATTTATTCTATTTTCCTAATCACAAATTAGGTTTGATTTTCATGACCGTCTGCTTCATCTGAATCCAGTCCTGCCAGTCGGTACTGAACCAGACAATACCGGTTTCATACCTGCCGTTGAGGTTACTGTACTGACAGTGGCGATACCACCACCCTGAGGTGAAGTACAGTGCACAGTGGGTACTACTCAAGTCATTGTCTTTGTCTTGGGTACTGAAAGCCATCCCATTGCTGTAGTCAAGGCCATCTGTAGCGTTGCCATGATACCCCTGAATGTTCAGCTTGTAATTTTCTTCTTTTGTGGAAATTGCAAAATTTTCATAATCAACTTGCCAAAACCCATCAAAAACATCAGTCATTTCAATCCTGAGAGAGTAGTTTTTGTAGACAGTTATCAGATGAATAAATTCGTTCCCAACCCAGTATTCATTGTCAGCAGACCCGAATCCAACAGCATATTCTGCCCATGGACGTCTGAAGTCCACTTTGCCATCGATTCTCCTCTGAATGACGGTCCAGCCTCCATCTGACTCCATACTGCAGTGGACGAACACGGACTGGAGAGCTCGCCTCGGGTAGATGATGTACTTCCTGGACTCCCGGAATCCTTGCTTGTAGTAGCCGTCACAGTCTGCAAAATAAATTTCATATATTGAAAATATTTTTCACAAAGATATATGGAATCTTATTGTACATTTGCTTGAGTATGACAAATCTGTCAAGACCCTAAATTTAGGTTAGAGAAATTAAAGCAACTTAGTAAGAATTAGATTGCTCAGTATCAAAAACTAATGACCTATCTATACTTAAATAGTCTGAATTAGGAAACTGCCTGTGTATTTAGAGCAGACCCTTTCATTATAGGTTAGGTAGATATTCGGCAGCTTATTAATTTTCATTTAGGTGAAAGTGTAACTATATGTTCTTAACAATGCTAACCTGTGGGGACCTGGGTGAGCAGATTGTTGACCTCCTGCTGTACCAGGTTGACAATGGGGATGTACAGCTGCCATGTGTTTGCCTTGGACCAGAGTTTGCTGAGGGAGACCGTGTTGTTCTTGGAGACGGTATGCACCCTGTATACAGCCCGGTCTACTCGCTTGATGAGCTCGTTGAGTAGCGCCCCCTGGCTGGAGAGAGCTGTTGACTTCTTCTCTAGAGTAAGCAGACGTGAGTCTTGATACAGATCCTTGTTAGACTTCTGGCATTGGAGAAGCGTTGTGTTGAGGACTTTGCTCTCCATGTTTGCAATCCTATTCTCATTGTAGATGATCTGGAGAGCAAGATCCTCTATCCTGGACAAGATGTCTCCAGAAGGCGCCCCCTTAACCCCTGAGCTTGGAGGTCCTGCTTTAATGCTGCCCAGGTACTCCACATGCTCTCGCAGGTCCTGCACACTGTTGTTGAGTCGGATGATATGCATCCTAAGCACACGGTACTGTTGGTCATTCAACAGCCGCTGGTCATTGAGCTTCCAGTCCATCTGCCCTACTGACCGCGAGTTGTTCATTATCATGGCGGTCATCTTGCCGATCTGTTCCTGGTTGAACTGTGTAGAGTTGATGATCTGGTCACTGGCCATCTTCCACTGGTCCAGGGTGATCACATTCTGAGTGAAGTTGATGAGGGACTCCTGCAGCTTCTGCATGAAGTCCCCAAGCTGGATGGAGAGGACTCTGCTCTCCACACTGTGCACCTTGCCACTCAGCTTGAAGACTTTCCCCTCTAGGTCCTCAATGCTTGTGTCCCTCTTTAGGATCTCCTGCTCAAAGTAAGAGTCATGTTTGCTCAGCAGACTATCAGTCCTTGCTTCAAGCTTGGCATTCATTTTATTCAACTTCTCATTGACCTTTTCCTCAAGCTCTAGGAACCGCTCAGTGAGATCTGGACCCTTCAGCCACTCCTTGGAAGAGTTTGAAGGAAGAGAGGTTATCAAACTATCCAGATCGTCTGTCCCAGGGTCTCCACTTCCGTCCTCCTCATCTGGAGAACTGAGGACATGTTCCCGAGATGGAATGGTCTCAAGACCCATGTCCCCTGACCCATCGCCTGACTCTAGGTCTTCACTGTCCCACAGCAATGAGTTGTTTGAGTGGAACGCACTGGACAATTGGGAACCATTCACACAATGGATTGATGCATCTTTCACATGATTTGTTACAACTTTCACAACTTTTCTAAACCCTGATTTGAGATTTGATAATTCATCACTATTCTGACGTCCATTTTTATGTAAATTTTCCACCTCCTTCACAAGAGATTTATAATTTTGATGAATTTGTTCTTTGTCACTCATCAATCTGGACATGTTTTGTTGTACCTCAAACACCTGATCATTTTGAACTGGTCGAGTTTCCTTCAACACCAACAGCTCCTTCTTAATTTCCCGATTTTCAAAGTCTAGACGTGATATATCTAATTTGACATCGGTCGAGAGGTCTTCAAGTGCAGAGAACTTCTCTTTCAGTTCCACAATGTGTTGTCTCAGCTGGACAACCTCTGCTTGTGATTTCACTGCCGTATCTCGATATTGCCGCCCCTTCTTCTCTAAACGTCGTAATCGGGTCCTGAAAGAAATAACATTGCGTTAACCTTTGCTACAATACTATATAATGTTTGCCGAACTGATTTATATTGGTGTTATATGTTTAGCTGTGTCAGCAATTTTATATGTTCTAAAAATTTTATTATTATTTTGAAATTAAGACCAAGATAAGCAAAATCTAAACTGTGAATGAAATTAAACCAACATTCATTCATGTATATTTCTGAAACATACATTCAAATATTTTTATTTATCAAACATGTCATTAATGTTAAAAAAAACAACTCACATATTAAAAAAAAATTATTGGGATGATATGCCTCAGTACTTGAATGTAAAAAAAATATGAGGGTAAATGTAGAATTAATCAGGTGAGATATGTTTTTCATTAATTTCATTATGCACAGTAATCTGGTCTTTAAGTTTTCAGATCAAATCAGCTTCTAGTTGTTTCTATGCAAATATATTTGCTTTGTTTCTCTTTTGTGGGAAATCATGATTAATTGTTCACTTATTTTCTAGAGTTTCAATACCGAATCAACAATGATTGCATGAGTATTAATCATATTTTTTATGTTGAAATTGATGATAGCAAAGCATTGTTCAACAAATAGCTTATAATCGATATCAGATCCAATTTCCTGATATCAATGGTTGAATGAAGTTAGAACATTAGAACATAATGAATTACTTGGAATGAGTAAAAGGTAATTTGCAAGTTATAATTTAGACAATGAACATTATTAAATCAAATGGTTCAGATCTTATAATAGAACAACTCACTTGAATAGAAAATTCATAAAAATTGGATGGTCCGAGATATCAATAGTTGTGTGTATAAAATATTTGATCTGAGTCTTGTATGTCTCCCACGCAGTCAAACTTAGAACACCTATCAAATTATCTTATTTGTTCATCAAGATTTTGATGGCCTTATATGATATCACCAAAATAGCTTGTAATATTTGTCTGAATCAAAGTATCTTATATTTTGATGTAAAAACTATTGGAAGATGATGTAAGCTGGCTATTTTCCCTGGTAAAGAAAATCTAAGAGATTTTGAGTTGTTCCCGATGTGTGATCAAGAGAGAAGTGGAGAGATAAAGTTTTTGCTAGTATCAGGTTCTTTATTGTTAATTGTAATCATTATATTTTCATGATAGAAGTCTTATATAGCAAAGAAAAGAATTATCACATTTTGCAATATCCCCAGTTCACATTCAATTCTCATTCATGGTAGTGATATTAATAGTGCATACATATGCACAATGGAAAGCATGATCATGGCGCTATGCATCTAAAACACTTGTGTATAAATGCCATTCCATTTCTCTTCCAACTCCCTCGGGGCATATAAGCGTATCTGCAATCAATTTGCATTCTTCAAGACTTCTTATCCAAACCAAGTACCCAAACTAATAATGCTTTATGGACAAAGACAAACCTTTATGAAGGTCTCTCAACTATTTTCTCAAACATATATCAAATTTTTTCAAACATTTATCATCATGATCATGAATTGATATTAGACACTGCAAAATCATGTCCAACTTTGACTAATAGATTAATTTATGAAATCTATCTAACACTCCTTTTTCTATTTCAAAACCTTGTAATATAGATTTTCTTTAACCCTTTCATCCTGAAGAAACCAAACACCTATATAGTTACAAGCCTGATTTCAAGAGTGTAGGGATGAAAGGGTTAACTATTTCACAACTGACAGAAACAAGTATAGGAGTCATACATAGGTGGATTTACTCTTATTTATAAGACAGGAAACCCACAAGAAGTACTCTGTTCAGCTTACGACATCTTCGTTCACGTGGTCCATCTTGTAAATTTCATTTACAAGTCATCTCCAACAATAAAACTATGGAGAACGTTGAATATTTTTACCTCAAGGCCAAACAAATGCAACTAGTAATGCTTTTTCCTCATTTGACATTAATTTCATTTTGAGAATTGCCTCTTGTAGTGAATATCAACAAACCAACGCTACTTGTACAATGCCTATGGCAAAATATTCAAAAAAGTTTCCCTAGGGTGAGCTTCAATCCTAGGATTATATTGGTGTAGAGGATATTTCTGTTTTATGTTTTTCATAAGGTGCATAATAAAATTAACCTCAGTTTCGGATCCTGCGAAGAATTTCGGGATGATCATCCGTAGACATAAGTCTGTCTTACACTCACTGGGTGAATTGTTTTACATCTATAAAGCTGCCGATGTAATTGGAAACCCCAAATGTGATAAAACTTATTCTCAAGGAGATGAAAAGTCCATTTTCAATGCTTATGATCAAAGTAATTATTTACAGAGAACAGATACTATACAAACAAAGAAATAATACATCGAATGTCTACAAATATGATTATTTATTATATTCTTTGTGTTATTTCTTGTTTAGCGTTACTTTATTTAAAAAAAAATTTGATTATTGTTTTAAGATTGTCTGAAGCAATGTTTTTGCTATCCTTGATATGCTTTGGTACTCTATATATAATGGAACCAAAACCTGAAGTTGTTCTTAAATTCACCTTTCAAACTTTACTTTGTAACCTTTTGCAACTTTCAGAAAATATCAAACAAATTTTCATTCTCGGCAGCCAAAAATTACATTAATATTGATTTATCTTCATTAAGCCCTTTCTTCCGGACAAGTTTGTCTTTCGTCAACCAGTGTTCAGATTCATTTTTCCTTTGTATCAGTTAATCATGATTCCTGTAAATGTGCCATTCAGAATAGTTTCCATAACAACTCTACAGCTTAAGTGTTAACTTGGCTGCCTGGAATTTCTAGTACTTCCATGTTTCCAAATTGCTTCCACAGCACATAACATTTGACCTACAGCCATGTTTTGATGTTGGACGCCAGGAATCATCCATATGCATTTCTTGCAGTCCTTGTATGATTGACCCGTTTTCTTCCCCTACTTAACCTTTGGCTTTCCATGCATAGGGATCTCTTAGTGTAGCCAACCCCTGGCATATATCAGCCATTTCTGGTGCCGTAAAATGTCTCCCTGGAATTCAGAGGATTTACCGTTAATGTAGAATGCCCATTGCGGAATAATGGAGATGATCTTGATCTTGCCTATTTACAGGGCGTCAGATGATTGGTGAGGTATGGTATGTAAGAGGTATGAAGTCATCCAAGCATTGTCTTTGTGAGAAATGTCCTTTTGCAAGATCCACTTTAATCATTTGAATAGATGCCCCTGATGTAAATTTTCCATATCACCTCCAAGCCCTTGCGTCTTTGCAAGACTTGATATTTATGTAAGACTGGCCTTTATATTTCCAAAGGAATAAGGGAAGTTGTTCATGGCATCATGTTAATATTTTGCTAATATATTAATTAATATGCTCATATTGGTATCTAAACTACCGGTATAAAGTTTTATTTTAGAGTCATCATAACAAAGCAAACTAACCGATAACTAAGATATGATAAATAAGTATATAACAAATAATGGTGCAGAAAATATTATTGGTGATAAATCTATCATTTTGGATCCAAAAAAATAACTGTATTTATCCGGAAATGAACAAGAACAAATACTTAAGTCAATCAGATGAACAACTACAAATTCTGGAATTGTTTTACAATTTGAACATCTATATGAAGCTTGTGGAGAAATATATCAGATTGGAGAAAAGAGTTTCTTCTCAGAATTCTTATCCAAAGCATATGAGACATAAGTTAGATAACAAGAACTTTCCACCTCAGGAACAAGAACACGTTCCGTCCCGGAAGTTCAAGGGAAACAATCTGTACTCATCTGGATATGCTGTAGCGCAATCTGGTGGGGGTTGATTCTTACTGTGTCACATACTGCTCCAGGCCAGCTTACAGTAATAAATTCATATTCATGTAATGTAGCTTTACCAGTTTTCCAAGAATTGTATTTGAAAATATTTAAAATCAACATACAAAGGAGAATAAATGTTAACTGTTTATAATAAATGATTTCATATGATTCGAACTGCCATTGTCGTTATGTCTACTGTTTTAAGAGAAGTGATTACATATTTTTGATATTACTGATACCTACCCTAAAAAGAAACTGTGAAGGAAAGCATTTGCAATATTGATGGCTGTGAATTTTGAAAGGGGGTTCACACTTTTTAAAATAAGTCAAAAATTATTTTGAGTTAGGGGGGGATGTTTGAGCACTAGTACCCCTGGATCAACCACTGCTATCGTTCCAGTATTGGAGCTTAATCTGAATCATTTGTGACATCCTTATGGAATGGTTGATTTCTCCAGTACCAATGATAAAAGTAAGGAATGTCAAAAGAGTAAAACCATTCATGTTTTGAATATAGTATAAACACTGTGCAGAGCCCAGAGGTTAGCTTGGCAAGTCTCTGCAGTTATTATAACAGTGTATTCATATTGAGTAAGAGAGGAAATCTCGGCCAAATGTCTCAATAGTTTAGAAAGCTCGCCACTTGTTCAATATTATCTTAGTTTGCTTGTCACTTCGGATATGTTGTTTTTGATGTTTTGGTGAGTTTTTCTTAACCTGTACCTCCCATAATCAAACATGTCATGGGGTTAGTTGACATGTTTTCACGACTTTAAAGGTTCATTGTGGCTTGAATTACATTCAGATTGACTTGTTTGTTTAAAGATTACTTTACCAACTGTCATGTGTTTCATTCATGTGGGAAGAATATAATTAAAATAATCATTGGTTTATTTTTATGATTGTTATCAAAATCATTATTTAATAAGATCATTGATTTATACAATTTTTACGATTAACAAATTTATGGTGCTTAAAACAATCTATAAATAAGATTTAAATCAATAGATTTTTCATAAATTTTTGATAAATCAAACAACACTAGAAGAACAAACTAAATATAAGAACACCTATTGTTGGAAGTAAATTTATGTCGCAGAAAAATCAAATCCTGTTTCATTGGAGGATCATTCATTTTGTTTTGATGATATATTCTAAATTAAATCTCTGATAATTCCTGAGATAACAAAATTCACAAGATATGCAAAAGAAGTTCCTTTTATTTTTTATTTTTCTCTGTCTTCTTTTCTCTATCAATCTTGAACAAACTAGCTTCTTTACAACAGTTTTCTAAGATAGAACTGCTTTGTCTTCTTTCTTCAACTTGAGCGAACACAGCAAAATGACATACCATGAAAAGTACATTTTGCTAGGATATGCGACATTTTGCAACAATCAGCCCACTTTATCAATTTCACTGTTGCTTTCCTTTGAACGGAGAGACGTTAGACAAAACGACGACAGATAGATACAAAGATACAACTCTTTAGTCTGGCAATTGGCTGGTAATAAATTTGCCTCTGTTGTATAAGATGGCGTCCCAAGGCCCTGTGGGTGCTGACAACTCCCTAGTGAACTGGGACTTTATAGAATGACTGGGAAATAAAGAGCTGTCACAGTTGTGGGGGGTAGTTCAGGGATTGTTTACTGGAATATAAAGGCTTTTGTATCTTAGGTTCAAGACAACTGTATGTGTTTGATACCATATTAGATGTAAAAAGTTCCCCCTCCGAATAACCAAAAAGAATTTTTTCTATGCCTAGAGCACTAGGTAGAATAAAGTATATCTAATTTGAAAACAATAGAAGCTGCTGTTTTGGTTTGTAGAGGATAGTTATAAGGACTGTTTTCTAGTATAAAAAAGGCTCTTTTTTACTTTATCTGTTTACAGAGTTGTTCACGCGTGTTTTTGTTTGGTATATCTAATTTAAGTTGTGGTTTTGGTTTTCAGGGGGTAGTGTAGGGTTCTTGGTTTAAAATTGTTTTCTTGAAAAGAATTTTGTTTATGTATTTCCTTTGTTTCTTTTTGGTTCAAGACAACTTTACCTCTTACACAGATTGTTTTTAAGAAAAACAGATGTTACATTTATTTTGTATCTCTGTCGTTACCATCTATAGGTACTTTTTGGTGCTATGATGTTATAATGTATAGACAGTATCTTTTAAACAATATATCAAAAATTACTTTTGAATATTTCCCGTTTATTCTCTTAGATTTTCATGAATAAGATAAATTGTTACAAATTAGAGTTTAAATCAATTGAAAAAAAGGTGTAGAAATATTTTAATGTAACAGTGTATTACAAAAGAAACGCTTCATAGTTTTCATTTGGTCTATTTCTGCATGTGAATTTCCTAAGGCTTCTAGATACAAAATTGTTACAAAGGCCAGATTTGCATCAAAGAAGAAAATAATCTGGAGGCAGTTCTAGAACTGAAAATATATTCTTATGAAACAAGTTCCTCGCAAGACAGTGGGGTATCTGTGAATTGTGGAAGTGATATCCCAATTGTTGACATGAAATAGTTCAACGACATGCACATGTTTGCACCAGGCTATTATAGAGCAAAGATCACTTGTATGCAGTGTTTGAGAAATTCAATATTTCCTTTTAAATTCAACTGATTTTAATTAAATCATAGAAACTGCTTTCATATTTTTATAAGGCTTGTTAAAACAATGAATGAAAGTTATATTGGGATATATTTTCAAATCAATACATTTAACAAGAATAGAAAGATTTTCAAGTGAAATTGCCCAAACAAAAATATTGATATTTTTAATTCTATATATAAATTCATCCTTAGCTTTTTTAAGCATACAGATGAAAGTAATCCAGTAAAAAATATTTTGTATGACAATTATTATTTTTGCCTCTGGCCCCATGCCACGATTTAGAGGTTAAAATTCATATTCATGAATTCTTAAAACAAAGATGTCGTCAGCCTGTCTTCATCTTACATCAACGTAACCACATCTTGTCAGTATGCATGTGTTATAGCCAGCGACTCGATCCTATCTGACAATATACGGCCACACATTTGCATACTGTAGTCTCATAAACTACACAATGCTCTGCCTTTGTGTATCAGGGCATTGGAAAAGTACTTTCTCTTGCAATTTAGACATACTTGAAGTTTTGTAAATAATTGTAACTGAAAAAAATGAACTAAAAATTAAAGATTTGATTTCTAGTATAATTCTGCTAAAATCTTATAGAGGACATATATATGCATAAAATTTGTAATAAATTAATAAAAAATAAATTGTAATAAATAAGGAATATATCCAACTTTGTGACTTCAGATAATGATATATATCATCATTTGTCACTATCATGAATCAAAAGTGTCTTGTCAGTTCAGTTGATCTTCATACTGTTACTGAGATGTAGAAAAGTGTTGTAAACTTCTAACTAATTATATCAAGTAGAAATAATTCATTTTTTACAAACAAAATGTTTCAATCTAGTCGCTATGCTCACTAGTCCCTATTATATTTTTAAAATTCATATTCAGAAATTTAACTCTACAAGAAACAGCATGATGTATTTTATCTTGTATTTCAGGTAAAAAATTTATAAAGTCAAAGAATCTGTCTAAAACGATTACAAGATCCCTATTTCTATCCGAGTTCCTCCCCTCCCCTCCCCCTCCCACCTGAGAACAGTAAAACACCTGTGTATAGTTATCAGGTATATCATTGCATTCACTTGATCCCTGATATACACTTCCAAGAAACCCTTGACTTTTGTCCAGAGCTTGTGACCTATAAACAGAGCTGTGATCTAAGAATGGGTTTATCCATTACACACTTAGCGACTTGCCAAGACTGTCTTAAGTCCTCTTATTCATTGTTTTTTGCCTAGACCTTAAACACTCTAAACACAAAAAAAAATAAAAAAAATTCCATATTATTTGTTTAAGAAAACATTATTTATTGTTTAAGTAACATTTTAAATTTTTTCTACTTATCTAAAGGTACCTTTAGATGACTTAATATTTACAGATACAGTTATAAGAGAACTGGTTTTCGAAGACCATCTACAAGTTCATGGTTGATCTGAAGTGAAAACAATTTTATTGATATTCTGAATGAAATTATTTGTTTGAATTTTACTACACATAATTGCAAAGAACATTTACGTATGATTTTGAAAATATTTAAAACAACTTTTGCTGATTAGAATTCTTTAAGATTCTAATAGATAGAATTAATAAAAAAAGTATTAAAAACAAACTTTTTTGCAACTTTGTAATATTTTAGAATATGATTTAAATCCCATTCAGTTCTCAATCCTATAAATGTATGTATCCGGGGAAAAAAAATTGATAAAAGCTTTGTAACTAATTGAGCGTAGCAATCACATTTTCTTATCTTAATTCTAAGGGCTCCGGGAATACCATGTGTAGAGACAAAATCTTGTTTTCTATTATCTTTGTGAGTTAACAATTTTGAGAAGGATGTAAATTCCTGGATGTCTTCAAAATGAACATATTTATAATATTTCTACACAATCACTACAAGTTCAAAGTATGACTAGCCCCTACCATGGATATATGCTATGGCAGCGCAGTGGAGCTGTAATGTTTTGGTACAGTGATTAAGAGGGAAATCAGTGCAAGGAGTTTGTCATCTTAGTTCACTATCGGTGCTTAGCTCTCAAACAAGTTTAAAAAATCTAATTTGAACTGATTCATAGTCAGTTGAAGTAAAAACACTTTTTTGCACGTTTCAATTAAAAGCTGTAATGCATTTGAATTATGAAGTAAAAAAATTGCATATTTATCTGACTTAAACATTTTACAATTTTTACATATCCATTAAAATGTCTAAAAGTATATTGATACATCTTTTACTACCTGCTAAAATAAACTTTAGAAAGCCTCTATTAGAGAAAAATAAAAATAGGCTTACAGAAATCTGATTTCAGATATCAAATTCAAAGATATAAATTCTTACCTGTCTTTTTCATGAAGTTGCTCCAAAGTTCCAACCTGAGTTTGAAGTTTAAGAATGACAGAGTATAATCCAGTCCCGAGGGGGGGAGGGGATGGGAGGGGCATTGGGGATATCCTCTCCCCCTCCACACACAACCCCCCTAAGACAACCAGCAGTGTAACACACTTCATATCTAGCTAACCAACTCACTCACTCGATTAAAATAATACAATAATCCATTTGCTGTGTTTTTACTTGATATGATATATTGCTCTCCACCATTGTCTAACCCTAGAGATAAAAGTCCTCTTTAAAGTCATACTCTGTGTATTGTGGAGACTGCCGAGATACCCATGAGCAGAGGCTTAGCCTGACAACCAAACAAGATAGCCAGAGCATTGTGCAGTGACTTTTATAGCACTAGTTGTAGGGAAGCGGTATCCGGCTCTTTCTATCCCTATTGGCTGGGCTCTCTGTCCAGTGGGCTAAGCAATGGTTGGTTCACACATGGCACCAATGTCGAGATCACTTTTCTACAGCTTGCAGTTAATCCGGGAAGATTTAGATGAATCTTGTCTGTAAATCATGCCACAGATCAAGTAACAATGTGTAATAACAATTAGGGTGTTTATCTTGTCAGAGGTTTATATTGTTTCATTGCATGCTCTGACAACATTAGTTTTAAGGTAATGATATTTATTGTCTGTTCATTAAAACTTGAGTTTCTTTTTTGTACTTTTATGAGATAAAAATTGTTATGCCAAGCAATATATGGTTTGAATCTTAAAACCAAATGAATGAATAGAGTTGTATTTTATACTACTAATATTCATAGCAGGAAATTTTGATAATTCAAGGAAAAAGGGATTATTATATAATTATTGTTGTTCCATAAATATAATTGAAATCCAATAATGACATGATATTCATAATTTCATCATCATAAAATAAATATAAAATCAAATCTGACATAAAAAATATTTAATAACTTAATAAGTCCAAAATAAGATATTTAAAAATAAAAATTTGAAAATAAATCTATGACACTACATGACAGTTAAAAATCTTGAAAGATGCCTCTCATAAATGCAACTTTTAATAGCCTTATCTTGACCCAAATCTGTCTATTCCTTGGGGAGCCTCTTTTAATCAGGATATTTATTTAAGATGACAAGCTTATTGTGTAAGGAATACCTTGACAAATAATGTTTTTAAGCCAACCCCTGTCAAAGCCTGTTGTGGTGTTACCAGGGGTGTCACAATCTATTGTGGTCGCTAAAGCTGATTATTAAAAGTATTGATGTCCCGAAACCCCTGAAAGAAAATTGAAGGGGGGTCTCGAGAAAAAATTGGGAGAAAGCTGTCAACATCTGTTGTGCAGTAGCAAGATTTCCTTTGTTTCGTTTTTACAAATGTTTTGAAAAATAACTGATTACAAATACGTTTTTATGAAATCACCTTACACAGATTTAATCTTTGACTGATGAAATGCTTCCTGAATCAAACTGATTTACAAACAAAATTATATTGTTTTAACGGAAATTACAACATTTTCAGTCTTCTACATAGCATGGTTTTACTTGTATTTATTATGTTTTTCATGTAAGACTTATTTTTCAATGAAAATCAACTTTACTGATCACAATATTTTTTAATATCTCATCATGTATGTTTTTTGGCATCATAATTTAAATATAAAATAAATATGGACTCACATGATACTCATGTTGATATTGATTAAAAGAATTATATATAACATGTTTGAAATATATTCACTCCAAATATGACCTGCAAACTTGTCAACAGCTGTGTGTTATCATTTAGGGGTGCATTGATGATAGCCACATGCATTTATGTGTTTATGATATGTTAGGAATCTGAGGAATGGCTGTATCAAAGTTAAACAGCATTGATGTCATTTTCTAATATTACACAATTATTGTCTTTCATTTGTAAAGGAGAATATGTTTAATGACTGAGATCTTGTACGAGATACATTATTTTCATGCTTTAACGAGAGAAATAGGTGATTTCAGACAATGAATTACCAATCTGGTCAAACATAATCAGTGTCATTAAACTCAAGTGCACTATGAACATGCACAATATGAAACACCAGCTCATGTAGTAATCTGCTCATAATGTACCGTGTACATGTTCTCAAAGATTCCACTAACTTTCAGTTTCATTTGAATGCAATATTAACAAACTATATATCTATTTAAGAAACAAATCCTAAAAATAAGATCATGATAATTGAAACTCTCTGTTTCTTAAGAGGAAATTATCCTTGTATACTTAGTCTTGGCTTGTCCTGTGATGTGAATAATAATTCCATAAATTGTAGACAAGACGGAAAAAGCAAATCTTTATTAGTTTGAACCTAGATTATTTGTATCAACAGTACAACAGTTGTGTTCCTGACATTTCTGAGAATGTGTTACTGCTTGTCTTCCAGTTGATTATTTGTAATTCAAATAGACATTAAAAGTTTTTCCTTATATTTAAGACACTTTGAGATATGAGTATGTTTTCTTCTTCAGTTCAGTATCCCTAATCCAATAACAAAGTCTTTGAAATTCTTTCCTTTACTTTTTGGACACTATGCAGATATTGGAATGTTTCTAACTGTCAGTTTAGTATTTCTTATCCAACCAGTCTTTGAACTTCTCTCCATTGTATTTCAGACACTACTGCGAATATGGGACTGTTTTCTTCTGGAAGGGCCGAAGGTTTTGTTTCGCTTCTGCCTGGCCATCCTGAAGATGCACAAGAAGGAGATCCTGCTGAAATCAGACACTATCAGCGTCATGCGGCACCTCAAGGCCTGCGCCAAGATCACGTACGACACTGATGGACTTGTCAAGGTAACCTTCTTTGACTATGTCACTGACAAACTAAAAAAAATGTGTGATTTCTTTGGTCAAAAGTCTCCGACGTTCATATCATGTAGTATGAATAGAATAGTAGGACTTGTTGTGTCACGTAAGAGATTTTATTCAAAATGGCTGCTGTTAATCCAACTGATGTGAGTAGCTAATTGAAGGTGAAAGTTAACATTCAGTGCCATTATTGGAAGTTTGGGGCATACACTCCTCAAGGAGGTTGGAATGAAGATGTAGGATGCACATCATATTTTGCCAGGGTTAAGATATAAGAATCTGCATGAGCAGTGACATGGATGTTCTCTTCTTCTGATGATATTCATAGTGAAATGGTAAGCACTGTAAGCTACACCGAGACTAGCAGTACGACTTTGGTGTACCTTCAAAGAATTTATGATCCTGTCCTTTCTAGCAAGCACTAGCCTGCTCATCAACATTCATGTCTGCTCCACCCATGCACATTCACACCGCACACTGACATCCGCAGGTTGCATTTGAGGACATGAAGCCATTCCCGAGCCGACAGAACATTCAGACGAAGCAGACATACTACCTGAACCTGCTCAAGGAAAAGTACAAGAGGAAGGAGATTCAGAAACTCGCCTTCGCCGAGCGCGAACAACTTGTGAGTGCTGAATGATCTATGTTTCAGTGAAGTGGATCTATGTTTCAGTGAAGTTGATCTATGTTTCAGTGAAGTTGATCTATGTTTTAGTGAAGTGGATCTATGTTTCAGTGAAGTTGATAAATGTTTCAGTAAAGTTGATCAATGTTTCAGTGGAGTTGATCTATGTTTCAGTGTAGTTGATCTATGTTTCAGTGGAGTTGATCCATGTTTCACTGAAGTTGATCTATGCTTCAGTGAAGTGGATCTATGTTTCAGTAAAGTGGATCAATGTTTCAGTGAAGTTGATCCATGTTTCACTGAAGTTGATCTATGTTTCAGTGAATTTGATCTATGTTTCAGTGATGTTGATCTATGCTTCAGTGAAGTGGATCTATGCTTCAGTGAAGTGGATCTATGTTTCAGTGAAGTTGATCCATGTCTTAGTGAAGTTGATCTATGTTTCAGTTCCTCTCCATTGAGTCCGAGTCAGGAAACTATCTCAGCTTTGAATGTTGTGCCGTGGGGGACAATGGTGAGTTCAGATCTTTATTTCACTATTGCAGTACCTTATTTATGTGATAAATATACTACATGTCAACTATAGCACCATAATCTAAAATATGCTAACCAATGTAAATGTTACTAGACCAATAATTACAATTTGTACGTTTCTGCATTTTATTTTACTATTGACTGAGGGATACTTATTCACTATATAATGTTAGTTTTAATTACAAGAAAAAAATGAGACAATGTTTTGTGCTAGATATAGGACAGGGACAAACTTTCCACCTAGTACTAGACTTTGTTTTCAGGATTGTTTGGAAAAAAGATCATTGTAAAAAACAATAAGCTGATGAAAATTTATGATTTCATTAAATATCAAAATGGCTATCCAGAAGCCATTTTTTCAACAGGCCAAATCTGTAAATTGCCAGCAATTTCCAGAGAGACAAGAAGCTTTACAATTGATATACCAGTCTTCCGATTTCAAAGAACATTTGACAATCATTGATTGTTTTAAGAAAATAAAACAGAAATAAACAATGAGAAAGAGATCAGGTTCAACTTGTGTGTGATGAGTCCTGAATGTTAGATCTGAGCCTTTCGTCATCAGTCCAGATTGTTTCCTCATCATGGTCAATCATGTCCAGCAATTAACACCTGACGTACTGGTCAGTCTGACCACTCAAACCAGATGACCACAACTCTCAGGTGACCAGTTGGGCAAACTCTTGCCGTCTGCTCTAAATAAGGATCTCTATAGCTTGTGTTTATGTTCACCTCTGCTTGATATATTGTCAATGACTACTTAAAAGTCAGCCACTAGTATAGTTGTCAATGAAGATTGATTTTCATAAATAGGAATGAACAAGATTTCAATGGAGTATGTGTCCTATGAGTGAGAACATATCAGTGTCAACTAAATAGATAAATATGCAGATAAAAATCACTTACCGTGTTTAGTTGCTCTTAACCTCTAAACCTGAAATTTCACCTCATGAAATCTGTTAGAGAGGCATTTGTAACCGAAAGACTATTATGTGTGTACACAAAAGACTAATTTCCTGTTTGACATAGCTGCAAAAATTAAACTACTCCTAAGCACTACTTTATTGGTTTACAGGCCTGCCAAGAGTTACGTCTGCTCCCAGTCTACCAAGACCCACGAAATAACATTAGGGCCTGATTTGAACTTATCATTCTCTTCTGCAATCAGACTGTCTGCATACAAAAAGCAAATCTGTTTCCAATTTATTTTGGCCAAGACATCACTCCATTTATTCAATATGAGGCTTTCGTCGCAGAATTAATCTATTAGATTATATGTTTCTGTTAACTGAAATTTTGCTGGAACCCTAGCTCCTAGCTCTCAAATGTATCCCATAGATTCCAATCAATAATTTGCAGAGGAGAAAGACAACAAACACGCAATGTGCGTAATTGTACATAAAAGCTATCATCTTACATCATCAAAATATAACAATTTTCTATCCTTATTTGATCAACTCATTCACTTTTGATGCATGGATGAGGATGACTGAAGATAAAAATTTACGGATATTTTTTAAGCCTGGCAGGAGGAAGAGTGGTCAATGTTTATGTGGAAATATGTGGTAGATCTAGCAGATAAGTCTTGACTAACTTGCACCATCTTCAAAGACAGGAAATGGTTCCTTTTATCGTACTGAACATCTAAGGATATCCCCTATGTTGACATAGCAGAATATGATCAGAGAAATCAGGGTCAATCTGGTACCCCCAAAAATAAACAAATTTTAAAAAGCTTAAATTTGTTGAAAAGTCTGAAGATTAAAATAAATTACTGATAAAAATTACTGTTAACTGATAAAATCTCTGTACTTTAAAATCATGCAAAGTTTTTAAATTATGTTTTGTTGTCTTGTGACAGTGTTGTATGTGACCAAAGTAAACTATTACATAAACAGATATATCAAGTGAAAGAGTATGTGATATGAAACAACTACTGTGTGTATATATGGCATATGGCACTCTTTTGGATCCATAAACATCTTTACCACCAATTTATTTGATCTAAATCATGAAAATCATAAGAAGTGGTCTGTATCCCCTGCAATGTCTACTTTCATTTACATCCCCATCAATTTCTGTTATTGATAACAATGGCTGCTTATCAAAAACCTGTGATTGAACATATGATATATATGACACTGGTCATGTTTAACCATAGTGGGTAATATTGATTCCAGCGAAATCATCCTATTCTTATTTCTTAAATAAGTGTTTCCAACTTGAAGCTATCTCTTTCAATGGGTCTGTTTAGTATCTAGTACAGAAACTAGACCGGAGATGAAAGCCGCTTAGATCTAATGTAAATAACCCATCACAAGAGGATCAAATGTTGATTTGCCGCTGAGAACTATATTATTTAGGGCCATTGTCTTTGTGGTGGTCAGCTTTACGAGACCCAAGGGATAAGTTTTTGATCTAGGTTATGCCTTACCATATAACAAAGGTTCCTCATTTCTTTCTGAGCCATTTGGTAAATACATTGGTTTTGTGGCTTTGATGGGTGTTGAAAAGTATATCCTGTACAGAAATCTTATCATATACATAATTAGAGCTCTTGCTGATGAACATTACACATCTCTTTGTAGGATTCCAATATAAACTAATATCTATTGCTTTAAATAGCAATGGAAATTGTATTTGAAAAAGATTATCTAAGGGTCTACTCCTGAGCTAAATTTCTACATTCCCGTCTAAAAATCATCAAACATGTTTTTTATAACTGAGTTTCTTTCCTCCAGAAACCATTCGATATTTTCAGTGACACAAATTCCGCCCATGTGTGAGACATGTCCTTCATTACGACCGCTGTTAGTGCAATCAGTGTATCGCCCCCCGAGGACACTGTGTCCATCCTCTGTGTGATATCTCTGATAATATTGTCTCTAATGAGCGCTCCTCAGGTGGTCCAATCACAAAACTGTCTTCAGACCCCACATGGAGCTTCCTGGCTTTAGGAGGAAGATGTGCTTTTCAATTTTGCCTTTAAAATATCAATTTTTTCTTAATATTTTTTATTGTATTACAGTTATGTTCTTATGATGTCCCAACTTAGGTTTTAAACTTCCTGAAAATAAACCAAAAGTAATTTTTCATTGTTTTTTTCAATTCCGCAATGAAATTAATTTGATCAATTTCTTCTTATTTGATTTTATCAGGTTTTAAAATGTATAATGTTAGATATTTACTTACAATATTCAATAGACAGTTCATCTAAGTGTGAAGAAATTTAGCAAAATTCAAAGACTTCCAATATTTTTATAATAAATTATCAACCATAAGTCAAATAGTCTGTACAAGTCATATAAGGATACAAACTAGTATGACATAACTATTACTAGCTAGCTGAAGGAGAGGAAGTATCTTGTTACTGGGAGGCAACAGTAATGTGTATAGGTGTTGGTTACGAGGTGTTAACCACCGAAAAGTACTTGAAATAAACCTGTTTAACTCATTAAGAAATTGCGTGAACATTTTGTCGCCCTTTCCTGTTTGTTTGAATAACAATTTCTCATCAGGCATAATAATCTGGTCAATATCCGACAATTAATAAGTTGTTAAATATCGAGCAATCAATAGCTAATGTGTACATTAAGACGTTATCTGAAATAAATTTGATGAGTTGCAATTAACACTTAATTTGCTAAATAGTATTTGCACTGAATATGCAATTAACGTGTTGTTGTGTTAATTCATTATGTGTTTGTCATATGTCATTCTAGAGGTATTTCAATGAATTAGGAGTGTCTGTTTATTGCCCTGTGGTAAAATAAAGAAATTCTGAATTTACTACAATATTTCATATAAATGAAATCAGACAGTAGAGGTTTTATAACATTAATATCACGATGTTATTAATCAACTTAAAACAAATATTTTAATCATTTAAGCTTCATACAATTAAATTTTTTCTAGAAATATCAACATGTTTCCATTCCAGTGAAATACAAATTTCAAACTCTGCAATTTATGTACATTTCTTTACTAGGTTCTATTAAAAATATATTAAACAAATTCACAGGAAACTCTTTCCCATTAATGTCATGTATAAGAATATCTAAGTGCTTTTGAAATGTTATCTGTCAGTTTTACATACGTATATGCAAAAGTTAGTCATAAAAAGACGTTAATAATTTTTCTCACACTGTTGAAATTAATGAATTGAGGTTTTGTGTTTTAGTTTTATTCATTACAGACTCAACCCTAGTGATATTGTTTTTCCGAATTTGCTGAAGACCTTTTAAGATGGATTCTGTGGCTTTATGTCATTCATATCAATCTTTTGCATTTAAAGTCAGTCTTCAAGTGTAAAATCTAAATTGTAGGTTCTATCGTATCGTCTGACAAGACCAGGTTGCAGGCTTTCCTCCAATTGTTTCAGGCTCCACCTGGCTGTGCTATGGAGAGCAGACATTCTCTAAGGTGTGCCAGGTGAACACGGAGAAGGGAGTCATGATGAGCGTAGATGTTCAGGTTGGTTTTTACTTACATAGATTATTAGATATGATCAATAAATTCATATACTTTATCTGGTTTCAGATTCATTTAAATAATACTTTGAAATAGAATGCTACAGCCAAGAAAGTAACATCAAAACCATCTGGTACTTAAGTCACCAAAATAAAAATTTGCTTAAATCCCTTTCAAAAAGTTAAAGTCAATTTTTATTTTCACATATAAGCTCTTTGCTTGCTATCACAAAATGCAAACAATGGATTATTCCTTGTGGTTATGAGCTGTGATATATTGTAAACTGGCCACTCTGAATAATCTACCACCATTTCATTCTTTAAAGCAGTACATGCACAATTACAAAAAATATAGCTTGGAAAATTAACAGTTAAGGAAGTTTAGGAAATAATTAATTGAAATTGAAGCATTCATAAAAGGTCTAAACCTCACTTTTCACGCATCTTATCTTCATATCATCAATGTTAGAACGTCTTGACAATCATTAAATCTTTATACTCCAAAAATACTGTGTAAGAATTAACTAAATCTCAATTATAAGAACACTGCCTTTGATTGATATGTATATATGAATTGAAATGGAATAATAGAAGAAAAAAGGGTCGAGAACTACATCTTTTCTTGAAATAAGCAACTGGTGCAAGTAAGTACCTAGAGTAACCAATTGTTAAACATCAGTCTCAGAAAATCAGTGTGTATCCAAGATGTTTACAAAAGTTAGTATATAAAATAGCAAATGAGAATCTTAATTTATCTATACCGAGTTCTAAGTGCACTGTCTGAGAATACGATAAATAAAAAGCTTTTATAATAGGAATTATGATAATTTTCTTATTTTATTTATACACTTATGTAAGTTGAAATGGTGTTTCAGTTTGACACACGAGTGATGTGCATGCAGGCCCTCCCGGACAACATGGTGCTGTTCGGCACTCTCTCCTGGATGGTGTACTGCTACGACATGAGCAGAAGGTGGGTCACGCCGTGGTCCTGCCCCTTGGGGATGTAGCTCAAGTGGTAGAGTGTTCACATCACCCAGTGTTCACATCGCCCAGTGTTCACATCACCCAGTGGGCCAGCATTCAATTTTCAGTCACCATATAACAGAAAATATTAAGAGATGGGAGTAGTTGCTTCCCTGCTTGGTGATCAGCATTATAAGGAGAACAACTCTTTAATTGGTACTGCACTGTGGAAGGTAGAATGTAGGGCCAGTTAAGGTGTTCTGTTCTCATAATGTTGAGCTGTAAGCAAGGAGGTATCTACCCCCATCTATTGTCAGTGCTTGGAGTTAAACTCTAACCTTTCGGGTGATTAGCAGATTATCCTGTAATGTGCAGCAGGCAACATTCCAAATCGTTTAACAACTTTTGGTATTAAATGGCTTGGAATCAAACCCAAGACTTCCAGGTGATGAGCTCTACCATTTCAGCTAAAATCTACTGTGGCACATTAGAATTATGCAATAAATGATAAACTGGAGAAGTGTTTGAGAATTTTTAATTTGTTAGATGTCCAATGTAAGATTTCACACCAGATATTTCTGTGAAGATTGTATGATGAAAGTTTTTGTGTCAACAGACAGAAGTACTGGCAGATGCGGCTCCATGACGCTGTTCTGTCCATCTGTCTGTTCAAAGACGAGGAGAACTGCTGTCGAGTCTTTGCTGGGCTCGCGGACGGAACCATCGCAGTACTTGAGGTAAGGGTTAACTGCCTGAATAGCCGTCAAGGTATCATACACTGTCACTCCATTAGAAGTACATGCCTGTTTTTAGATACATATTGTACATTATCAAATAATTATCTTAATATATGTTTGCAAATATTAAAAAAAAAATTAAAAAATTTGATATTGATTATTCATGATTATATTCTTCTGTCTTTTTTACTTTGTTAATAATCCTTTTCAAACAGACATGGATAAAAGCTCAGACTTATGTATAGAAATAAGATGTATTTGACAATAATTTGATTCATTCAGTAGGGATACATGAATTATCTCCCTTTGTTCTTTGAGTTTAAAGGAATATTGTCACTGCATGTATTAGAGATTATACGATACTGAAAAATGAGAATATGCTTCTGAATATGTCAATATCAATCAAAGGAACTTTTACACACCAGTATCAATTGCAAAATAGAAATCACCACAAAGAAAATATCAAAAAAAATCATTCGCCTCTTATCAACATCCATTTTAACAGTTGATCTTGTGTTCTTTCAGAATGTGACAAAGGAGGTGCCAACATACGATGTGATGTACATCCCAATTGGTCAGTCCCCGATCATGTGTGTTGAGCTGATTGGTCAGCAGCTGTGGTGTGCCTGTGGAAACAAAGTCTACATCATACACGCTGAGTAAGTTCACATATAGTTGGTGCTTCACAAATATCATCTATAGACCTTTTCCCTGATCTGTAACGGATGTATGTTTCTCTTCTAAAGTGTTCAGAATATTGTCTGCCCCTTTACATAAAAATCTATTTTGATGATATCATTTTGCAGTAAAACAACATTCTTTATGAATGTTCTAAAATTGCACAAGTTTTTCTTATAAATTTCAAGTGATATCTTTTTATTTGCAGAGAAAGCTCCTGGTTAGGGCAGTAAATCATATCATAAGATTTTGAATAAACCGTTTGGCAAAAATATTTACAATTTAAATTCTGATATGATAGCCATCTTCAACCTTTTTCTATTCTAATGGCCTTACCATAACAACATTTTAAACATGTAGTTACTAGAGCAGTCCATGTAGGCTATACCTAGGAATTTCACTACCAGCATATGACGATTGTTTTATAAGCTTGGTTTATAAGATAGATAAAGAATGATAAATTGGTATTACTGAAAGTAAAGCATGTTTTCTCTCTAGAAAAGTCTGGGAGCCTATAACCTACTCTTAATAAAGTCTGCAGGCATATGACCTTACCATGATAACATCTTCATTTGGGTTTTGTGCAATCACATAAACCAGATAACACTTCACTTGTAACTATCCAACCTCTCCCTGTCACTGCAGCACACTGGATGCGATGGACAACTTCACCGTATCCTCCAACCCATATGACCACATCCTCTCTCTGGCGCCCGGCAACCCCGGGGTCTGGATCTCCATCAGGGGGTCTTCCATCTTGGAATTGTGGGACAGCGTCAGTCTCAACTGCAAGATGCTGTACGACACACGCGCTGGCCGCTACCCTAACCTCCGCAAGGTGGGTTCTGAGAAGTGGATCTGTCGAGTAAGCGAACATTTTATTACCCAGCATGCACTGGATGTCACTAGCTGTGCATGTAGATCTTGCCAGACTGCAGCCAATCACTGCTTCTAGAAGTCCTGTACGTGTTGTGTAGTCAGATGCTGTTGCCATGACGATTCACCAGTAAAAGTGAAGTTGACAAATATTTCAAGTTTTCAAGGTCAATTGAAGCAGTACCTTCCAAAATCAAAGTTTTTGCAGAGACTTATTTTAAGAGAATATGTGTATGTATAAATATTTGTCATTTTTTTATGGGAAGATAAAAAATTTTGATATGGTTCGACATTGTTATCTAAACTGAAAACATAGATTTCAATATTTTTCATCTTTATTTTTTCACACAAATTTTCAGGACAATTGCCAAAATACATTTTTTCATTGAAGGAGAATCAAATTCTTAAATTGTCAGTTAAATATTGCCCAACATTTGTTATGAGAGCAAAAGTTAAACTTTTGTAGGTGTACATATACACTTTACTCTTAGTGGAAGGTAGAATTGTAGGGAAATTGGAAACAACTATAATTGTGACTAATTGTTATAAAACTTTTCAATGAATCATTTGTAAAGAGATGATACTAAACTGTATACCAAATTTATTAAATGTCTCATTAAGACCATAAATTTACAATGTAAAAATAATCAGAAAATACATTTGACATTGAAGTTGATGATTCATGATAATCTTTTTGTTCTGTTTTGATATTATTGAGGTTTCTCAAAACAGCTAGGATAATAACTCACACAGAGGATTTTAGTGAGCATAAATCCTTGTGTTGTCTTTTAAATTTTTCACCCTCCCACGTGTATTTCCCACGTGTTGATGTTTCACCTCTAACAGTGAACCTGTCTACAACTAATGACATGCTGAGTCCTGACACAAAAACAAGTTATAGAAGCTTCATCTAGATTGTTCAAATGAGAATATAGTCGCTTTCATACACAGCATTGACACACTAACACATGACACACACAAACTCACATATTTTTTGTGTGATCGGAAATATTTTAGTAAACAGTATAAATATTGACACAAAAACACATCTGAATGAATGAATGAATGAATGAATGAACGGATAAAATATATATAGCCGCTTTTCACAAACTGTATGAGCATTGACAGGCAAGCACATAATAAAACTAATGTCTTATTTGTGCAACTGAAAATGTTATAGTTGCTTTCATAGACAACACCTACATGCAAGCACAAAATAGAACAAGTTCACATCTCAAGTATGCATTTAGAAAATCAAAGTAGCTTTTCTTTAACAGTATTGAAAGCATATTTCATAACATGACAACACTGTATGAGCAATGACTTTTACATTCTCATTTTACATTCTCAGAAATGGTAAAAACTTCTACAAACTTGGAAAAAAAATGCGGTTTGGACTTACCAGACAAATGAGAAGCCAAATAATCTGTTTTACACATTTCTTTGTGATCATGTTTTCTCTGAGTTCCCAGTCAATTCCTCTTGTTGTCCTAGTTACTCCTTGTAAGGTTTTGCACATTACACAAACTCTTGCTATCCTCGGGAAATACTAACACCCATTGCAACATGACTCTTAAAATATATACAAACATTTGACAATAGACTTTGAGTAAAATTATTATTTCTTGAACTGCAATTGAAAACAAAAATTAAAATGTATAAATTTAGAAATAAAAACATTAAAAAATCATCATTAAAATGAATTATTTGTATAAGATGAAGACAGTTGCACCTTTACTAACACCTTTGATGTTGTCTTAGAGCTTTTGTGAAAGTGGCCTTTAGATTTCTTATTTCAAATCAGAAAAATATAGAAGTAAATGATATAAGTAACTCTGTTTTTTGTTACATAACTTTTAATGATTGATTAAACCTTAACTCTCATCTTTTAAATATTTTTTCTATTCTATATTCAAAATATGATTTTAAATATTTTAAATTTCTATTTTGAAATTTCCTTTCAATGTATGAGACATTCACCATTTTTTCACCAAGTATTTATTTACATATTATTTTTTACAGGAAGATGACAGTTACTTCAACCGAGCGCGGATCACATCAATCCTGCCGCATGACAACACAGTATGGATTGGGACGGGAGAGGGAAACCTGATCATCTACGAGGTTGTGGAGACAGTCCACAGTCAGACACCCTCGGAGGTGTCCTACAACGACAGCACAACAGACAGTGTACATCTGGCACGGGTTGAAGCGTATGACCCAGTCCGGGCAGTGGAGGAGAAGGTTCGTGAACTGTACTTCAGGAACCTCAACAGTACTGAGATCGAACCCAAGAGATTTGAACCCTGGAGGACACATGATTCAAGGTCAAGTCTGGATCACACGCCCACCAATCAAGCAGATGAGGACGGAAGGAGAAATCCAGTGTCATCAACTCCTTTGGATGCCAGAGAACAGCATGTTGACGAGTCCTCTCCAAGCTTCTGGTTCGACAGCTGCGGAAAGAGCTTCACCCACAATCCCCTGCAGTATGACAGCAACCAGAACCACAGCCTGTTTGCTAATGTGGAGGAGGAGAAGGAGAGGAAGGAGAGGAATGGTGGAAGTCCTCCAGACACTCCCACCTCCAAAGATCCAGATGGCAACAGCAGACGCAAACTCTTCTACAGAGGAAATGCCATCAAGATGTCAGAGTCTGACTCTGTGCTCTCTAATGGTGATGCTTCTGTGGAATGCCATGGAAGTGCTTCTGAGACGCCCATATCCAGTCCTCTGTGCAATGGTGTAAAACATGACTTTGAGGTGGGAAAGTTGAATGAGAACTGCAATGGAAACGAGTCAGGAAAGTCTGCTCCAGAGAATGAATCTACTGACAATACAGTGGATAGTTGTGACTCGCAGGAAGCAACACCTGCACCCAGAACAAGAAAGTTGGCCGACCTGAAATCACTCAGTGCTGATTCAGGCATCAGAATAAGTGCAGAAGATCAAGCCATGGTGAACTCAGAGTCCAACAATTCAAATACTCTGTCTGAAAGTGCTTCCCAGCTTTCTCCCAAAGGCAATGTTCAGGAAAAGATCTGTGAAAATGGAAGTGAAGGAAAGATCTGTGAAAATGGAAATGAAGAAAAGGTCTGTGAAAATGGTGAGGAAGACATCTGTGAAAGCAAAAGTGAAGGAAATATCTGTGAGAATAGACTGAAGAATGGAGAGGCAGAAGGCAATGAAAAGGTGAGTCCCCCAAAGTCTGAAAAGGTTGAACAGGATTTGACCTCCAGAGACCCTGAAGCTAACCTTCAGCGTTGTGAGTCGCTCAACAACAATGAGTCCTTCAGGAGGTTGAGGCGTATGTCAGAGCAGAGGAGGCTTCAGAAGAACAAGCTGAATGGCAGCAAAACTAGGGTAGCAGAGTCAGATGATGAGGTGTTTACAGATGTTATAGAAAGAAAAGCCAGACGGGCGTCAAGTCTTGACAATCTCCTTGACATGGAACCCTTGGAAAAGATCAGCAATGTCCCCCGAAGAGACTCTGATTCCAGCGAAATGGGGAATCTCAAGCCAAAGAACCAAGAGACACAGTGGAGGATTGACTTCACCGGTTACCATGTGGACACAGACTGTGAGAGCCGGATGTCCACAATGTCCATGGACTGCTCAGACTTTGACTCAGCCTCCCAGGGCCACAGGCCCTCCATAGACTCTCAGCCAGAGCTCAAGAGGTTTGCAAGTGACCACGAGAACAGCATAGCAAACTTTGATCCAAACAACTTCATTTTCCCAGAAGACTATTCCCTTGAGCAGAAAATGGCCAAGTTCCTTGACACCCCAAGTCTGGGAACTCCCTTCAGCTCCAGTGCAGATTTCCCATCCACACCTCCCCGAGAGCAGGAGACATCGAGTACTGAGCGGAGACGCTCCATCTACATCGTGGGGGATTCTGTGCAGAGTGATGTCTCCAGGGGAACTAGCAGTATCTCCTTGGCAACTATGGCTGAATCTCTGTACTCAGCTGACCTCTTTGTCCAGGCAAAAGTCAAGATCTCTGACAAACCTGTAAAGTGTCTCTTACATTTCAAGTGAGTAAAAAACATTAATAAAGTGTTCTTTTACGTTTTAATGTCAATGATCAGAATTTATGAAACAAAATATGATTGACCATTATTTCGCAAAATCAATCTCAGATAACATCCTTGCACAAACTAGATGACAATTAGTTAAGATTGTAACATATCAGGAATCACATTTCTTTGTTAGTATAAATGACGATTATTTTTAAAAAATGTCAATTTTACAGATGTGCAGCAGAGCCTCTCATCCTGAGTTTGTCTGGTTCTTTTGGTGATGATGAAGCTGTTCTCAAGTGGAAGAAAGCTCCCAATGAGGTAAGAAAATTCTTACTTAAAGTACAACTGCCGTCAATATGTAGTTCAGGATTTTAAAATTCATAAATCAAGGGCAAATCTTACATCACAAACATTTAGATGTAAAACAAAGACTTTTGCAAATGTCCAGGAAACCAGAAATCCACACACTCTAGTTAAGATTTATGCAGGAGTTGATGTTGTCATCTTAAAAACTGTCACAGTAATATAAGGGCGCTTGTATGTAAACCTCATGACATGAGCCTCACTGTAGTGAACTTCTGTATGTTCCAGCAGATGATCTGGACCAACGACCCAGTCCTAGAGCTGTGTCTTGATACAAACACCACCAAGCTGCCATCCTACATGCGTAATCGCATGTCCAGCACGTCTTCCATCACCAGCAACAAGAGCAACGGCTCTCTGAAGGCTCGTCTCTCTCAGAGCAGCGAGTAACAATGAGAAGCACCAAAGCCTGGTCCTGCAGTTGCTTCACCAGGACTATCTCACTTGAAGAATTGTGCTCAGTTTCAGCTATGCTCCCCTGGCGATGCATCTTTCAATAATCTAACAAGGTTTTCACCAGCAGCAGGAGAAAGTTCTTTCAGAGGAGTCATCGACTAATGTTGGGAGTTGCTTCATCGGGACAACCCCCAATTGATTTGTGCAGACGGATAGATATATACAGTGAAACTTAGTTGAAAGAAGTCCAAAAAGGCTATCAGAACAAACTGACTCACATGAGACATCTTGTATTGTTGAAAGGACTCGTTAAACAGATTTGATGATTTTATTTGAATGTCATTGTTTCTGAGAAGAGAAACAAATTGTAGTGACGTCAAACCGTGAGCAAATATTATGAGATTGGAAAAATGACTCTGTGAGTGTTTTACTGTAATCATCGTACATATGTACACCGAAGACAATGTTGGCAAGCAAGAATTTTCTTGACATTTCTTTGATTGTCATCAATTGTTCATATGATATTGCCTTCATGGAGATCTGCAAGTGTTTGAGAATGGCTGGTTGGAAATCACAAATTGATTGGAAAGGTAGGAGTTGACCTGATGCTGACGTCTGCTCAGATAGAGATCTGCAGTTTTCAAGATATGGACTTGTTTTTGTGAAAATATTTGTACATATTAATGTCAGTCACTGGCAATATTTTTCCATATACGGTCATGAGACCATTGATCTGAGACAAGGAGGTTGTCAATAGCAACAATGCAATATGGAGAGTGACCACATTTTGTGTGCCAAAGGCTTGGTATGGGCGAGCTTTTATTGGCAGGAATGTTGCTGAAATTAGTGCTTTAAATTCAGATGTTAACTATTTTGATATCATATTTTTAATGACAGTTGTATATAATTGAACTTTCCTATCTACATATGACTGTTGATGTTTATAAATTTGACATCAGGGGTCAATATTGTGATACTGTGACATTTTCAATAATTCTTGATAAAATATGTTTAAGAAATGTATAACATAACTGTACATATGAAATTTGAAATGTTAAATAATTGTATATATTCTAGAAGGTCAATTTGAAATGTGAATCAATAACAGAGTTAATATCCCATGAAAGGTGTTATTTACACTTATATTGTAAACTAAATGTGAAATATATTCTTGTTGAGTTTACCTTTTACATATTTTAAAGATGTAACACTTGAACTATGACATTGTCTTTTTAAAGATAAAGATGCTAGAGAGACTCTTTTATAATTCTTGAACAAATGAATCTCAGAACAAACTCTGTTAAACATGTTGACATTTGTAAATAAACAAGAATTTGTTGGAAAATATGATTGTTCTTGAAATTACATGGTTTGAGAAACAGCTCTTTTTGAAATATTACTTTTTCTTGATAGAAAAGTCTTTCCAAACTACATAATTAATTTATAGTAATGCTAAAATAAATCTTTTATATAAATGCACAAACTAATACATCGTTTATCAGTAAATAGCTCAACTGTGATATAATAGTTTAAAATATTTAAATGTTTTAACATAAATGTATGGAAAATTTAATGAAAATATTTACATTAATCTTTAAGAAAGATATTACCATTAATGTGATAATTTCTGTCTTTCCTTCTTAGGGCTACGGGTAATATAAGAGATCTTGTAGAATGTGTTGGTATGTGGCCAATAGTATAAATATTATGTGATTATCATTTTATTATTATTGTACATGTTTTTTTTCCAAATTGGTAAATCAAATTAAACTTGGGCCTTTTATAATATGATAATTTTATACCCGTTTTATTTATGTATGTTTATAAATGTTATTTATCTAATGATTTGAAATAAGTAAATGTGTTGATTGGTGCAAATCTAGGAAGATTTAATTGGGGAAAAGTGGTACTACAAAGTTGAATTTCTAATGTTTACGTTTATTAATATATGAACATCACTGAGTTCAGTCATGTTTTTAGTTTTATATAAGATTTCATCTGTCTCCGAATTACCAAATGTTTCAATTTTATGTCTGGTATGCGGTTTTGGTGTCAACTACGTTTTAATGAATGTAGATATGAAATAAAGTATAGACTTAATTTCAGCAAAAATACAATATCAACAAAACTGTAAAACAATTTTAATTTGAAATTCAGATTTCTTTTTCAAATAATTTCAAATTCCTAACTTCATTTTAAAATTGTTTAATTACATAGTTCAGAGGAGTAACAAAATTGATATTTTTAATTGTACTTTTGCTGATTTTAACTATCATCATCATGATCATTCATGACACTCATGCCCATCATCATACACTGTTATATACACCATATGAGGCCACAGAAATATGTTGACAAGTCTTTCACTATTGTTGACCAAATTATGTTGAACCATCTGTTTTCACGATGTCATTTTGAGTCATCTAGTCATATGTAATAAACATAAGACGTACAAATAACAGCAGTGGTTTTTTATTTGTGTCAAAATTGAGCACTCATTACCTTACTTCTAATGGTTTGTTCATTGCTTTGGAATTTCAAACCACGATTTGAATCAATTAAACAACAGGTTTTTGCAAAGAGGGATAAAGGTTTTGCAACTGATTTTAGTAAATGGGTTATGTCTGTGCTCAACTGTTAGGTTTCATACTTGCACTTTGATGCCCTGTCTCTGGTGTTGAGGTCACAATCATATTACACAAAACATTGACAAGTATTTTAGTTTAAAATTACCGTTTAAGGAGAAAGTATTATCAATGTGTTTTGTGTGGAAAAGAAATTTGAAGGGACATTCCTGTTTGCACGTATATGTTATGATTATAATGTTATGACTATCAGTACATACTTGAAGAAAGTTACTGAGTTTAAATTGTGGATATCATATCATTACATATATCATATTGTATTGTTGTAAAATAGGTAAAAGGATTTTTGATCAACTGATGCCAAAAAAACAAGATGGCACCCAGGTAACTGACAGTACCCTCTCTTTAAGACACCTTCCCACAAAACTACAGCTTTAGGTAAAGAGCAGTTATCAGGAAGCTCTCCGAACTGTGAACTGTGTTAGGCACAACAGATGACATTACACAACAGATAATGCTAGACACAGGGACGATGGTCCATGGCATAAGCTAATCTGGCTTCAGAAGCCTGATGAGATAAAATTTTGCAAATGATCTACATTAGATAATCCTCATTGCATATATAGACTGTACACATGATTTGTTTCTAGTGCCCTTTGGGAAGATTATAAAATCAGTTTCTTGAAATTACCACTGAGGTCTTCATTATTGTTGATACAGTCACCATCAATCAGTCTCTACAAGCTATAAAACACATTGGGCAAGCATTCTTTGAACAAGAATTCAGCTTTATATGGCTTTTAGTGCTGAAAAAGGAGATCAGGAGTTTTCTAATGATTTTCATTGTAAAGAAGAAAAGCCTGGCCCCCTTTGGCCTTCGTTAAGGGCTACAGAGTCACCAAATATATAATGATGAAAGATGAAACTGATAGTTCTATTTGACACGGCCACAGAATCACAAAAACTACAATTATGGAGTTTAAAGTGTTATGTACTGAAGAAAAAGATAAAAATAGGTTTTTAAGGCCTGGCGCTTAGTATTGACGAAAGAGACACCAAAGATACAATTTAGGGTCCCCACTGGCCATAGTGCCCATACGCAGGATTTCAACCAGCCTTTGTTTCTTGAATAAAAATAGGTATTGAGAAAAGTTGACAGATAGATGGTTAGACGGCCGCCAAACTGCCGGACTCCATCAGGCCTTACAGCCCCGGTCATAAGAAGAAGGAGTAAGTTCTAAATGTATTTCTGTTCTCAAAGTGAAGAAATGATTTTAAGAATCGGTTTCCTCTTACTCTTATTTAGGGTCACAGGTCAAATCCTGAGGCAGATAAAAAAACAAAACAACAACATCAACAACAACAACAACAACGAAAACAACAACAACAAAACAAAATAAAATAATAAAAGTTTCTCCTATTATTTTCCTTATTCCATGCCAATGCAGCATGTGGCGCTAAGAAAACATTAGTTTAAAAAAGAGGCATTGGCTCTGTAGCTGATCAGGCGACCTTGGTTATCTTGCAGGGAGCAAAGGGTCGCCACACGAGGGATGGCAGTATCACTTTATCTATAAACCATAATTCACATCATGTAAGACTTCTGTACAACAAGATTCCGGCTTTCTCGGTACAACCTGTCTGTTCAAAATAGAAACAAATTGATAAAAATCGTGAATACCGCATCTAAGATTATTGGGCTTCCTATTGAAACGATCGGCAGTTTTTATGAGCAGCAGTTATCGAAAAAAGGAAACAAAATTTTGGGTGATTCTTCCCATCCACTTTTCTTGGAATATTCGACATTACCTTCTGGACGTAGGCTGCGTATGCCGACTTTTCGAACAAACAGGTTCCGCCAATCATTCATTCCCTGCAGCATTAGAGAAATAAATTCTGTCTAATGTTGCATCACGTTTTTCATGTAAATTAAGTAAATTATCTGTCTATCTTAACTGTTTTGACATGAATTGTTTTTGAATATTATGTTATTATTTGTCTTCATTCTGGAGAATTGTAATTATACAAAACAAATTTCCCTTTTGGGACAATAAAGATTATCTTATCTTATCTTATCTTAGCTCTGGAGAATAACATCACATCTATTCTGAATTCTACATCACTTACAAAGTTGTTCTGCATAGTTGAAGTCATACTTTTTAAAACAACAGTATCACTTAGAGATGGAAACGAACTGCAAACATAAGTGTTAACGAAGTGCGGTCGACTATAACTTAATTTACCCATCAACGAAGGTCCGTTCTCAAATATTGCTCTTATTTCAAAAGCTTTTTTAAAATCGAATATATATAATTATTAACCTTTTTATTATAACGTTCCACAAATTCCTTGGTTGACGCTTTCGACTTGTTTATTTGTTATTAATAAATTCTTTATTGAATATGTTTAAAAAAAATATGTATTGAAATTGACAAAATGCACAATTACAAGTTTTGCTCTTTCTTGATTAAAGATATAAACAACAATAGGGCCTACATGGAGTCAAACCGTATTTCAATTACTGTTGGGACATTCGTTTTTTGTTTTTTTTTGCATTTTAATAACAATTTGATTATTGCAAAATATATCACCTTTTTTAATTAATTTTTTCTGTAGACAGTTTGACGTACGCCTACATGCATGATTTTTGTTACACACACTAAATACAGGAGATCACATCATATAATTCATACCAAAATATTCGCCTTTATTGACTTTTTACATTTTTGAATTCAAGTTTTTGGGGTACATCATCATCACATCAATTTTCAACAAAGTATCAAAGAAATCATGGATATTCATATTGACAATGCTAACAAAAATATTAAAAATATTAAATATATTAAAATAGCTACAGTGGCATATCTACATACATCACATAAACACATAAGATCCGCTGGTTTCGATCAAGTCAATGGTGACAGTCAAACCATTGCCCAACGAATTCAGTATAATTACCAGAAGAGATGGCATGTGTTTTCTCAATATTATTAATTTTAATTATTTCGGTTCGAATTTGATTAAATCCAGGGTTACCTGTATATGATTTTATTCTAAAAAATGTAAATTTCACAATTGTTATAAGGAGATTAGAACATTTTACTTTTTTTCGGGAAACCTAAATATGATTTTCCTTTTATCAATATTTAAAGATATATCTCTCTTCATCTTTATCCAAGTAAACAATTCATTCCATATGATTTGAGAATTTGGACAGTCATTGATGAATAATTAATTTGAAACACTGTGCCTAGGATTTCAAGTTGACCAAATGAACGTCAGCTTGGATGGCAAAGGGTCGCCATTTCGCTAAACTGCATAATGGTCAATTCAAAGCATTATTTTTTTATATTATATCATAAGTCAAAATGATGATTCAACTAAATGGATACAGTATATGATTAGCTCATTCTCACTCCTGAAAAACACATAACAGAAAGGGTATAACTAATTAGAAGTTGGAAATCAGTTAAAAAAACACATATGATGGATGACGCGACGTTATGAAAACGCTTCTTGTGTCTTTGTCCATCGGTGATGCTGGAGTTGATGCATTTACATTCATATGATGATAAACAATGACAATTAACAAATGCAATTAACAATGAAAGAAATTTGATCAATCAATCAATCGTTCCTAGAAAAAAGAAGTTGTCATCCACATTAATTGTTTTTATCAGAAAGGGTATACAGTGGTTTTTTAAATGGTTTAGTGTCTTAAAGTCCTAATGACCATACAATATTTAAAGTTGTTGTTGATTTAAAATCTTGTTGAAAAAGTAGCCTACGCTAAAACAATTCTCTCTAGTTTCTCCTTATACTTAAATAACGAAGCATCACTTGAGCGATCGCCATTTCGTGTACTATAATACTGAATAAAACCTTTTGTTTTGTGCCAACTAATTAATAGTTCAGGAATTGTCAAAAGTATGTGATGTATGTTAACAAAAACCAGGTCACGTGACCGATCAATAACCAATAACTAGGTTATAAAGTAGATGTTCACAGACGTCCCTCTCTTACAAACCCAAGGTAAGTTTTTTATCAATAAGAATGCTTCACTTACACGTTTATGTGTAATTTGGATTGCTACTTTAACCAATATTTTTACACATTCATTGTTGTTTAGAGACAGTGTGTTGTTTTATGTTTTATCTAGAAATACTTACCATTGTTGAAAAACCATTTTGATGCTTATTGGTATAGTCAAGTGACCATAAGCGTTTTAAATTATGATGTCTGATTAAAAACGGACAGCAAGTAGCGCGTGCCAATGGACCAAACGTCACTTTGGAAACTTTTCTGTCTCTCTCAGAAGGAAACTCTTGATTTGGAGCGTTTGAACCTGACCCAAATTGGCATTCGGTATATATACAATCCAACAGCATTTTTAAAAAAAAGACACTGTAACGTATATGACTGCTATATTATCTTACAATGTGAACATTACTTGTACACAACATTTAGTGATTTTTTCCCAGACTTCTTGATTTTTGTGATGCTGATGTGTATGTGCAAATTGAATTTATAGTTGAAGATGAAATGCTCTCTTTTCTTGTTGAGGTGAACCACTTATTACTGATCAAATAGATTAAAAGTCACGCAGATGAATGGTGCTACTTGTCAGTGTGCAGTTGTATACCCTTCTCGCTTCACTCAAGTGTTCATTTTAGATACTTTATTGCCTTTTCTTTGTCCATATTCTCCCTTGTGAACATGTAAATATCTGATGTATATATATGTATTTGTATGATCTGTGAAATAAAGAGATTCATTCATTCAATACCACAATTAAACAGTTTGCAAATAAACTTTCGCTCATTCACAAAAAGAATAAAAATTGCCGTCAAAATATTCTTATATTACAGGTTTACACTAACCAAGAACATAGAAATGGATTCCCTCATGGATGAGCTGAACTATCTCCAGGCCTTCAAGCGTCTAGCTCCGATTGCGGACAGAACTGTAGAGCCACAGCGCAAGAAGGAAGAGCGACTCTGCATCTGCGTGTTGGGGACCTCTAGCCGCCATCTTGACCTTCTCCTGGAGGGAGGAGACATCTGTCCTGGAGACATCATGGTCGCTCTCTCTCCAGACTGGCTCCAGAGGGGAAATGTTGAAGTCCTGAAGGAAGAACCAAGGCAGGTCCTTCTGGTGAAAAAGGCTCTGACGTTTGAAAGGGGAGGCAACTCGTACCTTGACGTCTTCAAACCTCCACGAAGAGTCACCTACTTTATCAACGAGTTGCCAGAAAGCTTTGATGCCTTTGGACTTGATTGTGCCATGAATGGAAGCAACTCCACTATGTCTATGCTTGAGGATCGTCTGCTATGGCGGATGGAAATGTCTAAGATGAACGTGTCCCTTCCCCCATGCATAGTTTTGCATGGACACCTTTCCACAGGCTTCAAACATGAACTGGAGAAAATGCCTGAGCTCAAACTGGTTGAAAGGCCGCGGGGTGAGGACAAGCGGGTTTCACTCGAACATGACATAAGTGAACTGCTCTCCACAGTTGGTTCGACGGAAAGAAAGGTAATGACTGATGGTTATAATTGTTATCATCACCTCGACCTATCAAACTTATCTCCTTATTTTTCATGAGTTTTAAATCGAATTATACCTCGTAGTAATTCATCAGGTTTTTACAGATCATCGTCGGAAGAAAAACCTCTGAGGGTTTTCAAAAAGAAACTCTACTGACTGATTACGAGACCTTGTCAGAGGCGTGGCAGACTTTATGTCAGGACGAGTACATCACCATCGAGCCGGTCGGATCCGTGAATAAACCACAGACTGGAAACACAACACCTTCCTCTTGTGGTATTACACACGGAATCTTATATATTACCTTCATGTATTACGTTATCAATGAACAATGCTGATTTCACTTTATTACTTATAACGTTAAAAATACAACCATTGTAATATTAATTCAGGACAAGTGCTTATACCTTCTTTCTGCATTAATAAATCCAATCAATAACTTTCACTTAATTTCTATTTAACAGTTATTTTAAGTATTTTAAATGCCATGTCCCACTTCTATTGACAACGCTGATCTCGTAATGGTTAAAAAAAGACAAAATCTTCGTAAGAATATTCTTAGTTATATATGTTGAACTGTTGACACCTTAACAGCGCTTTGAGTCTCAAGGACATATCGCATATATAATAGTTTCTTTAAGACCTAACTTTTGATTGTCATCTTCAGTGATGAGTTCAAGTTGGGTGTATTGTTTTGGACATTACGAGACATTCTCATGACCCATGAAAGACTCGCGCCAATCTTATTTACTGGCTATTTCCAGCCTTGCTGCATTTCGTAACCTTTTCTGTGACAGATTTTAAGCGTAACTAAGCAACTGAACCATACCGGAAATATCCTCTGATCGCGGTGAGGCACTTCACTCAAGCAAGGAACATGGCGCCACGCGGTAAACCTTAAACGCACTAGTGCACGCCAATATTTCGTAAACACAACGAATGCACAGATACTGCATATCTCTCGATATTACTCACTATCCTCACTCAAGTAATCTACCTCGTCAGTTATTTAACAAATATTTATGTACATGTATTCAGGTAGTAAAGTGGATTTTTAAAGGCCGGAAGTATTTAATGTTACATTACATTAAATCCGCATGAACTACGATATCGGAAATATAAAGATTTTGCTCATAACCAGAAAAGCGGAAACGGCAGCCACTATGGTCAATCTAATATCAATGCTAATACTGTGTTATCAAATCGGTTAATTTACAACATTGCTTTCATAAAACATATTTCATGATTTGTTCTCAGTTCAGAGTTTAGGTAAATTCAATAGCTGCACACAGTACTAGTTCAGCCGTTTCCAAGTGTCAATAATTTAACCCTATTGTGCAAAGCTTACCATAGATTTTTATATGTCCAAGCCGACAGAGGCTGTCTTAACGTTTTCATGTTGATTGCAGGTAAATTGTAAAGAATGTTTAGTATTTCATTGCATCGATAGAAAGTTTAAGTGAATGCATAAGTCCCGCAAACCTTAAAATAGCCAATTTAAACCGTCAGAGCGTGCACTAGTGCCTTTAAATTAGACAGTGATGGCGACTGGCGACTGGTATGGCTTATGGGGACGAAACTGTTTGTCCATTATTTTTGAGTAAAAAGTTTTAATTCATTTCCAGGCGCAATGCAGGACAAGTCGTTTTCTGTGCGTGCTAGCCTGACAGTGTGCCGGGGACTCGACGATCACTTGATCTTCTCAAAGGTTATGTGACATTTGTTCAACTAAAGAAGCAACATATATTACGCTCTTAGGTAGCCTTTAATAATGTTCTGGGTTTTTTTGCGTATTATTACCAAATACGGTTTTAATTTGTTGTCTGTCTTGACTAAATAGTTTTTCTCTTTTACTCTCAATTCAACGCTTTCTGAAATATTACACTTGTCATCATTCCAAATGGTTACAACAACCATGACAATTTGTCGAAAGTTATACACTCATGTCATTTCATCCTCTTGGTCGCGAGACATGCTAATTTCAGGTGTTATTGTAGCAAATATATTGAAATATTCAACTCGGATATTAAAAAATACCATCATCAACTTGTAAACACCACTGGTAAACATCCAATACATGTATATAATTAAATTTGATCTTATGTTATTTTTTTGGTATTGTATAAGTTGAGGTAACCGTAACAATATCGACAAGTTATTATTTCAATATATATTTCATGTAGTTGCCACGCCTGACCTGAAACTTTTATGTAAGTTTTGCTCATGTTACATTCTGCTCAACACACTTGATAGCAAAACATAATGTCAAACGACTTCAACGTGGCAACTATGCAGTAAATATGTCAATTGCAGGGAATATTATTTTGCCGAATAAACACGCTGCAATTGTTATACAAACGTAAATAATTTTTATTGTTATGTCTTGCAAATTAATAATTCAAACAGAAAATGATGATTTGACTTTGGCAGTTTAACACCCGAACGTTTAACAAACCTAATTCAACACAATAATATTTTCCCGTGCACTTAGATGACACATATTTTCATAACGATTACAAATTTATTAGTGACTTCTACCTTGTTTTCGTACCAACATACATGCGCCTGTCCTCATTTGTACTACAAACCTTTCATGTATACTGTTCAACTTTTGTTAAAGAACATTTGATTGTTTTTGATAAAACAGGTTAATTTTAATCTACGCGTGAAAATACGAATGGACATGTGTTAGTCAATAACTGATGTCTGAATCAGTCATGCAAACCATGGATCCGGAAAGCACGTGCATCAGTAAATTTCAAATAAGGGTTCTATGAGCAATTTGCATGGTAAGGCCATTTGCTACGTGTCCATGAGAAGTTTGCAGCAGACCGAAATTAGCCGAAATAGTGAATCCACGACGTCATTTGATCACTGAAGAATTCTCTAGAGGAGTAGGAGTGTTGCAAAGAGGGGTGACACAACGTAAAGTTTGCTAAGAACTAGGTGTAAGCCAAAGTGTCTTCAACAGGGCTTGGAATCGTTTCCAAACTTATGATACTATTGCTAGACGACATGCTTGAGATCGTGAAAGATCAACAACGCCACGTGATGGTCGTTTTCTTCTACTGCAAACTCTGCGACACAAATTATTTAATCTCTGTACCACGTGTTGGGTCAAACTGTACGTAGACGAATACATTGAATGGTTTCGTGCAAGACGATCATGATGTTCAAATCCCATTAACTCCTGCTCACCGTGGTTTGCAGCGGACAGGGGAAACGTTTGTCAGATGGTAACATTGCTGAACATGACAGGTATGGAGTAGTTTCAGTCATGGTATGGGATGGAATCAGCTGGGATGGACAAAGTGATCTGCACGTTCTTGAGAATGGCACCACGACTGGTATTCGTTACAGGGATGAACTCTTTCATATCTACGTCAAACCTTACGCTGGAGCTATCGGGGATAACTTAATTCATCCTTATTGACGACAATGCCAGTCCAGATCGAACAAGGGTGTGGGAACAATACCTTAAAAATAAGATAATTGAGCATTGCTATAGACCGTGTTGGGTTTGGAAGAGCAGTAGTGGAGAAATGGAACCGTCTCCAACAACAGCAGATTCAGCGCCTCAGTGACAGCATGAGAAGACGATGTAAAGCTGTAGTGCTTGCTAGAGGCTCACATACAAGTTATTCGTACGGTAATCGTCGCTTTTGAACTAACGTCAGATGCGTGTCCATTTTTGTTCTTCGGTGGTTTATTCAGGTGTAACGACAGCGAGCTTTTTCTGAATAATGTAATCCATCTTTCATCAGATGCGTTAGATGTTCAAATGTGTCCTGGCAAAATATTAACCTGTTCTGTACAATAAACAATAATATAAAGAATGCATTGAATAACACAAATTGAACAGTATATTACAAACCATTATGTACACACCACTTCAATAAAGCCTTCAGGTCTGTCATTAGTGTATACTACTATTGTAATTGTACAACAAATCCCATTGTACAGTATGCTTTTTACTTTGATTGTCTCCAAGTTCCCAAACTATTATTTACATGTTTTCTTTGCTATGTTATATATGTATTTGGTTTATCCCCAAACCGCACCTGATAAAGGAGTAAACATAGACATATATTTCACAGGAAAGTTGTTGAAAGTTTTCATGTTAGTAAGACAGGCCAATGCCTTGCTTAATATTGGCAATACCCGGATGAGAGGACCGTTCGGTTCAAAATTTCATTGACTGAACAAATTACGTAAGAGGTAACATCCAGTCAAATCTTCCTACGCCAATCTCTGTTTTAGTTCAAGCACTTTATAGTGAAGAAAAATCCTAGATGATCCATAGAAAACGTTCCACCAAGCTAGGCTCAACGATATTGCCAATTAAATACTTCCGGACTTTTAGAATGAACTGTATAGCTTAATTACGTACATACATTTCAAATAAATTTTAAGTGAGATTAATTTAGCGCAGACCGTTATCATTATCGAGAGATATGAACGAAAGGCCTAAGTTCGTTAGTGTCGTAACTTCGTGACATCACGATCATAGGACACAGTAACAAGCAAACATGAGGTTCTAACAGGTGAGATTCACTTGTAAAATTTGTAAAAAAGTTAAGTGAAAAATATATCAAACTTTATTGATAAATTGTTTGAGCATTATTTATAACGGGAGCCTTTACAGTTTAATCATCCTTTGTTGCAGATATCTGCCTTAGCGGCCCTCACAAGCCGATCTGATCCCTCGGGTTCAGTTTACAAAGATTTGGCAACGTGTCTGATCGACCTAGGTCATACTGACCCAATACATATTGAGCGAGTGAAGAAAAGCATGAAACTCCAGGCTAGGGCAGTAATGAACCTTGTTGTGGACTTTGAAAAATCTTCTTCTGGCTCCTATATTGGTCCGAGGACTGATTATCTAGGTAATATCAAATTGTTAACCATTCGTCCACTGTTTTCTGCCTTGACGTCAAGACTATCCATCGAGATATAAAAGTTTACAACTCTATCGAGGTATTAATGTTTATGAGACCTCTTTCCTATGCAAAAACGAGTATTAAAAATAGAAACAATATTTACCTTTAATGGTTATTGGTAACAAATTCTTAAGCGCCTACTCTCAAGTAAAATTCTCTTGCCATGTTTTCTGAATGCCGTTAACATCTTCAAATGCTTCTTAAACAAAAGGAAAGTTTTAAATTGTCCTCTTTTTGAACTGAAGCTGTTAATCATCCTTAAACAAAGGCGTTTTTGAAGTGAATATTACAGTCGTAATGTTTTTGCCGCTTTCATATGAGCCAAACCTCTATCGACATGACGTTAGCGTTTCTGTTTTTGAAGAGCGTATTTACCAATAATCAACTGTTTTCTGCATTGATACCAGGACTATCAGTCGAAATATTCATAAATGTTTATAACTCGTTAATTGACTGTCTTGGAATTGGTTACCAGCAAGACAGGCTATACTGAAAGGAGAAAGAAATGTCACATAGTGCTTGCTCAATAATTATCAACTAGTCGTTAAAATGATTTAGAGAAATGAATGGCCTATTAAAAAAAATACACAGATACGTGTTTTTTCCAGAACTGAACTTTGACATGATGCTCCTTTCTGGGAGCATGACTCCTGTTTTGTCTGATGTATCCAAGCAACATACTCGTCTGGACACAGGGGGAGATAACTGTGATGGGCTCCTCTCCCCAGCTCAGTCAATGCTTCACGTCATCACCCTCCGCTCCCACAGTGTCTTGCTCTCAAGGAAGACGATACTGTTTCTTCTGCACGAGAGATTTATTGATATTAGAATGAGTTATTTGAATGACATAAAGAAATATGGAAATAAGGTATTGACAATAACACACAGACAACACATGTTATAATGTTTAAATTTTATAATAAAAATACAAGTGGTTTCTTATCAAACACATCTTTTTCTTGAGGTGTGACCATAACTGAAAGGCTTTAATTCGGAAGTACAAGGACAATAGCTGCTGACTTCTTTAAAATGGCTTTCATTTCTGATCAACATATACTTCAAAGATGACATAATTATTACTTCATTTCCACGGAATGATAAAGACAATATTGTGTAATTCAGTGTGGACTAAATAAAAGATGTGTTATTTTGATGAAGAATAGGCAAATGTTGTTCGATGAAGCAAATAATGACTACTATTGATATCCACATACGTTTGGCTGAATTGAAGGAGTAGATTAAAAGGAATATACTTTTCATTTTTGGACTATTGTCCTTTGTCTTCTTTCAGATCATAGTTCTAGTTGCGAAAGATTCTCCTAGAGCAAGGAAGTACGTGAACGAGTTGATCGAATACGACTTAGGAGATGGCAGTGACTACATTGAACATGCGGATAACATCCTCAAACTACTTCAACACCGGGGTATTCAGATTTCAGGGTGCATCTCTCTAGTTGATGCTTATGCACTGGTTGGCTGCAGGCTGAGACAGTTGCTTGCTCTCCCCGGATTGTCTATAGAGGCTACCAATGCAGCAAATGTGAAGTATCTGACCTACTCCAAGTTATGGGCAACCCCATCTGCGAGATACTCAAGCAATGCTGTCACAGTGAACAACGTGAAAGACCTGATGGTGACCAGTTCGAAGATCGACTTTCCTGCTTTTGCTAAATTCGATACTGGGAAGGGGGCGATTGGGGCTCAAGTTGTCAAAGATGCCGATGACTGCAAGAGGTACCTGACACAACTATTTGAGAAAGTTCACATCAATGAAAAAGAGTATGAAGTAACCAACGGAAAGGTGTCTGTGGTGCTGACAGAACTGCTTCAAGGAGATGAATACAATGTTGATGTAGTGCTGTTCCAAGGTCAGTTCGTGGCTGGATTCATTCGTTTTGCAGTTCCTGCAGAGCCCCCATCCTTTACATGCAGAGCTCAGGCCTTCCCAGCTCAGCTCTCAGCAGACAAAGAGGCATCACTCCTCAGAGCTTCTCATCAGATGTGCTATGATCTGGGACTGCATGACGGCGTGTTCAACGTGGAACTGATGGACACAGAAGAAGGTCCCAAGCTCATCGAGATCAACGGTCGTCCTGGAGGTCACGGTATTGTCCTCCTCACCAAACATTGCCTAGATGAGGACCTCTTCATGATGAACAATCTCGTCCATGTTGGAATCAGACCAACGGTGGTGACCCTTCCTCCTCAGCGCTTTGGCTACTCATTTCTGCTGTCATTACATCAGCACTGCCATCTCATTGATAATGAGACATTCAGAGCAATGGTTGAAACATTGCAGAAGAGAAACATCATCCTCTATCAGACTTTGAGAAACTCAAATTTCAGTAATGTTGACAAGGTGATAGCATTTTTGGGAGTAGTAGATGAAGACATGGAGAAGTCAAAGATTTCCTTGTTGACTCTGGCAAAAGGACTGGGTTTGGACAGCGCAGATTATCCATGTGCTGACCTCTTGGACAGCCTGTGTGAAAAAAATGGTGTTCCTCGATCAAGCAAATAAAAAAAAACCTGCAGTCATCTGAATTGTACTACTACCATCAAAATGGTGTGATGCATCTGTTACCTTGTGAGCCTTTCTATGCAATGTCTTGTCCTAGATCTGCATATCGTAATAATAAACGCATCGTCAGAGTTTTTATCTGAGGACTATAAAATGCATAATATCAAATAGTGACATATTTCCTTGTCATCAAAAGTTAGTTGTCAAGTATTTTAGACAGTTGGTGATAGGGAGAGATTAAAGAACAATGATTGGCAAGGTCTGCTTAAGGTGTTCATGAATAGGATACAGAGGACACAACACTTCACAAGGAGAAAGATACACCCTGCTCACCCAGGGTATGATCTCTGCTAAGCTCCTTCAATCAATTTCTACAAATATCTAGCCAAAGTAATGAATTAATCACTGTTGGCATTAGCCAGATAATAGGACATTGGAGTTCCAGATATTTACCCTCAGGTTTCTTGCATATTGACTTTTCATTAACTGATCATCAACTGACTAACTTATGTTATGTTAACTTATTAACTTACGACCTCAATTATGTGCTTTATGAGCTGGATAATCGAGAGGCACATCAGGCAAAAAAATAAGTTTTTCTAGCGTTCTGCTGATCTTGGAAAATATCAATGCAATTAATGACTTTGTAGGATATTTGAATTACTGAAATATTGACTTTAAAAGATTGTGTGTGTGTGTGAAATATTTACTTTGAAAGGAGTTCTTTTACTGTAAAGATTACTTTGAATTATATTTTTCATATTGTTTAGATGTTGAGTTTGAAAGATATTTCATTCTGTTGAATTGTTGAGTATGAACTCTATTTTTACTTCTGGTGGAATGTTTTCTTTGAAAGAACTGTTAATAGTATTGGTGAAATAATGACTTTAAAATACATTTTTGTTCAAGACTTTGAATGATTTTATACTTTTGGTGAAATGTTCACTTTGAAAGATATTTCATCTTCTGGTGGAATGTTTACTTTAACAGAAAGGTTGATACTTTTGATGAAATGATGAACTTACAAGATCTTTTTATTTTAGTCAAAAGGTACATTATGTATGACATTTTTAATATTGGTAAAATGTTAACTTAAAACATAATTTTTTAATATGTGATATGTTGACTTTTGAAAATATGTCTTTGGTGGGAATGTCAATTTTGAAAGAAGATTTAGTGGAATGTTGACATTGAAAAGAATATTGATACTATAGGTAAAATGATGACTTTGAAAGATATTTTCATCTAAAATAAAATGTTAATTTAAAATGACACTTTTCCTTTGGTGAAATGTTAACTTAAAGAAATGATAAAGTTTATAAACTGGTGTCAGCACTTGAGAGAAGTGAGGCTGCCTTCAGACCGATGTGGAGAGGATAGCCTAGACAGAGATAGATAGAGTTCGAATCTTAATAGAGTCAATATTTTGAAACTTTTTATTCCTCGGAACATTGTTGATTTTAATCAGACTGCGATTTCAAACTCTTAGAGTGGTTTATGAGCGGAAGTCAAAAGAGCGAAAAGTTTACAGACAAACCCTCGCTTGCTGCCAAATTATGGACACATAGAGCCTTTCAGGGCAGATGATATTCTACATTTTTCTACTCAGCTGTCTTAGCAAGGTCCACCATGAAAAATCTGAAATCGTGAAAATCTCTAAACCTGAGTGGCCAAAGAGTTGTAACACAGGATTTATGCTTCCCAGAAGTGTTGACATGAGGTTTTATGGGCATGGCCCAGCTGCCACTGAACCCTTATATAACCTGTTACATAACTAAATACATGTAGGGTGTTAATTGAGCTATTCATATCTAAACATATGAACAAAGCCAAAAGATCGATAAACATTTAATACACAGTACTTCAAACAAACTGCACACCACTCTCGGAAATGATAAAATTTGTGGTTTGTCCTGATGACTTCTGATATGCTGTGAACAAGTTATTCCCTTCAGAGACTTCACTCTTCAAAATCAAACGGTCACTTACAAAAGTGTTCCACCTCTTCCCCAAATACTCCACATGAGTAAAGTTCTTTGCGTCTCCTTTAGAAGGAGCTTCAACAAATGGCGATGGGTTATCCCCCTTTCCCTGTTCTTTGACCTTGCCCTTGAAAATAGCAGCTTTTGTTGCAAACACAACAACATGATACTTGGTTGACAACAATTCCAATATGTCAACAACTTTATTCAAATTTTTCTCATGACCAGTTCCGCTATCGCCATAGTTACATCGATCTATCCAAAAGAAAGCAGAAATACTGTCCACCATGACACAACAAATGCTTGGGTCTGCGCTTATTGTGTTTTCCAAACTGTGCAGTGAGCAAAGCAATTGCTGACTGCTACTACATCGCAGCAATGACAAATTCTTCAAACATTTTGTAATAAATCCTTCTATTTCATCACTATTTGGAATACCCTCATTCTTTGCTTGGGAAGAAACCAAGTCTGTAATCCGTTTCTCCAGTAATATCACAAGTCTAAGTATGGAAAATTTGTAATCGGTATCGATGAAGACTACTTTGGAATTCAATCCCCTAAGTTCGAAGGTCTGCCATTTTGGAGGCAAGATACATTTTGCGACAAAATGAAGTAAGAGCTCAGTCTTTCCGCTTCCTTCAATACCGAAGAATTCCACAACAGAACTAGAAGCAAGTCCTGTGGGGAAAAGGGACCTCTCTATTTCATCTAGACTTGGTCTGGATCCTAGTCGAGCTAGCAGCTGGAACATAGGAAAGGATTCTTTAAATGACATTTAAATATTTTAATGTACAGTTTTCACTATGGTTTTCTGTTGGGTTTTTTTTATGGGGGATGAAATCGAGAACCATTTGACTTTTATTTCCCTTGTAGATTGTTATATTCTTATCTTTAACCTACCAAAATTTAGCTTTTTTCTTGCATTTGCAAGCAAAGTCAGAAAGTTTGTAACGTCATTATTGATAAGTATTTACTCATCAATAGGTTTAAGATGAGATTGATTTGGCTTGTCAGCAATGTTTAAAGGAGCACAGAGTATGTTGTTGGGGTCAAATATGACGGACTTCATAAATGGTGTTATTTCATCGATAAGTAGTGGTGTTATCAGAAAAATAACATAACAGTGCTTATCAGTTAGCATAGTGACAATAAACAGTAAAAAGGTCGAGATTTATGATCGAAAACTGGACAATGGGGTGTACCACTATTAACTCAAACTCAAGTTTGGACACTTATTTTAAAATGTATAGCAGACACAACGAGATTGAGTTGGTTTTGCTTGGTAGGTCATTTAACTAATATACATGTAAATGGGTTGCTGAATTTCGACTTATAACATTTATATGACCGCTTTAAATTTACAATCAAAAACAAGAAAAGGTAGGCGATTAGAGCATAATCCAGCTAATATGATATAATGACTCTGTTCAAGAGACATACAAAATTCATGAAACATATTCTATGTGACTTTGAAGCTTGTAGGAGTGTGGATCTTAAATGATATTTATATAGCGGCTATATAGCCAAGCTAAGACATACAGAAGGATTATGCTACAACTAGGACATCAGGAAAATGATGATGAAGGCTTCTTCACTCAAAAATAACAGTTATCTCCCTTTGAAAATATCTTAAAGAATGGAGTTGTCCAGTCTGTCCTGACAAAAACAGTTTATATAGAATTATATATTCAAATGAATTTACATTATTTCAAATTCCGACAACTGAAATGATTTCTTAAAATGAACTATTTTAGTTTTAAATATGTATATTCAAACTTATTCTCAAAATTTATGTTACTGAACAGAAAATGATAGAAATATGTAAAACGTCATCAAATGACTAAGATAAGCAAATCAGTCTGGTGACTTCATTCTTAAAACAAACATCATTTATAAATGTTTTGAGATTATACTAAAATTGAACATCTGACATTTCCCATCAGATACCAAGTGTACCCCACCAAGTTCAGTAGATATTTATATTTTCAAAAGTGGTTCAGCTGAAAAAAACTTCAAAACCTTTTAGAAATTTTACCAAAGTAATTAAACTTTTTTTTTTACATATGTTCTTTGAAATCGTTTTTAATTTAAGAGGAGATGAATATGCACATAGGGTAGGTTGAATTCAAATCAATTGTTCATATAATATTTGGCAGGTATACAAACCTAATAAATTTTAATGAAAAAATACTCTCACACTATCATGTCACTTTTATAACTCTAGCTGTGTCCAAACTTTGGGACTTATTCTGATTTTTGTAATAAATAGACCGCATGAACTTAATTAAAGCGCTCTAAAAAAACAATAATGTACACAACCTTGACACACATACCTGAGCACCGCTCTCGGATCTGGACATTCTAATGCCACACCCATCCGCGCTGTGGCTGCGTGTCTGGGTGTCTGTCTTTCTCAATAAGGTCACTCACCGACTTTCTACACTCAAATGCACTCAAAAGTCCCTCCTTCCCTCTCATACTGTTTTCCACTCGACGGCTCATACATATATTTTTAGGTGTGCGTTATCTGTCGAACTTTGTTTAATAAATTTGATAATATCGAATCAACATTAAGGCACGTTACATGCTTATGTGTACGTTAAATTAACGCATTAATCCAACAAATTAATACCGAAGAATTGTTCCTTGACAGAAGTTTAAAATGCACGAGAAAAGACTCGACAGAAAATGTTGATGGAAATTAAAATTCAAAACTATAGAAATTGTGTTATTTTATCGAAAAGTAGTGCTCGTTTCTGAAAATTACCATTTTAATGCTTCTCAGTTCACGTTAGTCACAATAATCCGCTTAAAGTTGCGAAGAGCGATTGAAAATCGGACAATTGCACGCACCAGTGACTCCAATGTAATTTTGGAAACGTATTTACAGCAGACACAAATATGGGTTGGTAGTGTTTAGTAGACGACATAACTAGTTAACATGGTAGTGGGATATAGATTCGTAATATCTATATGGGAGTTTTTCGATTATTCTTGCAAACAAGTAAAGCCCACAATATGGACATTTTAGAGATGAAAATTAAATTTAGCGATATAATAGAATTTTACTCAGGACAAATTGTATTTTGGGTATTATCTAAGCCACATAGAAATCATGAAACATTCTCTGCGTCAATTAAGACTGCTCTCTCTTTGTAAAAATGCATTCGAATTAAGAGTGGGTCGAACTTTATGGACAGACGGCTGAAAGGAGAAGGTTGAAATAATCGATTTACAATGAAAAGTTTGTAAGTTATATTGTAAGACAGTGCATGAAACAAGTGAAAATATGGCGTCATGAAAATGATCAATTATTCACAGTACGAGTGGATCTATTTGGGTTGAATAAAACTTTTAGAGGATGTTATATTTTTCAACCTTATAAATGATCGGCGTTATATTTTTCAAGACTGTTTATATGCTGAGTAATTGCATAAAGGCTTAAATCGCTTACAATCCGAAACTGAGGGTGTTTTTTAACTTTTGCCTGTACATATAGTTTTTATGCTATTTAGCTTCCATTACTGTTAATTTATTCCGAGTACAGGATAATCACTCACAAAATGATGATGGCAAAGAGGGACATGTGATGTAACATTTGAAATGAAGATATACTATCTTTTATAACGAAAAATATCCTTATGTTAATTTTGTTTCTTTTTTGATTGAAATATATACAAATAACATTTTCATCTGTAATAGATTTAAACACGATAATGTCAAATCAAAAGTTAATATTTAGTAATTAATGCGTTTATCGAACGATTCTATTTAATGTTCGACAGAGTCCTTGCAATGTAAAATGTTTCGGTTTAGTAGTCGTGAAGAAAACGCGATCTTACCTGTCTGCACAAGCGCATGCGTTTCAGACTGGGAAATGCAATTTTAGCTGGAGTAAACAGACTGTTTCCGGTCATTTTTGTGTCGAAATAACAGGAATTGTTTTGCTACCGAATTATCAACGATTTGTGCATATGCAACCCCCAAGATATATCAAGAGAACGTCATCAACAAAATGGTGACTAAGATAGAATTTGTATTGTTTGCACAGAAATATTTGACGTGTTGCTCTTGACTCAAGTTCCTTATCGACAATGGCAGGCAGAACGCAACAAGCGCCCCGTCGCAGAAAACGAGTGCAAACACCAGTTTTCAGTAGCATAGGTGGATCTTACGAAGACAAAGACAATGATTACGTCTGGTAAGAGTTACTGTAGCTTTAATTGCACGAAGCGAGTAAATGTTAAAGAAGTATTTCACTTTCTTTCACCCATTGTTAAAAAACCCCACCTGATCCACCCTTCAAAAGTTTTCCTTATAACAAATATATATATCTCAGTAATAGAATTATCCAACAATATTTTGATTTATTTTCCCTATAAACAATTAAGGATTATTGGATACCAGAATGATGTATCTGTTTATTGATAGTTTGCCATTACAAAATCTGGGAGAAGTTTGTCTCATGACAGCCAAATAAAGTTGCTCCTGGAATATTTGCAACAATTAATTTATCTGCATTTATTATTATTATGGGTAAGTGTAGTGGTGCACAGGTTCATGTTGATTTTCAGTGAACAAAACACCATGCAGGTTTTATTAATGTGCCAGAAGATTGCTCTAAAAAGCATTAATCTTTAGCTCATCAGGCTTCTCCGACAGTGCAATCCATGTGTCTGTCCGTAAACTTCTTGGCTTTAGAGAACTCATATCATATGTACAGATCCCTTAGCAAGTTGGGATTATAAATTGTAGAATCAGTGAGTCGTTTTGCCCCTAATGAGGGCATCTGGGGAACTGTCTTTCAAATCAATATAATCTCCAGAACAAAAAGCTCTACATGTCAAAAATCTTAGCCAATGAGGATGATTAACTCGGCTTTGTTAAAACCTGATAACTGCTTACATAGTTTAACCATATATAACATGTATTATTAAAAACCAAATGAGCTACAGAGCTAATGGCTGTATCGTTTATAATGTCTTTGAATCATAGTGGGAAGGTTCAGGTAGAATGCAATTATGTCCAATAAATCACCTTTAACAAATCTAAGTTTTTTAATGATTTTATTGTGACAAACATTTTGTGAGTGACTGATACTTAAAATTATTATGAGAATTTTATGATATGCTATGCTTGAAAATTGGCTGATTATTATTTGGCTTATGGACTGGAGTGATTATGTTTCTTCAATGGCTTACTTCAATATTCGCCGAGACCTTGGCACAAATATTTTCTAAAAGAGGGGGCATTTATTAAAATGTCAAACAACAAAATTCAGTTGAAAGATTCTTGATATTCTATAACCAAAGAAAGAACAAAGTCTTTTATTTAAATGTATTCATTACTGATTTGCATTTAACATTTCTGAATGGTGGAAGAAAGAGAGAGACTAAAATTTTTAAAAATGAAACTGCTTATTTTTATTAATGAGGAGGGGACGCTAATTTGAATGTGAGTTAAAAACACTGAAAACACAGCATCAAGGGTGTTATATGGAGAGGGCGCTTACTGTGTCAAATTCAAATGTAGTACTTGTAGTTTCAATATTAAAAAATGCTTTAGAAATGTTTTTTTCTTTGAACTTTATTATCATTTTGATAGAATTTCTTACTGTGCTATTGGTAAAATGTCAAGATGCTAGAAGCATTTTAAAGGGAGATATTCATATAAATTTTTAAAAATTTACCCAGGCAATTATGCCGTTTTCTGAATATTTCCATGCCTTTGAAATGGAGTAGATTCGGTAATATAGAAATTATTATCCTCGGAAGCGTGTCATATGACTTTTACGAAACTTTTGCGAATTAGTGTATTACCCTCGCTCTCGATCGGGTAATACAAAAATTTACACTCGTTTCGTAAAAGTCATATGACACGCTTCCTCGGGTAATAATCTCTATATATATTCATTCAAAAATTTACGGAACATAACTTTCATACTCATAGTAAGTAATTTATTGAAATTCTTGAGTCATCTCAGAGTAGTTTATGGTTGACATACAATAACATACCTACCAAAGTTATTTTTATGTGGAAGTGTTCTTTCATATCATTGCAAAATACCAACTACTTGGAGTTGTGATTCCAGGTATCATGAGACATATCATTGCCTTCCATCTATTGTGATAGATGTTGTCTCGCAAGTTCCCTGCCAATTATTGTTCAACGTATTTAATCGCTAGATGATATTTATATTGAGATATGTGGTAAGGCTTATGGATTAAATATTGCCCAAGCAGCGCTTAACATTCACTCACTCAGTGATTTAACGATTGTAATATTAAATTCAATAAGATTCCCTGGTATCAATGTTATCAGGTGTTCAACAGTTGATGCCAATAATTCTAAAATACTAATAGTACACAACCAGAATGATTCAGATAAATCATAACACTGAAAGCATCTATTGTTTGAATATGTAATCAGTCATGTTCACTCTATGTTTTGATATCTTTGAACCCAAATTCCTTGCTGGTTCTGAGGTATGCAGCTTATCTGAAGAAAGGTTTATCTAAGGAGTGAGAACAGATGTGGGTCAGATATGTCAAGGCTTTCATGGTCGCAACTTGACAAGACAATCTCTTATAAAAGAGACATACAGAAATGGCAGGTCATGCTTGTTGATTTTTTCGAAATTTTCTGTGATGAAAGGATTGTGGATGAGAGTGGTACATCTTGGTTTATGAGCCAACGATGACATCTGTGCTTGCATGGACTTAAAAGTAGGGATTAAAGGATAAATAAGACTAGTGATGTAACGATTCATCGATAGTATCGATGTTTGCATCTTCTACTACGCGATACGAGTGCATCGATACAAAACATGTTTAGGCAATATATCAGGATATTTATATCGTGAGGGTCCACAATACATCGATGTATCACAATAAGAGAGAATATATCCCGATACTGTTAACATAATTTGTTTCAAACAAATAACTATAAATGCTAAAAAGGTTTTTCTTCTATTTCAGAGGTAACAGTGATTAGAATAGAAACAGAAAGAGAAATTGTATGATAGTTCTGATAATTTATATGTAATTTCACAGTCACTCCAATTTTGTGATTTCCCTTCGTGTAATGTCTATGACAATTTGGTATCTAAGAAATAACATTACTGCTCTATGTCCTATCTATAGTTCTTTCATAAACTGTAGAGAATCGGGATAAGTATTGTATCGCAACCAGTGTATCGTGATGATAAATGTCTCGCAGGTTCTTGGCAATAATTCCATTATGTATCGTCTCGCCTAATAAAACTAGAATCAAGATATATCGTCTCGCCACTGAGGCCAGGATACACAGGTCTAAATAAGACTCTTTAGGGATTGCAAAAGTCAGCTTTACAATAGTACTTTATTGATAGGGAACCTGAAAACTCATTCGTGCATCCATAGAAAAGTCAACTGATGATGGTCTTGATATTGTATTTTTTCCTGGATTAGAATTTAACAAGTATAACAACTTATTTTAAGAAAGTTTTTAGCAATGCGGACTAAGTTATCAGTTTTTGTCCATTTTCCGCTGCTACCTCCTCCCATTGTATTTAGCTATGTCGTTTTCCCCACTAAGGTTTTCAGAACCCATGTACATAAGTTCTTACTTTCAACCCTGGGCAAATGTTTTGAAGTGCTCACATTGATCGTCAAAGGCCTAAGTCGCAAGTTATATGATCCATAAAAAAATACTTGTAAACTTGATAACTTGAAAAGTTTTGGTGCTATGAGGCTCTCATTTAATATTAATCATCTATTATCACTTGTAATCATTACATAATTGTTATAGTCATCAAAAAGGGATTGTTGATTGTGTGACCTTGATATCAAAGGTCAAGGTCATGAGATAAGGGTTAAGGCCATATTCATCCTTTAATCAAACTGTGAAACAGGAAAAAGATATTGAGAACTCATATTAACCAGTTATTGATTACCACCCCTGGAAAGTCTATTGACATGTTCTCATTCAAGGTAAAAGATAAAAAATGCATATAATGAAATCATTGCATCTTTAAAATCCTTGTAAACACGGTTACTTGAATAGTTTTGGTGCTATGAGGCTCATAGTTGGTATATCAATTATGGAAAAGTACCCAGATTTGAAAAGGTTTTTGTTACCATCAAAGGTCAAGGTCACAAAGAGATCATGACTTAAGAATGGTTTTGCGAAAAAATAACTATGAACACTTTTAATCATTACATGAATGTTATACCCAAAGAAAAGTTATGGTAGATTGTGCGACCTTGAATGTCAAAGGTCACAAATAATGCTGAGTCAAATTTTGAAATCGGATAAAGCTTCTTGAGATCTTTGAAAAATCATTTAGTGATTATATCTCCTGAGAATTCTTTGGACATGTTCACATTCTAGGTCAAAGCTCAAAGTAACTAGTTCTGATATCACTTAAAATATTCAAAATTGTGTGTAATCACTGCAACAAAGTCATGACATCCAAATACTGCTAGTTGTAAGTACGAATTCTTGACTTTAATTGACTTAAGTGGTATATTTGGAAAATAAGAAAAAATCTATCTATAGTAATGGATTTAAGATTTTGATTTATATATTTGCATCACAAAGATAGAAGCTTGAGGTTCAAATACATAAACCTTGATAATAAAACAGGACACCTGTGTCGATCATGTGGATGGTTTGGGGATGACTCATCTATGGAATATAATCTTGTCATTATTGGATGCCAACATCATTATATGGATCATGACATATAGATATGTCATGGCATTGGTAATTGTAAGCTGTATGATAATGATTGGTAGTAAATGAGATGCAAATATGGGAAGATCTTGTTTCATGAAAGGACTATTTGGTTGTTCACTGTCAAATTCATGTTTCATGAAATGATTAAATATCATGGATAAAGGCACTTAAACAAATAAGATAACAATGATGTTGTGATCTTGTGATGGGGGTTATATGAGTACACTTGAATTCAGTTGAAGGGGTATTCTCTGAAAATTTACGATCTCGTACACAATGACAATTTTGTTAAGTTCAAGAAGAAATGGATAGTATAAACAACTGAACCTGTATGCATGCAGTGTAAAAAAGGTGGCTGTCCTCCCCTGTAAGCTATTGATGTAGCCTGTAAGCTAAACAGTTTACCAAGCCTGTCACAATTAATGACGTTAAAGAGACTCTAAAATTTTTAAGCTGGGTTCTTTTTCAACTAACAAGCTAGACTGCCACTGAATTTTTAAAATGATTTTGTAACAGGTTGTTGGGCTGATTGTGTTGGTCAATATTCACCACTTGAAAGTGCTTTTTGGGCTTATTCTATCTTTGACCCTTTGCAATGGTAAAAGTTTCCTACTACTCGAAACCAGTGCCCAGATGATGTGAAAATTTCTTGAGGATTGAACCCCCTAAAAACAGTGACTATGTTGCCATTGAAGGATCATTTTTCCTGTACTTGCATAAGGACTAACTGTGCTGTACTAAGACATCTTCTACCATGTCTATCAATTACACACCTACCTTTTCTAGCAGTTACTTATCTTCTACCATGTCTATCAGTTACACATCTTCTACCATGTCTAATGGTTACACATCTTCTACCATGTTTATTGGTTACATTATCAGTTACACATCAACTACCATGTTTATCAGTTGCACATCTTCTACCATGTTTATCAGTTGCACATCTTCTACCATGTCTAATGGTTACACATCTGCCATGTCTATCAGTTACACATCATCTACCATGTCTATCAGTTACACATCTTCTATGTCTTACAGTTGCACATCTTCCACCATGTCTATTGGTTACATAATCAGTAACACATCTTCTACCATGTTTACAGTTACACATCTTCTACCATGTCTAATGGTTACACATCTTCTACCATGTTTATCAGTTGCACATCTTCTACCATGTCTAATGGTTACACATCTGCCATGTCTATCAGTTACACATCATCTACCATGTCTATCAGTTACACATCTTCTATGTCTTACAGTTACACATCTTCTACCATGTTTATCAGTTGCACATCTTCTATGTCTTACAGTTACACATCTTCTATGTCTTACAGTTACACATCTTCTATGTCTTACAGTTACACATCTTCTACCATGTTTATCAGTTGCACATCTTCTACCATGTCTATCAGTTACACATCTTCTACCATGTCTATCAGTTACACATCTTCTACCATGTCTATCAGTTACACATCTTCTACCATGTCTAATTGTTACACATCTTCTGCCAAGTCTATCAGTTACACATCTTCTACCATGTTTATATCAGTTGCACATTTTCTACCATGTCTATCAGTTACACATCTTCTACCATGTATAATGGTTACACATCTTCTGCCATTTCTTTTGGTTATATAATCAGTTACACATCTTCTATCATGTCAGTTAGACAACTTTTACCATGTCTATCAGTTAGACATCTTCTACAATGCCTAGCAGATCGACATTGGTAACCACGTTTATCATTCTGTACCATGTCTATACATCTTCTATCATGCCCAATCGGTTACACTATCAGTTAGACATCTTCTACCATGTCTTTCAGTTAGACATTTTGTACAATATTTATCAGTTAGAAATCTTCTACCATGTCTTTCAGTTAGACATTTTGTACAATGTTTATCAGTTAGAAATCTTCTACCATGTCTATCAGTCACACATCTTCTATCAAAGTCTAGCAGTTAAACTATCAATTAGATGTCTTCTACAATGTTTTTCAGTTAGATGTCTTCTACAATGTTTTTCAGTTAGATGTCTTCTACCATGTCTATCAGTTAGACGTCTTCTACCATGTCTATCAGTTTGACGTCTTCTACCATGTCTATCAGTTCGACGTCTTCTACAATGTCTATCAGTTAGACGTCTTCTACCATGTCTATCAGTTAGACATCATCTATCATGTCTTTCAATTAGACATTTTCTATCATGTCGTGTCAAACAGTTAGACATCTTCTGTCATATCTCTCAGTTAGATATCTTGTAGCATGTCTATCAGTAAGACATTAACTACCATGTCCTACAGTGTGATGTGAGTCTTGAACTTTGAGTATGTTTGAAGTGTTTCTGATATGCCAGAAGTGTTTCTCTAAAACAGGAAGAGATTGTTGTGGACGTTTAGGAAGTTATTAGTGCCAGCTGATTGTTATAAGCTGTAAGCACTGTCAGGGCTTCAACAACTTCCGCTAATGCTACGTGTCTGCAGTGTGTGAGATGGGTGGGGCAGCACTTACACATACTTTCCCACAGTTATGTCAGGGAGGGGGGTCTAGCAGGAAGGAAAAGTGAAACTAATTTGAACTTTCTGTTTCCACTGTTGTAGCATCCTATAGAAACACACTTTTAGAGTATGTCATTTGATATTGTTATCAGTAATTGATTTTGTTGGTGAATGTTATAATTGATAACATTGCTGAAATTTTTATTTAAGCTCACCAGGCTTAAAGGTCATGGGAAATTTTCCGTTGAATACCTGTTTTACCTGTCTGTAGTCCCTAAACTTTTCACCCATATTGCAAATTTAGGAAATCGTTGAGAGCAAAGTGCACATGCACCTTGTCACGTTTGGATGAAGAATATCCCTACAAAAAAAATGATAAAATCAAACCTATTACATAGCAGATTCATTAGTACAAGCAACATCAACATGATTTTGGATGTTCATTGTAGACTGGCCTCTTCAAATAGTTTAGCATAAATGAAGTCTATATGTTACTAAACTGCCATTCCTGAAAAGCAACCAAAATGAAGCTCTCATCACTTCAGTAGATTGTTCAGTTGATTAGTGCTTGATGTCTCAAAGTTGTTGAGTAGATATTGCGGGCAATGCAGATTGTTACGAGATGTTTCCCACATGGAGACCTGGCCTCAACTTCCCACAGTAGGGAGCACAGGGTCAGATAGAGTTACATCAGACACACACAACTAGCTGGGGACACTTCCTCTCCCACCTCCCTCCCTCACAATAAAAAAAACAACACAACAGACACACAGCCAACTGTGGGAACCTCTACGCTCTTGTCTTATCATGAATACGCTTGATTCAACACATAACAATGTGTATAACAAATGATTTCAGTAAGGTTCAGTGTCCCCTCCCACCTTCCCCAATATGTCTCCAGCATTCCCCCACCAAAACTCACACATTTCAAAGAAGCAAGACCAAGACCCAATAAACGAGTAATAAAAGTTTACCGGTAGGTCCAAAGATCTCTTGGATGAGTTTGCATCGAAGAAGTTAACAAAAGTAACTTTCCTGGCACTCAAGTATAAGAGAGAGCACTGAACTTTTGAAAGGAGAGTTTTGCCTCTGGACAATATTGTGTATCATGAAGAATCTACACAATTTATACAGTTTCTCTGAAAAATTGATTTATCAAAATTATCAGACGCTTTACCTGAATCATTTGTACTTGAAGCACTTTATATGAAGTAAGTGGCTTATCTGTAAGAGTTGTAATCTCTACAAAAGGCAAGTCAGGAGGACTCATTTCCTCCTCAGTCATGCAGTACACATCCTGGGGGTTCGCATAATGTATGTTTAGTTGTATTGAAAAAATTAAGTGAGAATCAAGTTAAAAACTCAATACTAGAAATAGGAAATATTGAACCTAAAGATGAAATGTGAAGACTGTTACATGTAACTTACTCTGGCTGTTTAGTGACAAAAACTGAGAGGACAGAAAATGTATTATTTAGATAATTAACTATTATTCTTTTTTTCCAGCCCAGTGTGCTTTGATATAATAGAGGAGGCCCATATGACAAAATGCGGACACACATTTTGGTGAGTTTCACTTTAGCTGACAGGCATTTTGAGTTTCCAGTAGATAAGCAATATTTTCAGTTTTGATATCTTATGTATATAAAATGCAGGTAAATTGAAATGAAGGAAAGAGTTGCGATTGCATTACTGCTTTCATGAATCCTTTTCAAGAATTGCCAAAATCATGATAGTGTTTTGTATATCAGACAGAGAAAATATCTGTTTTCAAAGAATTGAAATATGCTTGATTTGATAATCAAAGTGAGTGATTAAATGTTTTATTAAAATTTCAGTTACAAATGTATCAAACAGTGTCTTGAAAAGACAAACCGGTGTCCAAAATGCAACTATGTCATCGACAATGCAGAACATATATACCCAAATTTCACTTGTAAGTATACACTTATGTAACAAGGTAATTAATAAAATGCAAACCTTAAAAAAAATTGTTATTATGAAAAAATGTTATTGTTAAAATTCATGTGATCAGTAAAAGATTTTTGGGTCTTCAACGGTCATTAAAAGAATGTTTTTACAGGGGTGGAAATAACTTTTTATTTGCTGCTGGACTCAGGTACAGTAGCACATGTTAATTCACTTGCCCTGATTTTCATTCTACTGTACCACTATTTCGGATGATAAATAAAGATCTGTTCACGCAAAAAATTGGTAATGAAGTAATAAATTATACAACTACAGCCTGTTTTTAATAAAGAAAAACCAATTAAGGTAAGTATTGTTTTCCTTTAACAATAATCATAAAAAATGTTAATTGACTGTCTCAGAGAATGATTTAATACAGATCAAAAATCAATTTTTAAACACACTCAAGTCAATCTTTATTTGCACTTATAGGCCACAGGCCTGTAGCACAATGTGCATACAATATGTTCAGGCAGGATAGAGTACATTTTTTCTGAGTAAAAAGGCATAGTATAGAAACATTGACAGATTTTCTAGATGTGCTTTGTTAGAGTAAGTTAATAGAGATATAAATTTATAAATATTAGGGTGTGTAAAGTAATATTTCTTAATGTACTTATTTCTCAAAGTGAGGTAGGCAGGGCAGACACAAAGGAAATGATATTCATCTTCAATAAGATTTAAATTACACATTTTACAAATTCTATCTTCTCTTTTTAGTCCAATATATCTGCCGGTTTCTATTAGTAAATCATGCGATGAGCAACGGAATTTTGCAATTGAGATTCTATATTTCCGGATATTCAAATGCGATAAATAGCTTTCATCTTGTATAGATTGCTTAAACATTCTAAAATAAAAACATTTATTTGATACAGATAGATGGTCAAGCCAATTTTGTAAATAAATATCTTGTAATCTTTGTTTAAATGAGATAAGAAACTTTGTATGAGAGTCTATGTGTTGTTCCAGCCATATATAACCAAAACCAGTAGAAAATAGTAAATCTTTAACATCTGTAACCCAATTGTGTTTTCCATTTCTATCATACAAAGTCATCATATTGTAACATTTTTTGGGTAATCTATAACATGGCATATTTAATACTTTCAACCAATATTTTATTACTTTCATTTTTGCCTCTATTGATAACGGAAATCTACCACACTCACCGTAGACCATTACGTTTGAGGTTGCTGTTTTCACACCGAGAAATCTTTTAATTGCATATAAATGTACCTTTTCTATTACATGAAATGTCTGGAGTCCCCAAATTTCGGAACCATAAAGAAGCATTGGACTTATCTTAGCATCAAAAATTCTAAAAAAGGACTGATGTGGCAAGTTACCTAAAATATAAATATATCTCATAATGCCAATTAATATTTTCTTTGCTTGGGTCGATGCATTTTTTGCATGTAGAGACCACGATAAGTGTCTTGTAAAATAAACTCCTAAATATTTGTAAGATGTAGTTATTTGAATAAGTTCACCTTTATAATACCATTTTTCATTTGCAGCAAGTTTACCCCCATTCTTAAAGACAATTACCTTAGTTTTATCGTAATTAACTCTTAGTTTCCATTCATTACAATACGTTTCCAATTCATTTATTTCTGCCTGTAATCCTCGTACAGTGCTAGAGAAGAGAATTATATCATCAGCAAATAGAAGGAGAAATAATTGAACTATATCTGGATGTAACTGAATACCATTTGAACAGTTTTCATGTATCTGTATTGCTAACTCATTGATAAAGAAAGAAAATAGGAAAGGGCTCAATATACATCCTTGTCTTACACCTATTTGGCTTTCAAATGTATCTGATATTATATTATTGTTTCTAACACACATTTTGACATTGTCATAAATACTCCTTAACAGTTTACCCATTTTGATGCTAACACAATTATTATCAAGAAGAGTCCACAATTTCTCTCTGTCAACTGAATCAAAAGCCTTTGCAAAGTCTACAAAGAGAACATAGAATTTAGAACCTTTAGTATTTAAATATCTCTGAATTAGTGAATTTAGGACAAATATGTTGTCAGTAGTAGTGTATCCTTTCCTAAAACCAGCTTGGGACTCGGTTATCTTATCATATGATTCTGCCCAGCGGACCAAACGTTTATTTATAATGGCAGTGAATATTTTACTAAATACACTTAAAAGGGTAATACCTCTATAATTTCCAGTTTCATTTTTATCCCCTTGCTTATGAATGGGTATAATGATGCCAACCGACCATGAATAGGGAAAAACTCCATTTTCGAGGATGACATTAAACACTAATTCAAGATAAGGTATTAAAATATCTGATGAGTGTAGGAAAATTTCTGAAATAGTATTGTCAAGTCCAGGAGATTTATTCAGTTTCAGTTTTGTAATGCTATCTAGAATTTCTTCTCGTGATATTGGAGCGTCAAGAATGTCATTGGCCATTGAGTTATCCAATACTTGATGATTATTCTTATCTGACTGATCAACTGTATGATTATCTATGTTATCATTTACTTCAGATGTAGTAGAAAATAATTGTTTGAAATACGAATACCATTCGTTAATCTCAATGTCATTTCTTTGGCTTGTTCTGTTATTCAATCTTTTCAGAGAGAACCAAAACTGTTTAGAATTGTGAATACTAGTTTCTATTTCTTGTTGCTTCAATTTCAAATATGCATATCGTTTTTGTTTACAGACTGCAGTATACTTATTTCTTATGGAGTGGTAATCTTCTAAAGAGCGACTATCTTTAAATTTGCGAAACCTATTAAGATATTTGCATCTTTCCTTTTTCAATTTCTCACACTCTACATCATGCCAAGTTTGAATTCTGTTTATTCTCTTACCAGTTTGTTTTTTCATATCACTGGCGGCTGTACAAAGTGCTTGTACAATAAGATCTATGCTTTTATCAATATTTGTAAATACGAAATCTGCTGACTGGGTTAGCAACTCTTGAATATTTTCCAAAAACATATTTGACCTAAAGACCTCGAGTTTATCATCATCCCAAACAAATCTATAGGACTGTTTCTCTGTTATCTTATGATACGTAGGAAGCGCACGTAATTTCATAGTAAGGGGAAGATGGTCGGACTCTGTACGAGAAGGGATTGCAAAATCATATAATTTATCAAAGATTAATGATGAACTTATTATATAATCAACTACGCTTGTACCGTTATGGCCAATAAATGTAGGATCACCTTTTTCTGAATCTGATCCACATCGACCATTTATAATGTGAATGTTAAGGACTGAACATAACTCTAACAGGCCTTTCCCGTACGTATTCACAGTCTTATCAGTTGAAAATCTTTTTATGCTGAAAAAATCTATTAAAAAATCCCACATTGAATGGTCTTGTCCCTCTGTATGTTTGATAATATCATCATCAATGAAATCAGGTTCAGTACCCGTACGGGCATTGAAATCACCTCCGCACAAAATATGCACATCTGGCATATTTGATATAACGTCTAATAGACTAACTTGAAAAATAGTTATACCATTTTTACAACATAAACCTCGTTTGTTATAGAACGTGGGGATCCCTACGGGTGGATATATGTACATGTATATAATAAATCTAGATTAAAGTTAAAAAGTTTTTTATCTAATTTTTAAACACACAGTGGGCCTATAATATAAATAAATAAAACTTTAATGTTAGTCAAGAAAGCTAGGATGTGACACACTATGATTTTAATATTACACAAATCTAACTATGTTTTGCAGTTCATAAGATTTTAAATAGTCTATTTTAAAATGATTTATTTTTTATGAAATGTATTTTAATTCCCTTATGTCAGAGATCGATCATTTAAACTAATACCACATGTCATTACATTTTTGTTTTGAAAAATGTAAAACCCACGGAAACGTGTCCACCGAAGACTTAATTTGTGAAATGCCCTTTCTTTTTTTATGACACGTAAAATTTCATTTGTGAACATCGAATTATATTATATAACCTTTTAAGATGTTGTAAACAATCTAAAGAACCTATCTTTTTTGTATTTCCCAAAAGCAGCCGATTTTAAAACTGCACACGGTAGCCTATTTCTGTGGTCAATTCGTATCCAAAACCACCTCGAACCTCCGTGAATTTTACCGAAACGAACTCCTAATTTATTATATTTTCATCTAGGTAAATACAAGTTACGTCTATCTATAACCTGCGTATCAATATTTTACTAAGTGATATGTCCGATATATTTTACGTTTCGAATCTCAAGAAAGCAGAAACGTAGCCTTCACAAATCCATCTAATAGTACCGGTATTAGGCCTATATTTTTTGACATACCTCATTTGTTATCAAGTATAAATTTATACATAAAAGGATTTCACAAATAAATAATCATTTGAATGGGTAGCGGTATTAGCATCGCTGGAAAAAAATTAACTAAAACAGTTATTGTGTCTTTGTACAAGTTTGATTTTGAATACGAATTCACCGCATCGTTTTCCCCTAAAATTCTAACGAGCTCTCAACAATGTTAGGCAACAAAATTATGATAGCTGACAGAAGAAGTGTATGTTCGGAGTTATGTGCGCATGCTTCACTGATCCAAGAAAGGTAACTCTATATTACTTTGAAACCAAAACATCGCCGGAGATACGACAAGATACGTAGATTTTCGATATTATTTACTCCTTTGAATTAAAAAGTAACATCACGATAAATTTAGCATTTTATTTACATCTTACGAATATATATTTAACTGGACCCTTTGATATAATCCACTGGACAACGGTACAGTGTTGTAAGCAATTTGACTTGCCCGACAGAATAATTCACTGGACTCGGGCGTCGGGCAATGGGTTATTTCCACCCCTGTTTTATTCTGAATTATCTTTATAAGTTATGGTCTTTTCATTGGATTTCAGTGAATGAACTCATTCTTAAGTATAAGGGTAAACAAGATGAGAAGAAAATAAAGCTCGAACAACAGGTAAGTTGATTTTCTTAAACGTGAATTTTTTTTTCTTAAACGTGAATTTTTTCCTTACCTAGTGTAAAGGTAAAGTTTGCTTTTCAGGCAAACTTCGTTTTTATTTCTTACTTGAAAATTTCATGTAAATGTATTTTGCATCACATCATGACGCTGTATAAAGATACATGACATTCTGTGTATTGTTGCACCTTTGTAGTATATAAAGACAAGAAATGAATCCTGAAAGTCAAATATTCAGAAACAGTTTTGCATCTGAGTAAGAGCAATGTCGCCTGCGTTTGACAAACAGTATTGATAGTCTAGCAAGACAAGTTATAAATCCCAGTTTCTCTTCCTACAGACATGTCCAGCACCGGGGGACCTGCTGGAGATGGTGACGGAGGACAATCTGGACCTGGCCAACGTGAACCACCTCCTGGAGATGCTTGTCCAGAAGAAACACCAGCTGGAGGCCGTGAGTTACCTGCAATAAGTGTTCCTTACCATTACAACACTTGTCATCTGCTGGCTCTGCTAATGTCATCCTCTCCCTATAAGATACTATATTTGTCATCTTCACTAAAGGCCTTAAATTCTTCTTTTGAACTGTTCCCGGGACCTTTGAAGAGAGGGGAGTTCTTTCACCCAATTTTTTTTTTTATATTTTCAAAGTACCATCTATAGTTTGCTAGTTTCAGTTAATGCGCGGCCGTTTCACGGTAATGCACAGCCACAATAGTGTCGCAGGCTTTTTCCCTGCAAAAATACTAGTGGCGGCAATATACGTATATATACGTATATAAGTCAAATACTCTTGAAAGCGCTGTTAAACCCCTTATCACCTCACCTCACCTCAATTTTCAAACTATGGCCAACCTTAGTTTGTACTATCTTCAATGATTTTGTGAACAAATTCTTTTAATATGATGTTGTTTTTTCAAGGATGGAAAGCTGGCGGAGAACTTGATATTAAAAGAATTCCTGCAGCAAGTTAGAGATAGGAAACAAGAGGTAGAACAAGATAAAGCTTTTTAAAACAAAACATCTTTAAAAGTGTAAATGAATGATCAAATATCCCAGATTTCAAACCTTTTACAGGGCATCAGTTACTTGCATCAAGCGTTTAAGTACAACAATGATAAAGATCTTTTAGCATGTTATTTGATAAGTCAATGTTTGATTCAAACCCAACCTTATCTGTTCCTAGCAACTAGAGCAGTTAAACAGAGAAATCAATCTACTGGATGAAGATACAAAAATAGTTGATGTAAGTATATTAGCAATCTTTCAAAGTTGTCTATGATCTTAGTGTAAATTGTTATTGTTAAATATTTTTTAGCATTAAAATTGCCCTCTATTGATGACTTTACCTCTTCTGCGTAAAACCCATAATTATTTCTAATCTGGTGACATTTCAAATGTTTGTCTGCAAGTAAGGTCTCTTTCTGTTGGTTACAGGACAGCATTCAGGAGCAACAACAGAAATACACCGTTTGTCCGGTAGGAAAATATATCCTAGAATCATGCTCTGTAATTCTACAATGAGTAGCATTGTTCATAAGTCTATTCACATTGCCCTGTCTCCAATTACCAATTACCAGTTTCAATGATAGATTCTTTTCAAAAACCTCTATTCATGTACAAATATAATTAAAAATGTATCTAATGGAGAGAAATCTTTTAAATTTTCAAAGGATGTGTATTTAAGATGACATAATTAACAGTTTGTGATTCAATTACTGAGAGAAACATCATAAATGCCAGTGCATCCACTTGACACCTCTGTACAAAAAGAAGATTGTTTAATTTCTTGTCTAGGTTCTATATGTATTTTTTGTCAATTTCTAGGACCATCTTGTACCAAACGGCTTTGATCCCATCAGAACCTCTATTAGTGAATCTATGTGCCAAGATGGCTTCAATGGAAGCAAAAATGTAAGTATATTTCCTTTATCAACAAACCTCTTCTTTTCAACAGGAGAAACAACTTGTTTGAGACAAGTGTCCATCAATAAAAAACATATTAAGCTGGATATTATGTTAAATACGTTCATACACCAACGTTTTAAGTCTTCAAGAGTTTTCGTTTCATAATTTCTGTTTTGAATATTTGAGCATTAAACTCTTACAGAGTTCAATTGAATCTGTAGCTTCTGTTGTAATTCCATTAAGTTAAGTGAGAAAAGGTTAAAAATTTCTATTTTGGGTCAAAGCAGAGTATATATTAGAACTTCAGGTATAACAAATACTTTATTTTTTGTAAACTGAACATTGGAAGATGCAATGAGTCTACACATCAGCAGAAGGCGTAAAGAAGGGTAGGCAGATGTGTATACTAGTTCTCCAGATTGTGAAAAAGGATTAAAAGATAAAAACAAAGAATTTCCTGATAATTGTTAGCTTGCATACAAGATATACAAGTCATGAGTGATATTCTTAAGGTATGTAACCTTGAGTATCACTTTCTTGATAACAGTGTTAGCATCTACACCGAAACATCGCATCTCTTTGCAATAAAGAAGTTGTTAATCCATAAATTTCCTATTTTCTTCATCATACCAACTTCTAAAATGCCACTCAAAGAAACTTACAAATATGATTGATTCCTTGTGGAAATCCAACAAGAAATCACTGTTAACAATAAATTTTGTGTTGCAGGCGGGGAAGTCTTTCAGTCAAACAACGATGGCGTCTAGAAGGAAGAAGATCAGCCACCACTTTGAGGATCTAGAACAGTGTTACTTTTCAACCAGGCTACGAGGGGTAGCAACAGGTAAAGTTCATTACGTGACTCTGGCAGGGCTCGAATTAGGAAATGTTTATCTACTTGCACCAAGTGAAACCTGACTCTTTTAGATGGTTGCACCACCCAAAGTTCAGTTGCACTGTTATGGGTTAAGTAAATAAAATATAATCATGTTTTTTAAATCTTTCTATTTACCTTTTTACTTGCTCTTATCATATTTTTTAAACTTGGGGCAAAACATGATATTGTCAACATCAAATTCCAACCAATCTGTTTTTACTCCATTCTTCTATGAATTTGTAAGTTTTACTTTTTGGGCACTAGATGGTTTTGTGTTTAATTCTGATTTCTGAGTTATTTCATTGTGAATCAGTCACAGTCGTATCACTTTTATCAACATGTGTCTAATTTTTTTCAAAGCTTTGTTGTCTAGTCTATCACTTAATTAGGAAGATACAATATTTTTTATGCTTGAATGCTACAGCCATTACATGGCCTAAATGCCATAGAAAAATGCAAATTTATTATCATTGATATTTCTGAAAATGATTGAATGGATGATTTGTGTGAATAATAAATATATGTGATGAAAAAAATCAGACAGGAAATGAAACATTTCAAGCCTTCTATGTTCAGAAATAGATGTTTTCTATATATCTTATATATTTAAAAAAAAATCATTTCCGAAAACCATGATCAGTTGTAATTGTTGAACATTGATTTAGATACAATCTTATTTTCTTCTCAGGGAAAATATTGAAGAAAATTATTTGAAGAATTGAATCTTAAATACAAAATAAATTATGTCATTGTGTTGATATGGAAAATTAAATCGTTCGTTTCTATGCCTTGACATTAGCATGAGTGAGCAAGAGACTTTCAAATTCACGTACGTTTCTTCCTGGAATAAAACAATTATGCATTTTAATGTTGCTAAATCAATAAGAGAATGAGTGTGGATGTTCAACTTGCTATTTAAAAAAATCTGTTGTGTTGACATATTCCGGAGACACAGATACTGCCAACGCGACATGTACTGTTTCAGGAACGAAGTTACAAGTGAATCGCGAGTGGAATGGAGTCCAATTGTGTTCTTTCATTATTTACCAAAAATAGCAATAATGCAATCGTATCTACATCAAATATCTATCAAAATCATCTGTATTTTGTAAATATGTATTCTAAAGCAATCGCTTATTTGTTTTTATATCGGGATTTACGAAAACACAACCCGGAAGTAAATTACGCAGCTGATCAGAGCACGTGGTCGAAAAGTTGTCAATACGACATATTAGCTAAGAGGATTTCTTGTTCCGATTTAACACTATTTGATTCGAGTTTATAAAAAGATATTTAATTGAGGTGATATTCAATGAAAACAAATATTTAAAAAATAAAAAAATATGAAAAATAAAAAGATAATCATGATCACAAGAGAAATCTAAGATTTTTATTTTGCATTTTTAGTGTTTTCATATTTTGCTTGCAATCATTTATCATTTCTTGGCAATTTCAATTAAGGATGATAAAGTGCATGTTATCATTTCTTTGATAATGACTAAGAATAAATGAGATATAACTTTTAACGATCGCGTGTCTGGCCCAGTTACCATCAATAATCTTGCGATTGTTAACTATCGCTTGTTATCAAGAAAATAATTTTTCGAAAACTTTTCACTAATATCTACAGAAAACAGGTGACATACTATGAAAAGAAGGAAATATATTGAAAATCATAAATATTTCTTATTTTTGTTGGCACATATTTACACAGTTGTATTTTCGATTTGATTTCAAGCAACGTGCGCCGCTTGTTTTGACAGTGCAATAAACAAATAACTGTGACGTAGTACTCATAAAACTATAGCAACAGCCACATAGCTTGACCCAGTTTACGAGAGCTGTTACAGGTTTTAAATAGCATTGTTTCAGTGCCGTCCGCTTTTCGTTTTCCTAAAAGATAAGGACACATAATTATTTTCTATCTTGTTTGAAAAGTGGAAGATGTATTTCACCAAAATGAGCTTGCACCCAGTGCAAGTCAGAAAAAAAGTGAGGTTGCACACAGTAATATTAGGTTGCACCAGTGCAAGTAATAAAGCACTATTTCGAGCCCTGTCTGAAGATACCTGTATTCTGAAAATAAGTCTTGTATTAAGTTGCCATGTCATGTTGTAATGTTACAGGTTCCATGAACATTGTGATTGCATTGTTGAAATATCTTTGTCAAGAAACTGTTCATCAAAAACATCAAAACATTAATTCTTTGACATTTGGTTAATTTTTGTTTGAAGTTTCTTATAGCAAGCGATAGTTACCTTGTCAATTTAATTATTAGGGGTGTCACAATACACCACCCTCCTCATACGATGCATATAACAATATTAAGGTGACGATACGTTACGTATTGCAATACATATTTTTTTGCTCAAATTGAGGAAGATCGAGGCTGTATTTACAAGTTAAACTGTTAACAACAAGTAACAAGTCAAGGTTGATTTCTGAAGAACACTTTTGTCTTAAATAACCAAATAGAATAGATAAACATAATTTGTTAAAAGAAATAAGATAAATAAAAAGATATATTTTCACATGTCTAAATCAAGAAGATAAAAGTCTCAACTGAACAACACCGAGGGGAGTTTTGATGAATAAGAGATTGATAATAAAAAAAAATTGTATCTAAAATTGTTTACTGCCAGTACGAATCAGTGTTTTAGAATGTTCATGCATGAACTCAAACACACAGCCATGCTCAATCCTCGCATATTGTCATGTTTTATTGAAGGTGAGGACTCGAAGGACGGATTGACCGAGTTCACAGACTCCCTCTCCAAGTTCACCCGCTTCTCCTCATTCCGTCCCCTCGCCACCCTCAGCTACGCTGTCGATCTGTACAACGGGGGTTCCAGTATTGTTTCCAGGTATCACGTACCAAAATTATACATATCTGATTTTATCACAAGCAATTGACACCTTAATACAAGCAACTAAATGCAATTCTGTTGATCTGTATAGGTAAGATGGTATGAAGTATTCATTGACGAAAAATAGAACCTTAATTACCATTTAAAATTTGATTTTCAGCATCGAGTTTGACAGAGACTGTGATTATTTTGCCATCGCTGGTGTTACCAAAAAAATAAAGGTAAGGACGCAGAATGTATAACCAATAGAATTGTTTTGTTATAAAAAATGAATTGATCCTTATTCTAAAGTCGTCAGTTAAAGCAAGTATGAAATATTGAATGCTTGAAAAGTAGTAAACTTGATGTATAATTTTGTCCAACTTAAAAATCAGAATTCAAATTAAGAAGTTGCCAGCCTTGGACAAAAGTCTCCAGCTAGTGAGCTTTTCAATGGGCTTCATTTCATACACTGGACGGGTATCATGTTTTCAACACAAATTCTTAAGCAGAATTATTTCATGATTATATTGCAATGAATGTCACTAAAACTCAGTATGTCCCCATGCTTTTGTGCCTATGATTATAAATTCTGACATTACCCTTTATTGCAGGTGTATGAGTATGGAACCGTCATAAAGGATGTTGTGGACATCCACTACCCTGTCATAGAGATGCTCTGCAACTCAAAGATCAGGTGAGTTTAACGTGATTCTTGGAAATAAAAACAAAATTAAGGATTTTTTTAATACATTGATCTTTTAACCTCCAAAAGCAAATCCTTATCCTGACCTTGAACTTCCTTTGATTTGTGAAACACAGAAATAACAACAGGATTATCACAAAGATAATAGATATCTGCATTAGCATGCCTAAGGTTTAAAAACCTTCCTATTTCTTTAACACACATCATAATGGATCTGTGTAACTGTTTCAATACTACTTAAAGATAGAATACTGAAAGATTTGGTAATATTGTGTTGTAGCTGTGTAACATGGAGTGCCTACCACAAGAGCATGCTTGCCAGTTCTGACTACGAAGGGACGGTCACGTTGTGGGATGCATTCACGGGAGCCAAGTCTCGTATGTTCCAGGTGAGGGTTGTTTATTGTCAGAGTAGTATGTGATACAAATGTGATAGTCATACTTCCTCTTGCTTTGTAAATCAATTCAAATAAAAACTAAATAAAAAAAGAATCAAGTAAGCATGTACTCTCAAAATGCATATATTTTGTCAATAAAGAAGTAGTTTAATTCTTCTTGCGTGTGTCACTTCTAAAGGCCCTTCAAGGACTTGAACAGCGTTTTTTGTTTGTCAGGAACATGAGAAGAGGTGCTGGAGTGTTGACTTCAACAGGATGGATCCCAAACTCCTTGCATCGGGATCGGACGATGCAAAGGGTGAGTGGCTAGCTACTGATTGTAATCACAAGTAAACAGGGAGATACATTGTATTTGCTCTAATATAACCTGGTCCTAGGATACAACTAGGCTGATTTACATCCACCATACTTCAACTGATAAAACTGCTACTGTGTGTGAGAAGGAAACTTGATCGTGTTTTTAAACTTTTTTCCTTGGAACACAATCAAATTTAATCAGATTCTAATACAACCCAAGTGGTTTAGATTGCTCCGATGAGTATAACCTGTGAACCATGACCTTATTTCAACACACAAGATAATGTCATAAGAATTGAAACAAAATACATATCTGACAAATGTTCATGTGAAAGTACAATCTTCATAACAGATTGACTCCTGTAATGCAGTAAGGTTTTTGACAGAATTGTAGAAAAGTGGAAATTCATTCATGCTTGTGAGTCCAATGAGAGACTTCAGCTTATTCCCCTTGAAGCTGAATATATCCTAATCCATCCTGGCTCCTATCCTCCTCAGTGAAGCTGTGGTCCACCAACTGTGAGCACTCAGTGTCCAACTTGGAAGCCAAGGCCAATGTTTGCTGTGTCAAGTTCAACCCCGAGAGTCGATACCACCTGGCCTTCGGGTCTGCAGGTTAGACCATACACCTTGTCAACACTATAGGCTGTACACTGTTACTTTCCTCACTGGTTATTGAAAGGAATCAAAACTTCTTAATTAGGAAGTACTCTGGGTTTAAGAGACAGTTTGTGATATTCATGGTATTATAGTTGGCTTTCATATATGTCATATATGTCATTTATGATCACAAAGCATTTCACATTTTCATTTCAAAATGACGACTATTTGAAAAGTACTAGTTTTCAATGAAAAAAAGAATGACACCCTTATGTATGTACGATGAAATCAAAGGCACTTTTTACATGCATACAAGTTAAAAGTAAACTTTCAAACACTATCGACTTGAATGTAAACTTCTACAACTTATTTTAACCTTATGATTGACTGTGATTCCTGGATGTCACCATCCTTGTCACAATATTGGGGTTAAATTGTTATTTCTATTATTTTTAATCGTTACTACCTAATGAAGGGAAGTTGTGCAAAATGTTGTGTAAAATAGATTATCCAACATAAACATATCCATTATAAATGTAATCATTTACCAGTGAAAATACCATATAGCCCATGAGATAATCCTTCCTACTATTTGCTTCCAGACCACTGTGTCCACTACTATGATCTGCGAAGCACCAAGCAGCCTGTTGCTGTGTTCCGGGGACATAGGAAGGCTGTGTCATATGCCAAGTTCGTCAACGCTCAGGAAATTGTATCTGCGTGAGTCTCCATCCACAAAGAAAACATTGATGGACGAACATATCTCACAGTAACTCTTATTCAGCCAAATCATGAATCAAATCAACTGAATTTTCTCTTTGAATCGAATTGGTATTGATGGATATTTAGTTAAATGAAAGTGTCTTGGTCCAGCAAAATGATCCTGAACCAGCAGATGAAAGTTTGACCTGGATAAGATTGATATCTTTTCACTGCTTTCCAGCAAAATGTTCTTAAACCATGAGGTGAAAGTTTGAGCTCATCTTTTGTAATCTTGGATGATTACTTTTGAATACTTTCTATCAATAGGTTCCTTTACAAACAGGTATATGTTAGAGCTAATGTTTTGAAATCTTGATAAGAATGTCAGTTAAAATTACATTAAAGATATGAAGGGATTAACTAAATGGGTAACACCAATATATACGCCTGATATTACAAAGGCGTTAATTCACTGTGTGGTAATAGGAAGCTTATATTGCAGCTCAACAGATAGTCAGTTGAAACTGTGGAACCTCAGCAAACCTAACTCAGTGCGGACATTCAAGGGTCACGTGAATGAGAAAAACTTTGTTGGACTGGCCACTGACGGAGACTATGTCTCATGTGGTAAGGCTATGTATCATTTTGATCGTTATTTTGACATGTAAAGGCCAATATCATCTACATTTATCATGTATATCATTACCTAACGTTCCTGGTTCATATGAAGGCTTCATATGGTTTATATTTAGGTTTTAGGGTTTTGCCTTTGACAACAGGTTGATGATATAGGGTGCTCAAACAATGACCTATCACAGATGCAATCTCTCTTGATTAATTAGGAGGTTTATGATAAAAGTTAATTATTCATAAGTGTCATTGCACACCATTCCTTTCTGTTACACTTTGTATCAAATGTAAGCTTTTCCTCAACTATGAAATGTTTTGTCTTGCAGGTAGTGAGAATAACTCTCTGTACATCTACTATAAGGGTCTCTCCAAACAGCTCATGACTTACAAGTTCGACACAGTCCGAAGTGTTCTTGTGAGTAGCGCTATCATGTTTAACTCGCTCTTAAAATGTTTTTCATTCAGCATTAAAGTAAAAATTGCATTATTTTTCTGAAAACTTTATTTTATTCTATTCTTGTTTTAGTTGTTCATTCAACAATTTTGAGAAATATTTCAAGTCAGCTATCCTATCTTTGCCTAGGCGGAATCCAGGATTATTTACAATATCAGTGGGTTGTGGTTGATTTAAGGGGGCAACTGAGAATGGTTGAAACTAATGACTTCAATATCTAGTATTGAAGAGAAAGCAAACTGATGAAATGTCAATAATATCTGTTTGCTGGCAGGACAAGGACAGGAAGGATGAAGATGCCAACGAGTTTGTCAGCGCTGTCACGTGGCGACCTGTAAGTTGATCATCGACATATCCGTCTTTTATGGTTGGATCCTAGACCTGTTCACATGTCAACATGATAAATGAGAATAAAAACATGCTAAGAGAAAATGTCTTTTGATATGTATACATGTATCTGATCTATTCATTTGATAACTTTGTTTGAAAATTGAAATGAATTGAGTTGCAAGAATTTTATTTTTTCCCACTATTTTTTGGATTCACTGTTACTTTATGTGGGTTGTATGTTTCCAGAGATCCAATGTCGTTGTGGCAGCCAACAGCCAGGGAACAGTGAAGGTACTTACCTTGTTATCGGAACACAAACAAGAAAAAAAGCACACTAGGGGCTAAGGACACCATAATCTAATGTTTTAAAATAGCTTTTTTGTCAGCTGAAGTGGTAATGTATTCTGGGTTATACAGCATAAGCTACATTTAATCCATGATCATTTCAAATGCCAGCAAGTAATAGTCATTTAAATCTACCACTCATGAATGATTTTATACTTACACATCAAGCAGTTTGATGCTGTTGGAATCTCTTTGCGAGGTGATTGTATGAAACTTTATTGTGCGTTGTGTTTTTCGTTCCTCATCGGGGAAAGAATAATGATCTTGACGTGAATCACTTGATCGATATTGAAAGATTCACTGCTTGAAGTAAACAGATTATTATCATGAATGATATAAATATGTGGAAGCAATATTTTTTTTAATTCTTGCTTTTCATGTCACAACAAGGTTTAAGGTTCTGGTAAAGTAACTCATCCCATCAACTGCTTAATGAAGGTTTTCTATTGAGCATTGACAGATTTGAAATTCATATTTCAGGTGTTGGAGCTGGTATAGAGTGGACTCCACCAGAATCGTCTACAGTGTCTTTCATATTGAACCTCTCCGCAGACAAGTAATCACATGGCAGAATTCGGTGCAAGCATGTATAGTGCATATATAGTTATCTCCCCTTGAGTTGGATGTTTAGACATGGGAATATTCAGGAGGGCACATGCCCTAGATTGGACCATATTTCTTCAGAGAAAAAAAAATACTTACCAAAGCATCCCATGAGCATTTCATCTTCGAATATCTCCTAATTTCAGAATGTCTCTGAAGAAAAACATTAGAATTTCATGCTAGCAGGTGTTTGATTCATGAAGCAGAACTCTGAATAAAAAGCTTCAGAAATCTTATTAGTGTGAATAATTTCACATCAAGTCTGTTCTATGAACCTTTTTTGGCCAGTGTCATATATATTTACTATTCATTTCATCATTTCTTTTTGTTATGAAATTAATAAGGCATCCCACAACATTAATTTTTGCTTTAGTCATCATTATCATTACTATTTTTATCAAGGTCTTTATAAATTATTCTTTCTATTTGATAAACTCAGATTTGTTACTATGTTACATTTAGGTCACATTAATTAGGGGAGATAACTGACCAGACTACAATATAAGGGTGACGGTTGACTGTGATTTGTTGTTGACGATTTGTTAAATCTGCCCACCAGTACCTAGTTAGTCCCTCTCTGTGTGTTTGTAGGTGGGCGTGTCATGTGTGTGCTTCCGTCTGTCTTAGAATGTTCAAAACAAGGCAGGATAATAGAAAAATTGTTATTGGCAAAAGAAAATTAGCTTATGTTACAAGGCTTTTGAAAAGTATTGTATTTGAAGATATTTTACAAGAGATTTTTTCTTCTGGTACTATCTAATTCGTATGCTGGGTCGTATGTGTCATGCATATGACCGATTATTGATTCAGTTGTCATTAGAAATAATCATTTCAGTCTTTCAGTCAACGGAATTGTGGTATAAGAACTTTTTAAACGAGATGCTAAACATCAACTAAAGCTAGCCATAGAAGGGTCTTTTTAATGTGTGCAGTGTTGTACTATGTGAATTAAGTGTTTATAATGATAAAGACTATGTTAACTGTTAAGTAGTGTCTTCAACAACTCAACAATGAAAAACTCATTCTCATAAGGAAATTTTTGTTTTTTGATCATCTCGGTAAGCCTGTCTTTAGTCGGTTTACATTCCTAGATTATTCCATTTTGTACATTTGCAACATGGACTGGTTCTAGATTATTTGATTCTACATAAGTTGAAGTCTCAAGATGTGTCATCCATTCATGAGCTGTGCACTTACCTTATAGTTCCAATGTTATCTCACTTTCCATATCAGTCTTCACTCTGTGTAAGGAGTTAAGTCATCCTCTGTTATTGTTTGATGTCCTGTCTTGTTTGCGAGAAACTATTGTTTTGAATGTAAATGAATGGTCTTGCCTATGCCCAATGAAATGCTTGTATATTTTTTGATCAAAAGCAATTCAACCTAAAGTTCATGTTTTCCCAGTGCCTTTCTGGTAGAAAACAATCGAGTAAATATTCATCCACCATCTAACTTAATACCATCCTCATTGTATTATATTAACTTCATTCTTATCATGTCTTCACATTGTCTTTATTTTCATGCTAGACTGTCACAAACTTTATGAAAAATAAGAATGTCATTGGTGAATCTATATATATATCTATACATTTCCCTGCTGGCATTGAGAAGTTCAGCAGAATTTTAACAGAAATCTCTCACTGAACTTGGATAAAGACTTGGTTAATAACCTGATTTGCATTTTTACTTGACCTTTTGTTGAGATCAATTCTTTGATCTACTAGTATAGCTAGCTGTAGTAAAACACCTGAAATTTCTCATTCAAAAGTCTGAAGAAATAAACCAAGAAAAGTAAAACTCTTTCAATTACTCATGTTGAGGTCATTATACAAGAACTCGTGAGTCAACTATTAGCTCTCTTACATATAGAGAACATTTTAAAACACTCTCAAATTCAATCAAGGTTAACTTATCAATTTTGAGCTTGATAGTTGAAGGTAGATGTCGGGTTTTTGCTGAATTTATCATTTAAAATGTAAACTGCCAGTTAAATATTAAAACAATGGTTACTACTCCATTGCTTGGTAAAGCTTCATGAAGACAGAACAGTGGTTATAAAAACTACAAAATGGGGAAAGTTGACTGTAGCACAGAAGAGTTTCTTTCGTTTGGACACTTACAATTCGTTTAAATGAATTTGCTGGATACCCATACAATGTGTGAAAAGCATCTTTCAAAAATATTTTGAAATTCATTTAATTTAAAAAAGAAATTATTTCATTGTAGGAATGATCATAAATAGCACTAACATTGCTTTAAGATATGGGGGTCATATTATTAGATGCAACAGAATGTGTTTTTTGTGCGACAATTGTTTATTTATTGACCTAAAAAAATCTTTGGATTTTGAAGTCATTATTGGACTATATTTGAACATGTATACAGAATCCAATATCGCCACAACATAATTACCTCAAACTAATCTCATGGAGATGTTTTTGGCTCATGAAATAATTTTACAAAATGTCATACATTAATATTTTGTTTGTTTTTTCATCACAATGAATTGTGTATAAGCGTTTCATTGAATATTTTCATTGAAGAGTTTTTGTTGTATGTTTCTTGACGGCTTTAATGCCAGGTTTTAGGTAAAATAAACTTGGCCAGTTATATTTGAAAATTTCAATTAGATCATCAATAAATATGTGACATGTCATTATCTTTATACAGTAAAAAGTAAATTAAGTGTATGTGGTGTAAGAAGAAATTGTTGACTTTAGAATTAACGGTAGATTTACTTACATGCTTTAACCAATATATTAATGTAGAAAGTGCTTAAGTAGAAAATGCATAATCTAATGAAGGATATGGTAATTATTATTAGTAATTCTAACAATTATTGCTCAATATGTTGCTAAGTGCTAAGATGCTTTTAGCAATGTTTCAGAATGGCTGTACCTTTTACTGATAACAATTACAACATTATTACAATTACGCATTAGTTGCCTAGTTTCAGCTTGTTTTTAGTAATATTATGATGATCTTTGACAATCTATTCCCTTTGGGCATTCAAATTTAGAGAGAAAAAAGTAAAATATTGGTTTTAAATATGAAAAAGGCTCTAAGTTTAGATGAGCCTTAATTGATAAAGTTATGAAATAATATTTGCTTGTTAGTGTTTCATGTATTACATGTATATCAGGGCAGTATGTACATAACCATCAAATAAAACCAGGGCAACAGGAAATAAATGGATATTATCAAACACATAATGGTTTGTTTTTCTTGTCTAGTATAAAGACTTCTCGAAAGCTATCAGAAATCCTACGCCTAACTTGCAGAGATGTATGAAAAACAGCAAATTTCAGATGTCAGCTGATAAGGATTTGAAGGAACATTTCTAGTTAGCAATTAACTTATATAGATTTGGTAAATTTGTCCATTTTATTTCACAATGAAAATTTTACATATAGCAGGAAAAGGAGCTGCAGTTGAGGCAAAAAAACCCAAAGAAAACAGGTTTGCATATATTTCCAAAGTTTGTAGCTATTGGAAAGGAGCATCATCTTGCCAATCTCAGAAAATATGTCACCATTTGTAAATCTGAACTATCAACGTCCGAAACTGTGAAGGATATTGGAGTCTGGATTGAATCAGACCTTTCATTACAGGAAGAAGTCAGTACAGTCTATAAGTCATGCTACTTTCATCTGCGATCAATTGGCAACATCAGGAAGTACATTGCAGAGTGTGCCCACACCCTTGTCAGATGTCTAGTACTGTCTAGACTAGACTACTGCAACGGACTGTTGATAGGCCTCAGCAAACAAAACATCAACAAACTACAAAAAGAACAAAATGCAGCTGCAAGAATAATTTCATTAAAAGCTGAATCTGATCATATCTCAGCAGTTCTCAAATCTTTACGCTGGCTACCTATTCAACAATGAATCAATTTCAAACTTCTGTCCACCACCTTAAATTGGCTTCACCAACAAGATCCAGAATAACTCGACGAACTCTTAACAGATTACATTCTGTCAAGATCACTCTGGTCACAGAATCACTTCTTGCTGCAAGTCCCAAGATATCAACTGGCGCCTTATGGAAAAAGATCTTTCTCACATGCAGCACCAACTCTTTGGATCTCTTTGCCTCTTGAAATAAAACTAAAATGAATCTCTTGCCTCATTCAAGTTGAAGTAATGTAAAAACTTACCTGTTCCTTTGTGCACATGACTTTCTACCTTTTATTTAAAGCGCATTAAACATGCACGAGTGTGTGGATATTTGAGCTCTACAAGTGATTATTATTATTATCTATTTATTTGCAATTACAACTTCCAAACTTGCAAATATTCAAAAAGGTTGGAAGATCTCATATATTTGTATATTGCACAAATATCCATGCTTTAAGCATTACAAAACGCTCAATGCTTTATTACCCAGGTGTAACTCACTGCCCCACAATCTCATATTTAAATTTCTTCGAGCATGGGAGTCGTCCTATGTCCATGAATGTTTGATATCTTGACTTCTCCAGAACTGCTTTTAAACTGAAATTCTGTACAGAGAACCTGCACCAATCAAAATTTGTGCATTTGGCCTGACCTAGCATGAGGGTTTGGAAGGCATTAGCCCTAAACCTTTAGACAACTTTTTAACAAATAACCATTGGAAAATACCTATGTACATATGCATATATTTTTCAAATGCTAAAGGTTTACCTATTAATTATGCTACAGTAAGGAAAAGTAATCATATGAAAGGTGATCGACAGACCAATATGATTTTATTTATCATTTCATCTGCTGAATGGAGAGCATTAAAACTTGCAGCTTCTTATATTACCTGGTTTTGGAGAAACAATCCTTGTAAAGGTTTAATGGATGACCTCTCTGTACAAAATCTCTGTTTAGAAATGCACATTGTTATAGGACATTGGCTATAAATTTTGTGCTAATCTTGACTGTAATCTTGATCAAGGATAAAAAAAGCCTCCATGTAAACTTACAGACTCTTTAACATCGAGTTCGACAAGACAAACTCCTCAATTGTGGACAGATTGACAATCCATTTAAATATGCCACATTTGAACAAACATGACAAATACTTTTTTCCCAACATATTTTATTCTATAGAAAGATAGGAATAGGTTGCTGTAACCTTTTAATGTAACAATTGTGGAATGACAATGTCTGTTACATATGAACATATCATTTTGTTCCAATTCTGTCTTGGCAGTAACTTCCAAGACTTCAAATTCAGAATCTAACAGTCGGGAAGACTTTGATTTCAAAATATTGAATAAAGATATTTCACAGTCTAAGCATGTGAAAAGCATTTACTTGACAAGAAAATCTAACATTTCACAATACAGGTCAACTTGTAATAAGAAATTGCTTATGTTAATGTTTTCAAGGGAATAAGAATATTTTATGTGATGTTTATTTCCATGATTAGATTGAAATACATACAAACAAAATTCAAACCGTAGAGATCATAAAATTATGAAAAGAGACTATCTTATATATACTATGAAAATGGACATACATGTTATTAAAGAGACAACACTTGTATCTGACATATAATTTCAAATTAAAAAGAATAAGTTAAAATGATTTTCAAGCTCTCATGATCTCAAACACAATAGATTCTTGTATAAATGTTGAACTAGACAATTCTGAATCAAAATAAACCCTTATCACTCATGACAAAATGACTTCACAATCCAATAAGATTTGACATTGAGAGCTAGATAAGTGAAATATCTGATTCACAGCTAGGCGAACACAAAGACGGACACACATCTCCACAGTGGAATGATCAGAGAGAACAATCTGGGTTATTAACTTAAAATTTTTATTCGCTAAATGACAATATTAAGTAATAATTTTAACACGCATGAATAAAAATTGATAAAGTTTTCCTCTCTACCTCAGAACTTTTATCATCATGTTACCAAGGTGAACTGACGTGTATGTCAGTGCTACAAAGAAATACATCAGCTGCCAACTTTGTAACACTTTCTAATGATCGTAAATGATACATGTTTTCATCTAGGTTACATGTTTAATCCTCCTTAAATGTTGAATGTGAGTTGCTTAGTAACGTTTAGTTGATATCTTAACATTTTCTTTTCCCCGATATCAAAGGAGTGAATAATTTTACCCTTTATTTCAAAGGACGATAATGCGATATGTTTGTTCATTCATGCATACAACATGGACTGTCAATACAGCTGGTACATAGGGGTATCGAACTGCTGCCTCTCATGGCTGCCAATCATTAAGGAATCTTCCAAATTACTCCATAACAAAGCTAACAAACCTAGGAGATCATTTTCTATAAATGAGACAAGCTGTGAATTGAAGTATAATCCCATACATTTTAGACCTCACTGTCATTTCACACTTATATCAATAAACATAATCTGCCCTTAAGCTATATGAACGAGACACTCCATGTTTTTCATGACTTACTGTTTGGCTTTGATATGAACCTTCATACCATGATATGGTGATATGACTTAAAAACATCTCACTCACTCATCCGTAAATGACAAAGACATGATAACTGATCTTTATAAAAATTGAAAAAAAAAGAGTCAAACATATCAAGCAGATTTCCCCCTCTTGTTACTTAACAGTCAAGGACAGATGACCTGATCACAAAGACTTCATGTCCAACTCCTGGGTGGTGTAGAGAGGAATGTAAGGGGACTGGAGACATTGAGGATGACTTCCTCCAGATGTGAGATATGATTTAGGCAACAACTAACTGTACGTTAGTTAGTGGATGTACATAACACAGTCATTCTCCCCTTCAGATATGCCCTCGTGCTCAAAGAAACGTTTTGATTTCTTCAAAGTCAACTGTGACATGATAAATCTAACTGTAAACATCAAACACATGGACTTTCTAATCAAACAGTTTGCTTTAACTAAGGAAATGCTTAAAGTTGAAAGTCGTTGTAAATCTTAATAATGAGTGACCCTTGTGGACTGTTTTGAAGCATTCATAATGATGCTGACTTACATGTAGTCTTATTTGATACATGAATGCCAAATGTAACATAGTTCAACATAGACTAAAATCATTTTTCAAATGCCCTTGGTAGAAGAATGACGAGGGTATCATCAAATATTTCGCCCTGTGTGTCCATGCCACCGTTCACCAGACAGAGGGTCAGTTCCTTTTTGGTAAGCTCCGTGGTCTGCTGGTCTCCTCCACCATCAGAGTTACCTCCCTTTGACTGGTCCACAAGTACATCAAGGCTCTCAGCTCCTGCAACCTCTAGTCCTGAACCGAAGCTGCCGATATCTGGAAATCAAACGCAAATGTCTCCAGAATTTATTACATCTTCATTGTAAGGTTAAACTTGGATGTATTTTTTAAGACTTTTTTGTGCAAGACTGTGACAATTGAAATTACACGATTCTCTATTTCATATTTGTATATCACATATATATATTGTACGTTATAGTACTATTTGTGGTTAATTGATAATATTGAACAAAGACTCCAACACAATTAGTCCACAAATATTACAATGCTGAATTTCCTCTTATTACCTAGAGAAATCATCATACTAAATTAATCATACAACTAGTGCTTTATGCCTTGAATCATTACTTCATGATAACATTAAAGGAAACATAAAACTGTTAAAGTGGGAATCATGATTGGCCGACATTTATAGGACAATCAATATGATTAAGGCTTGTTTTAGAAATGTCTATGAAACTAGAGCCTGTACCTGATCCAATGTCCTGCCTGGAATCCCGAGAGCTGGCACTTCCTGGTTTAAGCTCAGTCTCCAGCACTTCCTGAGCGTGTCGGGTTGTAGCAGCTATCTCATCGCTGGACTCAACCAGGGGATCCTGGGAGCGGAGAAGATTCACCACACACATCCCGAAGTCGAGTCGACACGGAGGTGGTGGGCCATGTAGCTCAACCTTACTCCAGTTCATCGTCACTGGAACAATATGGATGATTTAGCTTGATGTGTGCAACAGGGCCATTCAGACTAGTGCATCTCTGTAATTTCTAGTCCCAACTAATTCCTACTTGTCAAATGCATCTGCATGATAATACTCTAACATCTAACAAGTCCTTTGAAATTCCAGTCATTATGCTAATTCAAGTTTCTCTTCCAAAGTCTAAGGGCTAATTCCAAACCTGTGCAAAAATATCATACCTTGCATTATTATTTTTCATGGGTGTTATAATTCTTCGTTACAAAGCAGTGCATACTACAGAGCACCAATAATATTTTGTATCTCCCCCTTCAGCAAAACAAATGAAACTAAGACTTTAGAACTTGATTGATAATCAATGATAACAAGCTTACTTCTTTTTGGATGATCCTGGCCGGAATGTACACATGAAATGTAGCACTAATATTCATAAAATAAGTAAATAAAATCTTTAGGTCCAGACTTTAAACACACACTGTGTGATTTTAATGGTATATTATTTTGCTTTCATATGTGTGTCAAAACACATATAAGGATGATATTGATTCCAAACATCTCTATACTCCAACTATATATACCAAAATGCTACATATGTGGCAATTATTAGTTTTCAGTTAAAATATCCTTTAAGTGAAATCCCATATCATTATCGTTATTATCATTATTCTTCCCTATTAAATGACACCATTCATAAAGTTTGGCATAAGTGACTCTAGCAAATCAAAAAATGTAACTTTAAATCTCATACTCAGTAGGGTATTTGCTCCAGAGACCTGTTAAACATGGAGTAAGTATCTATAGTGCATCTTTTATCTTCATTCACTGTCACACCATCAGCTACTTCCAGCCAAAATGTGCAGGTTTTATAGCAAGGCATTACGGTGGTGTTGCAGCCAGGCTTTCTTCCACTCATAGTGTTCTTACCCATGGTTAAGAATAAATTTCCAACATAGAATTATCCCACCTTAACCACCTTTCATCTTTCAGACTTTAAAATTCAACGGGACAAATGAAATAATTAAACTTTTAAAAATCCTAATGTAACATTATCAATTATCATCACATTTTGACATTATTCTTTTAAACACTTGACTAACATCACAGTAGAACCCGATCTATTTTCAACTTCAGAGCTGTTCGAAATGAGAGATCACCATATCAAATTACTATTTTTATTGCATTTATCACAACAACAAAATGACTTAGAGAGTGTGCTGATTCCTTAATTCTCATGTAACAAGGAAGTCAACTGACCAATCAGAAAGAAAAATTAATCTTTGCTCCGCTTAGCAAACAAAATAACTAACAATGTATTGTTTACACTAGGGTATTGTTGCAGTGACAATCCAGGTTACTGTTAATCAAAACCCTTTGGTAATGAGTAGCCATTCCTTTAAATTGGTCAATTAGAATGATTTTATGTTGATTTTTCTCAGCAGATAAAAAATAAAGTATATAACTAAATAAATGAGGCCTGTTCAACAGTCAAGGGTCTGATAACTTTAACTTAGTTTTTATACAATTTTGCCAAAATTGACAAAAAAAAGAAACTCTTGGGCTTGGTACTTTAAAGCGTATTACACTATTACACCTCTATAATGTAGTTCATCACATCAAACCTGTATTCAACGTGTAACTCAATACCTTGCAGCATTTTTAACATGAAGCTGTGCTATGCATTTAGAATGTGTATACACCTGGTTTGACGGGTTAAATATAAGTATATATGATGCTGTACAATATATGAACAGTATGATACGGAAGGCTTTTCAACTGGACTCTTCATTCTACAAACAGAAAAGAATGTCCTTTTGAGCAACTGCACTTTAAACTCATCAGGTTAAAATAACTCTTTTTTTTGTGATAGTTACACAGTAAAAGCTGTGGCTCTGTGGCAATAGATAGAGATTACTACCCGAGGAAGTGTGTCATATGACTTTTACAAAACAAGCGTTAATTTTTGTATCACCCGAGCGAGAGCGAGTGAGTGAGTTATTGTTTAACACCGCTTGGGCAATATTTCAGCCATTAGCGGCGAGAGCGAGGGTTATACACAAATTCGCATGAGTTTCTAAAAGTCATATTACCAATTCTACTCAATCTAGAACACATGGAAATATTCTGTAAACGGCCTGCTGTGCTGGCGACGGGCCACTACAGTGACGTCACAAACAATGGTGTTATGATGTCCCAGACAACGAATTACGGTAACTCGCGCTGTAACAAACGTTTCTAGGCAAAAGTGATATGTGCACATGTGTTCATATTAAAAATATGTCACCACTTATGATTAACCATGTGGGTAATAATTATTTATTTTACCCTGTGACATGTTTAATGCAAAGCAGGGGATATAGAATGAGCCAGCTTTTGTTCATATGATATAGAATAGCTGAAAAACCATTGACTTGACTCATTTTATATTTTGCACATTGGTAAATCAAATCGACAAAAAAATCCCCCATAAAGGTTTGCGACCTTTGACCTTCAGGTCACTAGCCTGATATTTTATCTAGTCATTGGGATATCTCAAGAACCATTCACAGGATTTTAATAAAGAATTGCAAATAGGTTTTAAAGGTCGAACTTCAATTACCTTGATTACAGACTTGCACAATTAAGTGAGTTATTGTTTAGTGCCGCTTTGATAAAAGTTCAGCCATTGACCGCATGTTGCACAATATTTACTCACCTCGCACATTCACAGAAGTTCTCAAAAGTAATTATATCAGTTAGAACCCGCAATGGATACACCCACTTAACTCAACAATTTGATGAGCTCAAAGCACAAAGGTTAACAACAACAGATTATTGGCCATGCATAAAAAGCATTGGCAAATCCAAAGGGGGTATGGGTGCTTCCAAAAGAGTTCCAAATAAAGTAAATATTGAGAGTCATAATTCTCACACATGGTAAAATTATTCAAGACAAATGTAAGGCATGGAACTTAAATGAAGCAAATAAGCTAACTGGAAAAGATATCCTTCATAACCAGAAGTGTCCCTTTAAAACCAAGCACAGTGAAGCTGATTACAATTTACAAGGAAGTGAGCTAGTTGAGTTTTTGGCAGAGTGAGCGGGAGAGGAAGTGGCAATAATTTCAACAGTCTCCCTCCAATTGTCCTTGCCTCATCTTGCTGGATCTGCTTTCACCACATGTCTCATTCTGCCGCTACTCTGATATAGTTGCTATTTGATCACTGTTCCTTTTCATTATCGTCTTCATCATCATCTTAGTTCTATATTTTGGATGGTTTTAAGATACATAATGGTATATCATCAGAATAGTATACATCATCATCATCTTCAACACTGAATAGATTAAAACTGGCACAAAAATCATAGAATGAACTGACTAGCAGATGGATGAGATTGATGAATCATGCTAAATAGATGAAGACAAAATTTGATCTAGATATGAATAGATACCAATATGGGGAAAGTAATGGATAAATCGGATGATGATGACAATGATGATGATGATGATGATGATGAAGATAATGTTGATGATAATGATGAATCAAATTTTATCAGAGAAACCAAAAACTAAATCTTTCTTCCTGGCAAAAGAACATATCTGCTAGGACTAATAAAAATGAAGGAGGTAATAATTTGCCTGTAAGAAAGTTAATTTTGAAGGTAACCCTCAATCAGACAGGGCCTGTGGCATGCCGTACTAGATAAACTCTTATTGGTATGTGAACTAGCCTATAACAGTTATCCTGCTCTACTCACTTCCTGTACAAGTCAAAACATCACCAATAGTTCAGTATGCACAGTTGGGGCTGTTAAGGTAGAGAAGTGCGCCAGGAACACTGGTATCAAAGTTAGAGAACATACTGAGTTGGTCAGACTAATCTTTAACAGGTTTTTCATTTATCCACAGTGAGGAAGTAGACATGTTAAGAGTACAGCCCTGATTAAGTATAATAATGTATTGCATTCATACTCCAAACATATTTCTAGCCTCATTGCAATCCAGCTTATCGAGCCTGAAGGTAACACTGTACCTTTAAGTGTGGATTACTATGTGTAGGGTAACTATGTACAGCTAGTTAGGACTAATTAGTATCTACACTAAGTTAAGCAGGGTCATTCACCTGAGGGAAATGACAGTAACAGTTGTGCTATTAAATCCTGCCCCTCAATGACATTTACTCAGTAAAGCCTTTGCAGTGAATTAGTTAGAGTGCTACAAGTGAGAAAGTAGTTACATGTTAGTCCCTCAAATCCTTATAAACCTTTAGTATTGTGCTTGATATTTGCATATCCCTTGCTCATGCTTGGTAAATACTAGATGAGCATTTGTGGGACACCACAAAAGAAGAGCAGCCCACGAAACTGAGGTCTCTGCCTTCCCCTTTTCCGCCTCCAAACATGTCACCCAAGGTATAAGCATTAATTTAAGTATAAGAGTTCTGAAAACCTTAGTGGGAAAAAGTTATGGCTAAATACAATGTGTGTCGGCGGTGGTGGAAACCACACAAAAACTAACAGCAGCCCAGACTATTGCATAATAAAAATGAATCCCTTTATGACTGCCCTTATATAGGATGTACACAGAACTATGATAGTTGCTTGAAATGAAAGCCTTTCTAAGCATGGGCTTTATTTTCAGTAAATAAAAGTCCTCTTTAAGACTTCATGGATTTTGTATTTTGAGAGTGAGTCTTCATTGGACAACCTTATGGCAGAAGTAGCATTTTGAATAGATATCACAACGATGAACTAAATCCAAAACTTTAATCAGAAGGACAATGTAAACAAACTTTCTCTGTTGTTTTTTTTAAAACACAAAATTAACGATATAATAATCATAAAATTGTTAACTTGTGAGCTAAGTTTATATTTCATATTTTTATGAGATAATGCTACATTTCTCCTTTTTATGAGATTATGAAAAAGACGTTTTACTTTCATGATTTTAAGGCACATTTCTTGGATATATATTGAGTTATGTGTAACACTTCCTGTTTGAAATGCTAATAAAATACTAGTTAAAGCCACAAAATATGTAAATGCCACAAATGGTGAGTGCAGGTGTAAGCCTCTAAGCTGTGACATAGCAGTGTTTGACCTGACCTTTTGCTCAAAGTTTCATTCAGTCGAGACACCCTGACATTAATGCCATGCACTTACTTGTGTTAAACACATCTTTCACACAGTTTCCTTACACTATTATCCTTGAATTTATATGTGTGAAATATTGCCATGCTTTCGCCAAAATTCAACTTTGCATTAGCCCCTTCCTTGTCAAATATGGATATATCGTGAGTGTTTAGTGGGGTTTAGTATACATCATCACAGGTTCCCTATAATGATTGTATTAAATTGTGAAATTTTGGCATTCTCTAAATGCAACTCGTTTTGGTCGCTTCAGTTGAAAGGGCAAAAACGCCTGAAGCGATGCTTATTTATGAATTATAGAAAATCGTGAATTTAGAAAATGTTTATATATTCAATTTCTTCTTTTCATTTTATTGAATTATCTAAAGAAATACGAATATGGTAAGTAAGACTTTATATATTTTCGTCAAAAGATTTGATGTGGAATTGTGTTCACACAAACAAGATTGGCTAGAAAACATTCACTTAAGAACTGAATGTCAGTTTGTGTGTTTGCAATGGAAGATGAACGATGTCAAAGCTACATTCAATAGTCTTACAACTTCACACCATATTAGGATTTTGACAGCTGAGTAAATACAAATTTTGTCTTAGCCTCTGAATGAATAACATTGTGCAACGAGAAAAATTCCCATTAAAAATTTTACCACAAGTTTATGTCGTGAAATTCATGATACATCGGAATAGCAGCACTAAAACATGATGAATGAAGCGTACACAGAAATAAAATCAAGGACACAAGATGAGAGTTATCTGCCTTATGAATATTTACAATGTCATTGCAGCTGCAACATGCCGACAATCTTGTTTGTGTCTCCTCTCGAAAATATGTAAACAACAGTTGTTTAAGCAAGGTTGTGATTACAATGACATCGTGAATGTGAAGTTGGGTTTAGCATATGTCATGGTTCCCTATAATGAGCGTAATGTGAAATTGTATCTTTCAACTGTCTAAATGCATCTCGTTTTTTTGTTCACTTCAGTTTAAAAGGCAAAAACTCCTGAAGCGATGTTTATTCAAGATTAGAAAGTCTTGAATGATAATATTCAATTTCTTCTTTTTATTTTATTGAATAAGGAAAGATGAATATGGTAAGAAAGATTTTGTATACATTCGTCACTACATTCGATGTGGAAACTGCAAAAGTAGTTCCGGTAAATGTTCACACGACCTAGATCGGCTAGAAAAGATTCACACAGGTAGGAATGGTTTTTTTGAGAGTTCATGGGAAATCACATGACCATGCTCTCATCTAATTAACGTGCAGGATTATGTGTAAACTTCAAAGTGCAAAATTATACAGGTTTGAGCAGTATTTTTGATATTTGATATTTAATCATATTTGCTTGCAACATCTTTAAGTGACAGTTTTCCAGGGTGAGCAGAAAGGCTAATCAGCCCAGGTCAATGATGATGGGTCTCATCGCCCCCTTCAAAACACAATCAATCAGTTTTTTCATGAACCTACTCTCCTTAAATCACTAATCACCATCTATTGAACATCAACCTATCATCCTCCCAATCAACTTACATCAAATCCTATGTCCATAAACATACTTTCCTTTTAAAACTCATTAGAATCCAGTGTACATCAACCTTGTTAACGGTGTATAAACTCATATTTATTTATTACCCTTATTACTCAACCAATGCATCACTTGCTTGATAATAGTGTAAGTATTTACATCAAAATGTTGTACTTACTGCAATAAAGAAGTTGACTATCCATAAAATCTGGTTTTCCTTTAATTATTATTAAGTAGGTAAAAGTAGCAGTGGTATTCTGTGGGAAAGCATTTTTCAGGAATACACCAAAAAGAAAGTAGAAAGAATTTTGAGAAATTTACAAGTAATTATTTTTAATTTTAGATAGCTACTAATATATATAGCCATGACATAATGATATATATGAAGCATACGATATCCGTCAACAACTTCCTTCTCTGAACAGGACAACAACTACAAGCAGATTTAATTGCATAATAATAAAGCACAAAGTCCTTGACAATCCAATTCAAATGGACAATATACTCTCGTGCTGATGCATATGACATATATCTCTATTCACCTTACTTTCTAAACACCAAGGGTTAAAGGCCGCAAGTTTATATTTGCAAAACAGTCAATATCTATTTATGACTCTTGAGCTTAAGAAACGACATTAGTTTGGGGAGTCAAGGTAAATTTTACAAAAGAAACCCTTAGTGTAACAGTTTGTTTTGTCTACAAAAACAAACCTGGTTTGCCCATATTCTTTCTACATTATGAAATTAAATGCTATTGAAGTAAGTAGCAACCTGGATGTTTTAATTTCATTTTGAATATCGCCGCTAATGGCTGAAATTTTGCCCAAGCGGCGTTAAACAATAACTCACTCACTCACTTGAATACGAAGACCAAGATTAAAAGCCCTGCTGTTGTGATGGTAAGTAGACACCTTAAATCTAAGCTAGTGTACATCAAGGAATGAGTTTCTTCACACAACCAATTCATTTAGTAAATGATTTTAACTCAAAAACTTCCAATCTTCAATTTCACAATTTTTAATACATTAATGAAAGGTATATGCTAAGCTTAAAGAATTATTCTCCTTAACTAAAAGATTAGTTTGTCAAACTAAATTTTCAGAGTTTGGATTTCAAAATAAAAGGTTATTGCCAACAAAAAGATATTTGACCTGATGATCAAGAACGCACTGACCTTATGCTACAAGATGTTAATTAAATAAGTCCTATCACTTAGATTGATATAACAGATGGCAAAAGTGTTAAGCAGTCATATAGACTAATTTCCTGTTAATCTTTTGCGAAAAGTTAAATATTTAGAACTTGTTTCACCCTTAACCTCTAAATTTCCATTTGATCGATAATGCTTGTCAACATTAGTTAAATCAATGATTATCTAACAAGATAGAATATCTCCTCTATTCTGGGATACTAAAGATAAAACTAACACTATGTGAGGATATCCTATATCCTCGGGTTGAGTCAAGACAGATTTATGGAACAATCTTTATAGGTGACTGGACTCTTATTCTTTGCAAGGAGGCCCTAATATTAATTGTCACTGTTCTTGATCTATTCGACTTGATCAAAGAAACAATCCAGACTTAGTAGGGCTTCTAATAACCCTACTGCAGGATACGAGACAGACAAACTGATTCTAATTACACACTGAGCTCATGAGTGAGCAACACAAGACAGATCACAAACACAGTGTGTGGAGTCTGTAAGGAGGACAGTCCAAAGTCTGAGAGCTCTCAGACAGAATACCTACAACTGTATCTCAGCATCATCAAGTAGTCTAGACTTGATAAAGTTTCTCACAGACAGACAAGTTGTTCTTGATTACAACCTGAGTAAATGAGTGAGCAACATAACACATTCACAGCTGTCAGAGTTAGAAGTCTTTGAAGGAAAAGCAGTTAAAAAGCCTTGCACTGACAGAAGTCAAAGAGAGAGAACTGTGAAGTCATATGTAAAGTCGAAAAAGAGTCTAGATTTGTCAACTTTTGGATTAGGAACAAAATAACTGCTATTACGTGGAGAGTTCCTTGATTGTTTGGAGAGTCTGGAGTGGACAGGCTGACACTGTGAGGATCCTGTGAGGAAGGAGCTAGGAGGAGAGAGGGAGGGAGGAGGAAGGAGGGAGGAGGGAAGGGACTAATGAGAAGGAAGACTCTGTGGCACCAGTGAATCAAAAGCATGTGAGTCACAGCCTGGTCGCGACACTATCGTCAGCAGGGCTAGATAACTTGTCACTTGTTCAGGGAGAGCTATTGTTTTAAGATATCTTGGAATATTTGTCATCATTGCTTGACTTGTGTAATCATACGGAACACTTGTGTTATTCCTTAAGGAGGACTGTTTCTGTCTGTGAACATTGAGATGTTGTGTTCATAATCAAATGGAAAGTTTGAAACTTTGTCTTATATTGTGAACTGGATAACTTCAGCTATCCATGAAGAGTTTCATCTTTGAAAACTGGAAATATTCTTCCAAGATTGGAACTTGTAGTGAGGTAATTTACATGAAGAACCATAACTATTAATAATATGTGAAAAGTAAATAAATAAGAAAACAGTTTTCTTTAAGAAGTGGAATAACATAACTCCCACAAATTACCTCTTTACAAAAAGTTTTTTTAAACAAGGGTAATCCTAAAAAGTGAAGTAGATACTCTAATCCTTTGGTAAAAGATAGCTGAATATCTATGAAAAATTCATCATAGGCTGGAAGAATTGATTTGCGTCAATATTCAAGAAGATATTTTATTTATATGAGGGAGTGCCACTGAAACTGGAAGTTAATGTTAGTCTTGGAGAGTGTTATTTCCTGTCAGTAATATGGATTTGCTGTGGAACTGCAGAAGCTTGTAGGTAAGTGATGAATGAGACGTCTGCTCGCTACCAATCAGTTAGCCACTGTCATCTGCTCCACAGATTCATTTTATCAGTGCCATACTCCAAAGGCGGTAATGGTATGCTCATTCTTTCAACTGCAATGGTAGTTTCTTCTGATTCAAACTCTTGTGACTTTGTCATATGGGAAGTGTGCCAATTTTATAAATGAAGGTCCTAAATTCTAGAGTAGTTTCTTCTTTATCATTGATCCTGAGTCTTAAGTTGTTGCTTTGAGACCTTTTTTAGTCATTGCAATGCATTCAAGTCCATATGTTAAAGACTAAAATATATGACAAACAAGTCTTAATCTGTAATAAAGAAGAAAGGAAGACAAAATGGGAAAGACAATCAATTGAATTAGAAATATAACATTTACGCTGATGAATTTCAGTGAATCAAACATTGCCAATAGGGGTGAACAATTCACAGGAATCACAACCTAATATCAAAACCACTAATAAGGTAACGGTCACTATTGGGCAAATGTTAAAGATTGGCAATCCTAAATTATTCCGAGAACAGCAGGCAAAGGGTTAATCAGAAACTGAATGAAAAGTTTTTTGGATTTGATATCAAATTAAATGAAGCGACACCTTGATGAGTAAATCATACTTGATTTGATGTATCCAATCACTTGATGCAAGTCCTCACAATTCCACCAAGACCAAATACAGGGATGTCAGAGAGCCTAACATGGGCATGGTCAGATCTGAATGTGGTGTAGTTGTCTAATCTAAACTCCACATGATCCATCATGAAGATATTTGTGGAAGTATTTATTTCCTGTGCTTAATATTGATTGCTAACAACACATAACACTTCTCTCTCATTAGTACACTATCAACAACTGTCATTAACAGCAGTCCAGTCAGGGACATATGACAAGATCAGATCGTGCATGATCATTATCTTTAAAGTCAGGATACAGTCAACATAAGATTCCTATTCCTGGAATCAGCTGATATAGACATAAGGAAGAAAAACATCTTTCCACAGCAATACATCAAATGTGCACAAAATCTAATTTTTTTTGTAGGTTATCAGAGCAAATACTGTGACAGCAGCCTGAGTATAGGATACCTGATTACCAGATTGAACTCTCTTCATGGAATGAAGCAGAAAATGACGTCCAGTGACTAGACACGTGCTTGATACTGCATCAATTGAGGTAAGTCAGTTGACATCTATCGGGTGTCAAGTAACAAAATGTTATCCAAATCAATCCACAACAATACATCATCAACTTACGTGGATAAGTTCAAGTGAATCTGTAAGCAAATGTTGTTTTGAAAACAGCCATTTTTTGTGCTTAGTGAGATAAAATGTTTTAAGGTAAAAGGATCTCTGACCAAAACTATCAAAACAACAAACAAATGTGATGCTAAAATTTCTTTTACATCAACCAAGTACTGATAATATCAACCAATTATCACCGCTTAGTCTAGAAGCAAATCAAGCTCAAAAGGGCTACAAAAGTTACTCCTTTCAAAATAAACCTGATTTTTAGTGCATGTGAAAGTCAATTCTGAGTTTTTTAAGATAGTTATTTTGTTTCTGTCCCTGCTGGAGAAATGTATGAATGTTCTTTCTAAATAAGTAAAAAATCAACAGCCATTGAAATAGAACAATCACAACAGTTACAATAAAAACTTTTAAAAATTAAAAAAAAACATTGATCAAATGGAATACTTGTACAGTCAAACCTCATTAAGTAAATTTCCACTTACCATGCAAAATTCTTTACTAAACCAACATTACTCTGTTATAAAAGTAATGGCGGGACTGTTTAAAGAGTAGTTTGACATGACAAGGGTTAAAGTCTAGTATGTGAGTGCATTGACAACCGAAGAGAATAACCAAATCTTACATTTAAACATTAGGCACATATCAGATATTGAAGTGATCCAGATGATCCACAATGAATAGTAGCACATCTTGACAATCAAATACTATTTCTAGACCAGCATGATGAAGGTTAACCAAAGAGAAAATTCATCAAAACAACCAGTGAAGTCAAGAAATCTTAGACTGAATATAAACACTTAACATAAACCAGAAGTACATGTATGTAGATAAGCAAGTATTTCAAGGGGATCAGTTTGAGCATCCATCAGAATGCCCGCTGAGTGGACATGACTGACCGTATCTAATCTCTTCCTGGACATACATCAGAGCTGTATCCCTGTTGGATTTATCTGCCTCACTGACCACTCTCAACACACTTCATAAGGCTAATCGGCTGTGCTCAATAGAACATGCCCTCTGACTTACCTTTCAGCTTTAGGCTTCTGCTTGACCATCTTGAAAAAGTAACTAGTACATGTACCAGGGACAAATTTGTGGGCACACCAATACTATGGTCAGAGCTGGTGGCGTTGCATGACTCTCAGTGCATAATGCTCTGACTCATGTAAGGGACTCGACAAAAGAAGTTGTATAATTGAAGACAGTGTGATTACATCTATATTTGATCACAATTTTAAGTATATGGAATCTATTTTTCTAAATCTTAGAAGCAAATTAAGTTGCATAGATGTGAGGTTACAGTAAATAAATCTGATTGACAGTGTTTGATTTACTTGCTTAAAGAAACATTAAAAGGCAACAAGTATATGGTCACATAAGTTTTTATGACTAGTCAAACATTTTTAGTTTGATGCGTACGCCAAACACCAATATCAGTAGCCAGATGACGCCGTGTTCATACAAAAAAGTTTTTTTCAAATCCAATATTCAACTGTCAGGTTATCTATATCATTTAGTCTTTGACTACAGGAAAAAAACATCTATTCCTAGTGGTCAACCCTATTTTTCCTTTGAAAAGAAGTTTTAGTAACTGTAGAATGACTAAGCATGATTATCCACTAATCATTTCAGCAGTTTAAGTAGTGATATGAAAAAAATTGTAATAAAATACTCATAATATTTTTTTCCCCATTTTCCGTTGGGGGTAAAACAGTTCTGAACTGCAGTACTTTGCTTTCAGTTCAGTGCACTGTATATCAAAGTGATATTTCGGTTAATACTGTATACCATTATGTAATCAACATTATTCAACTCTATTTTTTTCCAGTCATTTTCAATCTACAGACTTTAGTGGAAAAATGTATTGCAATACATATTGAAACGAGAGCCAATTAGTGTAGCGTTTCAACGCCACTTTCCCCCTTTCAAAGTTTTGGTAAAGAACAAAACCATACTGAATATGGACCGCCTTTTTCAAAAACATCTTAATCTGGTACAAGTGTGTTCCTGGTGAAAACAGGCCTCTTCACTGTTTAAGAGAATCAATTTTGTACGCTTCATACTTCGACAGCGTAAAATAGAAACGAATGGCAAAACAAGGAAGTAAGGTTAGGTTAGGTGAGCAAAAACTATGTGACTTCTGCCTGCTGGGGAAATACAAGTTCATTCTCCATTTATATGTTACCAGGAAATCTAGGGCTAAAAAACTATTCCGACAGTGTCAATGTGTCACTCCTTCGCAATAACACAGAGCATTGTCTTAAAGTCAAGACAACGTGATGACTAATTGTTGTTAAAAAAGCCATTCAACTTTCTGGTGTATTTTTTTGGAAAATAAAAAATATTTACAAAATTCAACAATATCAAGGTCAACAAAATAGCCAAAAAGTGTCTTGATTCTCCTGCAAACACTTCCCGAGATGTTCCGCTGAAAGGCATAAAAATCATATTATCATAGTGAAGATTTAAAAGCTTCAGTGCGACCTGCACAATAACTTCAAGGTCACCAAAATCAAAATGAACTCATTACATCCCATTAAGAAGCTTGATGCAAAATATGAACGAAATTTAGTGAATGTTCTTGAGGTATGGCATTCGTTCAGCTTTTCAAACTGGACATTTCAGGGCTTTGCTTTGACTTTGAATATGATACGAAGACCGAAATATCCCTGGGCTTGGCATCTCCTCCCCAAAAACGCTTGCTGACAACTATGGAGAAAATCCAGTGAACAGTACTTTATGTAGGTTTATATATAATTCAAAGCTTTGCTGTGACCTTGAAAATCATAACTGATGTTACAAGGTATCAGTGGTGTAACGATTCATCGATAGTATTGATGTTTGCATCGTCTACTGCACGATATGAGTGCATCGATAAAAAATATGTTTAAACAATATATCAAGATATTTATATCGTGAGGGTCCATAATACATCGATGTATCGCCATAAGAGACAATATATCCCGATACTGTTAATATAATTTGTTTCAAACAAATAACTATAAAAGCGAGAAGGTTTTTCTTCTATTTCAGAGATAACAGTGATTAGAATAGAAACAAAAAGAGAAATTATATGATATTTCTGATATTTTATATGTAATTTCACAGTCACTCCAATTTTGTGATTTCCCTTCGTGTAATGTCTATGACAATTTGGTATCAAAGATATAACATTAATGTTCTATGTCCTATCTATAGTTCTTTCATAAGCTGTAGAGAATCGGGATACGTATTGTATCGCAACCACTGAATCGTGATGATAATCGTCTCGCAGGTTCCTTGGCAATAATTCCATGATATATCGTCTCGCCTAATAAAACTAGAGTCGGGATATATCGTCTCGCCACTAAGGCCAGGATACACAGGTCTACTAGGTATAATAAATAATTGCATTGTACTTCTCTAGTATGTTAGAGATTTGGATCGTTGGAATTATTGATGTTACAAAGGATGCCACAGCAATATTTCTATTAAAAGCTGAGCTAGCTACTGTCTGATCTGAGTAAAAACAATATAGGTACAACTGATGTCTGAATTAATGGATAAATAACACACTGCAAAAGTCAACGAAGTACTTACTCAAACTCTTCCCTGAATATCTTTGATCATATGTTATATGATAGGAATAACAATGATTTTCTTTAGAATCTTGCAAGCACATATTGAGGTAAACCTGAATGGCTGAATAACAGGAGTATGAAAAGATAATAATCTTTGATTTGAAAATCAGTATGTCCATTATTTCTGAATAATATTGTTAACTGCACTGGAATTTATCACCTGATCTTCATAATTCTTCAAACTTTTCTGGGGTTGTCAAATTACAAGCATCATAGATTGGCACTGAATTCATTCAAGTTTAGCCATGGACCATGCTTAATTCACATAGTTACATCAGAGTGACATGCAACAAACTTCAGCTTTCTTGGAATGATTACATTCTGGCTCCCTGATGAGAGGCTGGGAATAATTACAAGGACGGATTCAACTAAGTGAGCAATCATGTAGCTAATACAGCATTAGACATGCCTCCAAGTTCAAAACACTTGGACCAAACTAATCAAAGAGAGTTCAGGGATCTGAAAGCCAATAAGATGGCTTAGATGTCTGAATGAAAATAACAACTAACAGGTCTGGGGTAATCATATGAACAACAGATTTCTTCTTATCATCAAAATAGCTGTATCTTACGCTAGGAGAGCTTTAAAGATCGGGTGAAATGCCCTATGGTCGATTTCGGAATTCATTAAAAGGGATTACAATTTGACGTGGACTCAACTTTAAATTTCTGAAATCGGCCGCTAAACAACATAATTACGGCTTTGTAATTTAATTGCCTAATTACGACCGGCGAGCAGAACCTGAAAGGCCCTGTGGTCACTGAAGCGTGAATCTTTCGTGACGTGCTAGTTGGCATATCATCATTCGCTCGTTATGTAAAACAACACTAGCCGATAGTAAATCTCACAGTTTAACTGTCGGTTTTACCTACTAAACGTTATCCAAACAACTCAAACCTTAAAGGAATCTATTGTTTAATTCATTGTCTGGATATTTCTATTTTTGCAAGCGCAAGACCCTGATTAAATACGATGCTGTGTGCACTTTCCTACGGAATGTTTTTCAAAGTCACGACCCTGCGCCATGTTGTCATAGTTATAAGATTGCGCTAACGCGTGAGATCCCGGAAGTATTTCTTACATGAACTATGCTCACTTATTGGACATTATATTGAGGGATGCACCGGCATCCTTATTCCCATAAAAATATAACCTTTATTAAGTATTAACGCATAATGTCCACCAGCTATTCAGAAAGCGAGATATCATTATCTATGGAATGTGTCTCATCATGTTCAGAAACGCTAATTTCAATTGACGGGGACGATACTTTTCCTTACTTATATGAGCCAAATGACAGTTCGAGTGGCTCAGAAACACAAGAGACGACAAGCAATCAAAACCGAGACAGATTGAACAACATCGACTGGTTTTAATTTCTTTTGGCATTTTCAATTTAATTTTTATGCTATTACAACAAAACTCAGAATTTACTATTAATGCTAAATTGCATTGGACTGATTATTTTTAAAAACAATTCTCCATTATATTTATATATTTTTTCAGTCAACAGAAATAATTAAAAAAAAATTGAATGTATTATTGACCATGGATTATTTGAATATGATATCCATATTTTTATGTATTTTGGCGTTCACACAATTTTCTAAATGTAATGTAGGCATGTAGTGTATGGTGAGTGAGACATTATTGTTGATATCGTCGTAAGAATAGCTAAGTGGAAGTCAAATCCTATCACATTTGTAGGTCATACATCATAAATGTACATCCAAAGATAATTTCCTGGGTCCCGTTGCACAAAACTCTAAGGTAGCCTTAAGTCACTAAGGTTAACCTTGAATTTAAGTTGTTCATCAATTACGACGTCTGCCAAATGTTTTCACAACAATCAAATTGGTTTAACTAGTTTGTTTGTTTTTTATGACACACAGGTGGCCGTTATGTAATCCTATCGCATTCAATTTCAATTCTTGATTTAATGGTCTCTAATTATACCTTTTGAATTTTAACGCCTCGGACCCGCCAAGCGGAATATATGTCCTGTCATAATGGCGTAACTCTTGGCATTCGACTGGTACTTAGTTTATTGTCACGGCGTCCAGTCATTTTGAACCAATGAACTTGTAGAATATATATTCAACCAATAAATTAAGAGAAGGAGATTTGGCTCATGCACCTCTAAGGAAGATGACACACATTTAAAAAAGTACATCGTGAATAACGGGACCCAACATTCTTTAGGATTACATAGGATGTGTCTAACGCTTGCGTCAGGTATGTTTTCATGTCATTTAATGTTAAACACGGTGTGAGATGTTATACTAGATAAGAATATGATATGTGTTAGTTAAATACAAACGAATATTCCAATAAGTACTAAGTTGTCATGAAAGTGAAGTGAAACAAAATTATTTGTTCTATAGTCATAAAAACGTTTCCACATTTGTCTCCCGTTTTTTACAAAAATCTTCATTTTTTCGAGACAATTTATAACTTCATATCGATAAATACATGTTGTAACACTACGTGATATCCCATTGTAATTGGATCTCTCACCGACCAAGTTCTTTACCTTTTTGATATAAACCCACCCAAGAAAACCGCGTCCAAGGATTGTCACAGTCTAATTAAGATGGATTTGACGACTGAGAGGGAAAGTTGATATCATGAAGCCGTTATATATATATATATATCGTATTTTGGAATTCTTTCAGTCATGCTATTGCCTCTATTTTGCTGTTGAATTAGCTTAAAAATACAGAGAAAATCCAAGGGCTGGGCTTTCAGCTGCCCACTAGCACGTCACACACTGGGCGTGGCTTCGAGTCATGCTTCGGTGATTTTGTGTAAGCGTTCGCCAGTCTCATTAGGCGGCTATCCAAAACAGGGGTATAAAAGGTCTCCTAGTAGTCGAATTAAAGCGTATATTTTCAATTTTTTTGGCTCTATTGATTGATATAAGTGAAGCGAATACAGATACTAATTTGTAATAATCAAATTCATGCGTTACTTCTCCTCTTTAAAATACAGAGCCCAGATAAGTGGAGAAGTAACATAATAAAGCAAAATTGTTTCATACCTGTGTCAAGCTTGAACATATCATCTAGAGCACCGTCCCGGTTCATTCCTCCAAAGATGTAGAGATCAGTGCCATCTGCTATTCCGCTGTGGCCCGTTCGAGCAGATGGACTTGTCTTTTTACGCTTCATGTTACACCAGGAACTCTTGTCAAGGTCAAGGACATGCAGGTCATCGTAGAAAGAAGTTCCAGCCATGCCTCCATGAACAAACACTCTGTTGCCAATAGCAACCATCACATGGCCATGACGAGGTTTAGGCGAATCTCCACGAAGGGTCAACACTGACCATGATGCAGTGGCGATGTTGAAGCTATGAACTTGGCGGTCCCCAACAGGATCAGCTCCAGTATGACCTCCACTGTAAACGATGAGCTTATCCTTCACGACTGCCGTTGTATGAAATGTCCTGGGAGCAGGAGCTGTTCCTGAAGTTGCTATTGTACTCCATGAGGTGTTGACCGTATCCAGGCACTGAATATCATTCATATTGCCACTCTGATCAGCACCACCAAAAACATAGATTTTGCCAGGTTCCTTTTCAGAAGAGAAGGCAACATGTTCGTATCTTGCACGAAATCCTGGAACATCAACTGTATCCCACTGAAAGGAGTTTAGGTTCAAAACAAACGTTTCACAAAACACCCCACTAGGGTTGGCACCCCCAATTACATAAACCTTCCCAGCATCCCCTTTCTCAACTCCTTTCACGTACGTGCATGTGTGACCTACTCTCATTGTGGGACTGTCACCCACAGTTGTAAGAACATACCACAGTCCTGGGTTGGCAGATGTCTCTGTGTCAAGCATTGGATGGAGCTCCATAATGAGATCTTCAAGTGTTTCTTCAAATAATATAAATGTGAGACTTAGTCCTTTTTGACACTTGCATTTTTTCAGGATAAATAAGTCCTTGATTCTAATAAATTTCAATGAAATCTAGCCACTTCCATAAATAAGTTCTTTCTCCTTATAGACAGCTGTAAACAATATTTCATAAGCACCTACACCAAAATTATGTACATGTGCAACAATTGACAAATTTAATATTTGGCACAAAAGGAAATGAGTTCTCAAGATCAGTCACATGAGAGCACAAACTTTACTTTCAGTCACTTCTCTGTCTTTCCTCAATATGGATGCAGCTCTTGCTACTGCTTGCTTTTTGGCAATTATGCCTGTATTACCATAGTGGCCAAAGTCAACAAAACTGTCTTCTCTCTTTAAATCAAACGTCTCTAGATCTGGTTTTTGTTCTAAAGTGTCTTCATTCAACTCTGATTTCGGTTCAGAAGATATTTCATGCAAACTGCTTGTCACAGGCAATGTTTCACATATAGCTGTATCAGTTCCGTTGGCACTCAATACGAGCTTCTCTTCAACATGGAGCAACTCTTCTACCCTATCAGTTTCTTTACTTTCAACTTCAGGGTCACTCACTTCATGCACGTCTGCTGAAAACGAAGGGGGATATTCCTCAGATTCAAAAGTCTCGTTGTCCAAGTCAACACCTTCACTAGCAATGTAAGGATTACTCACAGCATCAAGTCCTAGTTTTTGAAAAGGAGAGACCCTGCCTTCACCTGAATCAAAGTTTGACTCCAAACGTTTCACACCTGTCTTTTCAGTTGCTTTTGCTGGTCCTAAGCTCTCCGGGAATGCTTCTGCACCTATCACAGTTTCTCGGAGGGGTTCAGTTATTGATTCAGGAGATGTTACTACTGTATCATTTTGACTATAAGGTATCGAACCTGATGAGAACTCAGCTGAAGTTAGTCTTGATCTCTCCTGGATCAAATTCTTCAACTCTGACGCGTATGGAAGCTTCTGAGATGCATAGATCTTCTTATTTGGGGTGTATGGAAGACTATTGTTTTCAGAACTGAAACTATTTTCTCTTGGACTAGGTAAGGATAGGTCACTATGGTTTTTTTGAGCTAAGCTTGGACTTGCTATAGGAGTATATTTATCGCTGAAAACCTCCCCACCATGTGCCCCCTTCTCAGAATCAGTTCTTCTCAAAGACCCTTCCTTCTCCTTATTCTTTGTTCCTCGAAAACTCTTCTCTCTTTTGGAACTCCTGCTCTTGTCTTCTTTCTTTAAAGCTTTCTCTTCCTTCTCTTTTTCCTTCTTATCTTTCTTGGAGTCCTTCTCCTCTTTCTTTTTGTCCTTCCCTACTTTCTTCCCAGGACTTTTCTCTGTGTAAGATGCTAAGCGTTCAGCTGCCTCTGCTCTTGCTATAACTCCTGGGTTGCCATAGTGACCGAACTCTACCTCTGCATCTGCTCCTTGCTGTTTGTGTTTGCTCTTGAGTTCCTTCTTCCACTGCTTCTGTTGCTGCTGGAAGATCAGGTGGGCAGCGTCCTCGTAGCGCTGGTGGATGAAGGTGGATGATTCCTGCACCGGCACTGGAGACTTGTTCATCGAGCTCTACAGCGACGTGGCTAGTACCAGCCATCTAGTGCACACAACTGAAACGATACAAAAGGAGTTCAATCTATTTGTTGAGTTTGTTATGTGCAAATGTTGGTTGGAATCTACCGCAACACCTTTATGTTGTGGCGTCGATCGATAAGATTATTTACAAACGGATCAATTAAAAATCGATCAAATTTGATTCCCAATCGTAGTAATTTATTTATTTTTAGGAATTAAATATAATAAAAAAACAGTAAAATATGTAATATTTATAAAAGTAATTGAGTTGACATCGTGGCTTCCGGTTTGAATCTCGTCTGTTCGTCTCCTACCGGCAGATCGTCACTTGACCTCAGAATTTTTGGGTCTCAAACATAGACCTTGCATATAAGTCGACCCCCCTCCTTGACCCCTCAATTTCTGGTATAAAAAACTCGACTTATACACTGTCATATACGGTAACCCTACCCTTCCAAATGACAAGTACAAACTGTTGGCATGGAGACAAATAAATATTAACTATAAAAAAGTTGAAACCCCACAAAGGCTCATCTACATGATATGAAAAGGATGTATACCAAATTTGGTGAAGATTGGTCAAGTAATTTCAGAGTTATGCTCCGCGAACAAATGGAAATGCCATTACGGACATGGACGGGAACTCGGCCAAAACCAATTTCTCCTGATTCTTGGGGGGGGGGGGGAGACATAATCAGCAAAATCTCATTTCTCACCAACATCCTACCTCCATCTTCTAAAAGAGCTTAGTCATACTAAATAGCAAGCCTACTAGTTAATTTTATGTTTATATTTTGCTTATCAATTGTGCCACTGACATGAGCTTAGACTCGTTTGAAATCCTCAATACAAAATCATATTAAGTAATTGATTAAATTGACTATTTTACAATGCTTTAAAAAAGTATAAGCCTTTTTTATTTTCAACCCTGCCACACCATAAGAACCTCTGCCACACCCTTAATTTAAGGGGCAGGTCAATAAAATTTACACATCTTGGTATCAATGCTATAAAGATGGTATTCTCAAAATTTTATTATTAGTGTTTGAAAAAAAATTAAAGAAGATTTGGGGGTGGGTACCCTGTCTTGCCCATATTTGAAGGGGGGGTTAAGACTAAATCTATGAACATTAATTTTTATGCAACAAAGACTTTATTCTGAAATTTTGAACCAACAAGCTTTGGTTTTGTTGAATAGATCTAAATATGCCCCCCTTCCACACCCATATCATTGGAAGTAGGACAACGAAATTAACAAATCTTAGTCTTATTCCTACAAAGATATAATTTCAAAATTGGAGATTCTTAGCATTGATGGTTTCTTGAAAATAGACAAAAGAAGAATTGAGTGTGGCAACCTTGCCTCTCCCATATTTGAATCAGGGTCAAGACAAAAGTTACAAATTTGAGTCTTTATGTAAGAAAGATGTTACTCTTAAACTTTCTGTGTCCTATTTGTTTTGGCATCACAAAATCTACATATTTATGTCTTCATGTCACAGTAATATCACCCTTAAAATTTGGACTCCTAAGTCAAGTGGTTTCAAAGAAGATGATTTTTTAAGATTCCTAGGAAAATGCCTGCCAAGCCCATATTTCAGGGGGGCTTGGAGGGGGTGCAGGATAGTGCCAAATGTAAAAATTCGGTTCACCTACAAACAAGGTAAATCCCCACAAAATATCAACTTGAAGGCTGCAGCAACTTTGGAGAAGTCAGAAATACCAATTTTAGGCATTTGTGTTGAAAATATAGTATTGTCATGGACACTCATATAATGTCCTCTATATCTAGCCCAAGGGACCCTTTGAATGTTTTGACATTGAACTTGAGGTGGAAGTAGATATGTACATGCGGACTAGAGTCCAATGTTGACAGTTTGTCGAGTCAACTGAATTATGTGACAGCAATACATCAAACATCTGTTAGCCATATGGCAAACTAACTTATTTTGAATTAACATTTACAGCCACAACATTTTCTCCCCCAATCTGATTACTTTCCAACACAATTAGCTCCCTTAAATTTTTTCTATGTTTCTTATCCAATGAAAAAGTTGTTAATGCAACAGTAAAGACAACACATTCTTTTTCCAATCAATTTGTTTCTTAAGTGAAAGTAGAATTTTAATAAAAATAAATTCCCTTATCAATCTTATACATTTTATTACATGATAGATATTGAGGGTTTTTTAAAATATATTTTTATCCCTTTCCATCCCAAATAGAAATCAGCCTTATAAATGTTTAGAAGTGTCTAGAATTATCACACAAAACTCTGCTTTAACCACTGGCAAATCATTAATTACTCCCTTTATTAACGAGATGCAATAACTGCAAATTGGCAGTGATTACAAAATGTCACAGCAACAATCAAATCAGAGGCAGGGTCAATCTTAAATTCATTTCCTGAACACAGTGTTTTCCTTATGGAGTCCGTGGATAATTCAAGTTCCCTTTTGGCTCAGTGTCCTTTCATTAGTATAAGTAACCACAAATAGAAAATGTGACCAGCATAGTCAGTATTTGAAGGAGTTACAAATCTTTATGGAATCAAAAGTGATCATGGACTTACAGCAGCTTTTTGCATTAAGTCACAGAACAAATTGTCAAGCTGCTGTAGTAGTAAACAGTGTAGAAAAATGGGTAAGTAATTGACTTTTCAGAATTTTATCAGGTGAGTCAAAGGTAAAATTTGGAAGGTCAGTGACCTTGGTCTTACTGATTTTTTAATCCCTGATTTCTCTAACACTGTAAAGGTTAAATCTTAAACTTGTATGAAATGGGTAAGTGCAAAGTTATAACAAATCATAAACAATAAATACAGATAGCCATGTGGAGAATAATATATAATAATATGATTAATACAGTTTAAATCTCTATTATTTTACAAAATCTAAAAAAATATATTTTAGATGAAACATCAATCCTTGACATTTGAATGTTTATGATGTACACTTATGACACAGAGATGAATCAAATTCCATAAATCAACATCACCATGAATCATTTCCATCCTACAACAAACAGGAACTCCATCTCATATTCAACTCCAATTCTAAACTCTGTCAATTCTCCTCAAGATCACTGGGACTAACATCATTCTCACAGTCGACTGAGCTAATTACATAACCTGATTGTCTTTCATACCTGGACCTGAAGATTTCACGCTCAACTATCCAGCAGACCTGAGTGTCTCTGCATGACAAAGTTTCAAACACATGGACTCCTCCCAATATCCGCAAGTAGTAAAAACTTGCCATATACCATACAACTAATTTTCCTGATTGTGTTCTTGGCTGATAAATTGGTCTCACCTGATTGGGAAAAAGATCTTGTGTCTGTCAACTTGATTAAGTCACGCAAGACTCCACTTCACATAGAAATACACCCACCTCGCTATAAGGCTTGGACTGGGTGACACGCTATATTTAGCTGCACTCTGCTTCTAACTCAGTGTGGGAAGTGACGCACAGCCTAATGCAACCTTCAGATTACATCTATCAGGAAAACTGTCACTGCAGTTGTCCACTTTGTCTTTGCAGACATATTACATACTTTCAAGATGGAAAATACAGATCTTTATTTCATAAGTTTGAAAAAAAAGTTAAAAAAACAAAATAGTTGATATTTTTTTGTAACTGATAATTTTCATATTTAGAAGATAAACCTGTTACTTTCTGATTCCAGATTATTAAGTATTATGGAATAAGTTTTTTATAGACAGTGTTTCATACTGGATAATGACACAATTCAAAATTAATTTATCAATCAGAATGGTTGGCACTGATTGTATAGCAGCTAAAGTGTTGATAAAAAACTAGAATTTTTGAGTTGAAAAAAATCTTATATAAAACAAAAAAAACAAGAATGAGGCATCAATGGTTATTCATGATCTGTTCATATATTTCAATCTACGATTCAAATATAACAATAACTTTGTCGTTAACAACATATGTTACTTCAACACTCCCATCCATCAGCATACTGCAGGAGAAAAACTCAAAGGAAAACAAGTGTGAATTTAAAGATGAAATGATTCATGCATACAATGCTCATTTATAACAGAGGCCCCATCCCATACAACTGATGATCCAAAGGTACAACTACCTGTACTTCAGATAAGCTATGGTATGTTTTCTCTTATCATTACATTGTACATTATATGATAGCAATGATACCACAGCTTACTTAATACTAGCACATTTTTTACATTGTCAAACAGCATCTGATTTATCAGACCAGTGATTCACCATTAGCCTATATAAACTTTCAATTCATGTGTATTTCAAATTGCCTCGAGTTTTCATAAAAAATATCATTAATTTCATTAAAATGTTATTTACCTATTAAAATGTTATTTACCTATCCATAATGAAATACAATATTTAATTACAGCTGTCATGAATAAGGGTGATGTATCTTTTCTTAAATGCGTACTTAATTTGCAATTATCAGATATATATTCATCTTTACATGTATATATTTAAACAAAACTACCAATGGCAACAGTGTATCTCCTCTTTGCCCCTACTTGCCCCATTTTAGGAGAACCTTTTCCATTCCCCATTACCCAAGGTATCTCTCATCTATCTACGATGAAGTTTAAGCCTGCCCGTTACAAGATAGGTGACACAGGTAAACATCAAAGAATATACATTCAGGTATTTCTCAGGTTACTATAATTCAATGGCTCAGATATATTGCATATCAAACGGACCCTGAGTGGCTAATGCTAAATCTTTCCCTCCTATCAAATAGTAACAGGGTCTCAGGTGAAAGAGAAAGAGGTTCACCCGAGTAGCTCTTTAACTCCACCTGTGTGTTGAATGTCAGAGTTCAATCCGTGTTAACCGTGAAGTAGATGGTGAATATTTACAGCCTCTACATGTCACTGTTAGACATTCCCTATTTCATTCAAGTGCCAATCCCTTTCACATGTGTATGTTAGGTACTTCCCTTTTAACAATCAGAATATAGAAACCAAATAGCAAAAATACCTTACCAAATTTTCTTTAAAGTTCAGATAAGAGACACATAAACTAGTAACTAAAACAAATAAATGTTTAAACAAAAAACATCCAAATTTCTATCTCAGACAAGATTATGCACCAATCAATTTACAAAAAACTATCCTTTTCAAAATTCTGTAAGGAAAGGAAAATTAGATATAAAAAAATGGGTACCGCAGTTAAAAGAATCCTAATGTTATAAAACCTTTAAAACATAGATTAAATTCTTTTCTGGAAACCTCAAATGGCTCAAATCGTATATGACATACAACAATAGAATTAGAGTAATAAGCATTAGTGGAGAAAAATGCTATAAACTGTGGAAGTATAAATAAAAGCAACACATTATCAGTAAGCTGGTATGTGTTTACTACTGTGGCAGCAACGGGGTGCTATATATAGAGTTCACCTGGCCTTAATTGCCTCAGGTAAGTTTACTATAAGTAAACAGCTGCTTACCATTGGTTACTAGAAATAACCACCTTGAAATAATTCACCTTGATTCTATTCTAAACTCAGTGGGATAATTACTACTAAAACTATGTTTGCCACTTCCAAAGTTTGCAGTAGACCATAAAGTGTTTTAGAAAGTTGATTAGTTTTAAGTCAAATGAGTGGATGAGTAATGACAGTTCCCAGGAAGGGGGTATATATTTCAATTTATAACATTGATACACAAATATGTCCCACAAATTTCATTTTTACAAGAAAAGCAACTCGGTTTCTGTACCTAAAATGAATTTTCAGAACCTAATTTCAGAGTACTAGGAACTTTGTTAACTGATTGATTGAATGCCAAGCTATTGATTGATAAATTACCAAAGTTCAAGTTTCCAAAAATATTATCAAACTCTGATAATTGTGAGAATTACCCTTTCTATGTAGTATAGTAAACTAAAGTTGTCAATATTCTATAGTTGCATTATTGTACGGTTCCCCTACTTGCAAAAGTGTCCAAAATGATTAACACTTCAAGGTTCCTTGTTCAAAATATGTAAACTATACATAAAATAAGAAGATTTGAGGTATGCAGTTATTTAAAAACAACAAAATAATCAGGAAATTGCTGATGGATTTACAATAAATTTTTCCATACCAAGTGTTTTTTAAGTAAAAACGATAGCAAGCAAAGACATGAAATGGCTTAAATTGGAGACTAGTAACTGTTGATATTTCTGTCCACATCCCTACTCTTCGTCCTCTGTCACGAACTCGACTGTTGGAGTCAAACAGTTTAGCTCTAATTGAGTCAACATCTTAGCTCAGCCTTATCCTTCATGAAAATAATCCAAGCATGATGTATACCTACCAATGAAGGATTGACCTGGCAATTGCCAACAAGGTCACACGTACAATATTGCCAAATCTGTAATTTGGAAAACCTAACAAGCACTGAATATACTAACAAACTGCCGGTTTTAAATGGCTGAGGTCGCGTGCACGAATTCAGCCAAGCATGACAGTGACATCATCTGAAGCATGCAAATGAGTTTGGTTTAGACAGCCCATACACAGCAACTCATCTGTGCAGGTGACCTTGTATGCAAACACCCCGGGAATCGTCATAACTCCTTTCGGAGTGGGGTGTGGGTGTAGTTTAAGACACCTGCTAGTGATGTGGACACACTATACTAAACATCCTTGTGGCAGGACATCTATGTCATCATGCAGTGGTCAATCTTCTTGGCAGGATAAAGCCAACAGATATTTCCAATGGCTGTAGTCAATTATTATTCCTAATGTGGGATATAATCTTCATAAAACATACTAACATGACAACTTCTAGATAAGCCTGAAAAGTGACCAGCATGAAGTGTCCTTGTAAGTTTTCAAGGCTAAATTTATCTAAATAAAACCCACCTTAAATTGTTTTCAGAAGTGAGCAAAAATCAGCAGGCTAAGGAGCTTTATCTTTCACTGTTGATTTAGCCTTTATTTCATCTGATCATCTTGACATGCCTCACTTCAACATTCAATCACAAGGAGGCTTTAAATAATCCGCTAATTGGTTGACTTGATTGCAAATATATGAAGTTTCATTTATACACACTAAATGCATAAAGGTTATATCAAAAATCAATATTCATCCAAGCACCTTGCTATTTTCATGTTTTACTCACAAATCAAATTAATCAAATTATAATAATACTTAAAAACAAACATTATACCGAATCCGTACTCAACTCAAGTTTCACACAATGAGCCAAAATATCCCCTTATAGCCCATTTCAAGATTTTTGCCACTTCTGTTACATTTCATTTGCTAGCAAGTGGTGATATTTGTACATTGTCCATTCACAGATTAGGTGTTAAAATAATGAAACACAAAGTTGAAATTGAGTTCTAAATTGTGTACATTAAAAAATATTTTTTCTCTCATTATATTGATTCAGACAATTTATTCCTTTGATGATATATTTGCGTTACTGTATAATTGAAAACGTTTTTCAACCATGGGGAAAGAAACATACAGAAAAATGAATAATTAAAAGAATAAATGATCAATAAATAAATCAATAAATGAATGAATAAATATTTCAAATGAATAAATAAAAAAACATCACAAAAAATCTTTCAAAAAACTTGTAATAACAAAATGTGTCTCATACCAAACATTTTAATCAAGGTTCACAACAAGTGATACAACAAGAGGCTAGTTTTATATGGCTCTAGTACGTTGTGTTTGGCTTCAGGGATTACCTATGCTAAGCTTTCAAGTCCAAAAGTCGTCTGACGGTCAGGCATCACACGAAAACGTGACAATTTCCACTGTTTAGCAAACATCAACACATAAAGGAGCTTTAAAGTAGAAACACTGACCTGAAATTTTTGTTGACTTGAGAAATAAAATTATGCGAAAAATGATGTGCAGCTACACACTGTCACCATGAGAGAGGTGGGTGGCATATTCTGTGTTCATACTTTCACTGGGAGAGATCTCAGTTAAATTCACTTACCAGGCATTGTTGAGCTATTATATGTTAGTCACTACATGTTATTGACTTACAAGGTAAAGTATGACATAAAATGTCTTGTTTCATTGTCTGATGTTTAACTGAGTACACTTAATAATATTCAGTTCAATAATATATGACATTCTATTCATCAACAATACTTCAGGTCAGTATAAATTTCTTCACAGCATACCTAGTCCCGCTCCATTACTGTGTATAAAACAGCATCCTTCAATACAGTCTAGGGCCTCATTTAGCAAGTCTAGACTTTAGCAGAACCAAGCAGTACAGCATTAATTAGCATTAGTATTGGCATTCATTTTTAAAACATATTTCATAGTTTAAATTTTAGTCCACAAAATGTACAATTAGGTTACTGTTACAAAATATGCATTTTTCTAACTCTTTTTCTGCAGGTTACAGAATTTACAAATGACAAATTTTTCAGCAATTGGTCAATGTTTGAGTTGCGTTTCCTGCAACTTGGCCACCTGAGATTTTTTGGCACTTATAAATATGTGTTTGTTTATAAACAGTGGATTGTAAAGTCATAGCTGGTGGGTCAGGAGAGGTCACTTTGACCTGCACAATCTCACATTGGCTTAGTCTTGTCTTCCTATACACTCTAGATATGCACACATTCACATACAAGGACATAATATAACATAAATGATGCCAAACTTTATTGTGGCACAGGATATATAGGTCTAATAGTCATTGAACCGTCTCCATTACAATCTATCACTGTTAGAGAATGTCACTAACTTACTATAGCTTCAAATAAATCATAATACTAGAATAAATAGAGCTTTTTTCTTCAAGATATTTAAATTCAAGATAAAACTTTCTGTATCATATCAGTGAATTACACTATATAGTCATATCAAACCAACAGCAACCCCCAAGATAGCCTATCAGTTAGATTCATAAAATGTGCAAGATGATGCATCAAGAATGCCATTGACAGGTGACAAGTATATTTCACATACCTACAGTCACCTGTCACAGCAATGTCATAAACAGCTAACCTCACATAATCAACTAGGATATTTACTTCACATGATGACCACATTCATAGTACAAGGACTGACGCCATTTCCAGAAAAAAATTATTGATTTTACACCTTCCATACACCCTCTATTAAAGAACAACTCCGTGATTTTCATAACATATTATTTACCTTTGATACGAACCTAAATGTCATATGTGGTGATATACAATCAAAACATCTTAACTTTTCATGTCCAAAAGACATATGACAAATACTGGTTTTCCATGAAAATTTAAAAACAGCCTTGTAAACGCACAGAGGTGTAGATGTCACGTCCAATATACATGGATACTAGTTATAAAACATAACAAATGCTATCAACTCCTAACTGCCCTCCTGGCTGTTTTAGATAAGTCTTCAAAATTACGTTTGACTATTTGACGCGCACCACTGTCCGGTTTTCGATCATGATTGCGATGTTCTACCTTCATATTGTCACTGTAAAAAAACAATAAGCTTTAAAATGCGTCTTTTTGGTAACAGTCAATACTTCGCGATCAAATGACACCATTGATTAAGTTTGGCATATGTGACTCCAACAACTCACGGAGTGGCTCTTTATACTGTCAACAAAAGCGTCTGATTATAGTATACAGGTAAACTAATGTAAAGATTACTTATTCAATGCCTCAATTGTGAACCGCTTTACAAAAACTGTCTTTGTTAACAGATCATATTGGCAATATTGAAAGAATGTACATGCTATGTAAAAGTTAATGATGAGTTATGCAAAAGCAGCACATCTATAAACAAATTATTTGCATTGATCTTATCTTGAATATTTTGTGGGTTTTTTTTTCATAATTCTGAAACACCCAAGTGCTGGTATCACCTTTTAACTGACATTAGCTAGTATTAATCAGGAATAAGACAAATGTATATTTAAATACATGATATAATCAATGTACTTAACCATCATGTGATTGTTTTTACTTTGAGCTCAACCCAAATCAGCAACAGATATTGATAACATGTTCCATAGATATTTTCACTAGCACCAGATAATTAAATTTATTTTCACTGATCGATTACAGCATTTTATTCGCAACCACTAACAGAATGTAATACCCGTAACTAGTTAAAACAATATTCCAGGGAATATAAGAATAACCATTAATGAGAGGCTTTGTGTATATAACAGCAATGTAAGGGAGAATTTTTGCTATGATGTTAATCTTTTTGATGGAGTGGCTTGTTGTTGAGATCTTACAAATACATGTATAAGACTGCTTTTCATTTACAGTAAGGGCAGAGTTTGAGAGGTGTTCTATATGCTTCACTTTAATCTGCAATGTTTTTAAGGAGGGAGCACTACTTATCTCAAGTATTGTATGATAAAAATCAAGGGAAAAAAATAATTGATTCAATGTTCCAGATATATAACTACCGTATTTGACCAAATAAGAACCCTCTCCAATTCAGCACCCCCTAAACCTGTTTACAACAAAATTAGCACCACCTTCTAACTTACCCTGTGTGATACCCAAATGTTGTTTCATAAAAATCATATTTTGAGACATGCTTTTTCTTCTAACAGTTTGGGGACTACATTACATGTATACCTCTTGTACATACACGACAGTCTTCCAATTCCATATGGTGGCACACAAAAACTAATAAAACGTTTAGGCGGCATAAAAATCTTTAAATTCACATCAGGAACTTGAACTTCAAAACAAAAGATTTCATTTTACTCCTTATTGGAACAAATATTGATGCGGCAGGAAAACATTTTATTTATATCATCAGAAACATAGTAACTGTTTGTAATTATTGACAGCCTACACAATATTTATTTTGTGCATAAGTACATTCAATTCAGATGTTAATTCAATAAAGATTATTTCTTAATAAGAAACAAAAATGTCCACTGACACTGTTCAAAGTCATGTTTAATTGACAAAAGACGTTAATAAGTTTGTGAACAGTTGGATCTTGTAATACTGAACGTGAAACGTGAACTTCCTGACACATTTTTTCATGTTTCTGCCTGATTAACAATTGAGGTGTTCTCATAGTGATAGGCAATTTTTTCTCGCTTTGACAGGCCACAAGAATAATGTGGGGTCGTTCACCTATGTATGAATTATATTATTAGCAACAAAAACAAATATAAGTAAGTATAAGTATATAAGTATTAATCAAAATCCTTTTTGTACCATCAGACATCAAGATAAAATCCAAGAATAATGTGAACCACTTTTTTTTGGATTTCGGGAATTAGCAAAAGGGCAAATCAGGAGGTCATATGTGCGAAGTTTGAAATTAACAAAATAATTTTTATTTTTGATAACATGAAATTTTTCTTACTGGTACAAAAACACTGTACGCAAGGTAACTCAGCAACTGATATGAACGAGTTGTAATTTTTCTTTCAGAGAAATCAGAATGTGACACAACTTTAAATGAAATGAAATTATTTTAATTTGAAAAGATTGGTGTGAAGTTTTTTCCTGCAAGATTCATGGACATCAACAAATTTGCTAAGGACAGCACTTATGGTAAAATGAATAATGATACATCCATTTTCAACATTTAGAGGGAGTACTCAGTCTGATTAAAATCGACCGTGTTCCGAGGAATAAAAGTTCAAAATATTGAGTCTATCGAGATTCGAACTCTATTTGTCTAGGCTATCTTCTCCACATCGGTCTGAAGGCAGCCTCACTGCTCGCACGTGCCGACACCAGTTTTGCGCAGACAAAACCTAGTTAATAGTGTACCAATCACATCATCGCGTTTAAAATAAAGATTGCGGCGATCAAGGTTGACGAATGGTAATTGGGAGTTACTTGCCCCTAGCTACTAATACCGAATGCTTTTGACGCACGCATTGTGATTGGTTAGTTTAGTTTACGCAAGAACGTGCACTACAGTAGGGTGGGGTCAGACCTAGTGGAGAGGATAGCCTAGTCAGATAGAGTTCGAATCTCGATAGACTCAATATTTTGAAACTTTTATTCCTCGGAACATGGTCGATTTTAATCAGACTGAGGGAGTACTTCACTTTACTTGGCACTAATGATCTTCATCTGCAACACATTACCTACCCTTATGCTAGACACACTAATATTGATAGGCTCCAAGAAGAGATCCCGATAAAAGATGTGTAAAGGATGGAAATTTTGATTGGTCACATTGACAGGCAAATGAACTTCTGGTCTGCCCGTACCTTAACACTATACTTAAATCACTCATTCAACCCAATCTTTACCATCATTTCTCATTCTTCACCCACTCTGAAAAAATGCTTTATGGAAAGACTGCAGACTTTTTTTTGAATTTCATATAGAAAAACAAACAGGGAAAGGTAAAGAAATATGTGATAATATTTAACCCAGAGCAAGGGGGGTTAAAGACGCCAAATGCAACAAAGATATTATCATCACAAAAATTAAAATTGGTAAAGTGCAATGACAGCAAATGGACATGTACCTCTTTACCGATTAATTAGAAAAATCAAAATTCTGTTTCTACTAATGGAAAGTGTCTTCATACAAATAAAAATGATTCAAACAAACTCTTTTGGAAAGACAAACTTTTAGAATGATTGTCAGACTTTTTTAAATAATGAAAGAAAAAAATTTTAAATGAAGGAGATAAAAAACGTCAATCATTATGGAACAACTTGAGAAACATCTCTTTTGTATTGTGATATGGTATAAGAAAAGTAATGTTTATAAATGTGAATGATATGATTCATGCCGACTGCAGATTGTTTACATATGAAGAATTTTCCACTTTGTTTCTGTAAAGACTAACTTTCTAACTTATGAATCAGTGAAAATAGCCATCAAGGCATATACCCGTTCACTGAACATCAAAATAAGAAAACATACTACAACAATAACATTTCTTTATAAAATTGGATATCCGTCATCACCATTGTTCATTTTGTTAAAAAGAAGTAGAGACAATAAACCATATGTTTAGGGAATGTGAACCTATCTGTAGATTATGGAATGAAATAGAATCATGGATAAACTTGTTAAATCTAAAACTAGAATTTACAAATAAAATTATCATTTTTTAAATGAAAGGAAGACGATAGTTCTGTAAATGCAAGCATTTTACTAGTCATACAGTATATTCATAAATGCAACATTAATTGTTTTAGACCAAAGTAAGAGTATCATTAAAGTGAAAAGTAAAGATGTTTTGATTTTATATCACCACATAGGTTTAGGTTTGTTTCAAAGGTAAATAAAATGTTATGAAAATCAAGGAGTGGCTCTTTAACCCTAAAAGACCTAGGGCTAAAAAGATAGTCAAACTGAGCTTCCAAGGGCTAAAGGGATAGTAAGAAATGAACACATTGGAGGACGCCCAGTAAAACGCAGAATAGGCCATTTACATATTGTGTATCAGAGTGGATGTATTGAGATGCATCGAAAAATCAGTGCATGGTGTCCTCCTTATACTTACTTACAACTGTGGATGGATTGACACATTTTCAAAACTTCCAATTTTGGATATTGATTTAGACAAACGACAGGACAAGAATGTACAAAAATGGTCTGAATAGTATCAAAAAAGACCTGGCACAGAAATAAAGAAATAATTAAGAAAAGGATAATCTCTATCTCACCCCTCACATTATTTGTTTGATGGCTTGTAGACAAAACTCTATAGACTATTGACAGAGGACAGGAATATTATTACCTTTGTTTTATTTAGTTTTGAAATTGAATATTTTCAGTTTTCTGCGATTGCGATTTGGAGCTGTACCAAATGTACAGCTTGTGAGACACATGTGGTTTGTCATTCAAAACATCTTACAGGGCTCAAATAAGGAATTGTTTATCTATTTGCCCCAGGTGCAACCTGACTGTCACACATTGTTGCACCACTCAAATTTCAGTTGCAATGTAATAGGTAATGTAAAGAAATAAATAAGTGGTGACATGATATTGTCAACTTCATCATATTTAACCAATCTATGTTTTTACTCCATTTTTCTTTGAATTTGTAAGTTTTACCTTTTTGGCACTAGATGGTTTTCCGTTGTAGTTAATCATTTGCACTTGTATTTGTTTTAAAACAAATGTGTATACAAGCAAGATGTTCATAAAATTTCTTTTACATTTAATCAATCTGTCGATAAATAGTTATGTATCCCTCCCATCTCTCTACAACTATTCTTGTGTTGCTTCATCATTTAGATTTGATAGCGAGTATTGAAGATGAGAATATCAGTAAGATAGATTGTCAAATATACACTAACTCCTTTCTAAACATCATGATATGCTCTCACACACATCAACACTAAACTGCTAAGTTTTTAGTTTTTGTTGTTTAGTTTAAATTTGTCCCATACCATACAAAGTAAGAAGGGTAATGTCATATCAATGGCAAGTGATCGTTGACTCAGTTTCTTTTAGAATGAATTCAGTATAAAATATCAATTGAAAGTTTTCATATAGTTGTTAGAAATTGCATGTGTCTTTAGAATCTGGTCTCTAACTAATGGGAAGAAAGAGTGTCGTGGATTTCAGTATTCAATCAAAAGATTCACATGTCCTGAAATGACTTTACATGATAAAATGAGATGTTGATTTTAACAATTTCATCATTTACCTTCTCCATACACATTTTAAAACACATGGTAATTCTGTGTTAATGCATCAGAGGTTTTTTTCAAATGTCCCTTATTTTCTTGAAGACACGAACCAAACTGTCTACAACGTGTTTTAATGCCACATGCACCAACTTTGATAGACGCGCACTTGTGCTTTTCGCTTGGTAACCATTACCGGAAGCGAAATGTTTAAAGCAGAGCTATGAAATTTGTTTTCTTGCCAAAATCTTAGTTTCGTAGTCAAGGTAAAACACTAATAAATGTTAGAATTTCGCATGAAATATCTTTCTTTAAAGGTTTGATGTCTGTTTCAGAAGTTCATATTAATATCCAGAGGTTATTTTTTTCTTTTACAGTAATATGTTTATCCTTGAAATATTTTAGGCAGGAAGAGGAAGAAGACACAAGATGGCGGCCGACGAGTGGCGACTTTGCGTGGAATGGCTTGTTCGATGCCAGATTTTACCCGAGGACCACAAAGCCACAAGGATAGATGCGAATGCGTTTGATTTGGCACAAGCCCTTCGAGACGGATCTTTGATTTGCCATTTGCTTAACCAACTGTACCCAGGATGCGTCGATCTGAAAGATTTCAGCCCTCGTCCTCAAATGTCGCAGGTTTGTTTGTGTTCTTTTTCTAATTTATATCCTGGTTGTGTTTTTTAAAGCAGGTGTTGTGAATATTGTTTCATACAAAATGTCAGTATTATTTGAAGTATGAAAACAGTTTTTAAAAGTTTTTAGCCCTGTCAGTATAGATTAAGTATGAAGAAACTTTGCCCATATGACAGTTCACTTTAGCAACCTTTTTCTACTTCCTGTTTGTGAATCTAATCTTGATCTTTTAGACTATAAGATATTAATGCCATGTTATCATCACTGATATAAGCTGTTTTCCTGTTGATTATATTCATATATAACATTTATGATACTAATAATTTGAAAATGAATCAGTGAAAGTTATTGTTATTTAGTTATTAAGATAATATTACAAAGTTTTTCTAAAGATATTCCAAATCTCCTTTGATGCTTAGTGTGATGTTATAATATCGAATTTGCAAAACTTCTTGTTTTCCGGATTTTTTATTTCATTTTGTTAACTAGACTTATTCATACACATGATTTATTATTGAACTGAGGCTGTACGTGCCTGACCAATGTAGCAAATGTTTCCTTAAAGTTTATGTGTTTCTTTTTGGATGAGTGTTTTTTACAATGACTTTTGAAAATTGAACCTATTGATTGGGGATAGCCAATGTTAAACCAGCGAATTCTCTGTTATTTTAAATGCTTTAAGTTCATTAGTGTCTTAATTTCATGATGTGATTTTTACATATGTGTGCTCGAACATCACTTAATTATAATGTAAAAAGTATTGATCGTTGTTTCCCGGCTCAAACCAAATTGATAGGTACATCTTCCAATAATATTTGAAAAATGTTTCTATTTTCATTAATTTCCAAAAATAAATGTTTCAAAACAAGTTATTTCAATGAGATGTTTTACTTTATTTATCATCTCAGTGCCTTGTTTAAGCACATACGTAATCTAAAACATTGTTTCTATCAGTCAAGAAATTTTGAGACTATTTCTAAATGAAATATTTCCAAAAAAGGTTAGATTCAAATTTCAATCATTATTCCAAAATTAAAAAACTAAGACTTTTCTAACCTCTTGTGGAACATAAAAATAGAATTTGACAAGATATGCCTTAAATTCTTTAGAAAATTAAGTCAATTTAACAAAAAATCATACTTGACAAATCACATTGAATTAGTCTTCTAAGGAAAAACAGAGTCATTGCCAAGATCTTTGTGCAACCAATATTTACAACATTGTTTTCTCTTTAGTTCCACATTAATTGAAAAACATTGATATGATCTTGGCAAACAGTTTAAATTTTGTTATGTGTTTCAATGACATGCATTTATAGAAGAAAAATGGTTATTTGATGTTTAGAGCACATCAGGCTATTCATGACATTGATAAGTTTTAATTCATTTATTGATCAACTAATAAGCAGCTAAATATTAATTTCATTTCAGTTCTTGTGCATGAGAAATATTCGCACATTTCTGCAGACTTGCAAAAGGACCTTTGGATTACATGATGCAGACCTATTTCAACCCCAGGATCTGTTTGATGTCAAAGACTTTAGAAAGGTATAAGAGCTTTTTCTGAAGCTTTTCTTTACCTTGAACAATCCTGCCTGTTATCCCAAACAGAACTGATACAAGTAACAGGGAGTTCAATTTGCTTTTCTTTCATGACTATGTTTCTTCCTGAAGGGTTCCGGGTAATTTTGCAAACTTTCTCCACTTTTCCTTCAAATGGTTTCTTCTTATAGCTCAGACACTTATTTGTTGGAATACAAAGAAACTTGACGCCTGTAATCACTATAATGTGTAGATGTGCCTTTTGGACTTACGGTCCCTTATTCTCATGATATATACAAATATTCTAAGCTTTTCTGTCAATGGTTTTCCTTTCCTAACTCAGACACTAATTGATGTAATGTGAAGAGAAGAGACATTTAATCACTATTATGTGCAGATGTTCCTTTTGTGTGTTTCGGCCCATTAGTTGCTGAATTTATGCAAATCTTCAGTCTTTCCATTAACATTATGTTTCTTTCATAACTCCATCACTAATTGTTGGAATTAAATCAAATTGACACATTTAATCCCAATGATGTACAGATGTGCCCTCTCCGTGATCATAGGATGTGTCTGTACTGGGCCAAACCTCTAATTTTGAATGTTACTTTTATCTGGTTTGCGAGGGAAAATGACCTAAATCATGACCCAGTCAGGAAGTCATTTATCTTCCCAATGTTTGCTTCATGAAACGCCTTATGTTAGCTTTAAGAAAGGGCTAAACTTTTGTAGGAATTATTATTTTTTTATAACAATTTTAACCTTATGCAAAATCGATATCTTAAGCTTCTGGGACTTCTTTGATAATCGGGAGTATATGAGTGAGCCATGCCCACCAATGCTCTTGTTTTTTTCAAAAAGTACACACATAATGAATAAGGTTTTCTGGAAATGCAATTTGTTAAAAAACATTAAAAAGTTTGCAGTTGTCAAATTTTTTGTTTGTATGTTTGTTGAATATGAAGTGAACAACTCTTTATGACCCCAGGTACTTGAGACTCTCTCAGTCCTTTCAAAGACAGAGCTAGCTTCACAAAAAACAAGGTAGGGAATTTTTTTATTATATTCTCTCGCTACCTTATGATATTTATTGTGTGTTTAAATAAGTATCAGAATATAATTAAAAAGAAAACCAACAAATTCTTCATATAAAAGTATTTTTATAAAAAATGTTTGATATTGCAGTGACTAATGTTTTCTGAGTCAGTTAGTTCATTTTGTTTTTCTTTTGCAGTCGGGCTTTATATGAAAAAGAATGATTACTCATTGAAATCTTCTTTTATTTGAAATTGTTTTAAATTTCCATATCTATGATATTTTCTTTGCTTGATATGAACATTTCATTATAGAGGTTTTCGTACAATTATACAACAAGAAATCCCTGAGCATCAATATTACAACCAGATGGCTGCCTTGGCTACGTAAGTCAGTCACATGACTGATGCCGTGCTTTTGTTTGGTTGATTTTAACCATGCATGCTCAAAGTGATCAGACTTGACCATTTAGCAAAACCAATTCAAATATCTTGATTTGGATTGGCTATGGCTTATCAAGGAACTAATGTTCTCTATGATTGGTCCATATTAATGCATTTTGATTTGAATGCTTCTCATGTCGATTTATTATCACATGACAAGAAATTCCTTTTTTGGATTTAAATCTTTTTGGCAATCTTGAAAATAAGGTTTCAAAATTATTCCTACGATTCGAAAAGCATTTAATGAAATGTAGCTTTAGTTCATGTTGTTGTTATCACTTTTCTAACATGAGTTGACTAACACATGTTTGAAATGTAATTATGTTGTTTTTGAAAGGACAACTTTCAATACATATATTCTGAATGCATTATATGTTGGAATTTTGTGTCCACAACAGATCATTTTGATTCCTATACTTCTCAGGGATTGGGAAAGATAATTTGTCAAGGGGCCATTTTAGTTAATTTGGAATTTTTAATGGGCGGTTCTCCTATGTAGAAATAGTACAGTTTCAAAATTTGATGGGCCGTTTTTCATCCAAGTGTAAATGCCCCATGGCCCCTATCTCTCCTCATCCCTATCTTTTTGATATAAATGTGAATATGATATTGCTCTCTTGCAAATAGGGCATCAATCTTTGCCGTGTTCATGTTAAATCTAACATCTCTCATTCTCATCTTGAGGGGAGAAATATGATCGAAAATGGGGTAACAGTTCTTGACTCCTATTGGTTGTAGCGGATTCCCCCCTGAGAGTCAATCAAATTATGCAGATGATGATGACAACATTTACGGTGAACTCCCTGACATGGCTGTGTGAGTAGACGAGGCTGAAATTTATCTATGAATTTATCAAAATAGACATGAATTTCATATTAAAAAAACATAGAAAATAAACAAGAAATGCACACATGAAATTGACATAAAATTCACATATGCAATTAATATAAAACATGTAGTTGGGGGCAAAATTAACATGTAATGTCCATTAGTTATTGCCTTGAGTTGTGAACATGGAAAATTTAGATTAGAAATAAATCTGAAATTATGAAATGAGAGAACTCAGATAATGCAGAATCAATAATTTTCACATAACTTATTAGTTTGTTCTTGTGAAATGTCTCCAAGAAAATAGAGTTTTTGTTGTTGACTTCATCTATTTGTGTATTTTGTGCATGTTTAACACAAAAAGAGAATTGAGCTTGCCAAAACATACTGTTGTATATTTCACATGTAACTAAAAATTATGGATCATTTAAATTAATAATCTGTTGTTTTCAAAGAGAGTATTTACTTGATAACAGATGTGCATTATGATTGTTTTCATTGTTTAGTTTAAAAGATTTGTAAAATGTAAGTATTAATTAATCTATGATAGGTACCTGGTAGACAAACTACTACATTTAAGTATGTGATTTTTAATTATGTTGAACAAGTTGTACCCTTGTTGAATGAGAAGTGTTAAATGTTTGACATAAAAATAATAATGCATGATTTTAAACTTCAAAATCACATATTATTTTGATAATGCAAGAAACTTTCATTGAAAATCTAAAAAGATTCAATAAGAAATATTTTCTTGTAAAATATAATGTTCTTTATGATATTCTTTGTAATTTACTTTTAATCGTACATGAAAATTATGTACCTTAAATGACGGGAATGATTTGATGTTACATTGATAAATGATTTTCAATGTTTTGCAAAGCTAAGTACGAAATTATTGAGATATTATTGATTTGGAGTACCAGTAAGTAAATGATAATTTAATGATAATCTTATGGCTTGTTAAATGTCGTGTTAAACTGTGTCTGTATGTACATACAGAGAGAACGATCTTGAGGACACGGAGGAGTTGTACGACTCGGTCTATCAGGACGAGGAGGACAAGATCTACGATGATCTCTGTGGTCTCCGCAAAATGCAAGAGAGGCCATCTCAGGTAGGGATCTTGTTCGGTGGCAACCTAGTTCCTGGTTTTGGTTAAAGTGGGCTCCTCCCTACAGAATCATTTCAGATTGGGCCAGTTAGAAGAGTAGACAGCATGTCCTTCTTTGTTGTAACAAAATATGAAAAGGCAAAAATGGTTTTAACCGCAAATATAGATATATAGATGGCTGTATCAGGCCTGAAACTGTGAAGTGTGATCAAGCAATTACAAGTTGTCTCCCCTTATTGAATGATATAGTATTGGACAGTGTCGCTGCAAAGTTGAAAAATTATTCCACTGACGACTGGATGACTGGTTCCTTCAATTCAAATTGAGGTTTGTGACCTTGGCATTTATGACAGTGCCACCGCTTCATATTTCCTTGTCTGCGCACATTTACAAGAATCATTCCCTGGATTCTCTTAATATCTTAACGAAAGACGCAGGGCAAAGTCGTTTTGGGTGACCTTGTCATTAGTTTAAGGAAATTTGCACCATTGAAACCCAATGTTAAGCTTGTCAGTGAACCATTTACTATATTCTTTCTTATTTTGCATGAGGCCATTTGATTTGAACACACCAGGCCCAGTCAATTTGGGTGACTTTGACATTATTTTCATGGTCACAACCAAATTATTCACGATAAGAAACTTGTTAAAGGAAAATCACATAAATATTTACTGGAGGTTCTCATCATACGCTCTAGGAAGACATTGTCTACTTTGCTGACCTTGACATTGCTGAATTTTGCAGACCCCCAAGAGAGAAAAACTTAACATGGAAGTTTATCTACTTTTGCTTTGATTTTCAATTGATAATTCGTAGGGGGAAGGGGGGACATTTCACCCCAGTGTTTGAAATTTATGTTTGATTGCTTCATTGATCTATTACAGCCTGCTCCAGCACCCTTGAGCAAACGTGACCATTGCCTGAAGGAGATGATAGACACTGAGAAGAACTATGTGGATGCACTGGATATGATCTGTGAAGTGAGTCCGCTGTTTAACATAGACCTAGGTTGGAACTTTAATCACACTCACCCCCTTTGTGCTAGCGGTGTCCTTGATCCATAACAATAAAATTGAGATAGATCACCTAAGTGGGTCATGGGAAATATTTCAGATCTTATTATTTGGGAAAGATTCATTGATTAATAGCATCAAAACCTTTTACCAAACTCATATTTAAAACATATCATGCAAAATAATATGTGTTTTATATTTTCCAGCATTTTATCAAGCCTCTGCATACTTTTCTAACCGCAAACGAGAGGGATGTGATATTTGCTAACATTCAAGTAAGTTTGTGAAATCGACAGTTGCATTATTAGAGTTCATCATCTCTTTGTTTTCAAAGCTCTAGCCATACTAGATACTAAATTATTTAAGAAAACAAAAAATCAGGATTTAAATGTAATTTGTAAACCAAGCAGACTTTAGATGATTACAATTAACAAAAGCTAAGTGGCTACCAAGCATCTGAAATAGATTTGTTTTATGGTATTGGAAATCTAATAGCATATATAACACTATTAAACACAAGTTTAACAAGAAACTTTCCTTAAGAATTTCAGTATTTATTTTTGGTATGTGCAAGACAAGATATTTGTCTGTGTATCATTTACATCTTCTGTTTTTTCAGTGGCATGTCAGCAAGTTTGCAATTAACATAAAATAAAATTTTTCTTTCAGGATCTGCAGAAAGTGCACAAGTCATTTTACTCTGAGTTGAGGCAAGCGGTTGATGTGAGCGGGGCCTCCATCAGCAGCGTGTTTGTGAATTACAAGAAGAAGCTGCTCATATATGGGGACTATTGTGCCAACCTGCCCGCCGCACAGGAAATGATTGACAAAGTCTGCGAGGCAGACGTAACTCGGAACAAAATACAGGTGGGAAGCTCAAATTTCTTTTGATTTAATAGATACATAACCCACATCTATCAAACAAGCTTGTAAAGGATTCAGATGAGAAATTTGAAGCCAAGAATATTGGTGGAAAAAATTGCCTGCAATTAAAGCCTATCTGGTTTCCATGTATATATTAATGAAACTTTGTGTCCCAATGCCTATTACAAATAAATGCTTTGCCTATGATATCTAAAAAAATCCTCTTTAGCTTGTTAGCTAACCTTGTGATCTTATCAAGACCTAGCCTAGATTATTTGGTTACAAGTTGTGATTCCTTTAAACTGGCCACTCAGAATTCTTCATTTTATCAACTCAGCAGCCTAATTGTTAAAGCTGCATCATTCATAGCTTTGACATGGAAATAAAGCACATAAATCAGTCTTGAAAATTGCAATGCAAATGAAATAAGTTTTTGTTGAATGTATTCCTGACCACATATCCAGTTCATTTCTTCATGGCCTTCTCAAATAATTCAATGAATGAAATCAAATAATACATGTTTCGACTTCCATAATATCAGCTAAAATTTCCTCTTTCATTTTTTATGGTTATCATGCAGTGACATCATCTTTAAAAAAAGTCAGATTTTGATCTCTGAACAACTGAGTTACAACCAGAGGATTTTCATATTACCCTCAGTTACTGATCTGTAAGCTCTGATTGTTGCAGGAGTGTGAACGGAAGGCTAACGAGGGCAAGTTCAGACTTCGAGACCTGCTCCATGTTCCTATGCAGAGAGTCCTCAAGTACCATCTGCTGCTCAGGGTACGTACACATTCATATTTATAGTATCCTCAAGTACCACTTGCTGTGAAGGGTAATTAAATGACACATTCGTATGTAGATTGTCCTCAAGTACCATCTGCTGCTCAGGGTATGTAGATGTTCGTATGTAGAACGTTCTCAAGTACCTTCTGCCTCTGGTTCATGTTTTTGCTTTTAAAGAATTTTGTGTCAAGTTTGTCTTTACAGTTATGAATTTTTGTCTTCAAGTTCAAAATTAGATTCAAGAAATTTAACCTCAGACTGATAAGTTTATCTTTCGACGAAGCATTTTTATCTTTAAGAACATATTGTTGTTGTCCTTGGGAACAAAAACCTTGACCGTGTACTCAGGAAACTTTGTCTTTTTACTGTGTTGTTTAAGACTGAAGATCTTTCACCTGTGGAGCTTCTTTTGGAGAATAAAAAAACTTTTTTCCTTTTCGACTTTTTCCTTAGACCCTTGAATTTTTGTCCTTAGTATCAAGGACTGCAGAATAATGAACTTTGATCAGTGGACCCTTGACTCTAATTCAGAACTCAAACAATTTAAGGTTCTCAGTACAATTACCAAACTGGTTACCTCCATAAGAAGACCTTTGAATGGTTTTATTACAGTTATTTCTCCCATAAGGATGTATGCAGAGATGCCAACCCTTTGGGATAATAACTACAATTTGACAATAAGATTACGCTATTACACTTAGTCTTCCAAAAATTACGCTGTTTCTACTCCATTACACAAGTCAATAAAGCAGATTAAATTTCACAGGGAAGTGCCGAGGAAGGCACCAGTTCAGTTCAGAAATTCCCTTACACCGGCAGGATTCGCTTACTCTTAGCATCGCTCTCATTCAAAATAATTTGTTAGGATTTTCAGTATTTAATGTCAAAAGATCAACGAGGTTTGATGTTAAGAGCCTCTTAAGTATTGGTCATGTGTATCGTTCAAAAGCGTGGTTGCGGTAAATTGTAACCATGTAAAAAGGACCGGCAGAAACCAAAGTTACTGAACCGAAAGTATCTTGAAAGCACCTGCAAACTGTAAAACATACAGGAAAGATAAATCAACTGAATTGAAATATCTCAAGGAATGTAGACTTGGTGTTACATACGTATTTCGCTCAATTTGTAAATGTGATTTCAAAGTTTCACATGGGTTACATTTTGACTGCAAACGTCATATCGAAACAAAGCACGTCCATTACATAAGGGTAACAATTGTCTTCCTTCTAGGGACCAACTTACAATGCTTTGAAATAATTCAAGTTTCGTTTGGTAAGTTAATACCTCTTTTACACATAAAAATAAGCATTTTACAAATTTCACATTTACAATTTCCCTTGGATGTAAAGGTATTACGTTTTTTATGTCCAAATTACACTTTTTGACCTCCAATATTACACTTAGGCTCGAAGTGGGGTTGGCATCTCTGTTTATGTATCGCGCCTTGCTAATGTGTGACAGTTGATGCTGGTTGCTAACCTCTCACTGAATGTCTACAGGAGCTGATTAAGAACACAGACAAGTCCAGTCAACAAAGAGCAGACCTGGAAGCTGGTTTAGAAGCTATGCAGGTGAGAGGAACATCATGTTATTTGCTTTAATTTTCTGCTCAGCTGTTTCTCGTACATAACAGACAAAATGGTTGTAACCTTTTACTAATATCTGTTTTATATTCCAGATTTTTTTTCTCTAAAGTTGTTTTAACATTTTATCAAAGATTAATAATATAAAATATATTCTTGTTTAAATATTGCTTAAAATATTGCGTGACTTAACTCTTTTGTAGAATTTTGCAGAAAGGGATTTGATGCGAGAAACATAGAGATAGGGTATATATTCGTCAAACACATAAATGATCAGCATCAAAACATCCTGTAGAACTCACCCAATGTTCATTCTCGATTTGACGGATAAATCTCTTCCTCTTTGTTCCTAATGTCAAACCAACATTTCCTATAGAATCCTTAAGTTGATCCACGTGATATGTTCAGGGACCGCCTCTAAATAACCTCTTTGGACAAGTGCCACCCCCAGGGTTCTTTAGAATTATTTAAAATGAATTTTGAGACATTGTCCTCATTAAAATCATCAATTCGAATTGTTGAATAGATTCAAAATGTTCCACTGTAAGTTACAGATTGAATCAAGTCAGAAGTAGTCAGTTATCAGAAAGCAAATTATGTTAGCTCAAATCAACATTGTATTTATCAATCCACTCAATGAAATTGTGTGTTTGAAACTGTGGCTGTTATACTTCATTTTCATGCATGTTTTGCTTTTGCAATCATTTATTAAATTTAGGCATTTTCATTTAATTTCACACAGCTAATGGCGGAAATATTGCTAAACAATAACTGCTCTCGAGAATATAAAAAGGTCAAACAACCTTGTTTTGTCCAATCAGAAGGCAGCAAACCTCTTTAAATGCACATCCAAAATTCTTTGAAAGATGAGAAAAATGTGTAATTTTAATAAATTCTTGCAGGACCTATCCTTGTATGTGAATGAAGTGAAGCGCGACCATGAATCTCTCCAGCTTATCGAGGAAATACAGAACAGGTAAAAATAGAAATCTGTTACACTCTGTCACATAAGAGGAATCCCAAAGACCACATGATTAAGGATTGGGACTTTTAGAGACCAAAATGTTACCTGAAAAAAAACACAATTTGAAGGACTACACGAGGAACTCCTTTACATTTAAACTGCAATATTGTTAAGTTCAAACCATTAGAGAGTGAATAATTTCTATGGTAATTTCACAAATGAAAACTACTTATGCTTATGTGATATCAACACAAAAGCCTCTGAATTATGCTACAATTTCTCTGTTAATTTTACGTTTGATGGCGCGCCCAGTAACTAATCAAGCGCATAGCCAAATTAGAGAGATCATGCCGTTATTGCGTCCAAGTAATGGAATTTTGTATTAAAACCACTTACCCTAAATATTTATTGAAACCATACCAATTGTTTACTTCTTTCCATTACAGCATAGTGGACCTTCGGATGGTAAGTATTTCCTTATCTTTGTGCATCAGCGTGTGAAATTAATTGAAAAATGAATTACCTCCCTTGGGTGGTGTCAATTTAGATACCTTTGATACCCAGTTTAGTAAAGAGTGTTATTGAAAATAAAAACATCTTAATTTTGCTGTTTGATACAAATGCAATGATTTTTAACTTTCCTAGTTGTGGTCGGCTTTGAATTTTTATTTGCATTTATGTCATCTTAATTCAGTCATTTTCACAATCTCATGTCTTCACCAGTTTAGATTATGCACAATGTTTATCTTGCTATTTATAAATTGATGTTGAAGTAAAATCTTATCTCTGAATGGACAGCTAGACATTTAAAAAATATCAATAACATGTTTAAATATTGAATCAACTACTTTGACATTCTTTTGGATATATATCTCTGCTTACAGTTATGTTATTTGACAAAAGCAGGAAAATGATTATGCTTACTTATCTTTTACTCAACTTAATGTTTTTCATGATAATTGTTTGTTTTTACTAAATTATTTTTACTTGAAGAGAAAAGACATTGAAAACTGATGATATTTTTTTATTGAATTGTGTACATATATTCCATTTCCCAAATATTTTCTAACATTTTCTTATAAATCTATTTCTGTAAGAAATATTTTATTTCTAACACAGTATTTGTTAATATTTTTATCCAAATTATCACTACATGTTCCATCATTTTGAACTAACATCTTTTAATTTCTATCAACTAAAAACAATGTGCATACTCTTAATTTGACACCCTATGTACTAATATGTCGTCATCATTGTAGTATCAAATCTTCTTTTCCATTATGATTTGTAGATAACTTCATTTCCTTATTCATATCGTCATCCTCAAGCGTCAGTCCTGCATGTTGTCATAGTAACAGTGTAATTTTGTTTATCATTGGTGACCTTGACCGTACAAGCCCCAAACCATGAATTTAATTATCTTGCAGAAAAAGATAACTCATTGGTTCCGACACCCAAGGATTCCAGTTTTTCATCTTTGAATCCCCTCATTGATCCCTGAATCTTCCTAGGTTTTCATTTCAGTCATTTCATTTTGATTTAGGAGTGCCATGTCATTGGCTATTGAAATTCCATGATAATCATCCAGTGAACTTTTGGTATGAACATTTTCATTGGCATCAAAATTGTAACCTTTCATTACGTAAATTCCAGGGTTCACATCAGAGTATCATTTCATCAGTCCCCTCATCACCATCAACAACGATGATATTTTGTCTTTCTTTCTTAGCATTTGGCGAAGCTAGCAGGACAACGGCCTAATGAGGTTTGTCAGTCGAGGCATGCGAGCCTGCTGAAACTCACCTAATACCACAGCGGCCTATCTCTTGTTCTTACTGTCTCAGTCATAACCAACACCAGCACTTTTGCATTGCTAAACAAATTCAATGAAAATTATCAATACCATACCAACTGGACAAGAGAATGATATCCTAAATAAGGCATTTTTATGCTATACATTGGAAAAAGTGTTCATTCCTGGAGTCATTGAAAACAACTATTCTGAATTACTGAATCTATTATTTGCACATGTTTTCTTAATCTCTCTCCATTCTGAATTTTTAGGTTACTCCTCCCTCTCAAAAAAGAGTGTAGATGTGATATTTTTGGAAATCGTTTTTATTTGTTTATTACAAGTTACTAACTATGTTCAAACTTTCTTAGGTAACTTATCGCTTAACAAAATATGTAATGGACCATCCCCATATATTTTTTGATGGGTATATAATGTAGAAATATTTAGGTGTAGAAATAATGTTCTTTATAATGAATTAAAATGCAGATGGTAGTTGCATAATGAAAAATCAAATCTTATTATCAATTGAGTTTGATTTTGTTGACTTTTACTCTTGTTTGTTTTACAAAAGAGTAAATGAATAGATTAGCAATGCAAAGAAAAAAATGGTGTTATCTTTTCTTGTCTACATCTTTCAAATAACAGTCTCACTTGGAATGTCATTCAGAGTTACTTTCCCTACTGACCTTCCCGCATTTATCTCCCTTTGACCATGAGCGCCATTTTGAATCTTGTTATTTTCCTTAATGGTTAGTTCTGTTTAGTTATTGTTGAAGGTTTGCTCGTAATTGTAGATATAGTCTCATGTTTCTTGTTTTGTCACAGTTGAAAGTTGTTTGTATATCAGTGTGATTAAAATCTACCGTGTTCAGAAGAATAAAAGTTTAAAGTATTACTTTATGCAGATTCAAATTCGTTCTGTCTAAGGCTTTCCTCTTTACACGGTCCAACGGCAGCCACATGTATCACACATTCTGACACCAGTTTAGTACAGACAAAACCTAGTCATTAGCAAACCAATCACATCATCCCGTTTAAAAGATGGATTGCAGCCATCAAGTTAACAAATGCTTCACAGGAGTTACTTGCCCCTACCTACTGATACCGAAGCCTTTTTTGAGGCATTGTGATTAGATGATAACTGAGTTTACGTCAGTATAAGGAAGACAAGGAATTTTATGGATTATCAACTTCTTTATTGTGCTGAAAGCGACGTTTCGGTATAGCTTCTTATACCGTTTTCAAGCAACTGTGTAAAGAGGAAAGCCTTAGACAGAACAAGTTCGAATCTTGTTAAAGTAAATATTTAACATTTTTGTTCCACTGAACACGATTTTAATCAGACTGTTTGTATATTTGCATTTTCACTCTCAAGAAAAACATAAATAAAAAATTTACCTTTGACCTTAGCTTGGTTTCTTGCCTCCTCATAGAATCAACCATATGTGTAAATCAACCATTTACGTTGATTGACTCACAAACAAAGCTCTTGGATTGAGTATCCAAAGTAGCTGAAAGTCCCCTTTGAGACACACCAAAAATTATTTAACCCCTAAATAGATTTTTGTCCAGATCATCACAATGAATCAATAGATTTTCTGAGTCTTTTCCAAAGTGATGATAAGGGAGGCAATGAACTCAAAATGGTTGACCCATGATGCAAGGGCTATATTTGAAGTTATTGAATTGTATTGATTGAAGAAGGATATGATTTTTCTGAGATTGGAAAATTAATTGTCATGATATGTTTATGTCATGTTTTTATGAAGGTATGATGTTGTGAAAATATCCAAAGCAGAAGATGTTTGGAATCACTTGGCCACCATTTCAAACTATTTCCATTGCTAACCCTTTATAGCAGAGATTGATGGAAGAAACATGTTTTGTTTTTTAAACTGTGGAAATAAACAAGTTTGAAAGCTAGAAAATAATCTTTAGATTATAAGTGAAGTTCCATAAGTGAAGCATATATTTTGGGGGAAATGTCACTTCCTAAAATACTTAGCATATAGTTAATATGTTGATGTGATGTAGTGATCCTAATGTTCAATTTTCCATATCCTTTTACTGCTTTCACTGAGGATTTCATCTTTATTCTTAAAGTGACTGTTCTGTCGACCTTCTGCTAATTTTACAACTTTATAAAGATAGAATAAATATTTTAATTATATTTTTACAAAGTAACAAATACATTAAGTCCAATGAGCAATGCCTAGTCATGCCATGGTAAGAAAATTGATGCTTAAAGCAACAATGAATAGTTTAATTTCTCACTTTTTTTCTCTTTGGATGAATATGCATTAGTTTTTGACAATTTGTCAAATCAAAAGTCACCTTTACATCATTGTCAAACATTTTTACCACATGTTGTTCATGGATTGATAACAATTATGCAAATTCTGTCTCCACAAGAAATACCCCGACATTTCAAGGTCAAGAACTTATCTTTATTAGACACTGATTTGTATGTACTGCTTTAATTGTGCAAGTAATATCATATTTGTGTTGAATGTTCATACTCTTCAAATAGAAGCTGTGGGCATGCTGTAGTATAGTGACTTGCTAAATCATTACCAGGAGAAACCCAGGTACCCAGTTGTATTGCTGCATCAGTGACTGTCTCAGAGTTGTTGAACATTCTGTTGGGTACTTTCTTTATCTTATCTTGAAATCAAAACTTGTTTATTGTGTTTTTATTTATTTTTTGCTTATTTACACTTATAGACTGTTAGTGAGGCAAAGACTTAACAGTGTTCTTTTTTAAAATAAGGGATTCATTTTTAGAAATGGAAAATTCAATTAGTTTTTATGATGGTTTATGGAAAAAGTCCTTTACTTTATCACAATTTTTTCAAAACTGATGTGAAATTTTTAAAGAATAGTTTAAGACCTATTCCTTGTTCAAAGAGTATTCCAGCTTCTTCATCTCTTGTCCAGGATTTGTCCAGGATAACCTATTTCCAATTCAAGGAATATTGAGGAACTTTCAGCTCAGGAATCTAAGAGGAACTGTTTTGCTCCAAACTAGCGAGCAGATTATTCGTTACAGTTGTGGCCTGTAAAGGGAAAAATAAAGCATCATGGGTTTTTTCATATAATTGTGTTTTGATATTACTGTCTTTCGACAATGCAATGACTTTGTTCTTTCAGCCGGCAAATACATCTCTGAAAGACTATGGGCGCTTCCAGAAAGACGGAGAGCTCAAAGTGCTGTCTCACATGGATAGCCGGGTCAGGAACAGGTAATGCTGAGTTAAAGTTAAAGTTTGCATTGAAGTCTTGATCTCCAAGAAGAAAATTATATTTCAATCTATTGTTGCAATGGATGATTAATTTCCCGTTTGCAGATAGATGTGAGAATTAAAAATGCAGTTGAAATTTCTGCCTTTTCTCTTGCAATAATTTTAGGTTGCTGCTTCTGTTGCGATCATCATAATTCAACTACAAATGTTAAGTCAATACAACATTAATGCAAGGATATCTAGCTAAGAGTTGTCTTCCCCAGACAACCACTTCATAGGTTAAATTGCATTTAGAGGTTTGTCATTTAATTCAAATGATGAAATAAGTTTAAAACAGAAATCTTTTAAACTTATGTCAATGGTCTATTATGATAACGATCTTATGAACAGTTTTGAAACAAACGTCTGTCACTTTAAGTGATCTTTGACATAGGCATTGAACAGTAAGGATTATTTAGTGCATAAGGTAATACATTTCAAAATTAAGATTAAAGCCTCCTCAAACACATAAAACTCATCTGCAAACTGTAAAATAGTTGATAGTCATAATGGTTTTGTTAGCATTTTTAGATAAAATTTACATTTTCACATAAAAGACAAAGAGTGAAGAGATGTTAAAACAACATAGACAACAAACTATGTTTACATTATCCTAAACATCCTCTCAAAGGTCTATGTGATATCTATATATAAACATTTCTTTTGAAGAGAGTTTAGGCAGGCATCAAGGTAGTTACATATGGCATTTACAGTCTATCAGTTATGAAGTATAATCAAATAGTGTTTGAAAAAGATAACTCTGATATTATGTCAATTCAAAAGATGTTGTACTCTTAAATGATAATTTGCTTGTCAACACCTGCGCACTGGTAGCAACATCATTTTAAACACTTAGTCAATTTATACAACATATTCAAGAAACTCAAGTTACTGTATTCAACGTAAGGGCCCCCTGGGTTTTTAAAAGATTTAAAGGGATACTTGATAGCTTACCAGAAAATAGATTGATTGATATCTTAGATGAAAAAAAACATTTATAATTGAATAGCATTTACATTTGCCATCATATGGAATAAAAGACAAGTATGAGTATATACTCTTTTAGTGGCATTCTAGAAGTTGTAGTAGAAATATAGTACACGATTTTATGTATATTCAACTTCTTTATTAACAGATTTGTGACATTTCGGTATAGCTCCTTATACCGTTTTCAAGCATGAGTTATGAGTATATAGTAGAAAGTTTATACTTGTAATGTAGCTCGCTTTATAATGGAAGAAAGGGGGAGACTCAATATATGCTTTCAGGTTTATCACTCAGTATATGCTTATCAGGGTTATCACTCAATATATGCTTTCAGGGTTATCACTCAATATATGCTTTCAGGGTTATCACTCAGTATATGCTTATCAGGGTTATCACTTAATATGCTTTCAGGGTTTTTCAGTATATGCTTATCAGGGTTATCACTCAATATATGCTTTCAGGGTTATCACTCAGTATATGCTTTTCAGGGTTATCACTCAATATATGCTATCAGGGTTATCACTCAATATGCTTTCAGGGTTATCACTCAGTATATGCATGTCAGGGTTATCACTCAATATGCTTTCAGGGTTATCATTCAGGGTAGTTTTGAGAGGGGCTGCTGTTTATAATTAAGTTAAAACATACTTTCGGGGTGCTTATAGGGAGAGAGTGCTTATTGCGTTGAATACGGTAACTGACTATAAGGCATGGTAGTTTTGTTGTACACTTATCTAGAATACCGAGTGGATTCCACCTCTTGAATTAAAAAGGCATGTCATTCTCACTGCACCATTGATTAGATTATCAAATAGATTAATCAAAACATCAACTTTCACTGATTATGTTCAAAGCTATGTTTTAATAAAATATCAAGCTCAACCCTCCTGAATTTATTGTAGGTTTGAAGAAGTGTTAAAAGGAAATTAAGTTCGACAACTCTCAAAAAAAGTGATGAAGCTGGAATCAAACATTGACAAGACAATGCCATTTGTTGTCTCATGCAAGAAGTGATTTAATTTCAAAATAATTTAGTGATTTTGGTTATGATATTTGATAAGAAATTAATAATTAATAAAAAATTATTAAGAGTAAATTAATTGTCTTTGATTAAGGACAGATTGATGTTTCAATGAAAGTGAAACTTACATTGGCCAAAAAAACACCCGAATGTATATGTTTAGAATGAAGACAATGTTTATTGAATTCATAATTTTACTATGACCAAGTATTTTGATCAAGTATTTTGAAATGAAATCAATTTTTGGATCACGTTTTCTACTTTTCACCCTTTTAATTTATTAATTTTCTTAATGTTTATTTTATTTGGCTTGATCCCTGTGTTTATATCCCCAAACCTTTTTTGTTGTACTAATGTAGCACCAAAATAATTTCATATCATTGAGGGGAAAAACTTGAATTAGAAAGAGTACTTTTTACAAAATTAGAATGGATTTGGATTTATAGATATTGGAGTAAAATAAAAATATAGGTTTAAACCGTTTCAATTTGAATTCAACAGGACGGCTGAGAAAAGGTAAGAAACTGAACATTGGATCAACCTGGGTAGCTAAGTTTACGATCAGATATTGCTATGGAGTTACCTCTTCAACTTGTAGAAGTTTTATAAATGCTATATTTCAATCACAATCATTGAAATTATTAAAACATTTCATCTTCATAAAACCAATTCACCCACTGTTGCAAGGTAGCATATGCATGTTTTTCAGTAGAGTAATATTATTAAATTCATTTTGATAGATATTCCCCTGGGTTAAGGGATTTCATTCTATTTTTGATATTATTTTTTTGGTATTAATTATTTAAAAAGATAATAAAATAAATGATAAAATTATGAAATTATGAAGAAATGAAAGATGATAATAAAAGAAGAAAAGTAAGTAAGTCATCTCTATGCCCAGGAGACTGTAGAAATATTTTAATCATGATAACACTTCATTTTATCGTACACATAGATAAAGCATGAATATTAAATCCATTCAACTTTAGTTTAGTAGTTTGTTTTGAGTGTGGATTGTTTTCCTTTATATTCTTTTTTAACTTGTCAGCATGAATACTTCCTCTGTTTTGTGCATTTCTGTTTATTCATATATGTCTCTTTTGTCAACTTGCAAAAAAATTCCAAACCCTTCTGTTAATCCTGAAACTTTCACTCTCTTTCCCACCCAAAAAACATTTTTTATTCATAACAATCAAAATTAAATGAAAAATAAACTGAGTTGATAAGTATTCAACAACATCTTTACTTCAATCATGTTAGCAAAAAATAGATGCACAGAACATTGTATGTTTGTACTTTGAAAAATTGTAACCATAACATAAAAATATTGACTAGATAGTCATCAACTCAAACAATTATTGAATTATATTAATTAGTGAAATAAACCCATATGCCTTCTCAATCCTACAAACTATATTTCATGTTAATGCTAGCATCTAATATCATGGCTTTGTTGGCACACTCTACTTCTTAAACTTTTGCACTTTTCATGATTGTTTGTAGTTGCCAAATTTTTTATTGATAGATAGACATAGTTTGAAGACTGAAGCTAGTAGATACAGTGGGAATAAGTTGTTCGTAATACTGGTTGTTTTAAAGAATTACAAAATCGTGGTTGCTTGAGGGGTTGTGGAACTTTGTTTAAAAATGTTATAAATTTGTACTTTCTTACTCTGTGTCCATGTTGACTATTCATATATATTGAATACATTATCTTAAAGCATTTGACAACAAAATGTAGATAAAGTGATGTAATGTGATACTGGAAATCTTTATACTTTCCAAAACCAAGACACTGCAATTGTGTAACTGGGAGTTATTGTTAAAGTGTCATCTTAAGATATTAGTTTATTTAGTGATGAACTCTTCCATAGTGATTTCAATTACCTAGATTTGATTCATTCCGAGTAATGGTTCATAAAACTCATTTTTATTGCAAAATTTATATTTGTGTCCTAATTTAGATCAGCTTAATTCTATTTGTCACTGTCGGACTATCAGATTGAAATAAATCAAGGCCAACATTGTTATATTATAGATCACACTCTCTGTAATAGACTTCTCCCAAGAAATTAAGCGACAAAGATATTTTTTAGCATATATTGTTATCATTCTAAATAGTTATGTATACATCAAAACATAGTGTAGACAAGGTAATTTCTTCGATACTTAACCCAAACTAAGATCCTTTGTCACAGTGCTTGAATACAATCACACAAAAAAAACTTCCAAGTGTTCCAAACTTTAAATGTTGCTTAATTTTTTGTGAGGAGTATAGTTTAACTTCTAAGGAGGTCTCGGTGGCTGAGTTGGTTGCTGTAAGGCAGTCAGTGCTTTCAGTCAGCTCCTAACTGTGAGGCTGTTGTTTATATTCCTGGCCTGAATAGACTTTATAAATATGGAATATTGCAGATGGTGGGTTCTTAGATATAACAATATTTAACATTTAATCTTGATGCACATCTAAGTGGCATGTAGTTTGAACCTTTTTACCTGAAAATGATGATTTCCATATATATGCAAGTACACTTATTAAGGAAGTTGTTATTACACTGTAAGGAAAGGGTTTTAACACCATGGGGGGCTTTGTGGGAATCTGCTAAGATGGTTCCTGTTATCACAAAGACTCTGCAAATTAAGCATGCCCACCACCCTATAAAGAAAGGACTAACTTGAGTATCCATTTTCTGAGAAAGCTTGGGGCTTTGGACAAGGAATGCAAAATATTTTTCTTTCATTCTTTTTCACCAGCAAATTCCGTAACAAAAATTCTTTGTTCAACAAATTTTCATGACAGTCGTTTCCCTTTCAGACACATCTTCCTCTTTGACAAGGTGATGCTGATGTGCAAAGCAAGGGTAAGTAACTCTCAGTGACTTGGGGAAGTTACTCTCATGTCATCATATTTGAACTCTCCTTGGTTTTAGGTCTTTATCTGATATTGATATACAATTTTGGCTTTGGATGCTTTTTTACCATAACTTACATCATCTTCTATATCTTGTGCTAGTTCAGAGCAAGATATGCTCTATTTTTGTGGCTCTAACAATTTTGTTCATATTTCAAATTTTCCGAACAACATGAAAATGTAAGCAAAATATTAAAAAGGAATATTCCGGGACATTTACGAAAAAATTGTCTTCCTTTTCATCAAAGTGTCTTAGAATATTGTTTTGATGGGCATGATGATATTTAGTATTGTCTGAATTAGACGTACTGTTTGCCACGGGCAACATATTTGCCTTGTCTTCATTAGTTTTGTGAGTATAGCGTGAACACATTGTCTTTTAATTTACTTTTTAATACAATCATTATCATTTATTTTGTTTAGTTCACGAATGATTTAATCCTTTGGATGCAGTTTGGAATGTTATTTATTTGATTAACAATACAATCAGCGTTTGAATACTAGCAACAAAGGATTAATAAATGAAATGAAATTGAGTCAGTATTCAGGAGTGCTGTATGTTGATTCTCGGGTTTGTTGAATCTTTTATTTTAATGAATATTGACATTGATGAGTTAATGCATCATTTATACAGTTTCATTACCATTATCATAGATTTGTAAAATGTCAACATCTCGCCCAAAAACGGAAGATTTGAAGATACTTTTTTTTTTTCACTTTGTTTTTCTCTTTTCACATCAAAATTCTTTTTAGTAAGTAACACTGAATTCTATTCACCTTGATAGCAGTAGAGATATATTGATCTATTTTACAGTTTCCAGTAAACTAGTGCTGATATCTTTTGTCACCTCTTTTTTGAGAAGAGGAAATCACTTGTCTTGTGTTTGAAAGTGTCGTTACTCGTTAATTTGTAACTTGTCTCTACCTGTGAATATATTTAAATCTAAAAGAATATTCCTTGACAAATATTAAAAATTAATATTTTGTGTGGTTTTTTTTCTAGATGATTCCAATTTTGATGTTTTTTGAAGTTTCAATAATCAATTATCATTTGTATACAAGTATTATGAAAAACTGACATAATGAAAATTCAAGACTTTTAGACTTTTAAAGTTACAAAGTTTTTCAGCGTGACATTGTTTATCTTTGTGTTACGTCTGTTGCCAACCATGCTTTCTACAGAGGGGAAATTATGTAATTCTTCTCTTTTTGCTGTTCCATCTAGATTTGAAAAAAATTGCATAAAATAGCCTTGTTCTTAGATGAGTTATTTTTACCTAAAATTTTTGTAAAGTTTGTAATTATTCAATTTGTCTACCAATATTCTCAGATTATGGCTAGTAATTTAAACACAACAAATTTCAGCCCAATTATTACTCTAATGATAATAATATATGTAGAATGTTTGTCAGGAATAAAGTCATGCCTGTTCAAATATTTTTGACATTTTGGGCAGCTTTGCAAAATAGTCTCAGGTCAATGATAATCTTATGTTTAAAAAAGCATATCCTTGCATAGACGATTCTAAATCCTTGAAATTTTACTGTTGATGAAATTAATATATTACTCTGGAGAACACAATCATTATTGAACTTGATGATGAACCCTTTACATGAAGGATCTGGGATATCTCAGATAGCCCATAAAACAGAAAGTCCATAATTGGATCAACACTTATTTATTCAGCAGTTCCAATGCTTACCATAATAACCAAAATGAAGTAAATTTTGTCCTTTAAAGAACATACTGAAAGATCTGGAGAAATTGGTAATGAACTTAATGAGAAACCTTTAACCTCGGGAACTAGGATAACACATAACCAAGTTAGTGCCATAAAACAGCTTCACCGATAACTAAAGTATGAGAACCCCTCTGTAGAGATGTGGTTGGCGTGTAGCGTGAGCGTGTGTGCGTATTAGGTGTCCCACTTAGAGGCATCATCCCGCACTAGACATGTCCGTCACTAGATCTGATCACATTGTCATCCTTGTCTCTTTGTGCCTCTACTAGATGGTGGAGAAGTTCCTATGGGTAAGCCCTTGTACATTTGTCCTCTCGTGTCCAAACTCTCCCAGTCAACACTCAACAGGTGGCGCTTACATTTATTAGCAGGACGTCTTTTTAATTTTGTTGCAAATTTTGCCATAAAAACTTTAGAACAAGGTTGAATTTAAAAATGTATGCTTCAAAATTTGATTCTCCCAAAAATTATCATTTCTGAAAAATGTACCTTTTTTTTAAGACGGTTGATAGATTTTGTCTCTGCAATTTTAAAAAGAAATGATAGAATTTTATTGTTTAAGCATGATAATTTTTTAATCATCCATAAGTCATCATTCATCACATTTTGCTTCAAATCGAACCCCTTTCTTCTCTTCCGCCTGTTGAATGTCTCTTGACCTCCGCGCTGCCATCTACATTTTAAGTTGAAGTCGCATGTGCGTGAATCTATTGTATTTGATGTAGGATGTTGTGAGATGAGCTGCATGTACAGTAGCTCGTGCATGTCGTCTGCTCCCACTCTCGTCCAGTCCTCATGACTTGCATGACTGTGTTGCATAACCTACCTCAGCTATGAACAAACTCTAAATCTCAACAGGAAGAAGGTGAGGTCAGTAGGTCAAACAGCAATTGTCTACTGACATGTGGGGGGATTGACTGGGGGGGGGGGGATGCTTATTCAAGTGTCCATGTATTGATAAGCATTTTTTATGTCAAAACCCTGTGTCTTTGCTTTGAAAGTGATTGCAACAATCAAGATGCAATTTGGCCTTATTTTCTCTAGACAGAGCAAGAGCGTATTTAGAAATAAATAAATTGACTTTAGGTTGTCTGGCCAGTGAATGAATAAAAATGAAAACTATCTTAGAATTGTTGCTTATGCATGGACAATGAATGGACAGAAGACTTTTACTGGATGTGTATGGCTTTTCTTAAAACATAGACCTGCAAATAGAGGATTTGTTTCACAAAATAACAATCACCAAGGTCACTTTAGCACCATCATAACATTGCACCTTAGGCTACCTTAGTGATGTAAGGTTATCAAGTGTTTTGTCTAACAACAACAAGGATTAGGAAAGACACCTCTGACAATGGGCCATTTTGGGGCTTTCAGTCTTTTTCAGATATTTTGAATGGGCCATTCACCATTGTAGCAATAGTAAAATTTCTAATTCTAATGGGCCATTTTTTCATCCAATGTGCAAAAAGGCCCATGGCCCCTGCCTTTCCCAATCGCTGCAACAAAAAGAAATAAAAACAAAGGCTACCTCATTTTCCTGGTCATAACCACCATTCATCTTATACACAATCCTGCTTCTAAGATACCTTTGCAGTTGCATGGACCAACTGGCTTACCGAACAGAGAATCCTTGGCATACCCAAGATACATGAAAGACCAAAGCAGATATGCACCAAATTTGGGTAGTGAGGCTTTATTGCATTATGAACTATGAGAGAGACCACACCAGTGTTGGATTCAGGGGTCAGTGTGACAAGGGGTATGAACGTGTTATTTCCTGTGCCTGTGGGATCCAGGATCCTCCACTGCATATGACTTCCAAATCGAAAGATACTTCACTATAGGCATGAACTTAGATATCCTCGAATGCAACTCAGCTATAAAATATCACCTGAGGGAAAATGGGGTGCAGCTAAGAATTATTGGTTACCCCTCACTTTGAACAGAATCTAACCTGGAATTAAACTTGTCTTAGGTAAGGATACATAATGAAAAATAATGTTTGGTTGGATACGAGAAAATAGGGTATTAAACTCTGTCCAGCATAACACAAATTAAGATTTCTTTGATTGAATTTTGCTATCATCAGTCATCTCATAACTCATTGAAACTGCAAACCCTTGTCAGAAACTGTGAGTTAGTCCTTACCATTTCTTAAGAAGCACCTCAAGGTTAAGGTGAGGTTCAGGGGTCAATACAGCTACATGAATGTTGGTTACTCAAGTTTTCTTCCCAAAAGAAGCATGAAGAGACACTCTGTGTTTTCCTAGATGTAATCTTTGTCTTCGATGGACCTCAGTACTGAATGTGGTAATTAGGATTGAAAGTTGAAAACATCTCGCATATTCATTCGCAAAATGACAAATATGTGATTTCTTTTTTCAACAAAAATCAACACACAGGCTTATAATATATGGAAGCCCAAATCACATGTCCAATTCACATGAATACTGCTAATATAACCTATTGTACACTATTAATTCCTAAATGTCCTTTCGACATAGATAACTTTCCTAGACTATGTCTGAGTAATTGTCAAGTGTTCAGTCAAAATCAGGACTTTACACCTTCACTTTGTCTCTTTACAAAACCAATCAGCACTGAAATAATATTTTTGAGCAATAGTCGGTACTACTTTTTGATAAGGTTGGCATATGTGACTTCAACAACTCACGAGTGTCTCTCTCAGTGCAAAATGGTCTGTTTTTGACTCCATAAGTTCCCAGATACGTTCATGTTTGTAGCTATTGAGTATTTCTTCCCTTGCAACCAAATCTTTTCAAGAATAATCTGATTTTACCTACTGACCTCACATTTGATTCTACAAGAATGAGACTGATGAAGGCATCAAAAATTTATTCAGTCTTCTTAAAATTAGGTTCTGAAAAATATTGGTGTATCTACCAGATGATGTCTTGGACATAATTAACTGTATCATGTGTATATTTATGCTAAGAGCCTTTGTTCATATTTATGAAATACTCAGATTTAAATGTGATATTCATGAATGTATAATTTGTGTTGCCCATTGGTCAAAATATTGAAAATAAATCAAAGATTTTTTCAGAATGTGCTTAAAAAAAGATATAACTGTAAAAGATAAGTGTATTAGTTGAAATAGATTATTCTCATTGTTTTCTCTTACCTTTGAGAGTGTTCCCTAGCTTTTATCCTTGCACCGGCTTGATAGGGAAATACTCTTTGAAAGAACCTAAGTGACAATGTAACAACTACTGTTGCAAGAAGACAATTAAAATGTCGAGTCTGATGTTGTGTTCAGAATATTGGTTTATTCCAAAGTGTGTTTGGGAGTTTTTTTTTAGGATTTTATTTTTCTAAATAGTAATGTAAGATTTGTTTTGATTCTTCACAAGTCGTCCTCCACTATAGGATTAAGATTTAAAACAACTCTCAAGGCCTAGCTCAATGAAACTTGGTTTCATCATCAATCTCATGTGTAGTAGGGCCTTCAGGGGTTCTCAGCTTTGTCCTCTTTTAGTTTTGACCATTTTGATGCTAACACAACATGGAATTTTGTTTCTGGACCAGAACTCAAAAACTGTAAGGCCCGCTCTTTTAAACTTGGAAAAATAATCATGCGGCGTGGTGACATAGGAGGTTTTCCAATTCTTCTTTTATTTTTGTCTCCTCTTAAAATTTAATTTTCAATTTTTTTTCTGATTTATTTTTGCATCCAAAACGTAATTTTCATTCAGGAACAATAAAACCATAAAGCCTAGCTCATTAAAACTTTGATTATAAAACTGTGTTCATTTTGAGATATACCTTTAAAGGCTTTTAAATTCCATGGTTATATTTTGCTGTTTCTATGGAAACATAGATAACAATTTTCTTTCCAGGACAATATAAAAACTGTAACGCTAAACACTATTAACTAAGGATGATTTGTGTAGGAGGACTTTATATGCAATTATTTTGAAAGCTTAAAACATTTTTCAACTAAAAATGTGAGTCATAAAGTGTTGATTGAAGAATACTTCTTCATATAAACTATTGTTCAGTGTTTTTTCACACTTTTCCAACTTGACGGGGATGTAGAATAGATAATGAATATGTTCATTAATGTTCTTTCTATTGTTGAAATTAAATGTTGTTATCATGATTATATTTGGTAAATATTATTATAAGATACTTCATTCAGTTCGAACTTGATATCATACATTGGAAATTGTAGGTGTTTTTTTCTTTCTGAGCTTTGCTATTCTGTTGCTTTCAAATTTGTTGTAAAAAAAAACATGACATGACTTTAGACAATATTAGCATAGAAGCAGATATATGTATACATTCTGAACCAAAATTGCATGGTATGATTTAGAATAGACTAATAAGTAAATATTTATATACTGCAAGTGTAGACAATATTCTTTACCCACGTCTTAATGCACTAACACCCTATAGTCCAAAATTCATAGCTAACATTCTAACAAGTATATATTGTTTGTGCATCTATATATAACTCAGAATTAAGAAGTTTCTTTTGTAGTTTTGTCTTTATTTCAATACTTTGTTGTGTTTAATGAAGTTTCTTGAATTATTAACTCAGTATTTGGAAAGTTGTAATTGCTGACAATTACAATTCTTAAGTTGTTTATGTACTTTATCTTTATCAGCGTTTTTCATTATTTTTACCATGATTTATCATTACGATATTTCATTATTTCTCTTTATGGATATGATTTTTTTCGTAAAACAATCTTGATAAAGTTAATTTTGTTTAATGAATTCATCCAAGTAAGGATACATTAAGATGTGGAATGTTGTGATACAGTTGTTGAGAAGATTCCCCTTATCACTCACTTATCAGAATTATGCTGCAAGGCCTGTACAAACAGGAGTATCAGCTAGTAAACTGGTCACGCAGACCCTTAAACATGAATCCAAATTCTAGATATATTTCACCACTTTGCTGCACTGAATTTCAGTTCAGTACCACACCTAGGTTGCTAGTTTCTGTTGATGCTTGCAGGTTTCACTACTATGCTTAGCAACATTAGTATTGCAGGCTTTCTCCTTGCAATAATACAAGCAGCCTTGATATAAGTGAAATTCTCTTGATAGCAGTGTTAAACCCAATATCACCTAACCTTACCTCTCGACCAGCAAGCCCAACAATATTCCATGACAGCGTAACTGTAGCAATTCTCTCTCCGCAGACATTGTTGAAGTATTGTCGATCCATGTAACCTCTCGCATAAGTGGGCTGTATTTCTATCTTCTAAAAACCCTCTTAGCAGTGAAAATTTATAATATTGGTACCAGTGTTATTTTTTACCATCAAAACTGATTAAACAGTATGTGCATATCGCACAAGTGAAGGACCTCCAGTCGGCTTACTTGTATGGGGTATAGGCTCAACCCTCAGTTGGAAATGTCGCTGATTTGAAGAAAGAATGAACTTACACTACTGGCTACTCAGAACTGTTTGGAACTAATCTATTCAGTACCTAATCAAACCTTCCCAAAACTATCTCTAAGCTTTTGATGATATCTTCATGATATATTTCATAATAAATAGAATTTCTCATAAAATGTTATTAAAAAAAAAATCATGATATCTAACTTGAGATTTACTTCACCCCACAGGGGTTCTTTGAACTACAATCACTGTGATATCTTTGTCAATATGTCAAAAATGATATCCTGTAAGATGTTACATCATCGTATATCTGTAGGAAAGAAAGTTATCAAAATTGTCAACAATTACATTATAAAAACTTCAATATTTGAACCCTGGAACCCCAGATGCCCTGTGAGCTCCCTGGGGTTGGTTCCTGGTTGGCATGTAGAGTTGGTCCCTTTGGGCATGGTTAAATCTGCTTCATCCCTGGGATAGACGTTTGCTTTTGGAAATGGAGGTTTCAGTGCACAAAGGAATCTTAATCTTGAATGCTTCAATTGTTGTTAAATCCTTTGAGGTGACTTGAATAATTAGGAATGATCAATTTATGCATTCACACTGAAAGATAAACAAAATATAATACAATGTCTAGAATCCCCCCAAAAAATTTATAGATTTATCATTTCAGATAATGCATTAAATAAGGTATTAAATTTCAATACTCTCATCATAAATTTGTCAGTTGATGAATATACAGATTGCAGGGCTCAATTGTATCACCTCTGGCCCTGATTGTGGATGTGTTGGTTGTATGGTGTTGTTTCTTGCAGGGAGAGACCTACAGTTTCAAGGACGCCATAGTTCTTGGCGAGTACAAAGTTGATGACAGTCAAGTCCCCACTGACAAGAAGAATGAAAAGGTAAACTATAAAATTTAAAGTGAAAAATCTGATTTGAAATCCAGTTCTACAACAACATTCTAGTCAAGCTATCAAGTGTGAATGTATTATCTTGCCTTCGCCATTCCATTGCAATAATATACCTGACCTCAAAGCAAGCTGTTGTTTCTGCCCACAGTGGAACTGTCCATTTATCATGGTGCAGAAGAGTCAGAGGATGGCCTTCACCTTCTACGCCAAGACGGAGGATGCGCGCATGAAGTGGATTGAGGCAATACAGATGGCGCTGTGAGTATATACCTGCACTTCTTTTTTTCATTTTCCTTTATACAAAATGAACCTCACATCAAATAATCAACAAGGCATCTTCTTGTGACATCTACTTTGAGTTCACACAACTGTAGTTATTAAGTTTGGCCCATTGTCATATAGCGCTGTTAGACTCAGTGTTTTAACGATGGGCTATGGTCACTCTTAGCACCAAGGGAGCGGTGTGAATTAGAGCCTGAAAGTTGACAATTTTTCATGCTCAGTATTTGAAAGTGCAATGCAGTAAGTTAGAAGAATATATCTTAAAGAGCACTTAACAAGGAGAGCATTATGATAGCTATAATCAGTTGATCTTTCTGAACCAAATATCTTAAACTTTTCACTGTTTATGGTAGTTTAGTGCAGCAGAAATATTAAAAAGTAATGTTGATTATAAATTCCTCCCGCTGCCAGAGAGAACACGCAGCCGTCAGCCGGTCCCAACTATGTGATGCAGACTTTCGAGACTCCCCAGGAATGTGATGTTTGCGGTAAACTCCTCAGGTAAGTTGGTATGGTGTTTTCTTTAGTATGTATCTGCATTATAAGGGATATGCTGATAGAGCTGTAGTATCCCAGATTGATTCATGGATAACCTGCTCTTGATCTGGTAATGTCAGAAATTTTTTATCATGCAGTTGTCGCAGAGGAGAGTTGTTTCTAGAGGTTGTTATGGAACTTGAATCTAGAGGTTGTTATGGGACTTGAATCTAGAGGTTGTTATGGGATTTGAATCTAGAGCTTGTAATGGGACTTGAATCTAGAGGTTGTAATGGGACTTGAATCTAGAGGTTGTTATGGGACTTGAATCTAGAGTTGTTATGGGACTTGAATCTAGAGGTTGTAATGGGACTTGAATCTAGAGGTTGTTATGGGACTTGAATCTAGAGGTTGTAATGGGACTTGAATCTAGAGGTTGTTATGGGACTTGAATCTAGAGGTTGTTATGGGCAGGGATTGACTTCGGCCGCGATATCGCGATATTATCGCATAAATATTAGAAATATCCCATTACATTCTGCTAAATGCGATTTAAAATCGCATGAAAATCGTAGTTGTTAAATTTTGTGACAAACAAGAGAGTAAACAAGTATAAAAACTTCCGGTAGAAAAATCTCAACATCGCGATTCTGACGTTGTAGGGAGCTCAAAATTCAAAACTCTTAACATCGCCTGCAGTATACTATAAATGAGTTTATCGGTGTAAGGAGTTTTCTTTACCGGAAGCAGAGCTGTCAAAATGCCGCGAAAGCTTCTGCTTGAGAATTTATCAACCAACCATATTTCTAAATGTAAGTGAGAAAGATCAGACTGTAAATAACCATGTCATTGTTGATAAAGATGACACTATCGCTTAAGATGTCAAACAACATCTGAAATATCACAGATCGTTGGAAACAAAATATTCGTTGGTTGAGGTAACCATATTATCGTTGCAAGTCTCCAGCGCTAACCAAGAATATTTATATTTGCAAAAGGCGTAATAAATGAATAAACCAAATGTCGGGTATCAAAAAAAGGAAAAGTATTCTAATATCTAGTTATATATTCTTCCATCTTCACTGATTTGAAGTCGTAAATGTTATTTTCATTTCAGAAATATTTGCCTAAATTGAAAAATTATTCTTTCTTCATAAAATATAGTCTGCGTTTGGTTTGTACTTTTGCTCATGAACATTTGGATAGTCAATGATGAGAAATGTGAACATCAAAAATATTTGAAGGTTTCACAAGTGTTAAATGTTAAATTCCATTTACAAGAAAAGTATGAACCAATTCCAAAAATTAACCTTTATGCCAAATATTAGAGTTCACAGATATTAATTTATCAGTTAATTTATTATGATAAATTACCCCGATAAAAGGGACACCTCTGTTGAATTACATTGCATAGACAAAAAAATTTCTAAAATTATATTCTCCCGTGATAGAATCTAAATTTCACATAATTTTTTTACGATAATTGTGCAGTTATTTTAAAAAATCAACAATGTGTAAACTGTACTGATTTTTATGAAAATATACATTTATAATGATTAGACCCAAGATAATAGAGACCTTCATCTAACGAGAATGAAAATGTTATAAAAAATGTCCCAACCTAAATCCAGGAAGTTATGTTATATGTTATTTAAGATTATCAAAATGGTTAACGAGATAAAACACAATTCCTAATTCAACACTTGTGTAGTTGTTGACTCTTTGTGGTTGTTTTATATTATTACCATTACATTACTCATACTGATTGGCAATCATAACTCATTCAATATGGATAACAAATCTCACTCAGTTTCAAAATATCTCACTCTTGTTATTCAGGCGAGATAATTATCTCACTCCTCTTTGAGCCCAGGAAAATCCCTGTATGGGACTTGAATCTAGAGGTTGATAATATAGGACTTGAATCTAGAGTTGTTATGGGACTTGAATCTAGAGATTGATAATATAAGACTTGAATCTAGAGTTGTTATGGGACTTGAATCTAGAGGTTGTTATGCGACTTGAATCTAGAGATTGTTATAACAATTGAATCTGGAGATTTAAAAATGTCTCCGCCCCGGTCCTCAATTGTGTCTGGGCTCATTTCAACTCAACACAATCCTGCTCATATTGCTTAGCTAAGTAAGAGAGTGCTGACAAGAGCTGCAAATGTCAGGTGTTCCTCCAGGCCATCAATGATAGCTTAAGAAGTTGATAAGTGTTTCTCATTTCAATTTACCTAATTAAATACACTTTATTTGAGGTGGGGGGATTTCTTTCAAATTTATGATTTTATTTATGTTTTTATTCTTTCAGAGGTGTTTTCTTTCAAGGCTATATTTGCCAAGGTAAGCACTGAATTACTGTTCCATCTCTTGTATATTTGATAAAGAGTTTGATTGGAAGCACTGTAAGCCTTAACTTAACATCAATAGTTTGTTGAAGCCAGAACAATGCTCTACTGTTATCAGGCATACTGCATCGTGAATAAGATTTAATGATTTCTTCACAGACACGAAAAAGCCAGTTCACAAAGAATGCATAGGCAAGAAACCAGAAGTTAAAGGTAAGATCTTACTGTTGTTTATTAACTGTGTATCGTATATATGGAAGTACATCTGAATATCAAATGTTGTCCTCTAAATCTGTCTATGTCTCCATAACCCTAACACTGCTGTGATATGTTCCATATGCAGGGGTTTTACGGGTTTGATTTCTTCCATCAATCCTTCTCTCTTCTTGAAGTTCATTATCTAAATGATAGGGCTAGATAACTTTATAGCAATAAGTTTGAAAATTTACACAAAATGTTTAAATAATTTGAAGCAATTATTCAATATAAATTTATTTTTTATTTTTAAAAATTTACATTTCATTTTAATTCTTAAATCATGAACAAAGATTAAATCAAGTAATTTGTTGTTCTTCAGTTTATTATTTTCTTGACCATGCAAAAAGACTTTAACTCTTGTCACATAAGTTACTATATATTATGTTTTGTCAATTCTCTGTCATGGTTCTATTCTACATGTGTCAAAACTGTGTTGTCAAATTTATGTTTTATCCATCAGTACTCGAAAAAGTTTATGCTTAACGACAAATGGTTAACAACAGAAACTCAAACACAAATCTTTCAATAGTTGATTCACATTGGGAATTCTTTTTAAATAAAGTTGGGGGCTTAACATTCATACATCCTTCTTTGTATCACCCCAAAAATATTAAGATAGATTATTATTCACCCGTGTAAGATACTGCAGTGTAATATTTATACCGCGATATTAAATTAGTGTGATACCGCTGCACATATGACATCATAATATTGTGTGGTAGTGACATCACAATGCTGGCGGCCAAGTCGCAGAAATGCTTTGTTCAGTACACTTTCAGCAATCATGCTTGATTACTAAGGTCAAGTAATAAACAGAATACTAAACTACCTTCAGTTTTATACCATTTTTTATTAAACTCATTAATGTTTTGGTATCAAACTCGCTTTAGCTTGTTTTATACTTAGTCATTAACTCGTTTGATAAAAATAGTATTAAATGGAAGATCATTTAGTATCCTGTATCACTTGGATGACCAGATGGACAGGTTAGAAATATTAACCTTAAGCTCCATGCATAAACTATGTAGCTATAATTAGTCTTTGGCAATACAAGACATCTGGCCTGATAAATCTTGTAGTATTGTAGCAGTTACGCAGATACAGCGACGCTGATGTGGAAGGATGGTTGATGGCAGCCTGTGTCAGATGGGATCATTATCATTCTTGCTCACTGTCAAGGCATAGGGGATTCTGTTCCTGTAATACTATTTGATGCCTTGATATGGATAGAATACCTTTTTAATACTTTTAACCCCGATATCACCAAATTTCAGAATGGAACTGATAAGAAATTGTGTGAAACCATTTCAAACATCTTCAAGTCATTAAGCAGTTCAATACTTTTCCTTAGTTTTTAAAATTATTTTCAATGCCAGAAACTGTACAGATATTTCAGGGGTGGTATAAAGTACAATGGATGTCAAATTTGTAAGTTATCAGGCTATGATATAGGCTAAAGTTCTAAATGTTGCTCCTTGATTGTTGGCTGAACGTGTTTGACGCAACATGAGACTGTTTTGATACTGTTGTAGCTCATCCCCGGGACCCCAGGCCCGTTTCGCCTCGTAAGTTCTTCTCACAGTCATTTATATTCTTTTACGAGTACTGAGTATAAAATTTCGGAGATCTGTATTCATGTATATATCTGTTGTTCGTTGTAAGTTAACATGCTGCCATTGTAATGTGTTTCTTAACGTTGTAAACTTTTGTAACAGTGTCATTAATTAGCTCTAGAACTTTTGCTCAAATATTTTATATTTAAGTATTTGTATAATGATCAACAGAAACATTAACTAAATAACCAATGCAATATTAAAAAATCATTTTGAAAATAGAAATATCCAACTGTTTCCAAATGAATTAAAAGAAAGAAATTCTTTGAGTGCCCTGTTTAACATTATTTTATGTTTTTTTCTCAAATAACAGCGCAGAAAGTGAGGGCGAACATTGCTTATAACGGGGAGCCGCCCCCCAACGGTCATCGAGCACTCAAGTTTAGGAAGGGCGACACGATCGATGTCATCAACCAATCAGACCAGAACTGGTGGCTGGTGAGTCATTCAACACATAAACAAATTTGTACAGAATCTTTTTGGTTGGAAGGATCTGGACGCAACCTTTTTGTTTAATTTAATTTATCACAAATCAACATGTTTTTATAAGTATAATATTTGGATAGTTTCATGGTGGTAACCTCATCCATTTCCAGTAAGAAAACCATTATGAATATGTTAGGCTAGGCAACTTATGGTTCTGTAATTGTTTAAGTGATTGAGATATCTCTGTTGTATATTCACAATTGTTTATATGAAATCCTTTTACAGGTTTTCTCTGTAATAGTCTGTATTCTGCATAAGCAATGGTGATAACAGTAGGCTATTTCCGATGCCTTTATCCCTTGTTCTTGAGCTAGCAAATCCTGTTAGATCATTTGTATCTTCACAGGAAAATAACAGGGTTGGCACTAACAGTACCCCACAGCTGTTTGCATCTCAGAATCATGAATGTTTGATTAAATCTTCCAGGGCCGACTGAATGATCAAGAGGGTTATTTCCCGGCAAACTATGTGACGGTGACAAACAGGCTGTCGGTAAGTTGTTTTTGTGGACAATGGGTTTGAGACTTCTTCATCTAATACTTCTTTTCATGGTCAAATACACTCAAAAGAGCTTTATGATTGAGGTATAAACAATGTTATCCAGAGACTGAATAAAGAATTGATTAAGGGTAATATCATTAGTTTCCCAAATATCATTTGTTAAGTGATTAATCTGATAAGTATTTATAAGTGGGTTTGACTTGTTGATTAATCTAATGTTTGAAATGTCTGTAATTTTAATAAAAATTTATTTAATGTGAATGGCCAATTTAAAGTGTGTGAAAGGATTAAAGGATCTTTCTTTCTCCATTAAAAGTAATACAGGCAAAAAAATAAGGATTTCCAGTATTGGGCTAAGATTTTTTAGATTGTTAAAGGGTAAAGTTGTATAGAGCAAGCATTCACACCGCTCATAGGGGTTGAGCTAGTAGGTATAATGGAGTAGATATGTATGCAGTAAGTACACTTGCTTGACGTGTCTCCTATGTCAGTTAACCCCGTATGAGAACCCGGTACAGAGACAAGCTGAGACACAAACTGGAGCTATCGCCGTGGAAACCAACGGCCCCACCCAACGACCCATCTATGTGTATCCGTGGTACGAAGTCTAGTTCCTGTCAGCCACAGCTTCTGTTTTATCAATCTGCTTTATCGATCAACAATTCCATTCATTCTCAAGAAGAGAGATTTCAGAAAACTTCTTTGGAAAGTGAAGAAAGTGAAGAGATAATGATTTTGATTCAATATTGATAAAATTGTTATTTAAATACATTTCTTCTTGAAGATTGACGAATTGTTGGTTTGTATTTGTGGCTTATTGAAGGAATGCACTTAGATTAACCAAGGTAGATTTTACATGGATATTGTGTATTCTTTTTCATGATCCCAAAATATGTCGTGTTTTGGGAATGTGAGTGTCCCCCAGTTTTATTTCACCCTTTTAGAGTGTGGTTCAACTTTCACTTTTAGTGTGCTTTCTGTCTCTCTGAGGTTTTAAATTTGCAACAGAATTATAATTAAAAAAATTGCAAAATATATATGTCAACAGGAAAAGGTAAATTCATTCACGACATAACATCAGGAAGTTGAAAATAACAACATCATAGCACTTGCCTTTCACTCTCATACATTTCCGCATATCCAAGAGCCATGCCTCACGGCTAAATACATCAACATGATCTTATTGTCTTTCAATTTGGACCTTTTGTAAATAACAGATCTTATGTAGGAGGGGAGTGATTGTGACTCGGGTCTTGACAACATAGTTGGTGGACTTCAACCTCCATGATCGGTGAGCGTCCTTGCTTCTGTTTACACTTATCATGAGGCCAATGTATCCGGGAATCAAGTGTATCAGTGTACCAACAGGAAGCAGGCAGGCTCCAGCTCCAAAAGGACCAATCTGTATTTGTGTGAAACATATGAAAGTGTGAATGAACAAAGAAAGGAATTCTGAACCCAAAGTAACAGAAAGCACACAGTTATGTAGTATCTTTTTCTCTTGTTTCCATTGGTTTGATAACTGTTTTCAGCGTAAACCCTCGTACCTTATAGTAGAGATGGACAACAAATCAAAACCAACGTTTGCATCTGACGTGCAGCCCGCGGCTACAAGCAATGGTCAACATTCCTATATAAACATTAACGAACTAAAAGATAGTCCATGGTAGGTTGGTTTGAAAATGAACTGGATATGTAATATGAAAGATTTAATTGTGTTTAAGATGAATAAAATTATTTGTCTTTAGATCGTGAAACAATTTAATTTGATAACATTTTTGTCGTCCAGATTAACATTCCAAATTATTCTATTGGTCAAAATTCATGATTTAAAAGAAGGATTTTAATTTTCGATTGTATATTACATTAATTCCAAGAACAGTGTTTTAAAAAATGATTATTTCTGATATCGGAATAGTTGCTGAAACTTCGTTACTACAAATAATTCATGATTAATTTCTGGCAATTTACGAAGCACCTTAATCAGCTGTCTTCACAAACTTAGATCATATGTAATGGTTCCACCAGTTTTCCTTCACAGTTTGTAGTTATAGATTATTAACTGATTAAATAATTTAAATTTTGTTATTAATTCAGTATTGGTTTTAAGGTGTTTAGCATGTTTTTTACTCATTCTGTTTTGCATGAAGAAAAGTACAATATGGATAAAACATTCATTCATTTGGTGTATTTGTTATTTGCATATCTGTGGTCAGCCATTTCATTAACCCAATCAGTATTTTAAACCTTGTTTGACCATCTTGAATCATCTTCTATTCCATTCAGTGTATTTCTAAAGGTTTTCAAAGACTCTTTTTCACGTCTATAAAGTTTATGACATTTTTTCAAGAGGGTTAATTTTCCAGGTATTTTATTTCCTCCAAAAACAAAAAATCTTTTGATTAAAGAAACTTTCAGAGAGTGCCCATTGAAAACCCATTGCTTCAACGACATCAAACCATTTTAGATTCTCAATTGTTATTTTACATGAATAGCCATTCTATCAGCTTAAACAACAGTGTAAGACAATATTTATGCTATAAATATGTAATAGAAAAGTTTTCAAATCAGTTTGTACAAAGCCTCTGTGTTATTTACAACACCTGTGCAGAACAACTTGTATTGTCGATGAACTGCCCTCATTTTTATAATAATTGAACCAACCCTAATGTATGAGACCAGCTTTCTGTTCATATTGACTTCACTAGCTCAGCTTATGTACAAGCCGCTGTAAAAGTGGTAGTGTATTGACCCCCAATGTAACTGACCGGTGTCCGTGTACAGGTACGTGGACGAGATGGACCGAGAGGAGGCTCAAATCATGCTTGCCCAGTGTCCAGATGGAACCTTCCTAATCCGCAAGTCCACTAACAGGGTCCGGCTTGGGGCCTATTCTCTCAGTATTAAGTAAGTACTTGCCTCTATGTTGGAAAGATATTCTGTATATTCCTGTCTCCAGGCAATCTGACATTGTCAATACAAACTTTGTCATTTTGGGCCTATTTTTCCATCTTGTTTGTACTTACCCCATTCCCCGGAGCTGTGAACAAGTAAAAAAAACCTTGTTAATGTTTTTTCTAGATTTCATTAGTGATATTCCTCCAGTGTTTTGGGCTGTTGTCTCCCTTTGATAATGCTATCACTGAGCAGCCATTTTGATTTTGACGTCAGCTCTGCTAGTTAAGAATCATAGAAAGAGTAGTAGATATCTGTTCTTACAAAGTCACAACTTTTTTAGCTCATCAGGTCTGAAAGACCCGATGGGCTTATGGCATGGCATGGCGTCCGGCGTCCGTCCATCCGTCGTTCCATCCGTCCATCCGTAAACTTTTCACTTTTTCGACTTCTTCTCCAGAACCAATGACTCAAGAGAGCTGAAATTTTATGTGCATACTCCTTTGCAAATGGCGATTCTAAATTGTAGATTTCGTAACCCCATGACCCCAAATGGGGTCACAAGGGTCAAAACCTTAAAAATCTATTTTAATCTTCTTCTCCAGTTCCAAAAGGTCCAGAGAGCTGAAGAGTTGTGTGTAGACTTCTTGGCCAATGGGGATTCTAAATTGTAGATTTTGTGACCCCATGACCCCAAATGAGGTCAGAGGGGTCAAAACATGAAAAACCTATTTTCATCTTCTTCTCCAGTTCCAAAAGGTCCAGAGAGCTGAATAGTTGTGTGTAGATTCCTTGGGCACTGGAGATTCTAAATTGTAGGTTTGGTGACCCCATGACCCCAAATGGGGTCACAGGGGTCAAAACCTGAAAAACCTATTTTCATCTTCTTCCCTACTTCCAAAAGGTCTAGAGAGCTGAAAAGTTGTGTGTAGACTTCTTGGCCAACGGGGATTCTAAATTGTAGGTTTGGTGACCCCATGACCCCAAATGGAGTCACAGGGGTCAAAACCTAAAAAACCTAATTTCATCTTTTTCCCTAGTTCCAAAAGGTCTAAAGAGCTGAAAAGGTGTGTGTAGACTCCTTGGCCAACGGGGATTCTAAATTGTAGATTTGGTGACCCCATGACCCCAAATGGGGTCACAGGGGTCAAAACCTAAAAAACCTCATTTCATCTTTTTCCTAGTTCCAAAAGGTCTAGAGAGCTGAAAAATTGTGTGAAGACTCCTTGGACACTGGGGATTCTAAATTGTAGGTTTGGTGACCACTTGACCCCAAATGGGGTCACAGGGGTCGAAACCTTAAAATCCTACTTTCATCTTCTTCTCCAGTTCCAAAAGGTCTTGATAGCTTAATAGTTGTGTGTAGACTCCTTGGACAATGGGGATTCTGAATTGTAGGTTCGGTGACCCCTTGACCCCAAATGGGCAATGGGCCTTTTTTATTTGATTGTGAATAACTCGGACGTTGGGACAGGCTATCTTTCCTACACTGCCCATGACCCCATGGTCTAAACCCAAACACCTATTTCTATCAAAAGTCTAATGAGCTACAGAGCCCATGGCTCTATTTTAAGGTTTTATATTTCAATAAATGTAGTTTATTTACTTTCATTTTTCAACTATTACAGATATGCGAATGCAGTGCGACATATCAAGGTCAACCAGAATGCAGAAAACAAGTTTTTCCTGGCCGACGGTCGCTACTTTGATTCAGTCCCTGTGAGTACATTTCCTATTATTTTACATTAATTTTGTTAGCTTTTGGCAGCGTTACAATATTCTTCGGCACTTACGTAAAGCATCAGTGATTGCTACACTATGGAAGCCAGCTTAATGACTGATGACTTCCACACATTAGGAAATGTCTGCAAAGGATTGGAACCGAAACAATATCAACAATAAACTGTCTAAAAATACAATCCTTACAGCAGGAAGCCTAACACTGTGATAAAGTTCAATTCTAAACCAATCAAGAAACTTGAGATTGATTTGACTTAATTTCTTGATGACCTAAGCTAAATATCACTATCCTATTTCTCAATTGTTTGAAATATATAGCAGAATTTGATAGGCTAATCAATATCAACCCTTCTGCAACTGAACTCTGTACGGATTACAGCTGGTTGCTATTGATCACTGTCACGCTATTATGGCATGAGGCAGCTTTCTCCATAACCTACTGTCAGTGTTTGAATACCTTCTGACACTTTGGAATCTGTTCCATGTGCTCTTGGTCCTACCAGGAAATGTGGGTATGCATTGTAGGCTTTGCATAATGTTAAGGCAATTTGTTGAGGTCTGATGCTAATTATCAAGTATTTGCCAACAGCGCCTGGTGGCACACTATCAGGCCAACACGCTGATGGACAGCTTCCCCGATGTGCACACCACTCTCAGAATTCCAGTCAAAAACGTCGCATCAGACCAAGGTAAGAACAGATGTTTACTCCTCAAGAGGTGAAAATATTAATCCAGGTAAATATACAAAGTATAACAGACCTCTGTGTCAGTTGGTTCCGTGCCAGCATGCTTAGAAAATTAAAAAGTGGACCACTTCATATGAAGGTTGATGATTGAACGTGTGAAAGACAGGTTGCAGAGAACTCCACTCCAATCCATCACAACATATACAGTCATACCTGGCAACTCAAACAATCAAATCCATCACAACATATACAGTCATACCTGGTAACTCAAACAATCAAATCCATCACAACATATACAGTCACCCCTTGCAACTCAAACAATCAAATCCATCACAACATATACAGTCATACCTGGCAATTCAAACAATCAAATCCATCACAACATATACAGTCATACCTGGTAACTCAAACAATCAAATCCATCACAACATATACAGTCATACCTGGTAACTCAAACAATCAAATCCATCACAACATATACAGTCATACCTGGTAACTCAAACAATCAAATCCATCACAACATATACAGTCATACCTGGTAACTCAAACAATCAAATCCATCACTACATATACAGTCATACCTGGCAACTCAAACAATCAAATCCATCACAACATATAGTCATACCTGGTAACTCAAACAATCAAATCCATCACAACATATACAGTCATACCTGGTAACTCAAACAATCAAATCCATCACAACATATACAGTCATACCTGGTAACTCAAACAATCAAATCCATCACAACATATACAGTCATACCTGGCAATTCAAACATCATGGTCTGCATATTTTTCAAGTGATATGCAAATCTACATTGTAGGTCACAGGATCATGGGCTATGCTGTGGCCGTCTATGACTATGCGGCGACGTCAACGTCCCAAGTGAGTCTCAAACAGAATGACAGGATTGCAATCATCAGCAAGAACGGCAGTGACAAGGGGTGGTGGAAGGGTCAGAACCTCCGCACACAGAAGGTCAGACAAACAACGTGCCATTACTCTATCTTCTACTTCTAAGTGATTTCACAATCAGCTCGCACACAAAATATCTGATAAATGTGTCTCTTTAGTTAATGAAAATTTCAAATTTCTAGAAACTTTAAAAGCCTAAAACCTTTTGATAAGCCATTTGATTTTAAGAAGATGGGGTTAAACCATTTGGAAATGTATGTGCAAGCAGTCTGATTTTCACCAGCCAAATGAAATATGACAAAGAGAGTTGTTGAAATTGTAGTTGATGAAAATTCTTTTAAAGAGGCAAATATTCAGCATTATAAATTATAGATATGATATTTAAATTTAAATAAAGTTTATTGTTATAAATTCAACAAGATTGTAAGTTTGATTCTTAATTTGTGTAACAAATTCAAATGTTTATTTTCATTCTTAGTGACCTTCTAATACAAAATAGTTTGTCACATTTTAAAATTGTTAATTAAATGACATTCGATTAAGATTCAATAAAAATTGTAATGATCATTTTTCAAATTATTTCAGATTGGTTACTTTCCATTGGCTTATGTCAACGACGACATTGATTGACAATATCCATAGCAACAGATTTTATCACTTATTGTACAGAAAATCTTCAAATGGTGCAGATGTTATGTGAAGAGCTTACTTGTTTTGTGATTAGGAGACGAGTTTCTCTCAATGAAAACAACAATGCCTGGTGTAATTAGTTGCTCAATCAAGAAGACAATATCTAACGAGTATGTGTGTAGATGTGTACATATGTTTATAAATCACCATGGAGACGGCCACCTACCAGGTTAACCTTTGACCGACTTTACGACAAGACACTTCAAGATCCACAACAGTCCTCTATCCAACTTCAAGTTTGGACCATGTTCCAAGGAGAAAAGTAGAAAATGTAGATTTTTCAAAAGTTAAAAAAATTGACAGCCATCTAACTGTATTATCTCCAACGAAATATAGCAAAGGTTTTCAAACTTTTCTTTAGAATATTAACACATTAAGAGTTGAAACCTAGAGCCAGTAAACTGAACAGGCATTTAAAAGACCAAGGAATTGATCTATGTACTTGAAGCATTTTTAAACTAGGAAAGTTTAAACTTATATTATGAAGAATTTTAAGGGAGCTTCAATGAGAAAGTGATGCAATTGTTGAAGCTCTGCAGAACAGCAGGTGCACATCTCTTAGGGATAACTAATCTGTATTACATTTTGCATACCACTTGAAATATTTGCTGATGATAATCTATTGATGAAATTGATTGTTTTATCACATCAATTTAATAAATGTTTTAGTTCCATATTATATTTTGGAACAATCCATTCCTGCACCTAATCGTATTCAAAATATTTGCATACACAAAAATGGCAATTTCAGTATGACAAGCTTTTGGCCTCCGTGAGCATGCGCAAAGCTAGCTTATCCCTTGATACTAATTAAACATGGACCAAGGTTTTAATCAGCTTTGTGTAGACAAGCACTTATGTTAAGTAAAATAATAAAAATATTCTCAAATCTTACCAGCTTTCCAGTATTATCAAGCTTTTTATGTATTTTATGATAAATTGGAGATTTGGGGTACGTGTAAGTTCACGGTTTTGGACAAGTTCAGTATTTCCAAATTATTGTTTACTTATCCCATTATTCTTTTCAATAACATTTGGTGAGGGAGTGTAAATTTAGCTTGCTTTGTAAACAACTACATTTCATCCAACTTGTAATCACGTGATGTTCCATTAATCAAATCATTGCAATGAGGGATCAAACGGAATTTAAAATGCTACCAATATATTTCATATCAGATTTTCCAATGTTTGTATTAATATATATGTTGTGACAAGCCTTTAATAAAAACAATGGTTTAAGTTAAGGAGTGGCTTATTTAATAATTCTTTTTGAAGACAAATAAGAAAAAGGCTGTTCTGAAAGTTTTGATAGTGAATATTTTTATTTGTGAAGTGCTTTTTTTAATAAAATGCTCTTATTGAACTTTGTGATATTACTAATAAAGCTTTTTATGTAAATGTTTTGATTAAGCAAAAATGTTTATCAACGTACATATTATCAATATAGTCAATGTTAAAAGCGCCATGCGCATCATGAAGTTAATATGATATTCAAGTTGACAGAAAATCAATTGTAATCCCCCCTAATCAGCACTTGCCTAAAAGAACACAAAGGGGTTTTTCTCAAAACCTTTTGGGAGACCCAAGGAACAATGTAATTTGGTGTCAAAATCTAGCAATATGCTTGTTTTGATGTACAGTATGCTTGATGTGTAAATGCTTCAAATTTCAAAGGATCCCTCTTTTTAGTGGATACAGAATATTTTGCTGCTATTATCAGTCATAGGTATGTTACATAGAAGAAGTTACTCTCCTACAAATTACAATGCAAACTGTACAGATGATGAAATATCACATGATGTTGTATATAGATTTAACCAAACCATAATAATATCCCTATCGGGAAGTAATTGTTCATAGAGACTTTGTAGTGACACAAGTGATTCTCAACCACAAGTTTTGCATAAGGAAATCTTGATCTCTTGAAACAAAGGTTTAATCTCAAATCATTTTAATTGAAAAGAGATATAGTTATGCTGCTATAGTTCTGTACATTATTTCTTCAGCAAAGGGATATAATGCAAATTTTGGTGCAAAGCCTTGCATGTCATAGGTTTCTGAAAATCTTCTTTAGGAGAAAGATATTTATTTTTGTTACAGTCAAAACAATAGGAGTTGACTTTGTAAATATTTGTAAATAGGGTGGGCATAACATATGAAATAATACTAAGATGATATAGGTTTGACCCAAAAAGTTAATTTTGACAATCCAATAGAAGTATAAAGAGGATACATGATAACACAAATACAACAAATACATTTCCTAATTGCTGTGATGTGAGGTTTAAGTAATATGCCAGTAATCTTGTTTGGTTTTTTTCTCTTTTTTTCTATTTGTCATTTTGCTTCCATTGTCTTGTAGTACAAATATTTTACATGTAACTAGCAAAGATGTACAATTTTGTATGAAAAGGGAGTTTATCACTACTAAAACCATATTTATATATATACATACATATATATATATATATATATTTGGTAATTGCAAATTATTTCCATATTTTTGAAAAATTTTGATTTTATTTTGTTTTTCTTACTAACCTTTAGTATACAAACCGATTTTTGCATGATTTTCTATCTTTTCTGATATCAATTAGATAATATATTTTGTTTGTGATCTCTTGGCAAAAGGTAAATTTGATTTAAACATACTAAAAGCATTTTGAAGTCTTGAGGATTTTGATTGTTTAAAAAGATGTTCTTAGCACTGTGATACAAATGTGTGAATAGTTTTCTTATGTTTGAGGTATTTACACAGGGAAAATAGTAGTAATAATCATGCATCAAGTAACTTTATATCTAATTAGTAATTATCACCGAATTTTTTTTGTTGTTGAGAGTTAGAAAACATTTCTCAAAACATTTGATTATTTGCAGAGTTAGAAAACATTTCTCAAAACATTTATTATTTGCTTTTTGCTTTCAAGGAATGCAACTCGTATTTTCATGTGCCAATTTTGTAGTTTTATTTTTGTTTTCAGGCTATGTGTGTCAAAGCTTTATTCATGTTTATAGTTACCAGAAGCTGAAAACTAAAATAGCCTTTGTAGAATGAATTATTTTGTAAATAATTAATGAGCCAGTGCCATTCTTGTCTTGTGAACTAGGTTTATTATAACCACACCCTTTTGTCACAAAGGAATCATTTGAGTTATGTTTTGTACAAATTTACTTTTTGCATAGGATTGAAGAAAAATTATATTTTTCATTGGATATGTGTTACAACTATAATTCAGAGTTTGGTATCCATATTTTTTTTTTGAAAACATACGTTTTGTAACCTTTTTAAGATAAAAGATTAAATGTTAAATTATGAAGGATCATAGATTGTTATTAGTTTTGTCCAAAAAATAATTTTAGAATCAAAGTTAAAGTTTCCAATCAGTTACATATCCATGACAATTTTTGCAGATTTAATGCCTACAGCATGTTTTTTGATAAAAGTCTATTTGTATTAATTTTGATAACTAAAATATATTTACAACATCTTAAAGGTTTCTGAAGTCTTTTATTTTTTTATTTTTATTTTAAAAACTTGTTAAGAATTAAAGCCTTTACTAATGGTCTACCAACAGTAAAAAGGAAATAACAAGCTAGGTTAATTTTGTATAATGACCAAACCAAAATAATTTTGGTTAGAATATAACAACTAGAATAATGCTAAGTCTACTAAGAAAGAAATTTTCTTATAATGAGCAGACATAAGATTCAAATTAGTAACTTTGTAAAAGTTGCTTGTTTTTAAGCATGTTGTAATGAAGCTTTTTGTATGAGTGTCTGCTGTTGACCATTTTGGTAATAAATCTTGTAGGTTCTGGCTCTTGCTCAGCGGGTTATAGCTCATTTCCATATGACAAGGACACTGGTTACTGGTATAGTAATTATTGATTATGATCATTAACCATTACCTTGCTCCTTCTTTCCATATTCTTCAGGGATTAATTAACCTTAATATCTTTGTTCACCTTTTATGGTGTTAAGTGCTCAGAAGGTCCAATGCAATCTGAACTGTATCTCAATATTAACTGTTAAAAACTTTCAAATATTTGCGTCAAAGTTGAAAATCTTGGTTGTCCATTCTGGAATATCTTCTTTCTATCGAAATGAAAGTGTAGATATTCATCTGAAGTAAAAGCAAAGAAACATTTTGATTATAGATTGATTACCTTTGGATGTAAGTTACATCATGTAACTATTTAAACCAATTCAGCTTTAAAACAGCGTACTAAATATGAAAGTTAAGAATTAAGGCTGCCAAGAATTCAAAATATTGGTATTCTTTTTTCTAGCAAAGCAAAAATAAATCTGAGGCATGCCTTTATAATGTCCATAAGGTTAAATTTCCCGCCTGAATATACATTAGATTATTAAACACTGATTTGTTCATTAACTTATTTTTTGAATGTAACATTTATTTCGGTTCTTAAAATACACATCAAACTGATATGCTAGAGTGATTCAGTGTGATGATAATGCACAAATTCATTTCCCCTGACTGTGATTCTATTAAAGGACTGTTGGTTGTGTCAACTATCTGAGGAGCTTTATTTAAACCATTGATTTGATGGTGATTACTTAGTTATGAAATCTAATCAAATATCTTATTAAAAATGAAAGTGTCATTGACAGAATATTTTTATGCTTTCTGTAAGACTTTAATATAAGTAAAAAAACTTTTCTTTGAACTTTTGAATTTGTCAAAAAAGTTGTAGGTTCATCTTCAGTTTTTTATGATATCAGAAGTTATTATTTGTCATGATTTATGATTAAAGGTATGAAGAAAAGAAAAAAACGATAATGTAGAATGTAATGATGTTGCGATGGTGATATTCGCTTAATGAAAAAGAATTAGTAATATGGATAACCTTTAAAAGAACTAATTGGTGAAGAGAGCATCACACTGAATGACTTAGCCCTTAGCTTCTGCCTTTTGTACAGATATGAGTGACACTATCATATAGAATATAAATAAAAACACTTAATAAAATACAGAAAACAATGTGGCCTTTTGTTATTTATGTATGTGCTTGACCTTTTCAGTGACTTCTGCAATGTTTAAATATTGCTAAGAAATTCACAATATTCGTGTTATTCTGAAGGTTCAATAACATGCTTGCTTGATGATTTTATTCCAAAGGATGTTTGTATGTTTTCCTCAGAACACCATAATTCTTCATGTTGCTGATCATAAAATTGTAATAATAAGTTTTGATAGTTCTGTTAATGGATACAGTGATGTTAAAATGTTTTTATGTTTCTATGTCACCCATGATGGAAATTATAATGATATTATCTGTAACAAATGTTTTAATTGAATCAAACATACTTATTTAGTGAGTTCAGAGAAATTAGGTTAGCGCTCAAAGGTCATGAGTAAGGGTCACAAGATGAAAGTGTTGTTTTGAAAACATTCACCATTAAATGCTTAAGGGCCCACTGCTTAGCCTATGGAATTTCGCTCAGGGAATAAAAACTACTTCACATAATCTGGATATCTCACAACTCCCCCTTCAGAACATGTAAGGAAAACTGTATGACATCATAATGTCACTTGTAATGTTTGAGGTGATAGCTCAACCAGTTTAAGGTTTATTGAGTGAGTGAGTGAGTTATTGTTGAGCGCTGCTTGAGCAATATTTCAGCCATTAGCTGCGTGAAATTTATTGAAATGAAAAGTATAGACATATTGGACACCTAATTTGAGATAAATAAGGTCAATTTGATCATGAATGTTGTTTATATTGTCCAAAGCATTGCCTCTACATGGCACCAAGGTCCATCTATTTATTTCCTAAGAAAGTTGTTTTTCATGCCAACATGGAACGCATTGTCACGGCATGGCACCATGCTTCATTACACCGGTCTAGTCTGCAAATCAACACCGCCAATGGTGTCAGTGAATGATAGGAGTGAACGTGTCACCAGAGCTGTCAACAAACGTCTGTTGGCGTCTGGTCTTTAAACCTCAATTGAAGTGACCCCGACTGATGGATAATCATATACACATTTGTCTGGGAAGTCAAAATTTGATTTGCGTTGATGGCGAATGTTATAAGGTCTGACGAATCGCAGTGCAAACTTCATGTTGCTGCTAACGGCCACCTAAGTGTAATACATCTTCCCACTACATGTATACAGTACGTCACTCAACACTATACATACATAATGTCAGAAGAAATGTGTGGAGGTGGAGTACTCATTTTGACATGGCAGAAGGTTATCGAAGTCTAGATAATGAAGTACAAAAAGGAACCAAAGATGACTCTGTCGTACCATGTTTTGTTGTTAAGTATATATATCTACATGCATACTCAGAGACTCCACAAGTCCTGATTGATTACTTTTAGTCAATGGAATGAAGTGTTCTATATGGCTTCACCTGAAGACAGACTCCAATCCATGTAGCTGGGCGATTAGTTCAGCTTAGGTTTGTCGCTATAAGAACTGCCTGTGCCTACAACAGGGACCGAGTTGACTATGCGTAATGTCTGCCCGTATACCAGTTGTTCCTGTCTGCCCAGATATGAAACTGCACTACCGTTAATACACTCAAATAACATAGGTCAAACATTATCAATGATGTCATTTTAATTTAAGATAAGCACTGAACGTTATTGATCTATACCATTACAAAGCTAATCGGTTCAGTAGAGTGACAGTATCAACATTTAAAGTCGAGATTTCTATCAAAAACGTTCAATCGAAAATGTTCCGCTACAAACCTGAATTGGTCAAACGTGTTCATGTAAATGTTAAGTCTGATTAAGGTGTCTTGACATATAAGAGGTGTTGGTACATTTTCACTGAAAACGATTACGTCAACATGGCATTTCGGGGTGGCTATGTGGGGCGTTTGAACTGAAACCTTCGTAATTCGAATTTTGACACGTATGAAAGACAAATGAATTGCCATTTAAAACGCCAGAGTTTCTCTTCAACGTATAAATGTTTGAACGTATTGCTCTCCTCAGTCCAAGGAGCAAAATGCTGGAGCCGTTTTATGGAATTCTCCATTAGTTCTCTGAATAGTTGCTTTCAGAACCAACGAACTAAAGTGTATAACTCCTACGTCAAGTTTATAAACATTGAGCTCGAATCCAAGCTAAAAAAGGGACCCGCTCCTTCCTAAAACTCTACCATGAATAGGTCATGATTGTGAACTATCGAGGGCGGGATAGCGCTGTGTTTAGCGCGTTCGGTTTCGGATCAAGAGGTCTGTGGTTCGAATCCCGCCAGGGGCTCAGCATCTTTGACTGCGGCAGAGAGCTGTTCTACACGGAGTCAGGTTTGGGTGAAATGCTACACTGAAATTTAGCGCAGTACCACCCATGGTTAGCTGGTTCCAGCCGATGCCGGCTCGCAGGTTTCACCGCAATGCATAGCCACAATGGTGTTGCGGGCTTTCCCCCTGCAATAATACTAGCGGCCGCGATATAAGTGAAATACTCTTGAAAGCGGCGTTAAACCCCACATCACCTCACCCTTTTAACTATCATCGTGTCATGGTTTTAGTTATCCCACAGCCAGGGTTATTAGTATTAGTAGGGCTTGTTGAACGTTTTAAAACATATTTTCAGATTTATAAGATCTCATAGCCATCTTCCTACGCAAAGCTTAACTATTGCCAGTCTCGAACTGTCCAAGTTAACCCTTGCTGCCGACAAGACTTTCCTGTGCTGATACCAGCGCCCCCTCTGGCGATTTATAGTAATCTCCAGTTACCTCCCTTACCCTAACCAATCGGTGACGCCGTATCATTTGCGTGATAATCAAAATGGCTGCGCCCATAGAAAGTGACCTGATCGATCAGATTACTAAGAAGTTTGCATTGCAAACCTTTCAAATAAGAAGATTCAGTTTATTAATGTATTGATGGACGGAAAAGATGTTTTTGTTGTTATTAGGACCAGTTTTGGTAAATAAATAACATATGACTGCGCCCCTTATATTTTTTCAAATGGAAGTATGTAGGCCCATTTATCGTGGTCGTTACCATTATATAATTGTATTTTTTCATCAAATAAGTACAGTAGGGGAGAAATATCTTTAGACATACAATGAATAGTATACAGGCCCGTAGCACCAATTTCGAGAGTGGGGGGGGGGGGGGGGGGGGGGGCGGGGGGCTGATATTAGAGATTTGCTAGCTCATTGGGGGGGGGGGGGGGGGGGGGGGTTAGACTACAACGTCGGTGAGACTAAATACAGTTTTTATTCTCAATCTGCAGAAAAGGGTCAGATGCCTCAAGAAACTTAAAATATTTTATTTTTTCATTCAAACATTGAAATAAAGAGCAAAAAAAGTTGTTTTTACCCCTAAAATTAGTGGGGGGGGGGGGGGGGGGGGGCTATCTTTGTCATGTGCACAAGTCTCATTTTTTATTATCCAACTGTTCACAAACACACGTACAAGCCAAACGGGAAACATTTCATGGAGAGAGAATAATTTTTATATCAAGGCACATACGTAGTAACCAAAGTAATATTTTCAAAAATGAAAATGACCCAATCAAATCAGTGAAAATGGAAGTAAATATAACAATTGTTTTACTTTTTAAAAATTTTTTTATTGACGACATGATATTTAAATGGTACACGTCAACATACCTGGTTTTTGACTGCAAGAAGTAAAGTTTTATGAGAGAAACGTTTACTACCGCGATACAACGAGGTCACAGGCTACTACATTTCGAGCGTTATGACATCGCGAGATGTTCAAATTTTATCGGTTCATTTATGTAAAATTTAATCAATGTTTCAGTTCAACGGGTATTCAATAGATAAAACAATTGTACGATGACAGGAAATAAAGTCTTGCCGGGCGTAGTGCATCGAGTCGGTGCTTCAAATCAGGGTCAAGTTTATCGATTTTGATTAGTTTACCGAAGCAGTTTAAGAATAAATTCTTTGACAGGCCGCTGTCCGCTATAGGGTTGAAGTAAAATAATAACGCAAATTGACTATAACCATAACTGAACTTGAATATATTTTTCATTGCTTTGGAGGCGGCACTTTCTCTTTACAAATCTTTCAGTCGACGGACTGCGACATGGGCGCATCCATGTTTGTTCGAGTGCCCGGATTTAGCTTTTGCTAGGAGCTTTCTGATTGGACTATCTAATTCCTTTGCAGTGAGTTAGAGAGCTAGCACAGGAAAGTCGTATGTCGGCAGCAAGGGTTAACTTGGACAGTTCGAGACTGGCAATAGTTAAGCTTTGCGTAGGAAGATGTATTAAGAGGGCATCAGAGCCAAATTTCACGCAATTTTATGAACCTTTTAATATTTTACAGATTTCTAGGTTTTGAATTCAGTCATATCAAGGTCGAAATTTGTCCGACCGATTACAGAGAGACTATAACCGACTTAACCGATTCTTTAAAATAATTTCACAGTTCTTTAGTCCTGTTATAATGAGTCAATGCCAAATTTCACGCAATTTGGTGAATTTTTTAATATTTTACAAATTGCTATATCTTGTACTTAGTCATTTGATAGGGTCAGAATTTGTCCGACCAAGAGTTGCAGTTGTATGTAACACGTGATATTGTGATTTCTGTCTTATTTGTTGTAAATTTCAGTGTTTGAAACTGTGTTTTGAATTAAAATTTTAACTGATCCATCGTAAAAGATTACAGACATCTGCTAGTAGTCTAGTTATATGACGTCAAACTTATGGGAAGTTTCCAGCATTCAGGTGATCAAGGATAAGTAAAACGTTGGTTCAACTATAATACCAAAGAAAACTTATTTATATGTAGATCGTTGTCTATGATCGAAGGTTTGACCTAGAATATATTAGTTTCTCCAATACAATTCCTTGTGCACTCTACTTATTAGAGACATTACATGTTCAACTGAAATAAACGTTGCCACTCGATTGCTGATTAGATTGTTTAGTGGAAACTACGATGAGAAAGTACTAGAATTTACAACTGGCGTCTGTGTTAAAACGTTTATGGTAACTGTTCCTATACTCTGGTCGCAAAGTTCACAACAATCTTACTCAATCAATCACGGCTCTGTATTGTCGCATTAAAACAGAAGTTACATAGGAATATATAAGTAGACTAAACTGTAAGTAATGGTGGTAAAGGGTCAGGAGTATCGTTCATTTAAAAAGGTACATTTCTCAAAAGACATTGGCAGCTTCACCATCAGAGACAGCCACCACTGGAAGAGGCTACATGTATCTAAATATTTAGTTTATTGAAAATATTTACAACTTTTCATATTATATGCAATGTATAACAGTATATTAACTACTTTATAGAAAGTTGAATTTTGTGTTTGGCTATCAAGTTATAACACTAAATGTGTACCTGTAGAATCCACTTCTTGTTTTATTGATTTATTTATCAGATTCTCGAATATATTCATGGACACATATTATCCTACTAGTACCATTGAATTGTTTATTCAAAGTACTACTTGATTTCCTAAGACAGGTACTTTAAATGCCGATGCATTTCATGGATATAAATACCGCATACAGAACAAAATGCTGCCGAGACGACGACTGTTCCAAATTTAACAGCGTTTCATGCCGACCTGTGTCGTTTGATACATAACTTCTTCTACATAACATGTATCCTGTCACGACCTGTGCGAATCCCTTCTCATTCTCGGTATGAATTCTTCTCAATCAATCTTAATTGTTTCATGTCTTCCGACATTTAAATGGCAACTTCCGGTATGGAGGTTCTAGCTTCCTTTTGGTAACATAGGCCTACAACATCCGGTGCCAACTGAAGAGTTTCTCTAACTGTGAACAGTGTATTGGTTGCTTCATCAGAACACAACGTTAAGATATCATGTTTATCCATTTCCATGTCCATATCCTTGTCCAGAAAACTGTTCAACGGCACAATGTCACCAGAGAACCCACTTAAGTCTGCTTGTCAGCTTCCGCTCTAGGACTGGAATTCTGGGAACGTCAACTATAGCACACGTGACACTGGACATATCCCCTGTAATGGAAGAGAATAAAGTACACTTATAGTTGTGGATCGAAATTTATTATATTGTTATTGTTAAAGTACCAAAGGTGTATTGAAAACTTATTGTTTCTATTCCCATCATAAACCAGTTCCCAGGAGTAAGTTGTAACGAGTGTTGATACTCATGTACAAATGTTTAACACATGTAACATCTTTTTGTATGTAATACATTAACATGGTAATAGATACAACTAAGTAGAAACTGTATTTCATCAACTACAGCCACACGGCATAATTTGCGCCAGTCTTTATCAGTTAATCTAAATATTGGTGCATTTTTTCAGTACTGCCCTTTATCTGATAGACAGAAATTCTAAAGGTTACTCTATTCCATAGTGACCATGTCTTTAAAAGGGCATTTAGAAGTGATATACCGAAGTATGAAAGATGATGATGGTATAATATGGACAAGAAATTCAGAGAAAATCTCTCCGAATTAACCTCCGACGCGGGTGAGTGAATGAATGGATGGATAGTTGGATGAGACTAATAGACTAGAGTAAAATACGCCTTGCGGAAGAAGTTGGTATCTGATGCCCCTAATAAAAATGAATTTAATAAACGAGAGTGTCTTACCTTTTCTAAAGCGGAAATCGTCCTCCCACGCGCATGTCTCTGTACTGTAAGACTCGCAAACGTTCACCGGTTGGCCAGTCTCTAAACATGATCCACCAATCACGAACAACTTCCGCCCTGAATTAAAAGATGATTGGATCTAGTGTACTACTAAATCTCAGTCTCTTAAAAATATTTTGTAAGAATATTGATAGAACGTTTATATTATAGAAGTTTTATAATTGAATTGACCTTTTAAGTGTTTGAATGATTGTGAACTTTTTAAATTACATATTTAGTTCATTCGCTATAATGTAGAGTTTGAAACGATAAGCCTATACAAGAACCCCTCAAACGCAATATTAATTTGTAATTTGTATGTTTCGGAACACGGTTCATCTTAATCATTGTATGTGTTTGTATGCTCAACCTCGTATAAGGACCGCACCTAGCGTAACGGAGGCGTGGCTGTGCCGGGCGTGGTTCATGTTGGGCAGCTTGAAGTCCCATGGGCTGATGAGTTCGTGTCGGGCCGAGCTCTCGGTGAGGGCAGAGATCCCTGTGGTGAAGGAAAAGAGGCGTCTCTGGGTCGCAAATTCGCACTTGTTTGAGGTCCGGGAAATCCGAGAGGACACCCCTAAAAAGTAAAAAGAAATGGATAAATTGAAATATGATAGAAGTTTTGCATTTGGTAACGTAGATAGCGAAAGAACCTTAATATAGGTGGGTTCAGTTGCGATACGTAGCTGGAAGCGATAACTGCCTGTCTGCAGGGTAGAGGGCATCAAGCTATATATAATTGTTATTTCTAATTAGTAAAGATTCATAAAATTAAATTTTTAAATTAGCAAAATTGAAACAACAAAATGACGAACTGGCATCCGATAGAACAGTCACTTTAAACGTTGTTGATAGAGAATATGGAGGGTACTTACCCCCAGTGAAGTAGAGGGTGTTGCCGAGGGTGGAGATAGCGAACCTGTCCAGGGGGCAGGGCAGGATGTGAGGGTAGTGTTCGTCCAGCTCCTTCCACGTGTGGTCCTCGTACACCCTGCAACATTACATGTACCAGCGGGACATCATTCTCCCCTACAGGTAGCTAAAGTAATAAATTCTTACACTATCCTCTGTTCTAAGACAAGCAGCAGGTGGGCTTCTGGGGAATTTCCCTAACCGACAAAACATTGCAACATGAACTAAATGCTTAATTTCAGCCAATAAATCACTTATTGAATGGAAGTTCTGCTTGCTATCACCCGGGCAAAATGCTGATATTCTGTCGCTGTATATATTTTGTGACCGTTGGGGGTCACAATCGGTTAAATTCTTGTTTACTGAAGCACTCGGAACTGATCAAGGCTTTTCAAATGATTACATTTGACTTGGCTTTGCTGACTGCACAACTTACTTTTGTATCCAATAAGGCTTCTCCCCTGTGTGCTCAGTAAGAGCCCGTATTACAACTGTCTGTGGTGAGACAGTGATTGGACATTGGCACATTTCGGTTGTATTCTCTATCGGCCCCTTGATTTATTAGGGAAAAATTTGTATTGTGGAAAGTATGGCTCTGTCAATTATTTCTCAACAACCAGTTCGATTGATTGGACGTTGATTGCTTAATAGTGAATTTGTTTGTTGTGATCTGCAGGTTACAATAAGAGATTCGAAAATAGTTTTGAAACATCGGGAACACCATTAATAATCACGTTCTATTACATGGTATGGTGAAGTAACATATAACTAGTAGCCCCCATCGTAAATATGTTTTCTTTTTTTAGAATTTCTCAAAATCACATGCACCGTACCATATATTATTGTGGTTTGCGTTTCCCTGGCAACCACCCGCGCAGAACATCTCATTTCCGTACACTGCGCACGTGTGATTTGCACGTGGCGCCACCAACATTCCCGCTTTTGACCACGTGTCTGATTCTGTATCGTACATTTCACAACTTCCGGTCACGCGACCGTCACTCTTTTCTCCTCCTGAAAGTATATTCTGAACCATTTCATACCAAACAGAATGCATTCTTACATTAATGTAAAAGTATTGGAGCCTACCTAACACCCACTTTACTGATGGATGTGGCGAGACACATTCATGTTTATTTTCTACTAAAGGCTACTTTTCAATTTTTACATTCATACAAAAGTCAGTGTTGCCTTAATACAGTTAATGTTACTTAAGTTGTTATTTATATTTAGTTATTCAGATTTGAAATAACCTAAACAATTAATTTTGACACATTTCAATAACAGTTTATGTCTGAAAAGTTTATCACTTCACAGCTGTTTATTTCAGCACTTTTGTAAAATTTGATGTCAAAATAGGAAAGAAAATGGCTAGCCTAGTTTTGAGACACAAAAATAGATTTCAAACGTGATAAAAATGTTTGATGTTCATGTTTAATGTAGTTTGATTTTGTTTAACCGTAAACTGCATTTGAACGTGTCTTGAAATCGACAACATACCCGAGACGTAAATAATCCCATCACGAACACAAACTGCACACTTTGCCCGTGCAACCAACATCGGTGCACACTCGCCCCACACGTGTTCTGCCGGGTCGTATCTGTAAACAATTGTACGTCTCATTTTCACTTCAAGTCTCATGTTTTCATAACAGGCCATGCAATTTTCGGTTCTTTGTGATATCAAAAGAAAATCATTCGATGTCCGGATGAAATCTCAATGCCGTGGTAATGATTTATATCCTTCATCACTTCTTGACACATCGCATCTGCGCATCAATTAATAAAATTTGTGTGAACGCATGTAAGTGGCACAAAACATAATAACTGAATCAAATTGGAACGATTTATAAAATATACCTGTGAGAACTTGAGTTATATTTTAAGCACATTTAGATTGGTTTTGTACTCACACTCATTATGATAAAACAAATTACTTTTCAGATCACCGATTACTGTAATCACAGAAAGGGTATCTCCAACCCTTGATATTTTTATTATCTAACAGAAACATATGATTGCTGTACATGGTAGTGAGTCAATAGTATATTACAGTGAAGAAAAGTGCTGTGCATAATGACTTAGCATACCATGTTCGGTTGAACAAGATAAGCCTTATAATGTATTTGCGCTATAAAAGTATTTCTGATGATGATGATGATTATTGCAAACGAGAGAAACCAAACTTTATCACTATATACAGTGCAAATAACATAGCAAAAAAAAGGTAAGTGTAATTTTTTAACACAAAATATAACAGTATATTATAGTATAGTATAACATAGTATAGTATTATATAATGCACGTGTCGTATAGTATAGTATAGTATAGTATAGTATGGTCGGTTTAGTATAGAAAACTAAATAAAATATTGTTCAACATGACATTCATATCACAGCCGAATACATATAGTATAGTAACTCAGCATATCACAGTATGGTATAACATAGCAAGGCATACAGTATAATTGTATCGAAAAGCTAAGCATGGCAAGATGTAACTAACAATAGGATAGAATAGCACAGCTCAGCTCATTACAATGTATTATAGTATAGAATAGTGTAATGTAATATAGTAAAATATAGTATAGCTAAGCCATAGCAGAGTATAGTTTATGGTAAAGTATAGTATACTAAAGTGTTGTATTAAAAAGTAAAACATGATATAGTATAGTATAGTATAACATAGTATAACATAGTATAGCAAAGCCATAGCAGAGTATAGTATAATGATTTAAATTATAGGATAGTATAGTATAGTATACATATACTACAAAGTATAGTATTAGTAAAGAATATCATTATACATAGAATAGCAAACCATATCATAAAAAAGCATACACAATATTGTAAAGTTCAGTATATAGAATAGTTTGGTATAGGAGAGCTCCGCATAAGGTAGCAAAACAAAAAGATAAAGATTTCTAATTTAATGCATTCAGTAGTATGACGTAGTTTTGTTTATCCAAATCATAGTAGAGTTTGGCATATTATACTATAATGACACATAGTATGTTTTGGTTTATTACAACGTGCGGTAATATTTAATAAATAATTTAAGGAATCAATCTTAGTTTAACCATCAAAACTTCCGTATCAACGTATACCACTTTCCATTTGAAGGTTAATCCACATAAGTACATTGTTATAACAGTACGGTGGCATATGACGCATTTCTGTATAATATCAATAAAGTAACAATGGTAATTAATGTTTTCATCTTAAGCCCTGTACCGTTAGTGACACAGAGAAACGATAACCCTTCTTCTCATATCATAGTTTTTAATGTGACCCGATGATTAATGTAGCCAATGTTTTTTGTGTGTAGAAAAATGTTGATTTATGTGTGGGCCAACAATAAAACACCAACAAGTAAGTAGACTTATAACGGAGATTAATGAAGAACGCCCAATCTACTAATCCCTATCGACAGCCAATGCCTATCATTACCGTGTCATTATTCAAGATATTAATGTGTCACAGGCGCCTTTATATATACTCGGGAAAATACTTTGGTTTAGCAAGGCCTTGGTGGAAGCAAGGTATTGTGTTTATAAATCTCAATAAACGATAAGGCCATTTTTCATTTTTTAGGAATAATCTAAAGGCACTTTGTTGAAACTATATGCACGTTTAGAGCGAGAGCAAAAATCGCAGAAAAACACATTGCACACTTTTGAGTGTAATTATTTCTTTAAACTCAATTCTTTTCAAATTGACGTCGACCACACAATATCATCATACACTTTTACTGAAACCTAATTCTCACAATAAGATTATTCCAATGGCTTGAAGAAGGAATCCATATTTTCAAAATATATGTAATATCATAAAGCACAGTATTTTGGTAAGCCATTAATATATTTACCGGGATAAAATGTGGTGGGCATTAGACGTAAAAACGTAACAGTTGCAAATGGTAATTTAACATCAAATCATTCATCATGGTATCAAATACACAAATGACTGGTGGAAGTTAGAAGCGTTCAGTCAAACCTTTTGGAAACAATCCATGCTCTTGCTCTGTAAATAAACGACGCTAAATATACAACCACTCACGAGAGGTTTTCTGGAGGAATTGTGAATGGCAAGTACGACCTACCCTTTAAACAACACCAATCATCGTGATTATTTGCACGTTTTAGACTGCCAGTGAAAACAGGAACAAACCTGATGACCCTCTTGAGATGCTGAGCCCTGCTCCTGTCGAAACCGCCGATAATGTAGAGGTAGTTGTCGACGGTAACGACGCTGAAATTGGTGACGTCGACTAATGGCTTCCATACGTCCAGGTGGGTACGGTATGCTAAGAAATCCGCTTTATTGGGTGTCATTAGTAGATAGTGCACCTCCCCTGTCCCCGCTTTGTTAAACACATACAAACGCGTCTCCGCATTCCCCCCTCCCTCGGAAGGCCCGTCGTCACTGGACGCCACACTGCTGATGTCGTCAGATAGGGACTGGCTGCTAACCACGAAACGAGCCATTGTTACGTTACGTTACGTTACGGACAGGTCACATGAGTTGACGCTCGAGAAGAGCTGATCTTGCACATTGACGTTCTTGAAAATATTTTTGTAGGAGATGTTGGATGGATTCGTTTTCGTGTAACGTTACATTGTGATGACAATTCTAGACACCAAAACTAAACTTTTACGTTTGTTTCTCTTGATTTACTGCTTTTGCGTGTCCAGAGAGAAGCATCAAATAAGATGACGTCCCGTTAAGCAGTTGGACAGATAGTAGTAGTTGGGAATGCTGCTCGAAATGAATTAGAAATACATCGTCTGCCTTGGCTTGCAGTGTAACGTGCTGAAAGGTCTTGATCCTCAACTTGCACTGATTTTCTTAGTTTCAGATTCTTAGTTTCCACGTTCCTCACATTAGTTCGTCAGATCTAAGATAATGTCATTGTCCGTGTGTATGTCCATTGTTGATTCAGTCTCCCTAAGTGAGGAACTCTGCAAAAATAACATAACAAATGTATAAAACATCAAATGACACGATAAATTCATAAACAATTTATACACTCTTTTATCTTCAGATAAGTCCAACATATGAACCAGGTTGATCAATGAATCAACATGAGACATATCTTAATTTACTAAAGCATACTAAAGCATACTAGAGCAAAATACATACTGTTTACCAAACCATCTACCATCAGATCCACCTACTTCATTGTGAATTGAAGAATTCGAATCCATGGAAGTTATTCACTATCTTCATGTTGTTCTGAAACCCAATCCATTTGCATAGATCTATAACAACTATATAAATATTTGGTGATCGCACGTTAAGAATCATTTTACACATACACACTTGCTATAACGTACCCTAGCCAACACGCATCAAATACATGCATAGGGAACGCTCAAACACATCAAAATTCATAACATGCATCTACCAACCTTGATGAAAATGCCACCTTCTCAGGTAGGTGAAAATCTCCATTACAAGCGCTCTTTGTTGGACTTCTTAATCAAAATACTTTCATCACACGGAATCATTTCCATTACATTGATTCAGTAACAATTTCAATCACACAAATAACTATCGACTCCAGTTTGGTCCTCCTGTTATCGACAACTCGATAACCAATTGTTAATTTGAATGTGATTAACATCTCGCGTAATTAATAATGTTTAATCAACATATTTGAAAGCTGTGGGCACCATTTGGCGTTAGGAGACTATCAACATTGGAACGCACGGATAATTTATAAAAATTTCATCCTCGTAACTTTCTTGATTCGTTATTCATAGTCTATGATAAATTGAATTGATCATATTACTACCATTAAGTCTCTTTTGATCCAAAAGGAAATAAAACCTGACTTTAAATGTCCGTTTCTAGTCCATTTACTCCTTTTGAATTTAAAAAAAGAAGGATAAATGAGATGTCTCCTACGATTTATTCCTTCTTGATATAGATTGAATCTGAATGATAAACTGAATTTTATTAACATTGTTCACTTCAATTTTTTATATGATTGTAACGAAGAGATCAATTTGTCGATATGTCAGGATGTTGTTAAGGATGAATAATAAAATAAGTACTGAAGGCACCTACCTTGTCCATCAGAACAAGAAGCCTTATGCACTAAAGAATTATGGCTGGGAACTATATAAGATTGAGTGCGTACATTTGCTGAATGAATTCGAAGGAAGAATGAATAGAAATATGTTTTTTACAACACCATGAAAGAAGTATATATATATAACTGCAATTCACTTCATATCATATTCGTTTATATTTTGTAAGATATAGCCTGTGACTCGTACCTATGTTTACATAGCGATAGCAACGTCCCCAGTGTAATGCAATACACACTCATTAGTCAATATCTGTCAAATACATGCTATGCAGCCCCCATAGCCGTCAATCATTGCCAATGTCAGTGTATTACACGGGTTACAATTACTCAATGAACTATGTCCCTTTTGAATGAACATTCAATAGATGCATATACTTTTAAATGCAGAATATAACCTTTTCAAAAAGAATTTTTCTTAATTCACGTTCTGCACCAACTGCACTCTACTTTTGATATAGGCAAATTGAAAATAAAAACTTGAGAAAGATAATTCATATGAATCAACTTGGTAATATGATATCTTATAACATATATCGACAAAAATGTATTAGTCGCAGATTTGCCGCGATTTTCGCGTGTAGTTTATAATTAATATTCATTCTGATATAGTTTCCTTACAAATTGATATATGGTACATAAGTATACTACCGTTCAGATAGTTATAATAATATTTTACGTAAAATGTTGTCAACGCTTTCATAAATTTATATTTATCATGTGCACATAGTTTATCTCTAATACAAATTATACGTTTCGTAGAAATCCAAATAAATCAAGAAATTTACATAAAATTTTCATAACACACTTCCATTATCGTATTTTTTTTTACAAAACATTCAAGTAATCTCCTTTTCGTATTCTGTTGAAATAAATAGGGGAGAGAAGCTCTCCCTGCTCTCCCTGCCACAGACATAATCGTATCGGTTTCACAAACTGATCTAACTACCTTGTATAGGAGCAAATACGTGCTCAAATATTGACGTCTTCAAAGTTTTATACGTCTGTCTGGTATTTATTAAGGTTTTTATTGCAGCTATTATCATACTGGTTAAAGCAGAACAAACATATTAACATTGAAAACGACCCAAGACAAACATATATCTTAATATCCTTACAAGTAGCTTCAGACACATAATAGAATGAATACGTATGTATAAAGTAATGGACTATCAATAGGTGTTTAATGCCGTTTTTCGGTCATTCAATTTTGTTGTCAAGATTCGATATGACATTCCCATAGATTAAGACTCCTTTGTATCAAAGGATATATTCAAACATCTAAAATATGCGTTTAATATTTTGAAGGAAAGCAGCAAATATTTTAAATTCAACTGATGATCAGAGATTTCATTGACTGAAATAAGTTACAAGTAATCGAACCTTGCTCGTCTTTTATCTGTGTATCAGCAACTGGTTATGTTTAGTAAGTGACCCTAAATAAGATTATACATGAGGTAGTCAGGTAACACAGGAGTCATTTTATATAAACATCCTTGTTTCTTGTACAACTTGTTTAAATAAGTTGTAATAAATATGCCATAGCCATACAAATACTGCAGACATAGGGTCGATAAAGCTCTCGTGGTGGACATTGTTGAATGATAACAGACAGTAAATGATTATAGAGTGTCTTCTATGGACCCAGAGTGAAATACAGTGTATGCATTTCTTCATATAAGCACCGAAAATGGACAAACATGAGTTGAGTCTAAATTTAAAAAATGAAATTCAGCCAATAATTATGTTTGCCTGCAGACAATAACAAAACTCTAAATGCCGAAGGAGAAAGAAGATTTTTAAAAAGATCACTTATTATTTCCTACTCTCATTTTGTTAATTGTTCAATTCTTTCATGGTGGACCCCTACAATGAATTTACAGTAACTGTAATTAAGACGTTGACGACGGGAATGTGTTTGAATTAGGGGCATTGATTAATTCACATTCAAGAATGAATTTAACAGATCCACGTCCTCTATTTTGTTTATATTGAGACAATTAGTTTGAAACACTTCACTTGTCCCCATGTCTACAACACAGAGGTTGACAACATTCATTTCATCACTAAACTGTCTTCATGGGTATTCTTGTTTAACTCTTTCATGAGCCTGTATATAATACACTTAACTCGATTTATGATAGTCCCCGCGTATGCTTAACTGATATAAGTATAATAAATCACCTTTCCTTAATGAAGATGGTATAATATATTTCAATTGGTATATAAATTACTTCAGAATCTTATGAAGATGTGAGTCAACTTGACTGAAAGAGTGAACGTTTTATCAGTTTTACAATGGTTGTTATCAAGTTTAAACAACTTGTATTAAAAACCTGACCGTGATTTCTCAAGTATCTCCTAGAGACAATTGCACACTTTGATCGAGTACTCGAGCCTCACGTAGAAGCATTTAGCAACTCACTCCACTACATGACTCAGGCCTGAGATAACACGCCTTCCTTGATGTTATGAATATGCTGTTTTTTTCGTTCTGCCATGATTTATTTTAATCAATTTTATCAAATTGTTTCGAGATGACGACTCTAGGTCGATTACATCAAGGCAGATATGTCCAATTCACAAACTTCCAAATAAATCCACCACTCCACATGCCGCCTGACACGCTCATTAGTAAAATACCCTTCCTTTTTAAACACCTGATAAATGTCACCATTATTTACTTCTGACCGGTAGGGTTTCGTTAGAGATTTCCAACAAGAGACAATGATGAGCTTCGATGCATTTAATCAACAAATACTTAATTCCTCGTGACATCGCAAAGAAAAGATAAAATCCCCCACCCCTAATCACTACATGAACCACCCGCCTCTTACCTAACATTTGTTATACACAAGATAAATACTACAAGATAAATACTACAGGTCAGACCTTTGATGTTTTGTGGAAGGGTGAGAAATTCCTAGATAGCACGGATTTAACGTGCGCCTTTTGAAGGAGGAGTTAACCCTCTTGCTGCAAGATAACACACCTGAGCATGGAGATAATTCAAATTTGCCTTTTTATTAGAAATGTAGCTCCCTGCTTGCTAGGAAACTGTAGCTCCTGTTGGTATACAGGAGGTATTTTCCCATGTCTTATAGAATTCTATTATGTCCATGAATATATTCCATACAAGTAGTATACGCGTTTTCTATCTTTAAAGTGTTATGATATGGTCCTTATGATACCAAACACTTTAAATGCAGCATAAACATATTTTACCTTTATCTTAACATGCGAGTATATTTGAGCGTTGGGTAGGTTGAAAACGGAAGGGAAATCGATTAACATATTCATATGAGTATTGCTTATGATTGCATATAAATAGCAAAAATATCATATTGATTTCTTACAAAATAATATCAATATTTGAACAGCTCATCGATATCGTCAACTAATCACAAAACAAATTACAAAATCGATCGACCATACTTACTTGCTGTTGATTCGTTTGTTCACAGAGAGAATGGACCATTTAAAATTGAATCAAAGAATCGCGTCCGCTATTACACTGTGCGGAGTTTTCAGTACTATGTGTGTAGTGAATTACCTTCCTACTCCAAACAGGGTCATGCGATCAATATCTGCACCAGATATTAACTGAAAGTGATATATGGCTCTTTTATTTCCAATATCTGGATTAATTATTCTTAAATATTTGACACAAACTATGATGATAATGAATAAAGGTAAATAGAATTTTCATGATCCGAGTTTATAAGCACAAGTCAAAGGCCATGTACAAGATTGAGTTTTTGATGTAATGTAATAGAAGTAGACTATCTCAAAGTCTTCTTTATCGTTGTCTAACATTAAAATGAGAGAAAAACCGAAGTAGTTTTGTGAAAATACGTCATATTGTTGTTGTAAGCTGCTCGTCCATGACTCGAACATAGTCCTTTTGAAACAAAGGTTTACCATGCAAATTGTATGTGTATGACAATCATCATAAATAGGAATCTGCCTACATCGTCAAACCAAAAAGACTTCAGAACACATGTAACTGCATCAGCTGTTACTACAGCAATTTATACACACTATTTCACATTAAATTTTGATAATCTTATTTTACAACCGACAACACGGATTCAGTCTTCAAGATTTATTTTGGTTAGATAACGTCGCAGCTTTTATGGATGTTAAACCGTGGACGTACTTGCAGTATACCAGATACACAAGGGACCCTAACAACCGTTCTATATTGACGGCGACAGGTGGTGTTGTGCAGTTTATTTACTTAATCTAGCCATGTCGATTCTCGCACTCGCAACTAAGAAACACATCTCCAGTAATAATAGAATGCAAAGCTTCTGAAAGTCTGGGTTGGCCACAGTAATGAATTATACAAAAGGATTTGAATACAGTAACAGAAATGGAATGACAAAACCCGACTAAATCAGAACTAGGAAGAGAAGAAAGTAATTTAGTTCAATCAGTATAGCAACCTTTACAATAGACTAGGTCAGCTGAATCACACTTAGAATATATACATTTGGAAGAAACAAATGCAAAACCAACTATTTTTTAAATTTATGTTCATGTTTTTAAGAGTTTCCCGGGTATATTTAGATCTCTTCTGAGGAATAAATATGTTAGGCCCTTCTAAAGGTTTTGGAACCATGCACATTAACAGCTTAAGTCTTGTGCTGTCGACGAGGAGCCCTTTTGATCCTTAAAATCGGATCTAACATTTTACATATACGATACACAAATATATACATTCATGGTATTTAAAAACACAAGAAAACTACAGGACAAATAATTCCGTTAAAATTAGTTCTAATGGCCTAATGATTATTTTGACTCTAACTGAAAACAACTTCTTTATTGGACCTCATTGGATCGACCTTCAAGTGAATATATATACATGGTTAGAAATATGACTATGTCGATTACATATAGCTTATAAACATGTCACTTGGGAATAAATAGATTAGAGATATGATAAACTCGATACCTACAGCAGACAGTTGTAATACCTGAGTAACATACTGTAGACAGCAGCAATTAGTGTGATACCTACCTTGTCAGTTTGTTTACAGGTAATATGTTCACCATTCTTTGATGGTGGCCTCATGGGACTTCAGTATAACAACTGTATGTGTTGTTCCATATCATTTTAATAAATGTGATTTTTTAATATACCTCAACAGAACGTCGGTCACTAAAATGATAGGAAAGTAGCCAGGTAAATGTGATGCCCCCTCCCTCCCCCTCCCCCCATTAATTTAAATATTGCAAGGATTCAAATAAGAAAACGTTTATATTCATGTTGATTGAACCGATGAATTTTGAAAAAAATTAGAACAATAACAGTTTAGCTTTACACTTGAAACGCATTAGAAACAGCTTAATCACTTTCACCCATACATGTTTGTTCGAACACTGACGGTAGGGTGTTTATTTCATATTCAAGTAGTTATAATAAGTATCAATTTAACAGATGCGTTTATTATTCCTGATTGGTCTGATAGAAGAGCTTGGTAAGGCGCCAACTGCTAGTACCAGAATGTCGCTATGTCGGTTTTTGTCCAAAGAGATCATATACTCATTTCTGACACAGAAACTGTCAAAAGAGATCGCAGGAAACGTTTTTCTATTCCTCGAATGGATTCCGCTATTTCCGATAAGATTGAATCATGCATAATCATAAAGTGCTATATTTCAGAAAAAATATTAAAATAAGATATGTACATGTATATAGCTATTTAGTTATCAAATGTTTCACATATACTGAGTTCTTTGTGAGAAGTAGTTTATTCTTGATAAAACGTATACCATGCATTAAAATATCAATAGTTTAGGTACCAAGTATATCATACCTATAAATAACTTTTATCTTATTATTATTTTTTTTTACATAAGTGATCGATGTGATTCATTATTGTAAAATCATAGGAACATTCAAAGTGCTGCCACGGAACTGATTTATAATATCATACTTCCTCACAATGTATCGATTCAATTTTGAAATATTTAAAATATTTCAAGAAACAGGACAGGTGTAATATTTGTTCTTTTGACTTTCTAAGAGTAACGTTCATTTGTGGATCGAATAATGCTTTCAATTATCATCGTACACAAAAACAACGGGATTTATACTAATATTGCTTAATATCGTATATTAAAGACATAAATGTTCATATTGATATCGGTTCTTCTTTTTTTAAAACAAATTCTTAAAATATTTTATGACTTTATCATCTCTGAAAGGTTTCAAATCGTATACTTTGTACCGACTTACCATAGTGTACGATTCCTGATCAATTTAAAACGGTCCAAGAAGGTGAAAGATCCCTGCCTATAGTATCCATAATATCTAATATCACAGTCTGTTTCCACAAGACAACCTGCACAGTCAATTTCCCCCAACACGTCTGATTATCAGGGGGATTTGTCACTAACGCTCTCTGTTAACGCTCAACAGTTGAGATCAAGACACGGGGTTTATGGGCCAGATACTTTCAGCGTGGAGCTCAACATTGAATGGCGAACACCCGAGTGATTGTTAGAATGTCAAAGGAACTAGTTTGAGTTCACAATCACACATTGTGGACCGTGTTTGCCTCCCTTATATGACTGTAAGCATGGTCACACTGTTTGTATAAGAGGCAAACGTCAAACCATTCTGAACAGAACATGCTATGATAAACTGAATGCGAGGGATTGATCCCAACTTTGTCATGGCCCTTTGAAGACATGCTCTTGCATCACAACGTAAAGGTGACAGTCAGACACTCATGAGGTCATCTTGACGCTGAGTGGACAAGGTCATTTGCAACGGTGATACAATCACATTTTCTAGTGACAATACAGCTGCATACCAAAAGTTTGTTCACATACTTGGGTATACTTGGTCAAATATCATGTAATTTGAGATGCCATTGAGGCATCGTTATATTGCGAAAAAGAGGTGTATAATGTTGAATTTTCAATACAGATATGCAGATCCATTCTTCCTTAACTCAAATGTGTATCTTACCCCACAATTAAGCGTAACAGTTTTGACAGGTCATTGAAGTGACCAGGGGTCAAATTTCGAAAACATTAATTTACATTTTTCCCCACAAAATCCTTTATAAGTTATCAACTCATTTAAAGTTTAGTCATGTTTGTTCCTTATTGCAAAGTCAATGTGATTACGCTGGTTTTTATCTTGGAATGTCGAACATATGACCCCTTCTGTCTATTTGAATATGCCAAAATTCGATTTTTGCACGAGAGACCAGGCGATCCCAAAATGAGTTCAAGAATGGCTATTTCACACATTGACAATGGGTGGTCCATTGTCAGTTTTCCTGAAATTATTCTATTGACGTCCAAACGAAAGCCAAATTACATGATATTTGCATTACGATTCAGTGGTAAGTGAACAAACTTTCGGTATGCAGCTGTATGTATGTATGTATGTATTATATATTACACAGTGACAATATGAACTTTCTATCGAATGGTATTAGTCAAAATATAAATATCCAGTAATTACTTTAATTAGCGCAGAACTAGCTTTCCATTAGTTTTATCCTATCTGAGTTCACCGATATTTACATTTTAAATCTATATTATTTATGATCAAATCGCAAAAAGCTTGAATAACCTGAAACATCACCGGTGACACAACTTGCGAAGTTATGAAGTCGGGAAGCTTCGGGCCTATTACAGATACGTATTACAATGAAGCATTCTGGTTGCTATGACCTCACTGAGGTGATTGCTTATAAAGCTATATGTTCTTTCTTTTATTCAAAACTTTAGAAGCGAATTTTGCCTGTTTATATAGAAATTGAAGATAAGATGGATAAGACAAGCTAAGACTTTATTATCCCGAAGGAGATTTTGGTTACATCGTAAATTCAAACAAGCAAAACAAGACATTTGATCACAATACATCACAATATAACGAGCGCTGAGAATCTATAATAAATCGATAAATGATTAGATAATGTATACATGTAGATAGGAGCACTAAAGTAATTTATGCTTAATGTTGTATTAAAATACCAGATGGTAGTAGCGTGGAAAGGTTTTCAGAACGGTTAAAAGGTATATGATAATTAACTGTTGTTAAAAAACTTGACACTTGACTGGTACAAAAGAATGACGGAACCTGTTTGTTCTACCTATCGGCGTGCGCAGACGACGTCCTGATGGGATAAATTCAAAGTCGCTTACAGTTAATGATAGTGCCTAAGTATTTTTACTTGTTCACAATTTCAATTTCTTCATTGTTGATATAATGTCCAGGAGAAATAGAAGATTTTTGGAAATCGATAACAATTTCTTTCGTTTTCTTGGAATTTAAAATAAAAAAGTTATGTTTGCACCAATTTGGAAAATCTGCAATCTCATTTCGGTAAGCAAGGTCAGAGGACTATAAAAGTGCAAAAATAGCTGCATCTTCATCAAATTTAATAATGAAACAGTTAGCTGCCTTACTAATGCAATCCTTGGTATACAAAATGAACAATATAGGTGAAAGTACACAACCTTGTGGAGCTCCTGTAAAAAGGGTGGTAAAAGAGGAACAGATGCTGTTAACAGTTACGCACTGGGGTCTATCAGATAAGATTGCCTGTTATCACCGAGGCCTACGTCATGATTTAAACGTGACCGTGTTCTGTCAAGATGACTCGTGTGCATATTTCAAAGTCGAAAGAATTCTAGTTCTAGAAGTTTATTGATATTTCGAATGATGACGGCGTCTTTGATGTCACAAATAACTTCATTGCACCAAAATAGGTTTGACCATTCTAGGCCGGTTGGATAGTGTAGGAGCAGATAACTCTAGCTACTTTTTTGTGAGAGATTGGCATTTTCATCCTATAAAATGCAAATGAGCCTAATGCAAAATCTCAAAATCAGCGTTTGTGTCATCCGGGTTCTGTTCACATAGCTCTAGGCAAGTCATTTCTTTAGCTTGCTTTACATAGCGGTATTGATAGGAGGAACTTGGCTTAACCGGTGTCAAGGGGTTTGCGAGCTTTGCAGGTCCAAATACGCTGATGTAGTAGGATGCACCAAATTTTTACAACTTCTTAAGCTATTTTTAAAACATGCTCTAGGCTATTTATCTCTTCAATATTTTGGATTCAGCAAAACTGATGAATATAAATGTTTATACGCCTTCAGATGGTGAAATTTATTCGACAGTTACAACTCACAATGAATTATGTAACAGGTATCATTACACCCTACTCATTACGTAACAGTATTAATATTTCGGATGTGCATGATTGTTTAAATCACTCTTGGAGATTGTCAGTTATGAATTTCAGGCCGATGATGATAAATAATTATCTATTAATTAAATCGATTGTTAATGAACATTCCCAAGTTCTGGATAGTCCAAAAAGGGTGGAATTTAACTTTGGATAAATACGACTGAATTTTCCAGGATAGCTACTTACAGACAGTTATCGCTTGAAGAAGGGTGAAAATGTTTTCCGATCACCACTGCCATTCTGACTTATTCTCTAAATTTCCACTTTATGGTACCACAAGAATGTGTACAAGAGAAAAACAGGACCAATCACAATTCTGCACAGATGTTTATTATAACTGAAGTATTTTGGATTACATGTACGGTTTGACATCTGACTTCATAGTGATTTAATTAGAAATAAGCCGCTGTTGTTTTACAATGGGTAGCCAACTGAAGACTCAAAAACTTTTAAGACAAAATAAGCTTTGAACATTCCGCAGATCAATAGTAAAATGTAGTTGTGTCTTTTAAGATTTTACAACTGCTTCACGTATATACAGGTGATCGTCATTGTGCGCGTTCACAAACCTTGTGTCAATTGAAGAGATGATGTACTTGTAACCTCGCGAGCGAAACAAGGAAACATATAAACATTGCAAAAGGTAACAGATACTTTCCATACAATAGCATTGCTTTGGCGGCCTCTGATGATTCAATATCAGACTTTTCTAAGTTTGTATATGTTTACGTCTATGATGGATATTGATCAACATGTAGTTTGCAACATACGGGTGTTTCCGGTACAGGCGTTATCGTTTGACGACACTGAAAGTAGGTCACTTAAATCAGAGGCAACACTGGAGCGTGGATTGAGAAGCATGTTTTTTTACACCTTATATTAGTAAGGTCCAGGAACAACATCTCTGTATCAGGTTAAAGTTATCAGTTAGTTGATGGCATGCTCCTTCTAGGGGATATTGTATTCAGACAACTGAGTTAACTTTTGGTACAAAGAATTGTTCACATAGTCGGCGGCTGTGTATTTTAAAACTCAAATTGTGCTAAACTTGATCTGTTTTTATTTGTGTTTAAAACATATTGAAGATTGTGCGTTTTCGTCCTTTTCGTTCACCCAGCTGGTATTGCACGGATAAATCTGTTTGCCAGTTATCTAATATCCACGTGATTTGATATGTGATAGTAGATTGTTGCAGTTGACCTAGACAACACAACAGAATATGATGCAGTATTTCATCCTCGTTCTCGTCGTTGCTTTCATTAAGCTGGAGGGGGCTACAGGCAGACCAAACATCGTCTTCATTGTTGCCGATGATCTTGGTACAGTTTTATTCAACATCATAAAAGTAATAAAGCACAATGTAGTATATTTGATAAGAAAAATAGAAGGAGCCCGTTATAGAATAATCCTGCTGTAAGACACCTTTATACAGCAGGTTCATTGTTAACCACGGTTGTCAACTTTATATATAAAGACCCTCAAATGGCCATACAATATTATGTTAATTACATTATCCCCGGTACATTTTGTTTCGTCAGGATGGGATGATGTTGGCTTCAGAAACCCCGACATGCTGACACCAAACATCGACAAACTGGCGCGGGATGGCGTCATACTGGATAGAAACTATGTACAGCCTTTATGTTCCCCGTAAGTAGATTATATCCTTTCAGAAAAAACAAACAACAATTCAATGACGATTTGTAAAGACACTTTAGCACGCCTTTTCGGTTCCAATTGAACTATTATACATTCATAGGATCACCTTTGCACATTAATGCACGCCAGGCAAATGGTTTATTACTCATATCAATCTTTCCCCTGACGTTTGCAACAATTTTCAGAACTTTGTCTGCATATGAGACCTCAATATTGAAAATCAAAGTACCTTAGCCATCGCCGATGTCGAACGACAGGGCTTACCACGTCATTTCGCATTAGCAATGACGTAGAACACATGAAATTTTCCTCCTGAACAAGCAATTAAAATAGCTTATGTTTACTATTTTCAAATACAGAAAGAACATGAAAAGGTGGTAAAGTCAATGAAGAATGCGTCTGGCATGTATCGGCGATGCAATTACTATATAACCAGTATATCTCACTCGCGATGGGTTGCACTCGATTTGTTTGCACTCCGAGCTGAAGCAGCTGATAAGCATCGTCATCCTCAACTATAAAACGGGCTAAAAATGAAATTTTTGCAGACGCGACACGAAAGATTAATGTAAGTTTTTATGCTCATGAAGAATTATTAGTTCTGTTTAATTGCTTTGTAAAAGGATTTATATTCAGGTATATGAAGAAATGGGCATTCACTTTAACTTCTATCAATGCAGTGAAATACTTATCATTCTTTACAGTTACCTGCAATCAGCTTTGAGAATGTTAAGACTGTTGCTGTCAGCTTAGAGATATAAAAACCTATGGTCAGCTGTGTACAAAACGGGAACAGATATGGACAGTATAACCTCTTATCTACATATTTCTTCCCTTTGTACTTGCAGGTCTCGAAGTGCTTTTATGTCAGGAATTTATCCTTTCAAAAATGGTTTACAGGTAAATTCTATTCGTTTCTGGGTGACACTATGTCGGTTATTGCGCCTTACATTGGCTTCTTCAAAATCCATATGCTGTCAACAACAACGGGGCTTTTTTAAAAGAAAAAATCCTAAATGACTTAGTTTTAGAAAAAATCAGCTTAAAAATTACTGTATTTTTCAGTTCTAAGATTGAACGCGGTAGAATATGTTTCTAAATCCGGCTTAAACTTTTAGGCGTTTTAGACGTTATCTATTCCATATCTATACCAGTTTTGATGTAGTTACCAACCACTATCTTCTGAACATCGGGAATGCAAAGTTTCATAAGACTGTTACTTAAACAATTCGTAATATTTCTTATTCCCGTTTCAGCACCAGGTGATTGGAAGTAGACAAGCAGTCTGTCTCCCCCTGAATATAACAACTCTACCCCAACACCTGAAGAAACTCGGATATGCCACGCATGCTGTCGGCAAGTATGTTCAAATCTAGCCGGTAACATTTAGTGCAGCCTGGTAACCGATGTTGTATCACGACTACCAACCTTGAGTCTTACTTGTCATTTCACACACAAAATTCACTTACAATTAGTTCAACCATTTATATACGCTTACTACAAACCCCCTGTGAGTCTTTCACGTATATAGAAGAATTTCGATTTAATACTCTTGTTCATCACATTAGATATATGACATAAGTTATTGAAAATCCTTTGGGCAGTATTTGAGTATATACGGGTTTTAACTGTACCCGTATTCACAACTTATTTCAAAGATCACAATTATTTCACCCTTTCTTATGCTTCTCTCTGCCGCCAGATGGCACCTCGGGTTCTGCAAATGGGAGTGCACGCCGACATATCGTGGGTTCGACTCCTTCCTGGGCTATTACAGTTCTCAGGAGGGCTACTTCACTCATAACTTTGGTGAGAAAGAAATCTTGAATACTTTAAATTAAATCAGACATTGAAACAGATCATATAACAGGATTTATTCTCCAAAAACCCAAAGAGAGGGATATAGAGAACATACATGTATATACAGAATTTGATATCATGATACATTCACATGGCATCATATGAAGAGATACAGTGTAGGTCTATATATTATATAGTATTATGTATTTAAGAGTTTGCAGACGAGTGGTGGTAATAACTGTTCTTTAACAATATGTTTTTACAATTGTTGCATATGATAAACGTTTTTTTGTAAACGGCAAAAATACAATTGTACATGCAATTCGATTCTTTATTGTGGCGTACTGAAGTATGAATCAACATTGGGCATATCGAAATGTATCTGATATATTGTAATATTTAATAATCCGTCATCACAGCTGATTGCCGCAACACAACTTCAAAATGGAACTTATGTTTATCGAAAACATTAAATACCTTACCTTTGATAAGAAATGTATCGTCTAGAACCATTCCGACATAAATCTAGGCATCGACGTCTTCAAGATTGATTAAAGTTTTTGATTTGATGCACCTTATTGCAGGTGAATACTTGGACTTCAGGGACGGAATGAAAGTTGGTAGAGAATATACCGGACAGTATTCTGCGGTAATGTCAGATCTTATAGTCATGGATTTCATTTAAAAACTTGTCAGTCTCATTTTTTGTTATTGAACACCTTTATTAATGATTGCTAATTGTTCGGGTATTATTTTGATTGTTTAAGCTTAAGGACATTCCGGGTTCCGTTTCAATGTAAGTTTTAAAGATAACGTTGAGAAGTGAAAGGTAATGTCGTTTAAAACTATAAATACATTTATTTTATTGATATTGATTTTATCTGGTACTATTTCATGCTAACAGTAACTTCATCCCACAGTGGGTCTACAGCAGGCGCATAACTGAACTGATAGAACAACACAACCAATCAGAACCTCTCTTTATGTACCTGCCCTTTCAAAACGTCCACTCACCCACAGAGGTTAGTGAGCTATTGAATAAACCTTTTAAAAATAAGAGATTAGAGCTAGAGGAGCATTGCTATGTCCCTATATGGAGTATTATGCCGATGTTGATTCCATAAATGGTAATAAATGACTTAACCCGATCAGCGCAGAAGCAGTATTAAAACGTGTGCATTGTGAATTGGTATCCATGATATAAGGTTAAACTGTTTAAGTTAAGATATGACTGTAAGGGATGTTGGGTGTGAAGCAATGTTCTTGTTGTATCAGGTTCCAAAGATCTATGAAGACAAATTCCCGCATGTGGTCAACAAAGGAAGACGGATTTTCAGTGGTATGTATAATGATTTGTAAAACATTTGTTAATGATGCTGACGTATCGGCATGTCGTCCGCCATCTTGTTTTGAGGGAAAATACATGAAAACACTTATTCGAGGGGAAGTCAATAAGTTTTAAGTATTGATACACCCCTTCGGAGAACCCTTCCCGATCATTTACTTGAGATTTACAGCCTGTTGAACACAGGTTCCTGAAATCATTGAAAATTCTAAAACTAAGCATCGTGCGGTCATCAAGTTTCTCGCGAAAGAAAACGTTAATGCGACCGAAATACATAAACGTATTACAAGTATGTAAATGAAAAAAAACCCCTCAATATTCTGTTGCAAAATGGTCAGCTGGGTTTAAGCGGGATAGCAGCAGATAGATAGATAGATAGTCAGGAAAACTTGTTTAAGCCATCACAGGTGATATGGTTGCGCGGGTTGATGAGTGCACCAGAATCTTATCACACAGGCTGCACTTCAACAATGTGGCTATGATTACTTAACCATCCCCCCTACAGTCCAGATCTGACCCCAGTGACTTCTATCTGTTTCCACCTTTCATCGTTTTAATTTAACAAGTGTGCGCTCTCGGGTATCAATTTCCCAAGTCTAATTCAACCAAAAATGTTACCCTCAGTGATTTCAACTGGGTTATCTTATAAGCACGTACTACTAACATACATATAAAAGCGGAATATCCCCTTGAATTTCATTTATGCAAAAATACCTTGTGTCCTTTTTGTGTCTCCTGTAGCAATTTTGTAGCATTCTGCTGTAGCCGCATGATTGGTGTATTTAACTCCTATATTCACAAATTATGATTTCTGAATCTTCTCGCAAGGCATGGTAAACGCTCTGGACGAGGCTATTGGCAATGTGACAGACGCTCTCAAGAAGAAAGGAATTTATGACAACACTCTTTTCCTCTTTACTGCAGATGTGAGTGTTTGACATGATTTAATTTGTTAATATCTACATCAAAGTATATTGAACATAATTTCAAAAGTCTGAAAGTTGTGACTGTATGTCCCATAAGTAGTCAGCCTTATTTTGATCTCTTTGTACAATGTAAAGTTTTCATATCTTTTAGAAACCTATCTTGGAATTTGTCTATTGTTTTACAAGTACCTTTTTTCCCCTTAGAAAACTTAGAAAACTGTTAAATTGCTAAGTTAAGGCATTATAATAAAATGTATTACATAATTTGCATAGTGTGAAGTAAGAAGGTTTTCGCTTTTCACATGTACTAAACCCTAATGTCAATAGTCTATTGAAAAATGTATCACAATCCTTTGACCCGTAAGCAAGCACTTTAATGGACCAGACAGAAGGTTCAGATTTAAAACGGTTATATGAAGGGGTGAGTGAAAGAATTGCATGGTGTCTATTTTGTTTAATAGAGAACATGTTCTATGGATTTTGCAATTTGTAAGATTGCAGCTATTCATCACACCAACTTCTGAGTGCCTCTCAAAGACGTCCTTCTAATTTGTTAACTTGGAGCGTGTGCCCTTCTTGAATCCACCCCTTCATTTTAATTGTTGAACCTTTTTGTACTTTGATACATTTTAAGGAACCCAATATCATCAATATTGTCAATCACTTGATTTGTCCATTGTCATATGTAAAGCCTTAGGATTCGTTTGATGCTTTGCACATGCACTATACCGCACTGATGTTTGTTTCGATGGATATTCATTTCCATTGAACAAACCCGAGAACCAAAGTAACTTTGGTGACCTTATCATATTTTTGATAAAAGCAAGAATTTCTGAATTGATTTCATAAACCTAGTTAAAGGTCTTTGTTGTTAGAGATATGGTTTCCAATCATTCAAGAAATATAGCACAACTTTTACAGAATTTAAAGTGCTAATACCAATTTATTACAGTATTTAAGTTAGGTAAAACACTTAATCTTGTCTTATGCTTTTGATTGAAAAAAACTTTTGTAAAAGAGTTTCACAGGAAGTAATACTTCATGCTCCGCTTTTGGTCTAACTTGTAACTCAGTTTTCTTTCTTCAAGTTTTGACCTCTCAAGCTTTAAATGTGTTCTTACATTGATGACTCAGCAGATTAACAAAACATAAGTTTATATAGCTGGCTAATATACTCTTGGATAAAGTTGATATCCTAGTACATTGGTTTACTATCTATCAAATTTAGTATAAAAATAAATCATGTTTCCCCTTTGGATAGCTTGTAAAGGGGTATGTCTTGCAGACTTCTCGTTTTTAGAACGGGGGAGAGATATTCTCACATGGAAGCAACTGGCCTCTGCGCGGGGGTAAACACTCCATCTGGGAGGGGGGTACCAGGGTCACAGCCTTTATGTCGGGGGCGGGGCTCAAGAAGACCGGCTACACGTATACAGGGTAAGAACACATCATACATAAGACTTTAGTATTTGATGCCAGCTTGCTGTCATCCTACCTTGAACATAGATTCATCATGATCTTATTTGTTGTGCACATTCTGCAATTTTTCTGCGTAGTTCTTAAAAACACTGTTCCTCAAACAACTACTTCCAGACTAGGATGATGCTTGTAGTAGAATAAAAGTGCTGATGGTGGTCATCTCTTAAGAACTTAAAGTCATACATTCTAATGACAATGGTGTCACATTGGTTTGCGGTTCCACAAACTTGCTTTTACAGAATGATCCACGCTGTTGACTACCTGCCAACTCTGGTATCAGCTGCCGGGGGACCTTCAGGTATTGTGGCATTCTAGTGATAGAAGTCGAATAGATTGGAATATTATTTGGATATTCGTATACATTGTATATGGAATAAAGTATAATCTGGTTTTCCTTTAGTTACTTAGTAACTGCAATGCTGGGTACTTTTATATTCTTATAAACATAACCCTTATAAAGATCTATACAGACATGTTGTAATCCATAAATAAACAGTTGAATATCCATAAGGTTTTTACCAAATGACTTTCATCATTTAATAACTAGGGAAACACTTAAAAACTATAAGAAAGCTAACACTCTTGACTATATTTCTCGAGCTAAAACGTCGTTGTAAATTTTACCAAAACGTAAAAGCCACTTCGAATTATTGAGTGTATTTCAGGGCATGAGATTTTGATTTAGATATTTTTTAATTTTTGGAAAACTTTTATTTGAAATGAGGAAACAAAAGACATTTTAAGAAATTGGCATTCCCTCCCTCCATTAGTTACTGGTCTTGATGGCATTGATCTTTGGGATTCTATCAGGAGTGGCCTCCCTTCCAAAAGGTCAGAGTTCATCTACAATCTTGATGATTACGTCATTCCTCTGGCAGGTCAGGCAGCGATCAGGTAGGTGAAGGTCATGGTCGCAACAGAAATATCCAATCCTACATCTAAAGAACGTTTCCAAACTGCAGCTATCTTAAAGCAAAGTCAGAAGTAATTCTCTGAAATATAGGCAATCCTTTAGCATGAAAAGACATTGCTATATTCTTTTTTAGAATGGGAGACTATAAACTTGTGATGGGTTACCCAGGGCAACAAGATGGATGGCACCGACCAATGAATAACAGCAAGGATGACATCTATGAACAAACCATATTTGATCCTTTGGCAAACGAAATGCAACTATTTGATGTTATGGGTAAGTTCAATCTCATTTCAAAGTGACATTGCGTTGTTTATTTGGAATTTTATTTGGCTTCGAAAGCTGTCAAAACAGATACTGCTAACAGTCAGTATATTTGGGTAAAAGTATGTAATTGATAAACGATGGATCCTTACCATATGTCACTTGAGGTTTTTCAGTTATCTTAGCACTAATCAAAACGTTTTCATATGATTATGGGCCAAAAACTCATTTTGCAAGTTCCTTGTTAATGTAATTTGATGAACATTCAGTCTAATGAAAATCGACCGTGTTCCGAGGAATAAAAGTTTTGAGAAATTGACTCTAGTTGGATTCGAACTTACAAAGAACTCTATCAGAGTCCTCTCCACAACGGTCTGAAGGGGCCTCTTCCTCGCACGTGCTGACACCAGTTTAGCGCAGACAAAACATAGTCATTTGTGGACCACTCACCACTTATCAGCGATCAAGTTTAACGAGTGGTAAACAGGAGTATTTGCCCCTAGATACTGATAACGAAGGCTTTTGCCGGAGTCATTGTGATTGGCTAGTTGAGATCAGCACGTGCGAGCTACGAGAGTAAAGAGTAGACTCACTAATAGAGTACTTTTGAATCCCGCTTGTGTCAATTTAAAAAAAAAATTCTTCCTCGAAACACGGTCGATTTTAAGCAGACTAGATGACAATTTCCATAAAAGTAATTTTAAACATTTTGGTTGAAGGGATGAAGGTGTCTTATCATATCCATGCAGCAGAAGCAGAATAAGAGCATGGCCATAACGTCATTACATGTATCCCAATTTAACTTATTGAGGGAATTAGTACCTCTGAGCCTTTTTCAAATTATATAGTTCAATAATTAACTGCGTCAAAAAATATCTTCAGCTTTTCAATTCTAATTATCTTGTTTTTTATCTTAACATAAAACCTATCAATTTAATTAGTTGTTAATATCTGTTTAAGTTGATCCGGAAGAGAGGAACAATATCGCACCTGCTAACCCAGACATTGTAGCCAAACTGAAAGTCCGTCTTCTGGAGTACAAGAGAGACATGGTTCCTGCTAATTATCCACCTAATTCACCGGCAAGTGACCCAAAACTCTACAATAATGTTTGGACTCCAGGCTGGTGTTAGACTTACACTCAGTCACTGAAACTTTAATGAAAACATCATTTTATGAATGGATGCTCAGAGATATGGGTATTTATGTAGACGAATTCAGTGAGATGCTGTGAAGAATTTTATCAATGGTGGCATCGAGAAGCATTGACAATATGAATTCTCCAATTTTTGAAAAAACGGACAATTGTGGACATCAGTCAGTCATACGTAATTTTAGAAACATATCTAAACCAGACAAAAGGAGAGTTAGAATTTGAAATTGTTTCATTCGTTTTACAGCTAGTGATAAATCAAATTTCACTGGTCAAGACAGTGTTCCTTCTGATATGGTGCCGATGATGCCGTTGACGGTGACGAATCTGTAATGTGCGCAGATATCAGTCTTCTGTGGTATTTGTTAACCTCTGGTTTTCGCTTCTAGAATGGGTCAGTCTGGTTAAGGCAATGGAGTCGAATTACAGTTTGTCTGGTGCAAGCAAACGTCCTGGCATTCTGGCTTTTCGAAACCCCCACTTGTGACATTCCGTTATAATTATTTCAGAATACGAAAATCTTTTGGTACGTAATTTGTTTTGTACTTTAGTTTATTTATTCCCCCTTATTTGTCATTTTTGGGTGAATATTTGGGATAATGTAAATCATTTCAATAGCATTTAGGTTTGTATCAACACAAAGTGATATCTCATGAAAATAATAGAGTGTCATAAAAATAATATTAACTACACTTTTTGGGTTGAGTAGGCTTGTGTAGATAAGACTAGTTGATATTTTGTCATCCCTCAATGGATAAGAAACAAGACACAGTCCGTATGGATAGCAGGTGTTAGACGGAATGTGTTACATCGAGTGTAGTTGTAATTATCGAGCTTAGTTGTTATCATTTGTGTCATAAAACCCAAAAATAATAAAGGAAGTCTTTTTAGAGAAAATTAATTAAATGACAATCTAACAGTATTTTCCATTGAATACGTGACTAAATTTGACAAAGAAGCGCTTGTGATGGGTTGAAATCTGACTTCCTTCTGAAGTCCAACATAGGTCAGCTGAACACAAACCTCAATCTGATTTTCTACACATGCCATGGCGAAAGTTAAGCACTACATAAAAAAGTCAATTTGGCGTTTCTATTTTTTTTTAATTTTTAAGTTGCTAACAATGCTTATCTCCTTGATTACCTTTATGATGAGATTCTTTCGATATCTTCAATAATCTTTTTATTTTGCTTTCATTGTTTTCATTGTGACGAATATTGCGTCATTAGATTGTTTGTATACTTTGATAAATGAGTACATTTCAATGGGTTTCTGCTATTGAAAAACAATAAAGTCGATAGTTGTTGGTTTGTCAGTGTTTCTTATTAATGAATTTATTCAGCTGACCCTTATAAAACAACATTAAAGACTCCAGTAATACTGTTTATAACGAGAAAGTGTTATGGGGGTAAATTGTATGCTCGTGTCCTGATGCAGTCACGATGCATGGTAACCACATGCATATTAAAGTAAAAATTGAACGGTGATTTACCATAGGTTCTCTGCTTCATATTGGTATTCATCAAAATTCCCGGAAAGCCGGTTATTGCTAAAATAAGGAACCTGCGGCAACTTCAGAATGATATGTGTTTTCTGAAATTACGTTTATAAATGCACAAATAGTGTTTTCATTGATGACAGAAACCCGCAATAATAGGTATGTATTCAGATGGAAGCAGTTGAAATTGAAGGTAGTTAACATTCTATAAGAGGCAAAAACTCGCATCATGACAGCGAAATAAATTAATTTTAGTGCAAACTTGCTCCAAGCAATGAAAAGGAAATAATGGAAAAATAGCAAATCCAACCAAGTCTTTTCCTACCCTAGTTGGTTCTGTAAAACCATAAAGAACTATAATGTTGTAAGACATAGGACGGTGTGTGTTTTGACCAGGTGTACATTGCCAAACCTATAAAACTAAGACAAACAAACTGGAACAAAGAACTTCTTTAAGTGCTTGCTGGAACATGAACAAGAGACTTACAAAGGGGGTATGCAAAAAATGTGGCCAAATATATATGTCGTGATGAGGTGTTGGCGGACAGTTTGCTGTAAATCACTCAGTAGGACACCTCGTTTGTAAGAAAACAAAACTCAGTGTTAGCATTAAGGTCATCAGTCGACTAATACAAAAACACAATAATACTTTGGATGTTCAAGAGAGAACACTTACTGGAAGACCCCGGCAAACAATGCCTCGGAACCAGAAACATTAATTACACGAATTGATAATCACATTCAAAGTCACAATTTGTTATCGAGTTGTCGATAACAGAGATAGTTATTCGTAAGGGTCTCAATTGTTGTTGAATTCATGCAATGAAGATTATTCTGTATCTTGAAAATTGTGTAATGAATATTTTCACTAACCTGACGAGGTAAATTCATAAAGCTGAATTGTAATTCAGCAAAGAGGGCAACACAACGTGAAGAAGGCGAAATATTATGAAAGGTTCATTTAAAGGGCTTGCAGTTTTTGGAAAAACACAACAACGTTGAACTGTATGAAATGTTGTTTGTGATTTTATAGTTCATTCAGGAGATATGACTTATGGTGATCAAGTGATCAAACTGTATATAAATTGATATTTTGGCTTTCATCTGAACCTGACAAAATATGAGTTTTATAAGAGTATAAACTGTTATACAAATATCCTGTCATTAGGTGTTTTATATAATTGTAGATTTATTTTGGCAGATTGAATCAACAGACAGCATTGGCAATAAGTTATCTTACATTCAATGAACTAACCTTAAGTAGATCGCCACTAAGAATTTGAAACTAAAAACATCAGTGGAAGTTCATCAGTTCATCAGTTCAAGATCAAAGCCAACACACGTCAAGTATTTCGAATCTATTTTCCATTGTCAAATCCCACTACCAGTGTTTGTCCAAGGATTTCAACAGCGGATACATTGCCCTAACTGACTAAGTGGAACATCATCGTGTTTCTCTTGAATTAAATTTTTGTCGCATTATATCAAAAAAATAAAATATTGAAAAATCATCTATTCTGCAAGTGTAAAAGAACGATCGATATAAACAGATGGAAAACACATATATGCAAACAAAAACATTCGCTGTTAGATAACAAACATGTTTATTATCAATGTTGAATCAATACGAAGTGTATATATATTTTTCTAACATTTGTTTCAATTCGAGTTAATAAATACAATTGAAATTACCTGATACAAGGATATTTATATTCCATGCAAAATCCTTCTATAGCCAAAATATCAATGTATCCTACAACGTTATTCATCTAAGACTGAGCTCGGTGGATAAGTTGATCTCACAACGTGTCATGTTAGAGGACATGAGTTTGACACTGGCCAGTCATGAATGGGCAATTAGACCACTGTATGGCTAAACAACAAATATTGGTGCCAGATAAGTTCCACAGTTGGGATGATACAAAACCACTTCTGTGTTCCGTCATTGTGTCAACACTTAGTCTAAACTGGAGATTGTTGTTCATTGTAAAAAAATTGTAGATTCAAATCCCTGAATCTCCAATCTTATATTTAAAAACATAACAATGATTAAAGAGTTGATTTTACAGAGAATGGGTGTTATTCCATAATCGTATTGCTTTGTCGTCATAAAGTAGCAAATTGACTTCATATAAAGTATTACACTCGAAGGCGTTCCATATGCATGATTTAAAGCAACAAGATAATAATAAACAACTTTTATGTCAATTCTAGGTATACTTCATATAATAATATATCTTAACGAATGGAAGGAGTAAATAATATTATTACATATTAAGAGGGTAAATGCTTATTTAAGATACTCTGTTATTCTCTCCACTCACATTGTAAGCATTACATTGTAGCGTGCAAATATTGCTTTACAAAATATAATAATTTAGCCAGGGTCGGTTTCAAGCAACGTTGCAATAATTCCTTCGGCCTCAGAGGGCAGCTATTTGCAATGGGCATGTAGAAACAAGTCCAAATTTTTTGTTCGTTTGAGTACTTAACATCAGATAAGTAAATATGTAAGGTGAGGTCTCAAGTAAGCCATGTATGAGGGGGTAGTTGCTGATTGGCTAGTGAATCAGACGGCTTATGAGAATTCTGTGTGTAACATAGTGCAGTAATAAGTAGCTTATTTCAATGAGATTGCGTCTCTTTAGAACATAGTCATGTATTATAGCGGCTGTATCGTGGCATAGGCTTCGTTGACAACAAACGAGTGTTCAAGACAGTCTGTTTGCAATTTTATGCTGCCAGGGGGGTCTTCCAGAAGACTAAGAGTGCTCGTATTCAAACAAAAGTTAGTGAAGGAATTAAGCCTTTCTTATGTAATCTGTAAGATATATAAGGGGAACTATGTTCAAAAACGATATAGCAGATACTTTCCAGCGCCATATGACATCAACTTCATAGGTTTAATCTCCTGTCCCGACCAGTTCGAGTTCAGCCCTCTTTGAACAAACGTTGGTACGGAATTTTCAGTTTCATGTTCATAACGTTTACACAAATCAAATTTTTATGAAATAGATCAATAATAACAATGCAAAGATGTTAGAACTATAGAGAGAGGACATATCTTTAAGAGGAATATACAACTGCTTCCATCAGTTTACCTTGTACATAAATCGTCACGGTGTGTGCTCGCAAACTCTGTAAAGTAAGAAGCGACAATGTTGAAATCCTAAATTTAACTTCACAAGCGAAACTGAATGTGTTTAGATAGTTTGATGAATATCGATCCACGTGTAGTTTGCAACGTTCCGATTCCGGTACAGTTGATATCGTTTGACGACACTGAAATTAGGTCACATAAACCAGCGGCGACACACAACAGAGTTAACTGTGAAGCATGTTTATAACAGTATAGTTAAAATAAGGAGGTAAGTCGCTTGTGTAATATAAAATTTATCAGTTAACTGATAACCTTCTTCTTCTAGAGGATATTGTACACATGGGCAAATGGGCCACCTACGGTTCGTCGGTAACAGTGATATAAGTCGGCGACTGTGTTTATGAACATTCCTTCCTATAAGCTTTATCTGTTAGTTTTAAAAAAAACCAACTGAAAATAAGGATTATGATATTATTATGACACAAACAAAAAAACGGGTATTCAGATACTTAGTAATGTGTTATCAATATCACCAAAAAAGAAAGAATTCTTTTACTAACCTATTTGATGCAAAATTTCATATTTTAATTACATTATATAAGTTGTGTTAACCAATTGGATTCGACCCTGAATCTCACTCCTAACCATTGCGTTTTTCCCGTAGTCAAATACTAATATTGTGTTACATAAACGTATGATACAATATTCAGAACGAAATTAAAAAATGCAAATTTGAATGTAATAATTCAACAGAATGCAATGTAACATTTCAGCAGAATGCAATGTAACATTTCAGCAGAATGCAATGTAACATTTCAGCAGAATGCAATGTAACATTTCAGCAGAATGCAATGTAACATTTCAGCAGAATGCAATGTAACATTTCAGCAGAATGCAATGTGCTAATGTGTGAAAGTACGGACGCCGTTGATTTGTAAATTACAAGACACATTCTCTGGCAGTTATGAAACTAAAAAACGTTCTAAAAAGTCATTAAAGAAAGTATAATTAGTCATATAGACAGGGGATTTGAACTTAACTCTGGTCATATGGTATTTTGGGTCTATTTAAGCTACAAACTAAATTCTTGAAACATACTCTGTGTCACTTTAATATTGTTACTAGCGTTACCTCTATAAAAATCTATGCATGTTGTAATCGTTAGATAAACAGTTTAATTTCCATTAGTTCATTCAACATTTGTTGGGGAAAAACGTATCATATAAGAAAGCCAACACCCTTGGCTATATTTCTGTGGTAAAAAATAGTTGTAAATTTTACCAAAACGTAAATACTTCTTCGAATTATTGAGTGTCTTTTCAGGTTATAAGTTTCTGATTTTAATATTTTTGAACATTTGGGAAACTATTATTTGAAATGAGGAAACATAAGACATTCCTTTCCTCTAACAGTTACCGGTCTTGATGGCATTGACCTTTGGGAGTCTATCAGGAGTGGCCTCCCTTCCACGAGGTCAGAGTTCATCTACAATCTTGATGATTATCCCATTCCTCTGGAAGGTCAAGCAGCGATCAGGTGAGTAAAGGTCAAGGTCGCAACAGAAATATCAAATCCATTAACAAACAACGGTTCTAAATCGCAGCGTTGTTATTGCAAAGTCAGAAGTAATTCTCTGAAATGTAATAGACTTTTTCTATGCTTTTAGAATGGGAGACTATAAACTTGTGATGGGTTACCCAGGAAAACAAGATGGTTGGCATCGACCAATGAATAACAGCAAGAATGACATCTATGAAGAAACTATATTTGATCCTCTGGCAAACGAAATGCAACTATTTAATGTTATCGGTAAGTATAATCTCATTTCAAAGTGACATTGCGTCTTTTCATTGATAGCTGCCAAATTTGTCATGTTCATCAACAGTAAGGATCAATCTGGGCAAAAGAACGACATCGATAACAATGGATGCTAACTCTATGTCACTTGACGCTCCCTGCTATCCTAGGATTTATCAAAACATTTTAACATGATTGTAGTCCAAAATTGTGGAGCACTAGCTGAGTCAGATCTCATTATTCCATTAAAACTTTCTGAGGCAATATTATACATATTTGAATTTAGCGTGAAATGTTTTCTTCGGCTTTTTAATTCCAAATATTCCAGTCGCTGCTCGAGGGCTTCACCGCAATGCAGAGCCACAATTGTTTTGCGGGCTTTCTCCCTGCGATAATACTAGCAACCGCGATAATAGTGAATTCTTGAAAGTAGCCTTATACCCCAAATCAACTCAACTCAATTCCAAATATCTTCCAAAAACCCAGTGATAGGTATGTATTGCTCATATCTGTTTCAGAGAACCCGGAAGAGAGAAACAATATCGCACCTGCTAAACTAGACATCGTACACAAACTGAAGGCCCGTCTTCTGGAGTACAAGAAAGACATGGTTCCGGCTAATTATCCACCTGGATCACCGGCCAGCGACCCAAAACACTACAATCATATTTGGACTCCTGGCTGGTGTTAGACTTACACTCAAGTCTATGAAACTTTAATGAAACATAATTTTACTATATAAGAAAGGAGGTTGTTAGAAACGGTCTATTATGCAGTAGAATCAAAATCTAGACATTTTTCAAGAGGTTATATTAAAGAAACACTCAGTCAGTTGCTGTGCCAAATTTCATCAATGGTGGCATTTTATCGAGATGTGGTGACAATATGGATGTGTAAATTTTCGAAAATGTATAAACCGGACAATGGCGCCCATTCGAGTAATTTATGAAACTTCTCTAAAGCAGAAAAAGGACAGTATGAATTTGAAAGGGTTTGATTTGTAAATAGCTATCATTCATTTAAATTGGATGTTTGTCTTTTGCTTCTTCACATATGTAAGTATGTTATTAATCCCTACCAAACTTCGGGGGATATGTCTGTCCGTCGGTTCAAACTCTTTCTGGTCTATAACTAAAAAACATAAGACTCAGCTCAGTGATACTTGGCATGTGGAACAATCATGATATGATGTGGTGCCATTTGGTGTTTTCAATCTTTTGTTACAATTATTTTACGTTTCTATGGAAACACAATTTAGTTACTGGACCAGAGCTCCATTATGCCTAGCTCATTGAAACTTGGTATATGAAAAAAATCTTAATTCAATGGTGCATTTAGGTTGTTTTCAACTTTTTCCAACATTTTGATGCAACTTAGAATTCGGTTTCCGGAACTAAAAACCATAAGGGTTAATTAGCTAGAACTATAATCATGTTTGGCGCCGCCTTTTACGTTTTTTTCCTTCTGATTGTTTTGGCTGTTTCAACGAAAACAGAAGTCACAATATAAGTCCAAGATTTAACCTTAAAACCTTAATGCTAAGCATAACGAAACTAACAGTTTCAAACAATCATTATCAGGAGGATAAACAATTACCAATGATCAGCTGAAGAAAATTTTCAAACAAGGGTACGAGGTATTCTAAAGAGGACAGATTAATATATATTTATCAATATATTTTCCACTTTTGCCACTTGGCGGGTGATACAGCTGAGTCTGTCTGTTTGTTAGATTTTTACTGAAACGATATATTGTGTATTTTGTGTCATTTGGGAATTAAATTTTTTTGGAAATTTGATTTTTTAATTTCATTTTTACATAGCATTTCGGCACTTATCAAGACAAAGCAATATATCATGAATATAACGGAGTCTCTTTAAAGGGTGAAGATATTATTGGGTAGAGAAGGCTTATGGATATGTAGATAATCCATGTTGATATTTTGTCATCAGTCGATGGATAAGAAACTATGTATAGCAGGACTTAGTTTGAGTAGGTCTTATTGAGGGTAGTGGTTTAATATTGTGTATACATCCTTTTGGTTATCGTTTGTGTCATTATCATAAAACTGACACATATTACAAATGGATATTTTAGATGAACATTTGTTGAAAAATACAGAGAAAGTCTCGCGTCCCTTAAATACTTAAATTGAAACCCATAGAATAGATCTTAATATGTCCATTCAGGTTTGAATATGTGTATGATTATGACAGTTATTTATCTCTCTGTCGTGACATTGACTTCCTTTGATTCAAACAGTCGAACCACCTACAGCTACTTGTAAAGATATGTGATTTAGGATTTTTTTTGCTGCTTGAAACCTAAAATTTGTATTTTCTGTTGATATGTAAGTGAATTTTACAAAGGGGAACTAATTACGAATAAATAAAGACTAACAGAGTTTTTGCCAGATGCCAAAATGCTGATTTCAGAATAGCGCCAGTGATTGATTGAAAACTGACTTCCTGTCTCTCGAAATCTGTCGTAGGTGAGCTTTACACAGAACGCAATCTGTGATTCCCTAAAGATGTCATAGCCGACTCAAAGCACATTAACTAAATAACTAGCTGTTAATAAACTAAATTTGGCGTTCCTGGTTTTTGTATTTGTTAGGTGACAAAAAACAATTCTTATCTTCCTATTTACCTAATTGACATGGTTCCTTTGGAAATAATCTATTGTTTGTCTTCATTGTTTTCATTGTACATGTATATTACTTGTTTAATTTTATAAAGACAATTGGTACATTCCTATGGGGTTTTTGTTATTGAAATTAAACAGCAATCAAAGTGACAGTTTTTCTGTTGTCAGCGTTTCTTATTCATGCATTGATTGAGTTGACCCTAATACTACAACATTAAAGACATTACTACCTAATACTACAACATTTAAGTAATACTGCTTATAACGAGAGAGTGTTATGGTGGTAAATGTTATGCTCGTGTCCTGGGGCAGTTGTCGATGCATGGTAACCCTATTCGTAAGTAAAAGGTAAACCTTGGCCTACCATGTGTTCTATGCGTCTTACCATTCAACTCTATTGTTTTCTTAAGGACGGTAAATTAGTCGAACAACGTGTTTTGCTCGTGCTCAGGTGATAAGTTTAATGAACACCAGTGTTTAACTAACTTAGGCACCTGTTAACAAGTTCAAAGTTTTAAGTAGTTATTTCTCATAGTGAACATGATTCGTAAAATAACTTGTAGTTCAGAAGAGGAGAATTAACCAATGTTTTGGACGAAACCGAGGATCGAACCCGTAAATTTCTGTGAGACCAGAGTATACTAACCACTATACCAGCGAATCCAGCTGACTTAAAGACGACATTTTAGTGACCAAATGATTTAGATCTTTTTAAGCGATAGGATTGAGTTGTACATTGTTAATTTTGTAAATCTTAAACGTCTACGGTGGTAAACATCTCTTAATTTAAACTTTGAGATTTTGAGATTAGTTTTTTTTGTGGTTACTCTGGTGATGTTTACCCTGGTTATACTTTCTGTTATTTTGCATGTATATTTCAGCATGCTGCACGTGCGGCGCGATTTCCTCAGGCTTCTGTTAGTGTCACCTACCGCATTTAGGCACCGCTTCTTTATCTGAAAGCGCCATTAATATCGTACCAATGATATCAACAAAAGTACCTCTATTATTTTAACGTGTGCTTAGTGTATTTTTTTATTGTTATTTTTTTTTTAATTGTTATTTTTTATTTATGCTGTTCTCCCACTTGAACTCATTACTAGGCAAGTCCCAGAATACAATTCTCCCAGACACAGATAGTGATTTCGGACTTGGCGTCCCAGTTCAGTGATTACTTTCAAAGTAAGATTGGAAAAATTCGTTCTGATCTGGATCGCACTTCTATTACTTGTGAAATGGAATGTCAGGAATTCCAAGGCGAGGCTCTTTTCTCATTCTCTCCCCTGAAAATAGAAGAGGTTCTTACTATCATCAGGCAATCAAAACCAACATCTTGTGATCTGGATCCGATCCCCACAAAACTGTTGTTAGAACATCTAGACATACTACTTCCAGTCATCACCAGGCTCATAAACATGAGCCTGGAGACAGGAGTTGTCCCTCCCTCTTTGAAAATGGCTATCATTAAACCTAAACTGAAGAAGCACAATGCTGATCCAAATGATCTGTGTAATTACAGGCCTATTTCAAATCTGCCATTTCTTGCAAAGCTTCTTGAAAAGGCGATAAGCATGCGCTTAAAACATCACCTAGAGGCAAATAAACTGTACCACACTTTCCAATCAGCCTATAGGTCTAATCACAGTACGGAAACCGCTCTTTTGCGAGTGCTGGACAGTTTACAGAAATCTGTTAATTGTGGACGGCCTGCTGTTCTCGTCTTACTGGACTTGTCGGCAGCCTTCGACACCGTGGATCACTCAAGGCTCCTACAGCGCCTCAAACTGGAGTTTGGCTTACATGGAGTAGTGTTAGACTGGATGGAATCTTACCTGTCAGACAGAAGTGAATCAGTTACCGTGCGACAATCAAGATCACAAAGCAAAGACATCACCTATGGTGTGCCACAAGGATCGGTACTAGGACCCGTCCTTTTCTCCCTGTACACAACACAGCTTGGCAGAGAGATTGAGAAACAGGACGTTGATCATCACCTGTATGCTGATGATACTCAGCTCTCAGACAGTCTGGATATCCAAGCCCAGAACCTGGACAAACTGGAGACTTGCACAGAGATGATTGGCTCCTGGATGACATCAAACAAGCTCAAGCTAAACAAGAACAAGACCGAGGCAATATTTGTTGGAACTAGAGCAATGAGAACAAAAGTAAACCAATCAAACATCTCAATTGACCAAGAGAGCATTCCATTTGTGCCCATTGTAAAAAACCTTGGTGTTCGCATTGACTCCAGTCTTAGTATGGAAAAACAGGTACAAGAGATCTGCAGAATTGGAAATTTCCATCTGAGGAACATCGGCGCCATAAGACATCTTATAACCAAAGATGCTACAGCAGCCTTGGTCAGCGCTCTTCTATTTTCAAGGCTAGACTACTGCAATAGTCTACTGTCTGGAATACCACAAGAACTAATCTCAAAACGTCAACGTCTACAAAACACTGCAGCGCGCATTGTAACTCGTACACCCAAGTTATCCCACATACAGCCAGCCTTAAAGTCACTCCACTGGCTGCCTATCCTAGCCAGGATAGAATACAAAATTCTCACACTCACCTATAGATGTCTAAATGGTACAGCACCACCCTACCTCTGAGAGCTGATTCAGCAATACAATCCAAGCAGATCACTAAGATCAGAAACTCAGTTCCTCTGTATTGTCCCTAAGTGGCGACTTAAGGGATTTGGTTACAGACGATTTACCACTCAAGCTGCAACCCTCTGGAATTCTCTCCCTGAAGAGTTGAAAAGATCCCCAAGTCTTGATATCTTCAAGTCAGATCTGAAGACCTTACTCTTCAAAAAACATTATGACTAGTGGACAACTCACCTTATGTAGCGCTATGAGCATACCTTTTGGCGTTGAATTTAGCGCAATAGAAATGAACTCATTATTATTATTAATGTTACTGCTTGAAATTGATTTTGATTAAGAATTGAATGTCAGTTTGTGTGTTTGCAATGGAAAATGAACGATGTCAAAGCTATATTCAAACTCTTGTGAACCAAGCGAGATTGCGAGCGGGTTCACATGAGAGTTTGAATGTAGGTTTGACCATATTAGGTCATATTTGTTAAGCGGAGTAATACAAATTTTGTCTTAGCCTCTGAACGAGTAACATTGTGCAACGAGAAAAGTTCCAATTAAAAATTCTACCGCCCGTTTATTCCGTAAATTTCATTATATTGAGGAATAGCGGCGCTATAACAAAATGAATGAAGCGTACACAGAAATAAAATCCACACAAGTACACAAGATCAGAGTTATCTGCCTTATGAATAATTATAACCATGTCATGGCGGCCGCTACGAGCCGACATTTGTTCGTGTCTCTTCGCCTAAATATGTAAACAACAGTCGTTCTAGCAAGGCTATTATTACAAGGACAGAGCATTCTCCCCTCACTTATTATGTATGGATTTATCGTGAGTGTTTTATCGGGTTTAGTATACGCCATGGTTCCCTAAAATGATCGTGATGTGAAATTTGTCTTGCGATTGTCGAAGGGCATCTCGTTTTGTTCGCTTCAGTTTAAAAGGCAAAAACACCTGATGCGATGCATATTCAAGAATAATAGAAACTATTGAATCTAACAAATTATATATTCAATTTCCTCTTTTCATTTTACCGAATAAAGAAAAACGAATATGGTAAGTAAGAATTTATATGAATTTGTCACTAGATTCGACTTGGACATCCAGCAAGTAAAGTAGTTCCGGTAAATGTTCACACGACCTAGATCGGCTAGAAACTGTTCACACAAGTATGAACATTTTATTCGGAGACTTCATGGGAAATGGACCTCTGGAATTAAGTTTACATGACCGTGCTCTCAACCAATCAACGTTCAGGATTATGTGTAAACTTCAAAGTGCGAAATTATAGAATGTTAAGCTATGAATTGGAGAACAATTCTATTTGATGATGTAACGATAAGGAACTTTCCAAAGTCTTCATTGATGATAAGAACCCGCATTAATACATGTAGGTGTCATTCAGATGGTATCAGTTGAAATGGAAGGCAGTTGACATGATGTAAGGGCCAAAATCTCACAACATGGCAAAGAAATAAAATAATATTACGTACGTATTCAGATTATCATTAGCATTAAGGTCATCAGTCGACTGCTACGAACATACAAGAATGCAATACTAGGATGTTCAAGAGAGGAAAGTAACCGGACGACCCCGGGAAAACAAGGGCTCAGGTCCAGAGACACACTCATAACATCAATAGTGCCAAACATACGGATTAAACAGTAGGAATCACACGAATTGTTAATCACGTTCCAATTAAAAACTGGTTATCGAGTTGTGGATAACAGAGATATTTACTCGTTGTGATATTGATTGTTATTGAATTGTTCGAGTGTTTCCGGTACAGTGATAACGTTTGACACACTGAAAATAGGTCACAATCATCAGTGGGGCACACAACACAGTGAACTATGGAGCATATTTATTACAGCACAGTTTGGTTCAGGAAGTTATCAGCCAATTGATAAGCTGCTTCTTCTAGAGGATATTGTACATCGGCAACCGAGACCACTTCAACATGTAGAGATCTGTACTGAAAGTGGGCGACTGTGTTCATGAACATTCTCTTTTAAAAGTTTTAATTGTTATAATTAAGTAATAATCATTCTGAGGATAAGGATTATGTTGTTGTGACCTCAAACTCAAAACAAAAATGGATATTCTATATACTAAGTAATGTATTAACAAGATCACCACAAAATAAAGTATTCTTTTGCTAACCCATTCGATGCAAAATTTGATATTTTAATCGCACAACTTTATTTGCGATGGTAAGATGCGACCTATAATCTCACAACTAACCATTGCTTATTTCCAGCAGTCAAATATTAATATTTTATTGCATAAACGTTGTTTCCACTCCATGTCATATTATGAATAATTAAGAAATCAATGCAATGTTCTAATGTCTGAAAGTACAGACGCCATTGATGTGTACCAAAGACACATCTTTTGGATGTTATGAACTCCTTAACGTTCTTAAAAGAAAGTATATTAAATCATGTAGATGAGTGTCATCAATATTTCATCCAGAATTAGACAATCTTCGTCTTGTTATTGCTAACGTGCTCCGGTATCATTGTTAGTATTGAATTCATTATCCTTTATTATCTAAGATCACGCCAAAACCACGTGATTTGATATGCGATAGTAAACTGGTGATGGCTATCACTTTTGTTTCATATCGTTAGTTAAAGGACACAACACCACGGAATATGATGCAGTGTTTCATCTTCGTCCTCGTCGTGGCTTTCATTTCTCTGGATGGGGCTGCGGGCAGACCAAACATCGTCTTCATCGTTGCAGATGACCTTGGTATTGATTTATTCAGTATCATATAAAAAGTTCTCAAGATTAAACGGCTGATAAAAAAATAAACGTTGCACAAACAAATATTATATTGTTATATACGACCTGCGGCAAGGCAACTTCCCTCACTGGGTTGGTTTTTACGTTGCTAATTCTACCAATTTTCCCAAAGAATTTAAAGACTTTCATATTGCAACATCGTATCTTGAATCAATATCAATTATATTTTTTTGGATAAAATCACCTCTATTTCTGCGACAGGATGGGACGATGTAGGCTTCAGAAACCCCGATATGCTGACACCAAACATCGACAAACTGGCGCGGGATGGCGTCATACTGGACAGAAACTATGTACAACCTTTATGTTCCCCGTAAGTGGAATTTCTCATTTTAAAAAGACAACAAACTCAATGGCGATGTTTAAGTAAAGCTGACTCATATTAACTGAAGTACAAAAGAAAGTACACACCCCATTCAGGAACTTGGTTATTAAAGAAAACAGGACACTTTCGAGCATTTAGTGTTAGTATAAATAGTGAACAATTTTCAAACATTGCAAGGATATGTGGAAGTGTTTAGTTCAATACATCACTTCTCTATATCTGTTTGTGTCCACTGGCGTTATATTTTGAAATTTACATGGACAGATCAGGCAACATTACGTTGTATGATGTTAATAAATAGTGGAGTTAGTATCGGGTGTGACCCCCATTACAGTGAATACAAACATGTAGTTCTCTCGTGGAAAAGGTAAGATGTCAGACGTCATTCGGGATACGTTGCCACTCTTCATGTAGTGCCTGTTTCAGCTGTTGGTGACTGGTTGATGTGGGCGACGTCTAAGTCTTCTTCCCAAATGGTCCCATAGATGCTCGATCGGTGATAATCCTGAATTTTTTGTAGGCTTAGGAAGTTCATGGATATCCTGGTAGTAAATGGTCTTGCGTTCTCCTGTTGAAAATCATCCCTTGCTGCTGCATCTGTATGAATGGGACCAACACAGGCTGTAATACTGTACCTGTATCTCTGGGCTGTAAGGGCCTGACGAATTGTCTCCTAATCTGTCTTCTGATTGTCGCAGATGATTCAACAGACCATGTAGCTGCCACCGCAAAAGTGTACAACTTCTTGACAACATGCTGCAGCCTATCCATTGCCTTTACGTCTGTATACACTCAACCTGCCGTCTGCTTTGAACAGATTAAATCGACTGTCGTCACTGAAGATTACTCCAATATACGTTGCCTGTGACTCAATCTCCTTGTCCAGCGTAGACGGTTGGGGCAATGTTTGCGGGTCAAGGCTGGTATCGTGTTGCAAAATATTTAACTTTCATGAATGACCTAATAAACTAACGATTTGGTAAATAAATAAGTTTGGTAATTTCCAACTGTTTTTCCATTTGTACTTGCAGGTCTCGAAGTGCCTTTATGTCAGGAATTTATCCTTTCAAAAATGGTTTACAGGTAAATGGTTTTGTATCTCTGTGACAAAATGTCGATTTTCTCCTTGTACTGGCTTCTTCAAAATCGATACGCTCTCAACACAAACAAGACTTTTTCACATTGTTTAAGAAACAATAGCTGAAGCTTGACTGTATTACACAGTTCTCAGATTAAATATAATGCAATATGTTTCTAAATCCGGCAGAAAATTTGTTTTAGGAATATATGTACATGTTCCATATTCCAGCATTGATATGCAGTTACCAACGACTTCCTTCTGAACATCATGACATTCTTTTGATCCCGTATGATTTATTTATTATTCACCTTTCAGCACCAGACGATCCGACATAGTCAGGCGGTTTGTCTCCCCCTGAATATAACAACCCTACCCCAACACCTGAAGAAACTCGGATATGCCACACATGCGGTCGGCAAGTATGTTAGTATTAACTTATATAAACAATTAAAAATCATGACAAGAGTTCAATCTTACCGGTAACATTTAGTGCCTCCTGGTGAAGTTGAATCAAGATGATTCACCTATATCTCCTGACTTTCATTCGCTTTCCACAAAACAGAAATTCACCATAATTATCACTTCAACCTTGACAGGTATAAAATGTTATCGACATAAAAAAAAATTCGATTCAGTACACATATGAGGTATTGAACATGGTATTTGAAACATACATGTGTAGAAATTTAGTGTATGAAGTTGTTCACTTTACCCCAATCTTTTCATAATTAAAAAAAAGACAGTTCATTGCACCCCTTGTACACCTCTCTGCCGCCAGATGGCACCTCGGGTTCTGCAAGTGGGAGTGCACGCCGACGTATCGTGGATTTGACTCCTTCCTCGGCTACTACGGTGCTATGGAGGACTACTTCACTCACAACAGCGGTGAAGATTATCTTTAGTACCTTCAATAACATCATAATTTAAAAGAGAACAGAAAAGGATTAACCTAATTAAAACAAAAAACAAAAACAAACCAAAACAACAACAACAACAACAACAACCCCCCCCCCCCCCCCCCCCCACACACACACACATGAACATACAGGTGTCAGTTGATATGATAAAGTGTATTATATATATTGTTTACATATGAGTGGTTGGTCATTACAGTTCAATAAGAATATACAATCAAGAAATGTTGGAATGACACAGAGTTATTTTGGTAATGGACAAATTACAGTTATAATGCAAATTGACTCATTATCGTGGCGAATGAAGAATGAATCAACGATTAACAATTTTTCTGTAATTACAAATCTGGTCACTGACCTGTTCACGAAGTTCCTGATGTGATGATCCATATCTCGCAGGTAAATACCTGGACTTCAGGGACGGGGTGAAAGTTGGTGGCGATTATACTGGACAGTATTCTGCGGTAATGTCAGATCTTACTCATTGATTTCATTTCGGAGCATTAACAATATTATCTATCTATTATGATTATACACTATGATATTGAACTCATTCATTAAATGTTTTCTAATTGATCAAACATTTTAATTGGTTAAAAGCTCACGAAGTTCAGTCTGAAACAAACAATTTAAGTTTGATAAATTATGAAGATGTGTTTTTCAAATCTACATTATATGTATATTGTATATTTTTTCTTATTTCATATATTATATCTATTTTACCTGGTAATATATGCTAACTATAATTTAATCCCACAGTGGGTCTACAGCAGGCGCATCACTGAACTGATAGAACAACACAACCAATCAGAACCTCTCTTTATGTACCTGCCCTTTCAAAACGTCCACTCACCCACAGAGGTTAGTGAGCTATTGAACAACATATGTAGATACTTGGTGATTACAGCTAAGCTTATTGCTTATGAACATTATATCTATTACTCAAAACCTTTTTCCACAAGAGATATCAATTGTGAAGGATTAAACGCTATTTCCTATTCGAAATTGACTTGACAATAGATTTTACACAATGCCTGCCATCCTCAAGAACATGACCATACCATGCTTTCACATAATCTACTAATGAAATGATGTCAAGAGGAAGACCTCACAATGCTAATGCACCAGCGCATGGAGTCAGTGTTTCAGTATTGTCTTCAGAAATGTACATTTTCATTGAAAAATATATCAACACTACTTGAGCAAAGTATGTATGTAACATATTAACTTGTGTTGATATACATGTATTAGATAGCAGGAGACACGAGGTGAGATCCTCGATATAATGATGTCGTTCTTGAAGAATAATTTTTCATTAAACCCGAAGACGTTGTGCATGGAACTGACATATTAAACGTGGAAATTTATAATCTGTGGTATAGCTGTAAATTGTTTAAATACACTAATGCACACCATTATTTTGTAAATACATATAATCTCTTGATTTTTCTAACAATCTGCCTTAAGGTAATATTACATGTATGTTAAAGTGGCAAATATGTACGTATTCAGGTAACAAATTTAATTCTGAAAGACAAGAAGTATTTAATATAACCTTGCATTTAATCAGCATAAACAACAGGTTCAAATTTTGTTTACAGCCTGTTAAGTAAAAACCGCAGTCGCCCTGGTTAATCCAATATCCGTGCAACTACTGTGCTAATAAAATGTGTTAAGTTACAGAATTGCCTTATTAAACATAATTTTATCTTTTGTCTCAGTTGAGGAGGACTATATATACAAAAACATTTTTTCTACTATTTACAATGTTTCTGTATCAGGTTCCGAAGATCTATGAAGACAGATTCCCACATGTAGTCAACAAAGGAAGACGAATTTTCAGTGGTATGTATCCCAGACATAAAATGTCAGTTGTCAAATGTCAGATCGTCCTTCAAATCATCATAAACGTACTTCACTTCATCCCCAAACGTCTCTCTTCAATTGGGTTGTTTTATTTTTTCATACAAAACGTGCCTTTAAGAAGGATTTAAAAAATGCAAAATGTAGCATAATCGCCCTTTGACCTCGACCGTGCTTAAGTGGTTCAGTTATTTTCGAAGGTCATTTGACCTTCTGATGTTTACCTAGTGGTGAATTGAAACCTTAACTATGGAATACCTGTATTGGTCCTAAATTGTCCCGAACAACAATCCACGCATACAATATTTCCTTTATTTTCATGAACATATCAAGGCCCACCCGCATCCACACAAGATTTCAGCCTACCAGGGCTTTGTGTAATTTAAAAGATGAAAATTGGTCTCAGCATCGATTATCATTGAAGTACCGGGCGTCATATCAGCAAGTGTCTTGCAATTTAGCTTCAGTTAAGTAGCGATGGTATCCGAAATTCAGACTCACCTGAGGTAACATTTTTGGACAATAATAAATTATTGTAAGTAAGTCTAACGTAAAAACATAATAACGTTTGTTGGAATATATTTTAAGCCTTATCGGGTCAGACAAAATAGCATAGTTTGCTTTATATTAGCATAAATGTCAATATCTATATCAATCATTCTGCACCGCGTATTTTCTTACTTTTTCAGAATAAATCAAATACGAACTTGCTATTTGAGAAAATAAACAGTTCTATAATAATTTACTCGTTGCGGATAGGTGTACCTCTGCCTACGTCTGACTTTTGAATCTCCCAAGTTGGAGTACGTGGTAGTTAGTCTAAATTCATAGTCATGTACTCCTATCGTTGGAATGGAATAAACTCAATTATTGATAAGAAATGCGGAATCAAAACATTATCATTCATAAGAAGCGCCTTTTCATACTTGACATCTTATCGGCAGCTGGTAGCTTGTGATAGGACTCCAAGTGGCCTCACTGATACTTTCAAATGTAACCAAGATACCCATCAAGGATGTATTTAAATCCCTTAATATTCACTATCTTCATTTACAGGCATTTTACAGTTTTAGAAAATTTTGGAGGAAAGAGTGTAAATATAAGTGCTAACGTGGATACACTTATCTCTATAGATTTTTTCAAATAACTTTTGGAACTTTGTCTTATGATCTATTTAAACTGTTTGATTCTATTATTCTGCCTATTTTATGTTATGGATCTAAAGTCTGGGGAACATCTTTTTGTAAAGTTATTGAAAACATCCAGCTTAAAGTTGTAGGCAGCTCAAAAGAGTTGGTAAAAATGTTTTAGGAGAATGTGGTCGGCTTCCATTACAGATTACCTATAAATCTAGAACGGTCAAATATTGGTGTAGGTTAATTCAATTAGATCCACAAAGACTTCCATTTCAGGGTTATAATATGTCAGAATCTCTTGATGATTCGGGTAGGTCCATTTGGGCTACAAATATAAATAATATCTTATATCAATATGGTTTTGGATTTGTATGGCTTTTATGAAACAGTTCAAACTTAGACTTTCTGATACTCTGAAACAATCATGGTCTTCCAGTATTCATAATCTTTCAGATTCATTTGCTTATAAACAATTTAAAACATTACTACAAGTGAAAAGCTATCTTACATTATCAATATCTTCTTATCTTAAATATCATACAAAATTTAGGTGTAGCAATTTTTGGCGAGGCATATATAGAAACAGGACGATACAATAATGTATCATTTCTTGACAGAGTATGTTCTTACTGCAAAACAAACAATATTACCAGCATTGAAGACGAATTGCACATTCTAATTTATTGTAAAGTATATGCTGATGTTAGAAATAAGTTTATTACTCCATTATTGTACAGTACAGTCCTTTGAAATATAGATAGACATATTATCTTAAATATATGTTAATTCCTTCAATGTATTAATTAATTTAAAATGGAGCTAAATTTTTAAATGCATAAAACCTGTAACCTTTATGTGCACTTGTGAAAAAATTAAATGCAGTTTGTATTATGGGCCTTTGGCCTCTATAGTGAATTAAATGTCTGTTTGTCTTATCGTCATGCTAGAGGTATTTACATAAAGCCATTCCTATTCATACCAACTCTTAATTTTGGCGAGGTGCAGTATGGTATTAGAATAAGGCATATCTCATTTGCTTGACAAACAAATTTGATGAATACGGATTTATTACATCTTCTCTCAAGGTATGGTGAACGCTCTGGATGAGGCTATCGGGAACCTCACGGACGCTCTCAAGAAGAAAGGAATTTATGACAACACTCTTTTCCTCTTCACTGCAGATGTGAGTAACATATATTCTCAATAAAATTAGTAAATGTACATTCAGTTCTAAAATATCTTGATGAATTTAAAGTTGAGAATAAGTGGGTGACAGCAAATGTGCTTCCGGTTATTTTTTTCCAGAACGGGGGAGAGATATTCTCACATGGAAGCAATTGGCCTCTGCGCGGGGGTAAACACTCCATCTGGGAGGGGGGTACCAGAGTCACAGCCTTCGTGTCTGGGGCCGGGCTCAAGAAGACGGGGTATACTTACACAGGGTAAGGAAGCATCCTTCATCCCTAAGGCTTTCGTATAAGCTATTCAGTGTTTGCTATGGACCATCGAATGTATTCTTAATATTATTGTTCAGAATGTACAGAACATGTCCTTTTTACCAGGACTCATTTGAAAGAAAGATGAAACATCGATCACACGATTCAGATAAAGTTGGTGTCATTACATCTGAATAAATCACAGAGGAAAAACATTTAATTGCAGCGGAAAATAATAAAAGGTCAAAAGCGATGATTATCTAGTCAATAACGTGTTGGTAACGTGTATGTGAGTCTCCAGCACTTACTTAAGCTTGATACCGTCTCTCATGCTGCCAATGAGGTGCTGAATCTGCTGTTGAAGCCATACCATTCCGACACGAATGCTCTTCTGAGTTACTATTTGGTGCTTCTTTGATTCACACACTGTAGCAATGCTTTTTGGAGAAGGTTCCATACAGATACTATTGGATGAAGATCCGAGAGAAGTTTCCGAACGAGAAGGCCATTCCATCCATTCAAATGTTTTAATTGGAGGTACTGTACCAGCATCCATACTCAATGTGGATGGTCATTGTCGTCAACAAGGATGAATTTATCTCTAACATCCAATATCTCAACCTTCTAACGAATCCCAGCCATGCTGCTAGTTCTCCGGAACATGCAAATCAGTCTTTCAATCCAAGCTGGTTCCACCCCATACCATGACTGTATCTCTGCCATACCTGTCATGTTCATCAATGTTACCATGTTCCAGACGTTGCCCATGTGTTCTCGAAACTCTCGCCTGTCCATCAGTAAAGTCGAGACAGGATTAGACTCATCCCTGAACGACACAGGCCTCCAGCTAAGCAGCCCAATGTCGACATGCACCACGATGAGCAGAAGTTCAGGTGATTCGAACACATGGTCCTCTTGCATGCAAACTGCTCCTTGCATTCATTCAGCATCACTTTGTATGGAAACTTTGATCCCACACGTGGTACGGAGATCGGATCTTAGCTGCGTGGCATTTCTGGTGTTGTATTGCAGAGCTTGCAGTAGAGGAAAACGGTCATCACGTGGCGTTATACACTTTCACAACCTTAAGCATGTCGTCTGGCATTAGTACCAAAAGTTTGGAAATGATTCTAAACCCTGATGATGACACGGTGGCCTAAATCGAGTTCTTCACTTATTTCGTCCCTTTTTGCAAAGTTCTTCAGTGGTGAAATGTCTTCTAAGGGATTCAACATCTCTGCATCATCATGTAAAAATATTTTCTGTAATAATTCACAAAATGATTGTCTCTTTACAAAGACGTATAATAATAATAATAATAATAATAATAAAAAAAAATATAAAATAATAATAATAATAATAATAATAATAATAATAATAATAATAATAATAATATTTAAAGAACACATAGTCATACATTCTAAATACTTTGAAGCCACGTCAAAGTTCTAGAAACTTGTTGTATACATCAATCTTTCTTATGATTCGAAAGACTTTATATGTAACTGACATCTTTACTGGAAATTGCTGTTGAATATAAATCCATCATAGTCTTATAAGTTATGCGGGTTTTGAAATTCTCCTCTTAATATTTCATAAACTATTTCTCCTTCAGAGACAATCAGAATAGATTACATGTATTAGAATCTAAATGCTGAAATACATGCATGATAAAATGAAGATCGTCTATGTCACATTGGATTGAAGTTCGGGATCCTTCCTGTTACAGAATGATTCACGCTGTTGACTACCTGCCCACTCTGGTATCAGCTGCCGGGGGACCCTCAGGTACTGTGGCTTTCCAGAAGATGCATATAGTATGATATTTTTAGGTATTCGTTTTCGTTATAGAGAAACTGCAATGCCAGGCACTTTAATTCTTATTAGCGTTAACTCTATGCAGACATGTTGTAATTATTAAATAAACAATTGAATTTACATTAGTTTTTTTTTACTATCATTCGAAATGAGGAAACATATGAAATTTAATGAAATTGACATTCCTTCCCTCCAACAGTTACTGGTCTTGATGGCATTGATCTTTGGGATTCCGTCAGGAATGGCCTCCCTTCCACGAGGTCAGAGTTCATCTACAATCTTGATGATTACGTCATTCCTCTGGAAGGTCAAGCAGCGATCAGGTAGGTGAAGGTCAAACTTCCAACAGAAATATCGCATCCTTAATTAAATAACGGCTTTTAACTGCAGCCATACGTTATTGCCTATTCAATAGTTATTCTCAGAAATGTAATCGATGTTTAAGCATGAATAGACTTTGATATATTCTTTTAGAATGGGAGACTATAAACTTGTAATGGGTTACCCAGGGGAACAAGATGGTTGGCACCGACCAATGAATAACACCAAGAATGACATCTATGAAGAAACTATATTTGATCCTCTGGCAAACGAAATGCAACTATTTAATGTTATGGGTAAGTATAATGTCATTTCAAAGTGACGTCGACTTTTTTCTGATGAAATTTTATTTGGCTTCGATAACTGCCAAAACAGATACTGCTAAAAATCAGTATGTCTTGGTAAAATTACGATTTGATCACGATGGATCCTTATTGTTTGTCACTTGAGGCTCACCGGTATTTCAGCACTTGTCAAAACCTTTTGGTATGGTTATGGCCCAAAACATCATTTGTTTATGTAAAAACTTTGTGAAAAATTTTCATAAAAAAACCTTAAACGCTTTGATAAAAGGGATGAATGGGTCCTATCATACCCATGGCCTCGAAAGAGGCAGAATAAGAAAATGTAATTGTCATTATTCCATTATAATCTTTTAAGGGAAAAAGTAACTGTTTCAAAGATCTTAACCTTTTCAATTCTAATTATCTTGTCTTTGATTCTAACATAAAACCTAGCGATGAGGTATTTAATTACTTGTTAATTTCTGTTGAAGTGGATCCGGAAGAGAGACACAATATCGCCTCTGCTAACCCAGACATTGTAGACAAACTGAAAGCCCGTCTTCTGGAGTACAAGAAAGACATGGTTCCTGCTAATTTCCCAAGTCCTTCACCGGCCAGCGACCCCAAACTCTTCAATAATGCTTGGACACCAGGCTGGTGTTAGACATACAATCAATCATTGAAAGAGTAATGAACAAACATCATTTTATTACCTTTTAGAAAGAAGGCTCAGTGAAATCATTCTCTCCCAGAGGTAGCTCCGTCATAAATTCCTAAAGACTCTGTTTTAATACGCCTTTCTTGATATAGAAATGTAAAACGCTGCTATTAGATGCACTCAAAGTTAGTTGTGCAATCAGCGAAGCCGTTTCAAAAGTTATCATTCAAATCGCCTAATTTATAAGTCATTTCGTAAGCTTTCAAAAAGCTTAACTTTATTCGAATATGCACCTTGCACTTTGAGTCATCTTTACAGAAGATATGCGCCTCGTTAAGCGACTGCATCATTGCATATTACTGTGTGACGACAAATATGTTATTCATGCATTTTACGTTTTCATTGAGCGGAAATATTGCTAGGTAAACTGAATACCAAAAGAAACTTTGCACATTTAAAAACAAAGTTGTCACATATTAGTTGGACAGGTTAAAAAACAAATAGGTATGAACACATCGCCCAAACGCAAGCTTCTTTGACCTCCAATTTCTACCGGCAATATGCCCGTGTTTCTTTGAAAACGCGAAAATGTCAAAATCAGGTGACGTCGTTACTGGGAGAAATGCACGTGCCACAGGAGTATAAAAACTGCTCAGTAGCAATCTCAAACAACCACAATGCAAAAAGAACACTGAAAAATGCCACGACTTACAGAAGGACAGCGTCAGCGAGCACTGGGAATGCTTGATATGGGGGCAACGCACGTTCACGTTGCAAGAACCTTTGGCTGTTCCCGCGTTACAGTTGGAAATTTGGTACAGCGGTTCAGTCAGACTGGACGGACATCGGACAGGCCCAAAACCGGACGACCACGGGTCACCACGCCACGGGAAGACCGTTATCTTCGAACGCTGCACCTGCGAAACCGCTTCCTGACGGTGACGTCATCAGCACGGAATGCTTTGGGTCGGCGGGTGAGCCCACAGACAGTGTCCAGAAGACTACGAACAGGAGGTATCCGGGCCTTCCGACCGTTCAGAGGACAGTTATTGACTCCTGAAAATCGACGCAGACGACTACGATTGGCAAATACAGTGCGAAGGTGGCAACGTCGGCAGTGGCAACGCGTTGTGTTTTCCGACGAAAGTCGGTTCTGTTTGTTTCGAGTTGACGGCAGACAGCGTGTTTACCGTCGCAGAGGTGAAAGGACTGCTGCTTGCTGCGTTAGAGAAGTCGTTATCTACGGTGGTGGTAGCGTTATGGTGTGGGGAGGCATTTGTGGGAACCAGAAGACGCCACTCATCGTCATTAATGGGAATCTCAACGCGCAACGTTACAGAGATGAAATCCTTCGTCAAGTGGTGCTGCCCTACCTCCAACAACAGCCCTAGGGTGTTCTGTTCCAACACGACAACGCCAGGCCCCACACAGCTCGTATCGTACAGGACTTTTTGGCCGCCAACAACGTCAATGTCTTGCCGTGGCCAGCGTGTTCTCCAGACTTATCACCCATTGAACACCTCTGGGACCGCTTGAACAGGCAAGTTCGAGCCCGACAACACGTTCCCGCCAACAGACAAGAATTGATTCAAGCTCTGCAAGAAGAATGGAACCACCTGCCACCTGGTCCCATCCGACGTTTGACGTCTTCAGTACGACGTCGAATCATGGCCTGTATTGCTGCACAGGGTGGTCACATTCGATATTAAATTTTAAAATGACATTTTTAGTGATTTTGAACACTCTCCTGATGTTAATGAACTGCATTGAAACTCTGAACAATGGGATTTTCGACCCCCACCACCTTTGTTTGTATGGTGTTATTCCATTTACCGCACAGCGTTCATTTGAAGTTTTCCAATCCACTGTTGACATGCTGATGCATTAAATATACTCTACATTAAAGCGTTGTTATTTTCAGTTTTTTAATTACAGTCATGTCAATCTGATGCAAAGTTTCTTTTGGTATTCAGTTTAGTTTAAGTTGCAATATTGCGGCAGTATGGGAAAATGCCGGAAGCCCGTGAAAACTTTCGTATTAAGACAGAGGTTGTATAGGAATTGATGACGGAGCTACATCTGTGGGGAGAGAATGAGTGAAATGGGCTTTTATAGTTTTGAATCCAGAAATTGCTGTTTTAAATGTTATCAATGATGGCAATTCAGTGAGAAGTGCTGACAATAGAAATGTTTAGATTTTCGAAAATGTTTAAAAAACGGACAATAGAGCAGATCAGTTGGGCAGGCGTAATTTTGGAAACTTATCTAAAACAGACAAAGGGACAGTTTTAATTTGAATTTTTTCTTTCTTTTTTTTTGTTGAAAATTTTCCTTCGTTTTACAGCTTATATTCATGTAAATTTTACTTGTGGTTTAAGCTTCTGCACGTGTACAAGTATGTTATCAAACGTTCATTGAAAACTATTAATTTTCCATTATTTGTCATTTTGGGTAATTACTTTGGTATATTGTAATACATTCATTTGGAGTGTCCATAAATAGCGAAAATATTATTGACTGCGCTCTTTGTGTAGAGTAGATTTATGGATATGTGGATAACCTAAATTGGTATTTTGTCATCGCTCAAAGAATAAGAAACAAGACTCCGTATGGATGATAGCATGTGTTAGTTGGAGTGTGTTACCTCGGGGAAGTTGTTGTTTGTTGTGGTTGTAACTTTGTTGTTATCGTTTATGTCTCTGTACAAAAAAGGATTTAATTTGTTATAAAATATTTTAAAGAAACACTTGTTGACTAACAGAGTTTGTGATAGAAGCTGAAGCTGAAGAGGAGCGTCTCTGATGAGTTGATAACTGATTTCCTCGAAGTCCATCATAGATCATCCGTCACATGGTGGACTCAGAACACATTTCATTAAATACTAGTAGCTACTTGTTAGAAAATCTCAATTTTGCGTTCCTGCTTTTTGTATTTCTCAGGTGTGATAAAAAGACTAATCCGAACTTTACCTAATTGATGAGATTCCTGCGATACCTAAAAAAGTTCTTTGGATATGATCTATTGTTTTTGTCTTCATTGATTTCATTGTGACGAATAATGTGTCAGTATATTGTTTGTTTAATTTGATAGAGACACAGTTTACATTTATTTGATGTTGGTTTTCTGTTATTTAAACAACAATTAAAATCGATAGTTTTTCTTTTTCGGTGTTTCTCATTAATTCATATATTCAGATGACTCTAAAAATACAACATTAAAGACTCAAGTAATACTGTTTATAATGAGAGAGTGTTATGGTGGTAAATGTTATGCTCGTGTCCTGGGGCAGTTGTCGATGCATGGTAACCATATGCACAAGTAAAAAGGGAACGGTGGCTTACCATATGTTCTATATGCGTCATTTCCAATCTGATGATGTTCTGATAAGAACTGAGGAAAATAGTATCTTATCTTGCTAAAGTAATCATTGATTACAAAAACCTGCAATAATAGGTATGCATTCAGATGGCATCAGTTGAAATGGAAGGCAGTTGACATGATGTAAGACCCAAATCTCAGAACAGGACAAAGAAACAAATGATTTCGAAGGCATAATAGTACTATTCAAATGAAAAAAATGAAATGGAAGGCAGTAATATAAGAGCGGAAAGCTCAGAACATGACAAAGAAATAATTTGAAGGCAAACTTGCACCAAGCAATGAAAAGAAAGGAATGTAAAAATAAGTCTTGTACCTAACCTACCCTACTTGGTTTTATAAAAATATATTTGCGTCAAAACATCGCTTCAGTTTATGATTAATGCATATTTATTTAATTCTTAAAATTTATGACCAAAACATACATTGGTCGAATGATAGACAACTCGGCAAATCGGCAAATCGGCAGTTAAAAACTTATTAATTTCCGAACATCGATATAACGTTTACCTATAACTTGAGTATACTCTAATTGTAAGCGGTACTGTTTCGTATGCGCAAAAAGGATGCGCACTGGCAAACGTTCGGAACGTCTTTAAGCCTTCTTTTAATCTCTCCAGCGAAACTGTTTGTGTTTATATCATTTGATTACTATTGATCAACATGTAGTTTGCAACGTTGGGTAGTCTCTGGTTCAGATGATATCGTTTGACGACACTAAAATAGGTCACATACACCAGCAGAAACACTTTTGAGTGAACAGTTAAGCGTATTCATTACAGCATAGTTTGGTTAAGGAAGTAAGGATGAGACAAACTTCTAGCTGACGTACTCAGGTGTGCTCAGGTGTAAGTAATAGGATTGAGTCATTATCCTCTGTTATCTAATATCACGCTTAACCATGTGATTTGATATGTGATAGTAAATTGGTTATGGCTATCAGTTTTGTTTTATATCGTTAGTTGAAGGACACAACACCACGGAATATGATGCAGTGTTTCATCCTCGTCCTCTTCGTGGCTTTCATTAATGCGGAGGGGGCTGCGGGCAGACCAAACATCGTCTTCATCGTTGCAGATGACCTTGGTATAGTTTTATTCAGTATCATTTAAAACGTTCAAAAGATCAATATAAATCTAATGGTTTTTTTATATATAAAATTACCTCTATTTCTGAGACAGGTTGGGACGATGTTGGCTTCAGAAACCCTGATATGTTGACACCAAACATCGACAAACTGGCGCGGGATGGCGTCATATTGGACAGAAACTATGTACAACCTTTATGTTCCCCGTAAGTGGAATTTCTCATTTTAGAAAAAAATATCATACAACTTAAATGTCGATATTTACGTACACCTAACTCATGATGACTAAACTTTTATGGAAAAAAGACTTTCTTATGTATATTTGCTATAAAACTTATTTTTATAGTGTTGCTAAATATTCAACTGACTTAGGCTTTCACGAACGACTTCCCTAACTTACAATTTGGTAAATTAATTAATTCATTAATCATTATTATTATTAATGTTTGTTTTGGATCCCTAAATTTATTCTATTTGTACTTGCAGGTCTCGAAGTGCCTTTATGTCTGGAATTTATCCTTTCAAAAATGGTTTACAGGTAAATTCTTTTCCTGTCTCTGAGCCAATATGTCATTTTATGCGCCTCAAATTGGTTTCTTCAAACTCAATATACTCTAAATACAAAGAAGACCTTTTTTGGAGAAAATATCCCAAATCATTTGGTTTTAGATAAATCTGCTGAAAGATAACTGCATATGTTTCTATATTCCAGCATTGATGTAGTTACCAACCAATCGGGAATGCAGAAGTTCATTAAACTTTTCCTTAAAAAATTTGATTTGCGTATGGCTTATTCATTTGTTTTCATTTCAGCATCAGGTGATTGGAAATAGTCAGAAGGTTTGTCTACCCCTGAATATAACAACTCTTCCACAACACCTTAAGAAACTCGGATATGCGACTCATGCAGTCGGCAAGTATGTTAGAATTACTTTTTAAACATTTAGAAATTCATAACATCAGTTAAATCTAACCCTGGTGACTTTATGTTGAATAGAGACGTTTACAAACCTTCCAACGTTGAGGCATGTGAGGTATCTTACTAGCTTAAGATGTATTGAACACAATCGTGTAGTAGTCAAGTATATGAAGTTGTTAACTTTACCATTATCAATACCTTATTCCAAAGGTCACAATTATGAGTGTATTGAGTTGTTAACTTGTAAAATTGCAAAGATTTCAGTTCATTGCAACCCTTGTACCTCCTCTCTGTGGCCAGATGGCACCTCGGGTTCTGCAGGTGGGAGTGCACGCCGACGTATCGTGGGTTTGACTCCTTCCTGGGTTATTACAATGCCGCGGAGGACTACTTCACTCACATCAGTGGTGAGAAGAGACACAAAAATATCAGTCACATATGTCAGTTGATATGATACAGTGTATTATTTGATTTGATGCAAGAAATGTATTTAATAGATGCAAGAATTGATGGACTGTTCGACCCACAAACAATTATTTTGGTTAACAGCAAAAATACACTTATAATGCAAATCGCAATTATCGTTTGGTACTGAAATAGGAATCAACAATTGATAAATAGTCATAAGTACACAAAATAATCCCTCGAACCAATCAGACACCAATCTGGTTACTGACTTGATTGACAGCTCTTGATTTGATGGACCATATATTGCAGGTGAATACTTGGACTTCAGGGACGGAATGAAAGTTGGTAGAGAATATACCGGACAGTATTCTGCGGTAAGGTCAGAACTGAGTCATTGATTAAATTTCAAAGCATTAACAATATCATTTATAGACGATTATTCATTATTGTATAGAGCACATCCATAAAATCATTGATATTTGACCGATCATTTTGATTGTATAAGGAGTTTCTAAGTTAAGTCTGAAACGTTTTAACAATTAATGTTTAAAAACAACTGAGATGTAAGGAAGATATCTAATATGGAAAATGTATATTCTATGTTCAATTTCCCTTTTTTATTTCTTATGTCTACATGTATTGTACCTGGTAATATTTCATGCTAACAGTAACTTCATCCCACAGTGGGTCTACAGCAGGCGCATCACTGAACTGATAGAACAACACAACCAATCAGAACCTCTCTTTATGTACCTGCCCTTTCAAAACGTCCACTCACCCACAGAGGTTAGTGAGCTTTTGAGTAACATTTGGATATTCATTGAGATTATATGTCAGCTAATGCTTAATGGGCATTTATATTTATTTTTCAAAAATGTCTTCAGGATATCAGTTTGTAGGATAAAGCGATATCTTATTTGAAATAACGATTTGAAGTAGATTTTGCACAATGACGTCGACTTCCATTGCCATAAACATGACTACCGGGCTTTTACATAATCAATTAATGAAATTACAAAGCAATGATGTCAGGACATGAACTGACATTAACACATTGAGTGTGTACGTTGATATACAATTTTCGTTGAAAAGAAATGAAAAATGATTTTAAAACTCTTAACTTGACTTGAAGTAATGTGCAGAATAAATATATGACACGTCATGTGCACTGATATGGTAATCTGTGGTATAAAAGTAATTTTTTAAAATGTTCTGGTGCACAACAGTTCAGAGATTAAAGGTTGAAATAGACTAATCAGTAACCATCTATAATTTATTTATTAAATGGTCACAAGGTCCCCAAATAGGATCACTTAATCTATTTATCATAATCCTCATCAGCTTAGGAGTTTGCACACAATATTTTAGGTTTAAAAGCCTCTTATTTAAAATGAAATAGATTAGATATTTGGGGTATCGTTTCCGATCATTTTGATTGTTTAAGGAGTTTCTTAGTTCACTCTGAAACGTTTTAACAATTAATGTTTGAAAACAATTGAAATGTAAGGAAGATAATCATGCAAAATGTATATTGTATGTTCAATTTCCATATTTTATTTCTTATGTCTACATGTATTTTACCTGGTACTGTTTCATGCTAACAGTAATTTCATCCGACAGTGGGTCTACAGCAGGCGCATCACTGAACTGATAGAACAACACAACCAATCAGAACCTCTCTTTATGTACCTGCCCTTATTATGAGTCACAGGGTAATAAGATCCATTATTTAGAATCAAAATCAGCTAAGAAGTCTGTACACAAGGTTTCAGCTTTCAAGACGTCTTACTTCTGGAAAAGAAGATGAAAATAGGTGATTGGGCGTGGCCTCTGTGGCCCTTATAAGGGGTCAAAGGGTCACCATATTTATCATTAAGAAAGGTTTACGTTTTCTAGGCCTCTCGCATCTAGTGAAGAAGAGGAAAGTTAGCTTTAGGGCGCTGCCCCACTGGCCCTTTTTAGGATGCCTATTCCCATATTTGTATGTTTTGTACTTTTTTTAATGTTTCTGTATCAGGTTCCGAAGATTTATGAGGACAGATTCCCACATGTAGTCAACACAGGAAGACGAATTTTTAGTGGTGTGTATCTCAGACGTCATACATGTACTTTAGATGTCAAATTTCAGATAATCCACAAACATTAGCCTGATTCTAATGATTAACCTATCATTAACCTAGAGTACAGGAGTCAGCATCTATATGTGATAAATGCGGAAGTAAGATATTATCATTCATGAGCCCCTTTTCATGTCTGTCTTCTTCCAAGGTATGGTAAACGCTCTGGACGAGGCTATCGGTAATGTCACAGACGCTCTCAAGAAGAAAGGAATTTATGACAACACTCTGTTCCTCTTTACTGCAGATGTAAGTGTTAAAAATGTTCGATTTGAATTTGTTAATACAGCTAAAAATCTAATATCTCTACAAAATTGTTATTTGGAAATAATTTTGTGTTTTAGACCCTTTAGAAATGGGGTCAACCTACCTGAAAACCTGTATTTCAGCACAAATTAACAATCCTTTTTGGAAGACATTTTCAACGCATCGGTAACCTTAAAAAACCCGGTAATGATCAAACGCTATTTGATATCAAATATATCAAAAGATTGTAAAGAATTTTACATGGACCTAGCGAAGATGATATGTAGATATAGATAATCAAGTAAAAGTTAAAGAAACAAACATGGAAACTGATATAGGGTTAAATATTGGTTAATCACTTTAGACAATATATAATTTATTCCATATCGAAGCACTGATAGTTGCAATTAAAATGGTTTCAATAGCGAATAATTCATGTAATATTAACAGCAAGTAGAAGTGGTGTATCTCCTTTTGTTTCTCATGTCACGGCCTCGTGTCACATGATACTCTTTTCTCGTAACATTGAAATGTACATGTATGTCAAACTAGAAATTGATTTGTCGACTAGACACATTTGCTCTGTGAAATAAGTATGAATGTATGTTGAATATATGATTTATATTTATATTAAGTGATAAAAAAATGCATATTTGAAAATATTTATGGAGTGTGAAAGTTGTGTAATACAATGTACCCACAACGAAGACAGCTCGTGATGCTTATTGGTTGGAGGCCCCAAATTTAAAGGGCCTGCAACCATCTAAACAGCTGGAATTTCTCTCAATATTACACTTGGAATTTTCAAAGGAACTTTCAACCAATCATACTTAACCTCTTTGTATTTCGGCAATATCGTAAACCAATGAACACATCTGTATTAGATTTAGAACCACGTGACCATGTGGGTATTCCGAAATAATTGGCAACCTTTAATACGGAAAACGATTGTTTCTGCAAATCTCAAAATCTAAAGGAAACCATGGTGTTTAAGAATAAAAAAGACAGTACAATTCTTCATGACCACACGTGTACTAAATTAGACGCGTAAATGTCACATGAAAGGTTAGAAAACTCTATATGACTTTACCTTAGTAAAAAACCGCCTTTACAACGGCACAAGCGAGAAACGAAAGCAGCTACAAGTCGATAAGTAGAGAATGGCATAAAGGCGAGTCAATTTGTGGGATATCGCTTCGTGACGGACAAAGATACTAGAGGTAGTGAACTATGCTTTAGACAGTAATTTAATATATCTTGTACTGGCAATCCTTGAGAGTTGAGAAACAATTAGTGATACATGTGGAAATATGAATTTTCCAAAGAATTGAACACTTTGAGCGGTGCTGGAGGCTATCAATTGTGACCTACATTCTTAAAATAGATCCATTTCCAAGGGATAAATCGGTGACTGTTGTTTAAAACACAACTGTATATTTTTACTGCAAATTTGCCTCACTATTCTATTATGGGTGCAATGAACAAATAATTGTATAACTATTTCTAAATTAATTAAGGTCTTTTGTTCTATTAATGGCCTACTTATAATTATTTGCCGTAACGAAAATCCTATCCTATTTGTACTCTAAAATTTCGCAGTATGTCCTAGCCCAATAAGGGTGCCTCCAACTTAGCCTTTTTAAAGACTTTTCTTGTATGCTTGCTTGTGGTTGCTTTTTCTCCAGAACGGGGGAGAGATATTCTCACATGGCAGCAACTGGCCTCTGCGTGGGGGTAAACACTCCATCTGGGAGGGGGGTACCAGGGTCACAGCCTTTATGTCGGGGGCCGGGCTCAAGAAGACGGGGTACACGTATTCAGGGTAAGGACACATCGACCATTCTTAAATGTTCTTATATGTAACTCATTTGATTAACATATGACACCTTTTCGAACCAATAGTTAAATAGGGAACCCATGATCACCATGATTCCCTATTTTCTTCTGTAATTATTCGCAAAATAATGTTTCTATTTATAATGACATAGGATAGGATACCTGTAGTAGAAAAATGCTTAAATAAAGATATTGATAACAATAATAATGATGCTTTTTTATGCTAAGAAATGCTGAAAGCGCTATCTATATCGTTCCCCCAATACAAACATACATAAATACATGCATAATGTTTACAAGAATATTAAGTCATGCATTCTAATGACATTGGTGCCACACTGGATCAATCAAAAACTTTCTTACATCAATCGTAATTCCAGAAACTTTAACATCCTACTTACTTACCTATGACCCTTTTGCTGTAACTTGCTGCTGAACATAAACTGAATACCAAAAGAAACTTTGCACATTTAAAAACAAAGTTGTCACATATTAGTTGGACAGGTTAAAAAACAAATAGGTATGAACACATCGCCCAAACGCAAGCTTCTTTGACCTCCAATTTCTACCGGCAATATGCCCGTGTTTCTTTGAAAACGCGAAAATGTCAAAATCAGGTGACGTCGTTACTGGGAGAAATGCACGTGCCACAGGAGTATAAAAACTGCTCAGTAGCAATCTCAAACAACCACAATGCAAAAAGAACACTGAAAATGCCACGACTTACAGAAGGACAGCGTCAGCGAGCACTGGGAATGCTTGATATGGGGGCAACGCACGTTCACGTTGCAAGAACCTTTGGCTGTTCTCGCGTTACAGTTGGAAATTTGGTACAGCGGTTCAGACAGACTGGACGGACATCGGACAGGCCCAAGACCGGACGACCACGGGTCACCACGCCACGGGAAGACCGTTATCTTCGAACGCTGCACCTGCGAAACCGCTTCCTGACGGTGACGTCATCAGCACGGAATGCTTTGGGTCGGCGGGTGAGCCCACAGACAGTGTCCAGAAGACTACGAACAGGAGGTATCCGGGCCTTCCGACCGTTCAGAGGACAGTTATTGACTCCTGAAAATCGACGCAGACGACTACCATTGGCAAATACAGTGCGAAGGTGGCAACGTCGGCAGTGGCAACGCGTTGTGTTTTCCGACGAAAGTCGGTTCTGTTTGTTTCGAGTTGTCGGCAGACAGCGTGTTTACCGTCGCAGAGGTGAAAGGACTGCTGCTTGCTGCGTTAGAGAAGTCGTTCCCTACGGTGGTGGTAGCGTTATGGTGTGGGGAGGCATTTGTGGGAACCAGAAGACGCCACTCATCGTCATTAATGGGAATCTCAACGCGCAACGTTACAGAGATGAAATCCTTCGTCCAGTGGTGCTGCCCTACCTCCAACAACAGCCCTAGGGTGTTCTGTTCCAACACGACAACGCCAGGCCACACACAGCTCGTATGGTACAGGACTTTTTGGCCGCCAACAACGTCAATGTCTTGCCGTGGCCAGCGTGTTCTCCAGACTTATCACCCATTGAACACCTCTGGGACCGCTTGAACAGGCAAGTTCGAGCCCGACAACACGTTCCCGCCAACAGACAAGAATTGATTCAAGCTCTGCAAGAAGAATGGAACCACCTGCCACCTGATCCCATCCGACGTTTGACGTCTTCAGTACGACGTCGAATCATGGCCTGTATTGCTGCACAGGGTGGTCACATTCGATATTAAATTTTAAAATGACATTTTTAGTGATTTTGAACACTCTCCTGATGTTAATGAACTGCATTGAAACTCTGAACAATGGGATTTTCGACCCCCACCACCTTTGTTTGTATGGTGTAATTCCATTTACCGCACAGCGTTCATTTGAAGTTTTCCAATCCACTGTTGACATGTTGATGCATTAAATATACTCTACATCAAAGCGTTGTTATTTTCAGTTTTGTAATTACAGTCATGTCAATCTGATGCAAAGTTTCTTTTGGTATTCAGTTTACATTAGTCATAATATTATAAGATATGTGTGTTTTACAGTTCTCATTTAAGTAGTTAAAAAGGTTTCTCAATCTTTATTCTGGTACTTAAGGGGCCACAAACCTATAGTACATGGAATACATTGCATACATTCAAGAAACAACATGCGTTCTTTTTTCAAATGCATGCTATATATGCTGGACAGGTGTTTTAGTTCGAGTGCTCGTGCTGTTTAATATTTCTTTAAATTTACATTCATTATCAAAAGGTTTCTCGTTCAAAGATACCCATAATAATAAAAACCCGAAGTACATGCTTTAAACTATGACCACCATCTAAGGTTATGCATTTTAGTAACGTTGATGCCACATCGTATTGAAGTTCCACCAACTCGTTTTTACAGAATGATCCACGCTGTTGACTACCTGCCCACACTGGTATCAGCTGCCGGGGGACCTTCAGGTACTGTGGCTTTCTAGAGGCTTGAGTGGATTAAAGTGTAATAGTTTACGGATATTCGTATATATTACTGACTTACTTCAGAAATAAGTGTTTCGATTTCCTTCAGTTGTCCCTTTTTTAATGATCTATATCGGTACTTTGCTGTCCTTAAAGATCCATTTTCAACTTTGCATTCGTAATAACTCCGTTTTCATATATCGCACATCCGACTATACAGTTCTGTAGAAAAATCTTTCAACAATTTTTTGAGACCATAAAAAGAATTTATAATCAACGAGAAAGTATTTAATTTTAATTTCAAAGTATACCACCCTCCAAAACTTGCCGTAGCCATAAACGAACCCACAATCCGTGACGTTACAGTTTTATGTGTAGGATTTACCATACTTCCTGTTTATCGCGATCTCATTGTTATGGCTTCCGATCACGATGATGGATATTTATTTATTATTTATTCGAGCAGATAAACGTATATTCAATCGAACTAAATGCTGCTCCAATACATGAAAACGTTTCCTTACCTCCAAACTTTCTAAGAGTTTTCGACTCGGTCTCCACGAACGTCTTGATTCGGCCGTCTTTGTTTACATCCTCTGTTTACGTCCCACAATCCTTTGCGCGATCTTGCAAATAATACGCCCCTTCTATTTATAGTACCAAGTCGATTCGGGAATGCCCTTTCGTTTAATTGTAATTATTTTAATGAATTTTGGTCCGATTGTCGTTTTGTTTGAATTAAACGTTTTCTAATTTTGCAATGAATACGTTAAAATTACTTAGAAAATTATGCAAAGATGAAAATGGATCTTTAAGCTTTGCCTTTATAAAAATGTATGAAAAATTTGATGTCCTTAAGCTTTACCTTATAAAGATCGTTGATGTCCTTAAGCCTTACCTTATTAAGATATATATGGGCATTTAATGTCCTTAAGCCTTACTTTTATTTATGAGTACTTTATAAAGATCTATGACTACTTTGATGTTCTTTAGCTTTACCTTATAAAGATCAATGACTACTTTGATGTTCTTTAGCTTTACCTTGTAAAGATCTATGACTACTTTGATGTTCTTTAGCTTTACCTTATAAAGATCAATGACTACTTTGATGTTCTGTAGCTTTACCTTATAAAGATTAATGACTACTTTGATGTTCTTTAGCTTTACCTTATAAAGATCTATGACTACTTTGATGTTCTTTAGCTTTACCTTATAAAGATCTATGACTACTTTGATGTTCTTTAGCGTTACCTTATAAAGATCTATGACTACTTTGATGTTCTTTAGCTTTACCTTGTAAAGATCTATGACTACTTTGATGTTCTTTAGCTTTACCTTGTAAAGATCTATGACTACTTTGATGTTCATTAGCTTTACCTTATAAAGATCAATGACTACTTTGATGTTCTTTAGCTTTACCTTATAAAGATCAATGACTACTTTGATGTTCTTCAGCTTTACCTTATAAAGATTAATGACTACTTTGATGTTCTTTAGCTTTACCTTATAAAGATCAATGACTACTTTGATGTTCTTTAGATTTACCTTGGAAAGATCTATGCAGACATGTTGTAATAGTTAAATAAACAGTTGAATAGCCATAAGTTTTTTTTACCAAATGACTGTAATCATTCAAACACTAGGGAAACACTTAAAAAACTATTAGAAAGCCAACTCTCTTGACTATATTTCTGGAGCAAAAAGTCGTGAATTTTACCAAAACATAAATGCTTGTTTTCAGATAATAAGTTTTCAATCTAAATATGTTCAAATATTTTGAAAACTATTTGCTGAAAGATTGAAAATTTTAAAACCCGACTTTTCTTCCCCTTAGCAGCTACTGGTATTGATGGAATTGACCTCTGGGAGTCTATCAGTAATGGTCTTCCTTCGAAAAGGTCAGAGTTCATCTACAATCTGGATGACTACGTCATTCCTCTGGCAGGTCAAGCAGCGATCAGGTAGGTGAAGGTCAAAGTTTGAGTAGAAATGTCTATTACTTTATCAAATAACTTATGAAAGTGCAGTTGTGTAATTATTGCTTGGTCTGAAGATATTGTTCCAAAACAGAAACGATTCTTTAGCAGACATTTTTAAAATATTCTTTTAGAATGGGAGACTATAAACTTGTGATGGGTTACCCCGGGCAACAGGATGGTTGGCACCGACCAATGAATAACACAAATGACGACATCTATGAACAAACTGTATTTGATCCTTTGGCAAACGAGATGCAGCTATTTAATGTTATTGGTAAGTTCAATCTGATATCAAAGTGACATTGAGTTTTGTCATGAAATTGTGTTTGGTTTTCAAAGCAGGTCAAATTGCATGTCAGTATGTCTTGGTAAAAGAACAAAATTGAATAGGATGAATTTTTAGCTCATCAGGTCTGAAAGACCCGATGGGCTTATGGCATGGCAAGGCGTCCGGCGTCCGTCCATCCGTCCGTCCGTCCATCCGTAAACTTTTCACTTTTTCGACTTCTTCTCCAGAACCAATGACTCTAGAGAGCTGAAATTTTATGTGCATACTCCTTGGCAAATGGGGATTCTAAATTGTAGATTTCGTGACCCCATGACCCCCAATGGGGTCACAAGGGTCAAAAACTTAAAAATCTATTTTAATCTTCTTCTCCAGTTCCAAAAGGTCCAGAGAGCTGAAAAGTTGTGTGTAGACTCCTTGGGCACTGGAGATTCTAAATTGTAGGTTTGGTGACCCCATGACCCCAAATGGGGTCACAGGGGTCAAAACCTGAAAAACCTAATTTCATCTTCTTCTCCAGTTCCAAAAGGTCTAGAGAGCTGAAAAGGTGTGTGTAGACTCCTTGGCCAACGGGGATTCTAAATTGTAGGTTTGGTGACCCCATGACCCTAAATGGGGTCACAGGGGTCAAAACCTAAAAAACCTAATTTCATCTTTTTCCCTAGTTCCAAAAGGTCCAGAGAGCTGAATAGTTGTGTGTAGACTCCTTGGGCACTGGAGATTCTAAATTGTAGGTTTGGTCACAGGGGTCAAAACCTAAAAAACCTAATTTAATCTTTTTCCCTAGTTCCAAAAGATCCAGAGAGCTGAATAGTTGTGTGTAGACTCCTTGGGCACTGGATATTCTAAATTGTAGGTTTGGTGACCCCATGACCCCAAATGGGGTCACAGGGGTCAAAACCTGAAAAACCTATTTTCATCTTCTTCTCCAGTTCCAAAAGGTCCAGAGAGCTGAAAAGTTGTGTGTAGACTCCTTGGGCACTGGAGATTCTAAATTGTAGGTTTGGTGACCCCATGACCCCAAATGGGGTCACAGGGGTCAAAACCTGAAAAACCTAATTTCATCTTCTTCTCCAGTTCCAAAAGATCCAGAGAGCTGAAAAGGTGTGTGTAGACTCCTTGGCCAACGGGGATTCTAAATTGTAGGTTTGGTGACCCCATGACCCTAAATGGGGTCACAGGGGTCAAAACCTAAAAAACCTAATTTCATCTTTTTCCCTAGTTCCAAAAGGTCCAGAGAGCTGAAAAGTTGTGTGTAGACTCCTTGGGCACCGGAGATTCTAAATTGTAGGTTTGGTGACCCCATGACCCCAAATGGGGTCACAGGGGTCAAAACCTGAAAAACCTAATTTCATCTTCTTCTCCAGTTCCAAAAGGTCTAGAGAGCTGAAAAGGTGTGTGTAGACTCCTTGGCCAACGGGGATTCTAAATTGTAGGTTTGGTGACCCCATGACCCCAAATGGGGTCACAGGGGTCAAAACCCAAAAAACCTAATTTAATCTTTTTCCCTAGTTCCAAAAGGTCCAGAGAGCTGAATAGTTGTGTGTAGACTCCTTGGGCACTGGAGATTCTAAATTGTAGGTTTGGTGACCCCATGACCCCAAATGGGGTCACAGGGGTCAAAACCCAAAAAACCTAATTTAATCTTTTTCCCTAGTTCCAAAAGGTCCAGAGAGCTGAATAGTTGTGTGTAGACTCCTTGGGCACTGGAGATTCTAAATTGTAGGTTTGGTGACCCCTTGACCCCAAATGGGCAATGGGCCTTTTTTATTTGATTGTGAATAACTCGGACGTTGGGACAGGCTATCTTTCCTACACTGCCCATGACCCCATGGTCTAAACCACAACACCTATTTCTATCAAAAGTCTGATGAGCTACAGAGCCCATGGCTCTATTTTTTTTATATCACTTAAGCTAATCTATGGTTTATCAAAACTTTCAAGTATATTTATTTGGTGAATAAAGTTGGGTTTTTTTAAAACCTCATAACATGTTAATTAAAGGAAACATTTATCAGTCTGACAGACATATATCTAAAATTTCTTGTGTATAAATATATAAATATTGATTCCGGTTTGAAAAGAGATACACTTGGTTACTTATGCACATATATTAGAAAGAAGAAGTTACTTGATAATGTGATTATTATGGTTTGGCGTTATAAAGATGAGACGCACGTACAGCAAAATAAAAGAATCATCCCATGACGTCAATAGTCTCAATAAAAAAAATACGCAAATAATAGCTCAACATTTTCAAATTCCTTAGTGCAATAAATTGCGTCTGTCAATTTCTTCAGCTTTAAAATTCTTAATATCTTGTCTTTGAATTGATCAATAATCAATTATTTCTCTGCTTCAGTTGATCCGGAGGAGAGAAACAATATCGCACCTGCTAACCCAGATATTGTAGCCAAACTGAAAACCCGTCTTCTGGAGTACAAGAAAGACATGGTCCCTGCTAATTTCCCAACTCCTTCACCGGCCAGCGATCCAAAACTCTATAATAATGCTTGGACTCCAGGCTGGTGTTAGACATACGCTCAGTAACTGAAAAATTTATAAACTGGCCTTGTCTAATTATAGATAGAAAGGAGACTCATAGAAAATATCATTTCTTGAGTTAAATCCAAACCTAGACTTGCTTTTGTTGAATAATAGTGTTAACTACAGTCTTACGCATAGACTAGGCCTATTGTTGATGTAGCTGATCAAAGTTCGAATTATTTTTTCGTAGTTAAGATTCCGTTTTAGATAAGTAACAGTTCATTGAGGACATGGATAGTTTGAATAGGTGCTTTAGAGGTTAACATATTGAATAAACAAAAATCATTACAAAATAATTATTTAAAAAGGAACACTTGTTGAAAACCCAAAAGACATTTCAACGCCCTTGGTCACATCTCAACTGATAGGAGTATTGGCTTCTAGGTTTTGCAATCCGATTCTACTGTATGTAATGCCGGATTATGACGGTTATGAATGTACGGGTCTAAAAGAAAGGTGTTAAACTTTTATAAAATGTCTCCATATGTTATTAACTCAAGAGGTTAAACCTAATTCTATTTATCCATCATGACTTTCACTTTACCATGACTTTAAACTTTGAAAGTTAATTTCTTCATCGTGAAAACATGACGGTTTAGTGTACCCGCTTACTCAATCTGATTAAAATCAGATGCAGTATCGCGCGGTTAACATTTGTCCATCATCAAGATGCGATACTATAGCTTGTTAAACTGAAACGAAACGAAACGAAACGGAAATAAAACGAAACGAAATTAAACAAGCGGAATTCCATCTGATTTTAATCAGATTGCCCGCTTACTCGTCTCGATTGCTCAATAACAACTTTGTTCCAATTTTTGCTTTGAGTAAATCATGAAAAGCAGTTACGTTACCTCTGGAATAAACACCCCTGTTTGTATGCGCAAGAAAGAAATTCAACTAACAAAAAATATACAGATGTTGTTAAGGCATGTGAAAAGCATGTTTGCTATTTGACCTGATTTGAAAAGCTGATTGTTTCCGATAAATCTGCACGAAAATATGAATGATAAGCTCACAGCGAAGCACATACTGCCTTTTGAATGTTTGAGCGATTTGCAATTTGACCAAAGTGTAATAAGTTGTCGATAAATGTAGACTAACAAATTGTTACAGAAGCCGAATGCTGAAGAAGAGTGCTAGTGATTAGTTGAAACCGACTTCCTGTTATAGGTCAGCTGAACATAGACCTCAAATGGTGACTCCCTATAGATATGATGGCGGCCTTAAAGCACAATTATCTGTAGAAATAGTTTTAAAAAACAATTTGGCATTTCTGCTAGGTGAATTGATTACGTTTGAAAACAATTCTGCTCTCCCGCTTTACTTAAATGATGTTATACATCTTTGATAGCGTTGTTGATTTTTTCCTTTCTTGTCTTTATTGATTTTTTTGGGATTAATATTGTGTCGGCGTATTGTATGTTAAATGTAATCGAAATAATGTGTAAATTTCTATGTTTTCTTTTATTGAAACAACAATAAATTCACTTGCATTTCTTTTGTTACCATTTTTTATAATGAATTTTAGTGCGTGTGATGTGTGACACGCATAAGACAAATATTTGTTCATGAGTCATTTTAAGCGTCAGTAAAACTTGAAATCGATCATTTATACTGACCAAATATGCCTAGAAGTTGAGCTGGTGGCAGCGAACATTGGCTTACCATGGGCGTTATGCATCCTATCAGTAAATCATGTAATTCTCCGGGATGCGGTTTACTGCTTAAATGAGATTTAACAGAGGCCTACTTTTAGTTGCATCTCTACCAGAATGAAGTCACGGGGAAATCAGAAAGAACGTTTGTTTCTTGTCTTACGGTAATGAATGTTCAAATAGTGTTTACTACATTCCTAGGTATTAACAAATTGTTAAGTTTTTTAACAAGAGGAGAATATTTATCTTAAAGGGATGAATTCTTACGAAAATTTTCTTGTATCTAGCTAAAATTTTAATTTATGACAATAACACCCAATTAAAGATGCGTTTGCGGGTTGAATGAATTGGAGTCATTAGGAAAGACAAAGCTGTAAATAATTTTGAGGTTACAAAGTAATAAGTTTCCATGAGCAATGTAACAGAGAAGAATGGACTCGACCAAACCATGGTTCTGGTTTCTGGGTACAAAGGGGAAAGTGTAAAGAACTCTCTCTACGAGGAACTCATTCTTAGATCGTTTTGCTTAGTACTACTAGCAATACCATCGCGATGGAAGCTCTGTTACCGACCAGAGCGAAACGACCAGCGACTCCGATAGCCAGGATGAATAAGCCGACTTGGGAGGTTGCATCTCACCAACACCCAAGTTGATCAGATAAAGCTCTTTATGGTCACTCCGATACAACGTACTCGTCCCACGTGTCCCAAGCGGGAAGTCAGCTGACATGCAAGTAGGCGAAGGCAACTCAAAGAAGAAGAAGGAATACAGGACTAAAACGGCTTCTGACAAACAAAACTGAAAGTATGTCACATACATCAGCGGCCATAGACTACGTAACATTTGATCTGTGAAGCATGTGTATTACAGCATAGTTCGGTTCAGGAAGTGAGACGCTTGTGTAATATCAAAGTTACCAGCTACCTGATAACCTAGCTGCTTCTTCTAGAGGATGTTGGACATAGACAACTGAGGCCACCTTTAACATGAAGATAACTGTGCATAACAAACTGTGTGAAGTGCATTTATCTCTTATCTATAACAGATATTGTACCTCAAAGAACATTCGCAAAAATTATCAAAACCATTATTTTACATACTAAGTAATACACTTTCATAATTACCACATAGGATAGTATTATTTTTCTGTTTCATTCAATTTCAAAATTTCATAATTCAACTACATATAGTTTAATTTGGGATGATAGACAATCAGAATCAATCCCGACAAGTTGCAAGTATAGAAGTCATTATCCCAGTTATCTAAGATCACGCTTAAACCACGTGATTCAATTTGTGATAGTTAATTGGTGATGTCTATGACTTTTGTCTCATATTGTTAGTACAGTTGAAGGACAAACCGCAACAGAATATGATGCAGTGTTTCATCCTCGTCCTCATCGTGGCTTTCATTACCCTGGATGGGGCTGCAGGCCGACCAAACATCGTCTTCATCGTTGCAGATGATCTAGGTATAGATTTACACTACGAAAAGCACTAAAGATTAAGCATCTGATAAGAAAAAGAATCGTTGCACAAACAAAAAATCTGATGTTATAACACATGTGACCCGCGGCGAGGCAACTTCTTACACTAATTCTATTAATTTCCCCTTGAATTTTTAAGATTTCCATATCTGAACATTTTACATTGTATCTTGAATCAATATGAATCGTAAATCTTATTATGAAAATTTCTCGGGTATATTTTATAATAACAGGTTGGGACGATGTCGGCTTCAGAAACCCTGATATGCTGACACCAAACATCGACAAACTGGCGCGGAGTGGCGTCATACTGGACAGAAACTATGTACAACCTTTATGTTCCCCGTGAGGAGAATCTATAATATTTCATAACAAAATGTGATGCCCATGTTCAAGTTAACCTGATTATTAAATGTTGCGTAAACCAATGATTACTATTATTTTCTGAAAAACTCCTTATTTATGCTTTTTCTTAAAATATAATTCTGGGTTCATTTAGAAAATCATTCAAATGACTTAAGCTAAAATATGAGTGCCTACAAAAGGCCACGATGTGGTAAATTGATTCATTCTTAAATGCTTTAGTGTATTAAAACATCTTATACTTTCAGATCTCGAAGTGCCTTTATGTCTGGAATTTATCCATTTAAAAATGGTTTACAGGTAAATCATTTCTGTGTCACTGGTACAACATGTTGAAAGTACGCGAGCCTTATACTAGCTTCTTCAATTTGTAAATAACACAAAGATTTTGAAATATTTGTACTATTGATCTGTGAGAGGTGGAAAGTGTATTTCAGACAATCTTGATCTATGCCAGTTATGGCATCGCGATCGATGAATGTAATCACCAATATCTACTCAACATCAGGAATGCAGGATTTGATGAAATTATAACTTGAAGAATTTGGATTCGTGTATGACTTATTCCTTATTTCATATTCAGCATCAAGTGATCGGAAGCGGCCAGGCGGTTTGTCTCCCCCTGAATATAACAACTCTACCCCAACACCTGAAAAAACTGGGATATGCCACACATGCAGTCGGCAAGTATGTTAGAATTAGTTGATAATCACAGATAAGTATAACCGGTAACGTTTAGTGTACCCCAGTGACTGATGTTGAATCAAGATGAATCTCCGACCTTCACACTGACACCAAACTTTTTTCTTATTATCATCTTAACCTTTACAGATATATAATAGGAGTAAGATTAGTATTAAACTCACTATAATATCCTCTAAGTGTTCTAAACATTTTTGTGTTGTAGTTATTGAGTGTAATGAGTTGTTAGCTTTACCAGCATTCACATCGAATTCCAAAAACAACATTTCATTTCACCCCTTGTCCTCCTCTCTGCCGCCAGATGGCATCTCGGGTTCTGCAAGTGGGAGTGCACGCCGACGTATCGTGGGTTCGACTCCTTCCTGGGCTACTACAGTGCCGGGGAGGACTACTACACTCACACCCTTGGTAAGACGGCTATAATTAAATCCGCCATAACAGCAATACTGAAAACCGCAATATGACTACCAAGTCGATTACTTTCTTACAAGTCACACACAAATCTAGGAACGAACGTGTCCAAGAATGTCCTTGGTTATTGATTCGATGCACCGTATATTGCAGGTAGAAGCTTGGACTTCAGGGACGGGATGAAAGTTGGTAGTGAATATACCGGACAGTATTCTGCGGTAGTGTCAGATTTTGGTCATTGTTCCTTTCAAAGTTATCACAATATCATCTATTGATATCCATAATAGCGTTGAGTACATTCTTGAAACAGATTGCTAATTGTTCAAACATTGTGATTGTTTAACAATGTATGTTTGAAAAAAAGAGTTTTGAAGAACACTATCATTACAAAAAAGAAGTACACATATTTTCTTTTATCCATTTCACCTGGTAACATTTCTTGATAACTGTAATTTCATTCCACAGTGGGTCTACAGCAGGCGCATCACTGAACTGATAGAACAACACAACCAATCAGAACCTCTCTTTATGTACCTGCCCTTTCAAAATGTCCACTCACCGACAGAGGTTAGTAAGCTATTGAAAAAACATATGTACCTCACTGCTTGGGGTGAATATCTGTGTATCTACATTAGGTATCATATCGCTCTTGCTTTCATTAATACAATTAATAATTTTCGCACGATAAAATAGTGCACATAGATAGTATTAAAACGAAATTGTTGAAGCTTTACCTTGGTTAATCTAGTTCTCTGTTAACAAGAGTGGCGTTTCTACTTAGCTTGAGATTGGATGTTTGTGTGAAACATTATTTCTTTTTTATATCAGGTTCCCAAGATATATGAAGACAAATTTCCACATGTAGTTAATGAAGGAAGACGAATTTTCAGTGGTATGTATTTGATATCTTAAAGTTGAATGTTTAGACTGCCCTATAATGATTAAAATGTTGTCCACATCGTCTTCATCACGTCTCTTCTCCACCGGTTTATTTCACCTCTTTATATTAAATATGCCTCGAAGTATGACTTCATGGAATGATACATGGATACATTAACTATAACTTGCCACTGAAGTTAAACATCAATCTCTAGATATTTTATAATCTTGTCAAAGCTTTTCAAACCTGTTGATGCTTACCAAAAAACATTCTCATTACTTTTTTGCTCTGCATTAGTAAAAGCTTTGGAGTATACTGAAATACTGTTGGATTATGTAGCATCCCACAGCAGCAGTGATAGCTTGGAGCTAGATTAAGGTTTTTCTTAGTTGCCTTACAAACAGTGTTGACAAATTTGAATTTCTAAAATCTTCTCCTAAGGTATGGTCTACGCTCTGGACGAGGCTATCGGGAATCTCACAGACGCTCTCAAGAAGAAAGGAATTTATGACAACACTCTTTTCCTCTTCACTGCAGATGTGAGTGTCTTTAGATTTTTAGCTCATCAGGTCTGAAAGACCCGATGGGCTTATGGCATGGCATGGCGTCCGGCGTCCGTCCATCCGTCCGTCCGTCCGTCCATCCGTCCGTAAACTTTTCACTTTTTCGACTTCTTCTCCAGAACCAATGACTCTAGAGAGCTGAAATTTTATGTGCATACTCCTTGGCAAATGGGGATTCTAAATTGTAGATTTCGTGACCCCATGACCCTAAATGGGGTCACAAGGGTCAAAACCTTAAAAATCTATTTTAATCTTCTTCTCCAGTTCCAAAAGGTCCAGAGAGCTGAAAAGTTGTGTGTAGACTTCTCGGCCAATGGGGATTTTAAATTGTAGATTTTGTGACCCCATGACCCCAAATGAGGTCACAGGGGTCAAAACATGAAAAACCTATTTTCATCTTCTTCTCCAGTTCCAAAAGGTCCAGAGAGCTGAATAGTTGTGTGTAGACTCCCTGGGCACTGGAGATTCTAAATTGTAGGTTTGGTGACCCAATGACCCCAAATGGGGTCACAGGGGTCAAAAACTGAAAACCTAATTTCATCTTCTTCTCCAGTTCAAAAAGGTCTAGAGAGCTGAAAAGGTGTGTGTAGACTCCTTGGCCAACGGGGGTTCTAAATTGTATGTTTCGTGACCCCATGACCCCAAATGGGTTCACAGGGGTCAAAACCTCAAAAACCTAATTTCATCTTTTTCCCTAGTTTCAAAAGGTCTAGAGAGCTGAAAAGGTGTGTGTAGACTCCTTGGCCAACGGGGATTCTAAATTGTAGATTTTGTGACCCCATGACCCCAAATGAGGTCAGAGGGGTCAAAACATGAAAAAGCTATTTTCATCTTCTTCTCCAGTTCTAAAAGGTCCAGAGAGCTGAATAGTTGTGTGTAGACTCCTTGGGCACTGGAGATTCTAAATTGTAGGTTTGGTGACCCAATGACCCCAAATGGGGTCACAGGGGTCAAAACCTGAAAAACCTATTTTCATCTTCTTCTCCAGTTCAAAAAGGTCTAGAGAGCTGAAAAGGTGTGTGTAGACTCCTTGGCCAACGGGGATTCTAAATTGTATGTTTGGTGACCCCATGACCCCAAATGGGTTCACAGGGGTCAAAACCTCAAAAACCTAATTTCATCTTTTTCCCTAGTTCCAAAAGGTCTAGAGAGCTGAAAAGGTGTGTGTAGACTCCTTGGCCAACGGGGATTCTAAATTGTAGGTTTGGTGACCACATGACCCCAAATGAGGTCACAAGGGTCAAAACCTAAAAAACCTAATTTCATCTTCTTCTCCAGTTCCAAAAGGTCCAAAGAGCTGAATAGTTGTGTGTAGACTCCTTGGGCACTGGAGATTCTAAATTGTAGGTTTGGTGACCCAATGACCCCAAATGGGGTCACAAGGGTCAAAACCTGAAAAACCTATTTTCATTTTCTTCTCCAGTTCCGAAAGGTCTAGAGAGCTGAAAAGGTGTGTGTAGACTCCTTGGCCAACAGGGATTCTAAATTGTAGGTTTGGTGACCCCATGACCCCAAATGGGTTCACAGGGGTCAAAACCTAAAAAACCTAATTTCATCTTTTTCCCTAGTTCCAAAAGGTCTAGAGAGCTGAAAAGGTGTGTGTAGACTCCTTGGCCAACGGGGATTCTAAATTGTAGGTATGGTGACCACATGACCCCAAATGGGGTCACAGGGGTCAAAACATAAAAAACCTAATTTCATTTTCTTCTCCAGTTCCGAAAGGTCTAGAGAGCTGAAAAGGTGTGTGTAGACTCCTTGGCCAACGGGGATTCTAAATTGTAGGTATGGTGATCCCATGACCCCCAAATGGGGTCACAGGGGTCAAAACCTTAAAATCCTACTTTCATCTTCTTCTCCAGTTCCAAAAGGTCTTGATAGCTTAATAGTTGTGTGTAGACTCCTTGGACAATGGGGATTCTGAATTGTAGGTTCGGTGACCCTTGACCCCAAATGGGCAATGGGCCTTTTTTATTTAATTGTGAATAACTCGGACGTTGGGACAGGCTATCTTTCCTACACTGCCCATGAACTCATGGTCTGAACCCAAACACCTATTTCTATCAAAAGTCTGATGAGCTACAGAGCCCATGGCTCTATTTTTACTTAAATTTATGAATATGTTAAAGTCTAGATAAATTATATTTGAAGTATGTATGTGAAGTGTGAAATTTGTGTTTGAGGGGTGTCCTCTAAACAGTCTGCCTAGCGATGTTCTCTTTGTCCAATGTTTTGTAAGTTTTTATATCTTTTAGAAACCTATCCGTGATATTTTCTATTGATTTGCAGATACCTTGCCTTCCTGTATCAAGCCCCTAGAAACAATTTCATTGCTAAGTAAGGACATCATATTCAAATATAATTCATAATTGAAAAGTTAGGAGAAAGGAGGTTTCTACTTGTCACGGGCCTATATTTTTCAGAATATTACTATTCAGAGTGAACTCTTATAGAAGTGGTGTGACTTCAACTTTCTTCCAGAGATTAGTTCACAACGTCAAGGAGTGGTTATACCGAGTACTTTCAGTGGTTGACTTCAGCAGCCATGTTGAACGCAAATAGAGTGGAGGATGTAATACTGAATTTCTGAATCGCCTCCTTGAGATTGTTGGATTAAGTTGCAATAAAAGATGTCAGCACCATTTGTTGGCAGATCCTGTCGAATGACGTTGTTTTGACATAAGTAAATAAAAAGTGAAAATCCATACAATAATTGAAGTTCTTATGATATGTTATGATAGTAGTGTCTCAAAAAAGCTGTCTTGATAGATAGGGTTGTAAGCTTTAACAGTCGGAAGTAGTTTTAAGTCGAATATTTCTGTGAATGACGTCTACAAAGTAATTCAGTGAGGTTCTACCTTTTCGATTAAGTATAATAACTTGAATATTTTTTTTCCAAAACCTATGTATATATTATAATTGATTAGGACGTTTTATGATGGTATGAGGTTTTGAAGTTTGAACTGTACTATGATTAGAATTACAACAGCTGCATTTGTTTTGTTTTCTAATTGAGGCCAACTACTTGTGGGTCACCTCTTGTTACAGCACAAAAAGAAGAGAAGAGAAAGTGTGAAATCTACTGGATGCTATATTTCAGAACGGCGGAGAGATATTCTCACATGGCAGCAACTGGCCTCTGCGCGGGGGTAAACACTCCATCTGGGAGGGGGGTACCAGGGTCACAGCCTTCATGTCAGGGACCGGGCTCAAGAAGACGGGGTACACCTATTCAGGGTAAGGAAAGATCAATCATTCTCAAGACTTTCATATTTGTTTCCAACATGCATATGACCTCTTTGCTGTCACCTGTTGTTGGACACGGATCCATCACCATTGTATTATTTATGCACATCCTGTAATGTTTCTGTAAAACACTAACAAATGATATTTCTTCTATATAAGACTTCGGAAAACAGTAATGCATATAGTAGAACTAAAATGCATTATGTTATACTACTGCTGGTCCTCTCACGAGCATCAAGTCATACCTCCACAAACTTGCTGTTACAGAATGATCCACGCTGTTGACTACCTGCCCACTCTGGTATCAGCTGCCGGGGGACCTTCAGGTACTGTGGCTTTCTAGAGGCTGGATGGGAATAAAGTGTATCATAATTTGACGGATGTTCATTTTCGTCACGCCGCTAATGGCCCAAGCGGCCTTAAACAATAACTCACTGACTCACTCATTTTCGTTGTTAAATAAGTGCAATGCACAATAAAGACCTATGCAAAAATTACGCAATAGATAAATGAACAGTTGGATGCAAATAAAGAGTTTTATTGTGAACTTCGGAAAAATCATTATATAGATAATGCCTGCTCTCGTCACTTAATTTCTTCAACAATAAAACTTTTGTAAATTTGTTTATAAACTTAACTATGATGAAGTTCATATATTGTGAAAGCTATTATTTGAAATACAGTAAATAAGTTAATGTTAAGAATTGAATAACTATTTAGACATTTGTATAATTTCACAGTTACTGGCCTTGATGGCATTGACCTTTGGGAGTCTATCAGGAATGGTCTTCCTTCCAAAAGGTCAGAGTTCATTTACAATCTGGATGATTACGTCATTCCTCTGGAAGGTCAAGCAGCGATCAGGTAGGTCAATGTCAAAGCTTCTGTAGAAATATCCATTACTTGATCAAACAGCAGGTTTACACTGCAAGTATGTAAATTGTTAATGTTCATTGGCGATTGTAAGTCTTTGAAAATTAAAAAATCCAAATGTGTGAACAGGAGTTGTTTTATGCTTTAAGAATGGGAGACTATAAACTGGTGATGGGTTACCCCGGGCAACAGGATGGATGGCATCGACCAATGAATAACATCAAGGATGACATATATGAGCAAACTATATTTGATCCTTTGGCAAACGAAATGCAACTATTTAATGTCATGGGTAAGTTATTTTTTTAAAATAATAAAGTGATGTGGAGTCATCAATGTTAATCAACAGTCCGTACACCTTGGTGAATGATCATATAGATGAACACGATGACAACTCTATTTCATTCAAGCCTCTTCATGAACCCCTTGTGTATGAAAAATGAAAGTCCATAATCCTTTTATATTTCTCCAATTGGTGAAAATTGTTCATACAAATAACTAATTAAGTCAAAGTAATAAAAGGGAACTTAATTCAGTCTGATAGTAATGTATCTGAAATTTCAATTACATTTTTTTTCAAATTTCGAATTCTCATCCTACTGGATTTGAAACCGCATTAAAACACCTTTTCAAATTATTTAGTCCAATTAACTGCGTCAAATAACCTTTTTACCTTTTCAATCTTTATTATCTTCTGTTATAATTTATCATTAAATCTAGCATTGCGGATTATTTAATTACTTGTTTGTGCTCTATTTCAGAGGACCCGGAAGAGAGACACAATATCGCACTTGCTAACCCAGACATCGTAGACAAACTGAAAGCCCGTCTTCTCGAGTACAAGAAAGACATGGTTCCTGCTAATTACCCAGGACGCTCACCGGCCAGCGACCCAAAACTCTACAATAATGTGTGGACTCCAGGCTGGTGTTAGACTAACATTTAACCTAATAAAAAGGATATTATTTCAGTACATTTTACATATTAGAAAATGACCTCAGAGAAATTTCTGCAGTTATATAAATATCTAGGAATCGCTTATTAAGAGGTTATGTAACCGTTATTGTCAGCATTTGATTGTGTATCATTAAGGCAAGACGAAGTTGATGCATGTTATGCAGGTTGTCCTCTCTGTGGTAAGTCTTTAACAGTAGACGAATTGCTGAAGAAAAGCGCTAATGACTGTTCAAAAAGTGTTGAAAAGGGATGGGGGAGGGGGCGGATGGGGTAACGAACCTTAATAAAAAAAATAGTTTTAATTATTATTTTTTTTATCTAAAAGATTGGATAATCATTCGGATCTCCAATTTTATTTACATGATGTGGAATATTCGCTGTCTTTTTCAGCCTTTGTCTTCATTGTGATGAATGTATTGTCATTTGTGTACTTTTCTATGATTTTAAGATTTGGTGCCAACAATAAATTCAATTGTTTTTCTTTTGTAAGTATTATTTATTCATACATTTTATTAGGACATATTTCTCTTTGAGGTCAGTTTCAATGTTACTTGATAAGTAGAATAGAACATTAAAAAACATGATAGAAATCGAAAAACGAAAAGTGTAATAGAAAGCTAACTCCATACAGTTAATATCGTGACCTGTGGCAGTTGGTGGTGCTTGGCACTCATATGCATACACCACTAAATGCTCATATCTTCTTTCGAAGCGCCAATACAACATAAAAGATCTTTCTCAGTGTCAAATTGTGCCTAAAATTGAAGTGGTGACAATGAACGCTGGCTTATCATCAATTCTATGCACCATTTGGGCATAACATGTAAATCACCGGAAAGAAGGTCACTGTTGAAAAGAAAGATTTACTTAAGGCTTGATACTGAATTGTTTCAGTGGCAATCTAGAAGTTGGTAGTATAAGGACGACAATGATATATGGATATACTATTTATTACTTCTTGATACTGTTTAGGTAACGCTTAATTAACGAGATGAGTGAAGACACGAGTAAACGTTTTTTTTTACGGAAATTACGATTACAACTCTTCTCAAATACAGTTTGATACAGACACAAGAAGTAACAAATTGTTACGGAGGAAGATGTTATTCCTAATCTAGTCGAAGTTTACATCAACGAACAGACAACCCAGAAATAGGTACGTTCCTAAATGGAATCAATCGAATTGGAAATGATATTACAACCAAAAGTAAATCATATGGCAAAGCCGTAAATAAATTCAATTTTAGGCAAACTTGCACCAAGGAAATGTAACAGATAAAAATGGACCAAATGTTTCTATTCAACTAAAATGCCCAGCCTATAACAACGACCTATAAAACTGAAACAAACTGGATGCAAGGACTTCTATAACTAGTTTGTTTGAACATGATAAAGGTGCTCAAAAACGTGGGAAATAATGGGAAATATATGTGACGAGGTGATACGAGACATGACTCAACTGTAAAACAATCAACTATTGGAGGCGACTCAATATTAACCATATAGTCGTCAACCTTCTGATTCGAAACACAAAATTTACGTGTGAATTTAAAGATAGAAAACTAACTGGAAGAAAAGGGCCTCGGACTATAGACACCATATGGTGCTCACAGCTTATAAATGTGCTGATAATAATAAACATAATACATGGTTAATAAAAACACGATAAACTTTATCAATCACTCAAACTGTTAATCAAATTCAAATTAACAAATGAGTTTCAAGTTGTCGATAACAGAAGGACAAAAACTGGAGACAGTAGTAATTCGTGTTTGTTGGAATCGTTATTGAATCAATGCAATGGAAATTAGTCTGTGTCTTTAAAATGTTGTGGTGAAGATTTTTAAGAACCTGACAAGGTAACATCATCCTTTAGTTATAAGTATGTTGGCACATTTGATAAGTGTGTCTTCATATACATGTATGCTTAAATAACAGATAGAAGGAAAATATACAGTTAGTACTGCAAAAGAATGTAAGTACATTGTTCATTATTGATGATTGTACTGCTACTGTATTGCTACTGTTTTTTTTGGTAAGAGTTTGTACTAGTACTAGTACAGATCAACAAATATGTTTTACCACTTTAAAATAGCTTTGTGAAATTTATAGTAGGTAATAATGGCAGCTCTGGATCGGCGTGTTTTTAAAGGCGCGCTTTTTCAGTTAAACTTGGTTTATTCTAAGGCATTTGAGGATAGAGGCGTTCACTTAAGCTTTCTTTGATTGCAATGAAAAACTCATTAGTCTTTACATTTAGGGAGACTAACTGTGTGCAGATCGTTTGTAATATCGAGAGACATGCCTTCGTTATATACGAAATATTGGTGTGCACTAGTGCCTTTAAGGGATATGGATAACAGATAAAAATATAAGGTACTTTTGTTTTGTGGTACAAACCCTTTGGACTCGGTTGGTCCAGAATCATTCTTAGATCGTTCGCTTAGTTGTTTTAGCCATACTTGCAAATGACATAACATGAACGTAATCTCATAAAGGTCGCATCATCAGAAACACAAGAGTGTGGATTGTGAAACATAATTGTTACAGCATTGTTGGGTTCAGGAAGTGAGTCGCTTGTGTAACATCAACGTTATCAGCCTATTGATAACCTAAAGGTTATTGTACATAGACAACTTGGGACACTTTCGGTACGTAGATAATTGTGCACAAAGTTTATAACTCATAACTGGGTTCATAACTATTACTCTCTAACAAAGTTTAATCTGCTTGTAGTTGAGTTTTATAAAGATTCTGAGGACAAGGATTATGATTTTATGACTACAAACACATTCACAAAACCCTCAAAACTGGTATTTCACATACATTTTGGAGATTTTCACGAGTGATGATATTCTGTACCTATCCCATTTAGTTTAATAAAAGTTAAATAAAATTGCATAACTTTTTGTAATGATGTTAACGAATTGGATTCGAACACCGAACCTCACGCATAACTACTGCTTATCTCCAATACGAATACTGTGTAATAAAGGTTGTCCCCAATTTATGTTATATCATACATAGTTAAACAGAATGCAATGGCTGATGCCTGATAGTACAGACATATTGATGTGTAATAGCATGATAAAATTTGCGGTTATAAAGCTCAGAAACGTTCTGAAACGTCATTTAAGAAAATAGTTTCTTAAGCCATTTAAAGGTATGGCTGATAATAACTAGGATTGTTTAATCTTCTTCCTCTATAATAAGGTGAAAATATTATCCCCTAGCTAGTAATCAAGGATCACGTGATTAGACCACGTGATTAGATTTGTGATAGTAAATTGGTGATGTCTATTTACGTTAGTGCAGTTGACCTACAAACACAGCAGAAAATGAGGCAGTGTTGCATCCTCGTCCTCATCGTAGCTTTCTTTAATCTGGAGGAGGCCGAGGGCAGACTAAACATCGTCTTCATCGTTGCAGATGATCTTGGTACAGTTTTATTCAATATCATATGAAAAGTTCAAACGTCTTATTAAGCTCGGTGTAGCAGACTGGAAAGACAAGTTGTTTTGACATGAAATGAAATAATCCAATGTACATGTATGCTACAACCTGTGGCAAGGCTGTTTCTTACGCTGGCTTGGTTGGTTCGTTTATCAATCTATCCATTTTCACTTGGTTTATTAAGACTTTTATAATTAAACATTTGGTGTTGAATCAACAAGAATCCTATCTATTCTTAACGTTTATTTCCGGTTCATGCAATATCGTCAGGATGGGACGATGTCGGCTTCAGAAACCCCGATATGCTGACACCAAACATCGACAAACTGGCGCGGGATGGCGTCATACTGGACAGAAACTATGTACAGCCTTTATGTACCCCGTAAGTAGAATCGAATGTCAAAGCAATGTCAAATCAACCTAATTTACAAACTTTTTGTAATCAACGATGTTTTCTTGGTAAATCAAATTTGTTTGTATGCTTTGCATTAGAATATCGTTTGGATCGTTTTGCGAAATATGCAAATGATTAACTTGGAGTAAGTCTGAACTGAATCACTGCATAAACTTACATTTTGGTAAAACACTTGTCCAGTAATAACTTGTTTATCCTACCAATCATTCACGTGTTCTTGCAGGTCTCGAAGTGCCTTTATGTCTGGAATTTATCCTTTCAAAAATGGTTTACAGGTAACTCATATGCCTCTGTGACATTGAATCTTTGTACGAGGGGTGTCCAAAGATTTCTGGTTTGACCATGAAAACTGAAAAACTTTGAAATGTTTGCGACTTACTCTCATTATCACCCTTGGCCAAACGCATCTTTACCCATTAGAGTGCAAGCAGGGCGATGAGAACAGGAGCAGTGTCCTGAAGCAGGCACATGCCTTGCGCTGTTTATTGTTTACCCCTTCGTTTCTCTCTGATCTTTTACCGTGACAGCTTATATCAATTTACTTAATAAACGCCATTTAGAAACCCTGCTATAATAATCAATCATTAAGATAACCAATTGAACCCCAGAAAGAGGACGCAATGCAGGACCTCACCACTTAAGGAACATGTTTTAAAATTTTTAAATTTTTTTTAAAATTCTCTGGGGAGGATGACATAATGTGTTTCCACTGATTCATTGTTTTATTTGAATCTGGATCAAAAATGGTGAACCCATGAATGAATCATGTTTATGTTCAGGCCACAAACTTTGGGACATCCTTTGGAAATTCGCCTCACATGGTCTTCTTTGAAGTTGCTTACAATGTAAATCTGCTTTTTTAAGAAAAAAAAATAAGATACAATGATTTGTATTACTTAGTCATAAGATGTAACGAAATAAAATTTGTAAAAATTTGCAGAATATTTGTTTTAAGATACTGGAAACAACGAATATCTTTTGAACATCGGGAATGCAGAAATTCATTAAACTGTTAATCATACAATTCGTATTGTTTAATGAATATTAATCATTCCCCTTTCAGCACCAAGTGATTGGAAACAGGCAGGCGGTCTGTCTCCCCCTGAATATAACAACTCTACCCCAACACCTGAAGAAACTCGGATATGCCACACATGCAGTCGGCAAGTATGTTTGAATTACTTACTGAAACAATCCAATATTAATAGCAACTGTCAAATCTATCTAGTAAAATTAAGTACACCCCTATGACGATTTTTTTTCGTCCAAATTTCACAATGAATACAACTTCAACTTTGTTTGGCATTATATATGATAAGAAAGTATGTTACATGTCAACACTGTGTCCTCCACGTAAATAGAGATATTTGCATTCATTATTCTTGTGCAAAATGACATGAGTTGTTGAAACTCATACAGATAGTAATTAGGTTTATTATGTTGTTAACATAACAAGCACTGAACCTAATTCCGAAGATCACAATTCGTTGTACATTTTGAAATCCTCTCTGCCGCCAGATGGCACCTCGGGTTCTGCAAGTGGGAGTGCACGCCGACGTTTCGTGGGTTCGACTCCTTCCTCGGCTACTACACTGCAGATGAGAGCTACTTTACACACGACTTTGGTGATATAATTTACCTAAGTACCTTTTTCAACGTTTTCAGATAGGGCCGAAATTTGAAAAGCGTAAATCTCTTTAAATTGTTCTAGATCCCCAATTTTCCTTTTTTATCTTTAATTCGTCACTTAAATAGAACCTATATACCAAAAATAAGAAAGTTCTTGTAACCTTATGACTTATACCTTTATCAAATAAGAATGTTATATATATAACGTTACGTCATTTGAAGAGATGCAGTGTAGACCTATACAAATATTGTTGTATATTAAAGACAATTAACTGATGAGTGATTCGCTTCTCTATATCCATTGTTGGATATAGAGATGAAGACCAATTTGGGGAATTGACAAAAAAACAATTGTGACGCACTTTAGTATGAATCAACGATATAGCCATACTGTCTGCTATATCATTCATCCGCCAGCACAGCAATGCTGACTACCATACCACAGCCTTGTTAACCAGAGACGTTCAATACCTTACCTGTGTTAATAGATTTGACTTGTCTAACCAAATACAATTAATGAAAAGTTAAAGAATGACCAAAGTTTTTTATGCTATTGCAGGTAAATACTTGGACTTCCGGGACGGGATGAAAGTGGGTAGAAAATATACCGGACAGTATTCTGCGGTAATGTCAGATTTTAGTCATGGATTTCATTTCAAAGCGTTATCAGTCTCTTTTTTAATATCCTTTATGTTATTAAATACATAATATGTTTTCCAATATCCTCCATGCTTTTTCTCATATCTATTTTATCTGGTAATATTTCATCATAACAGTAATTTTATCCCACAGTGGGTCTACAGCAGGCGAATCACTGAACTGATAGAACAACACAACCAATCAGAACCTCTCTTTATGTACCTGCCCTTTCAAAACGTCCACTATCCGACAGAGGTTAGTAAACTATCGAATTAACAGTTGCACTGTTGCAGGTTCCTAAGGTTATAGGGCTAAGCTCATCACTTTATTCTTTTACCATGTACTTTTGTGGTTTTTTTGGTATAATGTCGTTCTTGATCCAATAAATAATTTTTGAATTTTGCACATGACCATTATTGAATTATTATTGCATTCATACATGTAAGTAAATCTGTTTCCGCAATATAAATGTAAATGAAGGCAGGTGAGCACGTTTACTTTGGAAATGAAGCGATTTCGGGGAAAGGAAAACTAGTGATACAAATTGCAAGAAAATCTGAAATTTTCGTTTAAATAAGCGTACTAATTTTTGTGAACCTACTCGAATCCATTTTACCCACTGAAATGATAGGCGAAAGGTGTTTACAATAAAATGGCCGCATGCAGTTTCACTTGATATGTCATAATTTCTTTTACGACTACGGATAATCTGGTTAAGTAAGGATATGTTTGAATTCATTTTGCAGAAAGAATATTTATTTATCGCAATTTCAAAAATTGATACTGTGTCTTTCTACAAAGCTAGAAATGGGAAGTATTGTATCGAACTATTTTTCTCTCTGCATCAGGTTCCGAAGATTTATGAAGACAAATTCCCACATGTAGTAAACACAGGAAGACGAATTTACAGTGGTACGTATCTTGAAATGCAACACTTCAGTTGTCAAATTTCAGATAGTCCTCAAATCAGTACTATTTTGGTCAAATCAACCTTCATAATGCTTTTCTCTACTATTATTATTTTACTTCCTTCATAGAATTGAACATACAGTATATAAAGGTTAACTTTGTCACTACCCTTTCATTTCACAACCACAGCAAGGCAAACCCCAAACCCCATGCCAACCTAGACTGATTTTTCTTTGCCTTCAAATATTAGCGATGTGGTGAAGGTCGAATCAGCAAGTTCCCTACAATTTTACTTAATATACTGAGAGATGGTATTGGAGTGTAGGCACACCCATATCGAGAAATTAGTTTTAAATAACATGATTTGTCAACAGCAGTATTATCAATTATGTGTATATCTCTTCTCCCGGTGTTAGAATTTTGCTAATATCATGTGCCTTACACACATAGTTATAAAAATCTTCTCCAAAGGCATGGTAAACGCTCTGGACGAGGCTATCGGCAATGTGACAGACGCTCTCAAGAAGAAAGGAATATATGACAACACGCTCTTCCTCTTCACTGCAGATGTGAGTGTTTGACATTTTCAATCAACTCTTGTGAATATGTTAATGTATAGATAAATGTATATTTGAAAATAATCGTCAAGTGTGAGAGTTGTGTAACAGTCCAAGACAAAAAGAAAGCTTGTGATGTTTTCTGGTGGCTTTTTTCCAGAACGGGGGAGAGATATTCTCACATGGAAGCAACTGGCCTCTACGCGGGGGTAAACACTCCATCTGGGAGGGGGGTACCAGGGTCACAGCCTTCATGTCGGGGGCGGGGCTCAAGAAGACGGGGTACACCTATTCAGGGTAAGGACACATTCTTCAGCTTTCATATAAACTGTCGTCGAAAAGAAAGGAGACCACTACCTTGACAAGAAATTTTTAAAAAAAGGTTTCACAAAATGATTGTTATGATGCTTTAGAGCGTTCAGTTCTGAATAATTGAATATAAGCAGATAGTCAAATGATCAGAAACACACAGGGGGTCGAAAAATTTGATTTCACAATGGAACTGGAATGGAAATGGAACAAAAGTTTATTACAATGAAATGCACATCGTGTCCTTTAAAGTGCTTTAGTAGCGAATATCCCTCTTGCGCATCGATACACGCAAGGATAAGTCAGGTGCCTAATGACGACACTGCCCAAGTTGTTGGTCATGTCTGGACCTAATTGCCTTTTAGGTGATCCCACTAATATTCAATCAGGTTCGTATCTGGTGAACAAACAGGCCACGCTAAAACGTGCACATTCATGTTGTTCAGGTGGTCATTCGTCACTCTGGCTGTATGAGGTCGTGCGTTGTCATTGGGGTATTGGTTGATGAACGGGAGGGTTACTTGTTGCAGTAACTCATTCCTTTACCTCTGCGCCTTGAGGTCGACATCAATGATGACTTTTTTGGGGTTTTTTACGTTAAGAAGATATTCCTCCCCACACCTTCCGACCATCCCCGCCATATACAGGAACAATTTTGAGCTCAATGTTCCCTAGAAAGTCTGTAAACAGGTTGACGGCCTTTAGCTTTTAACACTCTGCTTTTATAACAAAAGATGACATGTGAGCAGTTTCCGACTTGTCATCTGCCTGGGCCTGCTTTCACAAAGCAACCTTAACTAAGGTTAACCTTAACTCCCATACTTTAACATTGCACTAAGGTTACCTTAAGGACTTACGATCACCTTAGGGCTTTGTGAAAGGGGGCCCAGGCCTGTAGTAGTCTTTGAAATAGTGTGATGATATTTAAGTGTGATGATATTTAGAGGCATCTCTCAAAATAATGTTTGCCATACGATAAAATCGCAGGATAGGATAAACATGTAGTGATTTAATACATGTTTATACTTTATTTATAGTCGTCTCAAGAATAATGAGTCATACAATATAATACCATGATGCCACTTTGGATAGAAGTTCCACTAATTTGTTGTTACAGAATGATCCACGCTGTTGACTACCTGCCCACTCTGGTATCAGCTGCCGGGGGACCTTCAGGTACTGTGGCATTCTAGAAGAGGCAGGGACTACAGTTTAACATTTTACTGGTATTCATTTACGTTATTGACTGACTACAATGCTTGGTACCTGGGCTCTATAAACAAAATGTCTACATTTCTTTAGTGAATGATCTTTAGTGGTATGTAATACGCAAATACCTCTGTTCTTGGCGTCTTACGTTTTAAATCTATATATGTTCAAACATATTATTTGAAATATTGTAAAGTAGCAAATGTTTAGAGCTGATATTTCTTTTCCTTACCAGTTACGGGTCTTGATGGTATTGACCTTTGGGAGTCTATCAGGAATGGTCTCCCTTCTAAAAGGTCAGAGTTTATCTACAATCTTGATGATTACGTCATTCCTCTGGAAGGTCAGGCAGCGATCAGGTAGGTCAAGGTCAAGGTAAAAAAAACCAGTAGAAATTTCCATTACTTGATTAAACAACAGGTTTACAATGCAACTGTGTATAAGTACATTATAGGTAAAATTCTTGAAAATACAAACTATCCTTTTGCATTAATATTCTTTGTTTTATTCTTTTAGAATGGGAGACTATAAACTTATGCTAGGTTACCCAGGGCAACAAGATGGATGGCACCGACCAATGAATAACACCAAGGATGTTATCTATGAACAAGATATATTTGATCCTTTGGCAAACGAAATACAACTATTTAATGTCATGGGTAAGTACAATCAAACATGTGTCTGAAATTTTTTTTCATTATTGTATTCGGCTTTGACAGCTACCAAAATCGTCATTTTCAGCAACACTCACTTCATCTGGGTAAAAGAAAAAAATTATTATGAAGAAACACCTAATGTGACACCTTGGCTAACCACTAAACCGTGATTTATCCACTAGGTTGTTACGGTGTTGCGTTTTCAAATTAATTAAAATGCGTCAAATTTTCGTCAGCTTTTAATGCAAATTAGCATGTAAACTTTTAGCGATGACGGAGGTTTTACTTGTTTCAGAGGACCCGGAGGAGAGACACAATATCGCACATGCTAACCCAGACATTGTAGACAAACTAAAAGCCCGTCTTCTGGAGTACAAGAAAGACATGGTTCCTGCTAATTATCCGCCTCTTTCCCCGGCCAGCGACCCCAAACTCTTCAATAATGTGTTTTCACCGGGATGGTGTTAGATTCACAGTCAGTTTCTGAAAAATAACTACCAATTAGAAAGAGCCTCTTTTGCAATCAACAAGTCATGAGGTAAAAACTGCGCAGATTTGAGTGAAGACGATAAGATTCGAATATATATAATGATGATGTCAGTGACATGTTGGAAAAATGTGTCACAATTACCATACAGATATGCAATTAACTTGTTTAATTTACTTGAAAGGAAAACCTTATATGTTATCATCTTGACATCACCATGACTTCCTAGTAACCTTTGAAAATCAATGTCTTCTTCTTGTGCACATAACATTTAGTGTCCATGCTACTCCAACATCAAGTGACGACTCCATAACAGTTGTTTTTACATTTCCCCCCATTTTATACGTTTATATTCAGCGCAAATTCAAACATAAAAACACCTTTGGGATGATCCACTTTGGTTTAAAGATATTCTATTCATTGGAAACGAAAGGTATTTGTACCATGCATTTACATGAATACTCGTTATGCATCCTTTGAAATACTGTCATCTCAAATTTTGTCTTCTACTAGCTTTGGAAAATTACGTTTGACAATTGACGAGCGTCATTGTTTAAATGGGGCGACATAATTATAATGGCACTCTTATTCCTTCTGTATAGCATCGATTTGATACTTTTGTGCAACTGTCAGTACATTTAGAACAAAATTAAACCATACATGAAGTTTGGCATGCGTAACTCAAATAATCTACAGAGTATTTTTTGATATATTTTATAACCGGCTATAGAAAGGTGATTTGCAACACTTAAATATTTTTTCACTTGAATTTGATACGATTTTAACAATGACTTTTATATGACAACGTTTATATGACCTTTTAGAGTGTCAATAAAACCTGCGATCGAGTTTTTGTACTGCCCGAATAAAGATGTCTATAAGTTGACCTGGTGACGAGCAAGGTACCTACAATTGGTTCTATTTGTCCTGCTGGCATAATGAAAATCCAAGGAAATTACGTTTAAATAAATGTACCAATAGTGTTTGTAATGTTTTCACCTGGACGAAGAATTCGGTCTAAAAGGTGTGATGTGAATATTAAAACTCAGAAAAAAACTTTTCTTGAGCTTGCGGCAGTTTCCCCTAGCGGCACACTTTGCAACATAAACTACCTTGCAATATTTCAGTAAATAAAAACTCGGATTGCATGAATAACATATTCGTTGTCATACAGGCCTTTGTAATGATACAGGCGCTAAATAAGGTGTATGTGTTCTGTAAAGAAGACTCAAAGTGCAAAGTACATATTCGAATAAAGTATAGACGGAGTAACCTTTGTTGGGAGAGAATGAAAATGTACGGGCTCTCTTAGTATTAAAAACTGGAAATATACCGGCGGCCTGAAGGGAGGAGATGATATTACGATTGTAAATTGTGAGTTTGATCAGATACAAAATGTCACAGCTTCATGAACGATGTGCTGTTCATATATTGATGTTAAACATTCAAATTTAACCCCAGCGATCTTACTTGCATTGTTTAAAATTTTGCTAACTTTCGATTTCAAATGACCTGACAGAGACCTGTATCAACAATGGAATACAAATGTTCATATTCTTTGAATAATTGCCACCAAAAAAGGCGACTTGAAACAGGGGGTACCAGCTAGATAGGAGTTTACGCATTATCTGAAGACGTTGCTGACATTCGTTATAAAGATCTCGATATGTTAGAGTTCCTTCTCAACTTTGAATCAATTATGAAATCGGATGCCACTATCCAAATATAATACCATACAGTATTAAGAATTGAGTGAGGTCAATTTGATTAATCTGTCAATTCAGAATCGCGTCGCCTCTTCAACTTCAAAAGTAAAATCGAAATGTTACATTGAGGAATACCTAATGTTTCGGCAGCGTAAAGATGAATACAGCCAAGGGAGATTACTCCAGATTACCAACTCGTAAGGTGGCGCTTATGACGTTGCTAGTCTATGACGTCATCCTGATTGTTCCAGAGCTATTTTCGAGAACAAGATCATTGTGCTTGCTCTCAGTATCTTTTCTCTGAATACATCTGCTTCACGCGTATTTACCCGATAACAACTGCCATGAGGACCCAAACGGTACAAGGTACGTTGAAGCGAGAGTATATATATGCATGTGTATAAGAAATGTAATATAGGACATATTAATAAAGATGTTTTGTAGCCTAAAGATCCCAAATGGATAACCATGACGCACATTTCTAATTTCACAATGTGCCTGTAATCTTAAAGATGAAGAGCGTATACATAATTTTTACATGAAAAAGTTACTAATAGTTATTTTTATGCAAATAGTTGCATCGTTTGCTTTCCGCTAGTCATCTCTTGGGGGAATACGGTTGTTTTTTTAAAAACAATTTTTAACATTTTCACACCGTATGTTAGGTCAATGACCATTATATTGCCATTCTGCTAAACGTACATTTAAACTATTCTAATCAATCTAAAATATCAATGATTCGTGATTAGGTAAATTCTGGTAATACCATGATTGGGTACATCACAGTATGAGGTGAAATGTAAACAATAACAAAATGGCGGCTGTCATTATACCGTTGTCAAGGTAGTTGGAAGCGGTGTCGCGATGTGAAATAAATGTATAAAGATTTACATTTTCTCAATTTTGTAATTTTATCTTAGTGTATTGTATTATCGACTGACTCTGTCTTTATGCAATAGTTTGCTAGGGTCTTATTTATGTTACAACTGCTCGTTGTGAGGGGAGATTCAGTCCGGCGCAGATGTTGCTATGACGTCATCGTCATTGTTCTCCTTTCTTATGACGCCATTCTATGGTTCTAGTGTTCAAATTGTCATGCAATTTTATATTTGAATTCTTCTCATTTACCCTGCTAACCAGGACTTTCATGGTAGATGGCTACGATAGGTGAGGAGGGAAATCGTGAAGTTGGTAAAGTTTAGAGAGGGCAAAGCCGAGTCGCATACCGGATATCAAATGGGGTTGCAGATAGAGCCACTCGACCTTTATTGAAGGATGGCTATATTCTTACATAACCAGCTTCATACAAAGTATAACAAGCCATTATGTCCGAGCGATTATTGATATGCTATGTTGGGGAAAATGAAATTTACCGGAAATATCGATAAGAACAAATTATTTGCACAAAACAATGATAAGTTTTGTATAGCTGTTTCATTTTCAGGTATTTTCACAAGTTTCTAAATTCTTTAAAACCCTTTAGATTATTATTTTACCTATTTTAGATTGTCGGAAACCGCATGAGAGACATGCTATAGAGAACACCGAGCAGGTAAAGTCAAGTACAATTTATCAACAATAAATGATAAATGTTACTGTAGTTGTAGTCCGAAAAAAGTTTTAAAAATATATAATCTTATCATTCTTGCAAATAAAGTAGAAACCCTTTCAGGTCTTGTTCGCGCTTATGATTTTCAATACATTGTTTACAGGCTTCCTGGAGAAACCCACAGCAAGTTATCTCTGATGAGGTAATTATTTCTATCATATACTATCTATTTAAAAAACAATACATTCCATGATTAAGACAAAGACAAAGAAACAATAAAGTTAATACAAGATTTGAAAAATAACTCTTACGGAAATGAAGCATTGAATGTACTCGATTTTCTTCCAGACTTTGCACTCAAAGATAACTGGTGTTGGTAAAGCAAAGCGCAAAACCCGACGTGGCAAGAGAGGAGGAGTGAGACGTAAAATGCAGGTCAGTTATCTCCCTTTCCAATGTAAATGATCTCCCTCTGATTAATTTTGGGAAAAGGGTCTCAGAGGATTTTATTTTGGATAGCTGGCCATGTACGGAGGGTATTCCAAAAGTATGTAGCGTAAGGTCTCTTTATGAAAAGTTTCATACCTATTATAGGACTCGTTAGAAAAGCCACATGTATATGACTTTAAATTTCTGTTTATTTTGCTGTTGGCTAAAGTAGAAACATTAAAACAGCTGCATTTGTATCGTTTTCTACTAGAGGCATGCTACATATTGGGCACTACTCGTAGTTCAGTTGGTAGCGCGACCTTTCATGTGCTCACTGCGAAGATTAGAGTTCGATTAATGCTTAGATACTTCAATTTTAGGAGCTAAATGCAAAATGACAACAATCCAATGTGCTCGTACTTATGGCAATAAAGAGCTATGTCTTATATGATGTTCATTGGTTTTTTTCTCAGAACTTGCAGCGTGAAAAGAAAAAGTTGGAAGCTGCGGTAGGCGAGTGGATCAAAGACATCCGTCATAAGATTGAAGGTACCATCTTGTCGAAATACCCATTGTGGTATCTTTTACCTCAAATATGATTCTATTCCTGTCCTTGATCCATAGTTCCTATGGATCTTCCAAGTTTTTGTGTTATTTTCTTCAGTTACGTATCAATTTTATTTATCAACTTTCAGTAATATATTCCCTGTCGTCCTTTTTTTATCATATCAGTTTCTTCTGTATTGATATAAATATTGTTTGTCCTTTTCCTTCTTAAAATTAATAGAATTTTTCTTTCCTATGATTTTTACATTTATCATTTTAATAGAAACTAGTTTTTATTATATATCATTTCGCCAATTTCATTCTTCAGTCTGCTTATTTTAATTAACGCTTCTTTTTATTTTTGTTTTGTTTTGTTTATGAACTTGACCCTTGTCCCCAGTTCCACAGTCTGACCACGCCCCTTCTCGTGACGTCACTATTGACGTGCTGGCATCTGACGTTGATGAAATGTCAATCAGTCCCAGGTAGAGACATGTTCAAACCGAGGGATACATGTTAATTTATTGTATACACGGTGTCCATAAACACAATAATATTTTCAATTCGATTACATGAAGGTGTTCTAAAATATATTGTCCAATTATAAGCAGGCTTTGTCTTCACAAGTACTGACGATGCTATTGAAACTTGTAAGATATCGATTTGAATCACAAAAGAGAACGAATATTCTATATAGCCGAGGAAGTTGTTTCTGTAGAGACAGTTGACGTATTTTTATCATGAGAAGAAACCCATTTCCCGCGTCAAGGCAATGTGCAGTAGTTTCCCATTGTATAGTTTCTTAGCGAAGCGAGTAGATTAGTCGTCCAGGATCTATTTTTTAAAAAGGTTTTGTGGTACTAGACAGGCGGTAGTAGTATAGCTTAACAGTGTCTCTGTGATTGGTTGTAAGTACTGATTTATAACTGACAAATATTGTTATTGTCTCCACAGCGATGTTGAGCCCTTGTATGACTACGAGTACTACTTCCCTAAGGAGGTGGGTTTCTTTAAATATATTCTTTCTTTCTATATATGATAAAACTTGCATTCTAGGCTACTAATTTTCAGTTTTATAAATTTTGAAGTCGTAGGCAATAACATTAAATGCTTAAAACCTTTTTGACTTGAATCATTGCTTGTTTTTCATGGCGACAAATACAATTTTAGTTCAGATTAAAAATGCTGGGGATTAAGTTAAAAGTGATTCAAACACTGACATCAGATAATCTACTACTTTTCAATTTCAGGTCGGAGGAGCTGCAAACAACGTGATTGACAACCGAATTAATATGCCAGAGATGACGACCGGAAGCTCACTAATTTCTCACAATGTCTGCAATTACCATTACAACATCTCAACAATTGCTCATGGACACGGCCAGCTTGAAATCGCTTCTGGATACGAAAATGAGGCTATCGGATATGGATATGGTTATGATGACATCGGATATGGATATGGACATGAATATGAAAACGAGGCTTACAGATATGGCTACGGATTTTGTGTTTAAGTGGGGAACGAACTCAAACGATATATTGCAATGGATCTTGAATTGCTAATCCAGATTTTGATGTTGGTGTCAATGTTTCGTATGAACATGATATTTAATAACGTTGTTTTTATACATACTGTTATTCCTGTTGACAGGAATTGGGGCTCTCTTATTTCTCGCTCATTAAGAAGTAGATCTGTTTCCGATTTTTATATTTAAAGGAAATACAAAGTACTGGTACTTATTTCATCCTGGAGTTTTTGAGAAATTAAGGGTATATTTTGAAACGTCTAATTTTTTAAAATATCTTACACAAAACTTATTAGAAGAGAGGTCTGTTGAGAATGTTTGTCATTTTTATATATTAATTGTTGCAAATAAAACAATTATCATTTTCGTTGTCCTTGCTTTTGGGTTTTCAGTTAAAGTGGTCCATTTTATATTAAGAAGACGCTGATGCTCATATAATAATATTTAACAACTATAGAACTGCCACGGCAGTACTTTATCATCAAGACTAATGCTTTGACCCTCGCTCTCATAATTTATCTCTCAGTCGCACTGTGCACTCATCAGAAGTAGTTTCATGTAAACGGCAAAACACCCAGAAGTTAAACTGGGTTTTTTTCTGCCATGATAAACGATACAATGGATAGTGTGTTCGGCAGGATCCTTTTGGGTCAACGTCATCACATTGAACCTGGTAGAGACGGTTGACGTGAACCAACGGGGCGCCGTGACCTGACGTGAAACAACGCGGTCACTCGACAGTCGACAAGCATTTGCTTTCCATTCTTCTTTCCGGTAAATAGAACTAGATGATTCGAAACTAGTCTCCATTAAAAGAAGCATTATCGGGAAAATCGCCACTACGATAGACATTGATAGGGATAAGACAAGTTGATCGAAAAAACCGAGATGAAAGATTACCAAGGACGCGTGATCACGAGGGGGCAGCGGGGAAGAGCGGATATAACGTCATTCAATTGTTACGTCATGAAAAAACTATACCTTTATTGTCTCATAAAGTACTTTTTTTTCGATTGTTCTAACCGCTAGGCATCTTAGAAATACGTATAAAGATTTTCAAATTAAAAAGGTCAAGGTCGGAAGTTCTTTGAAATTTCCAATGACGTCACAGGTTTTAACATTTTAACTCATTTAGTTACGGGTAGCTTCAGCAAACTATAAATAATTCTATGTATAAACATGAATTTAATGAATTACAACAAAACCTCGTAGCTCTTTGGCGATTTCCATAATCTACTATCCAAAAACACACTCATATGATCACCTCTATATTTCAGATTTACATTGTATATGAAATCAGCAAATAGATTAAGAAAGTTTCGTATTTGATATATTAAGAGTGGAATATAATTGAACTTCGCATTTCAATGAAATCATTGAACAAATTAATAAAGAATTAACAAAAGGTTGAATGTTTCAAAAGTATCACTGAAGACTGAGAAAAAAAATATGTTAGTGTTTGAAAATCATTCTTTATTGTGATCAAGTCTAAACGAAAATATCGAATACCTGAATTTCCCTTGTTTCTTTTGTCTGAATGATGATGTATTTATCAAGCTTATCATTTTTGGGCTGAGCTTTGCACAGTTTTGCCTAAATACGCTCATTCCAACACTTAACCAAAACACTCACTAAAAATCAAAATATGAAAATGACAAACAAACAAAAACCAGCTTTCACGAAAGAACAATCTATCCAAGACATTTCAATATATAAGCATCATCATTGTGGCGGGAAAGTTGTGCATATAGAATAGAACTTTTCGTGTATTAATCCTGGTGTCTCGGGCTGCGTGCATGAAATTGACAACTTGCTCACGAAAAAAGTTTATAACGATTATTCGCTCGCGCTAGCTCATTGCTTGTTTTACAAACTATTTCACAGTCGGTGAGTACTACATATGATAGATTAATTAATATTGCCTTTAAATGATTTAAGGCATTGTGATACTTAAATGGGAATTCAAAGATCTATCTATTTATATCCAATCAAACACATTGCCGGGTAATGATTATGTGAACATATAAAAATACATTTGCACAACATTTACACAATGGGACCATATTCAATATCTATGTAGGAAGAAAATCATCACAAAATAAACATTACCTTGTACATGGTTATCTGCAACAGACACCTAAATTATATCGACGTACGGTGCGGGAGTCATTTCAAGATATTTTACAGCCGCTTTGATCGATCTGTGTGACCGGAAGGGAAAGCTATTCTTAATATAGAACAAGGAAGTTGTTGAATGTGAGGGGCATATATATAATGATCACAGAGTAGACCAGAGGGTTATCATGTCTAATTCAAACATTTCCCATCTTATATCTACCTTTGGAGACAACTGTATGTATGGTGAAATCCAAAGGGCAATTTTGAGTTTTATCAAGAACGCAGGCAAATACGATCTTTGATAGCATTTTAATCGTTTCGTCTTTTCAGTTTTCTTTTAATCATATCAGATTTAATACTTGGCGCATGTAGATCATAACGTCGCCAATGTATCCACCTACCTACCAAGGAAGTGTCATGGTGTTGATGTGTTACGTGCAGTGGTGCGTGTCGATCAAAGACACGTAACAGTTTCAAATGTAATCTACTTATAATCCGCGAGTATTGTAGGCTATTGTAGCTTAGTAGAAAGTAAGTATGTATGTACTTGAGCTTTTCCAATATAGATAAATGGAGGAGTTACATGGTAATTAAGTTGATGCTTTGTTTATACGGTTGTATAGATTTTCTGTTGTCTGTACTATAAGTTGTGTTATGATGTAGCCTACAAAGGTTGAAGCATTGGCAATTGAAAGACTATTAAAGTTCGCTATCAAGTGCATGCATGACTATCCGTGTGTTTATCTAGTTAGGGCCAAATGTATGCCAAATGTTATGTTTTTTTAAAGAAAACAAGGAGAATTAATGTTTAATAGGTCTAATGGACCTTTGCTGGTATTTATATATATATATATATATATATATCATAAATCTATATTTAGTGACGCGGACCAGTTGATTATATCTCGGACAGACCATTTAAGCTGATTCAGTCACGCCCCTTGAGCGAAGTCGCCTGTCAGTGAACACATCGGGACCGACTTGAGCAAACCAAGGTAACCATTCTCTCAACGAGTTTTCTAGACTTGAAGTCGTTCCAATACTTGCAGGTTAGATTTGATATAATTAGGCTACTGGTAACACAATATCGGAGTAATTATTGTAAGGCAGCATATCATTGTAAAAACGGGAAGGGAGTATTCGGGTATTTTCGTGACTGCTCGTTTTTGTAAGCAAACATTAGTCGCGTGGTTGCAGCCCAAATATGAAAGACTTTTGATGTGTTGTTGACTTACTTTGCACTGACATATTTAAATTTGATATTTTATTACTCGGAGAAAAATGAAAAGGCCTAAAACACGTTTTGGGATATTCATACATACATGCACACATACATACATAAAGACAAACATACATACAGACATTCAGACAGACATACATAATTACATACATAACATATAAACATACATACATACATAACATAATTATAAACATATACATACATATATCTCGAGATGCTGAGGTGAAACATTTACCTCATTTCAATCTTTACAAATATTATATCATTGCGTAAGGTGTATATATTCATGTAGTCTCTGAAAACTAATTCTTTCATTACATATAAGAAAGAAGCCACAGAGAAATGGCCCTGTAGCTGCCTTGCTTTTTAAGAGGTTGTTTTGAAGTCAAAATAGTGGAACTGCAATCTGGGTGTTAGACTAACCTAAACCATGCAAGCATTATTTGTCTCCAATTGTCATGAAGCGCAGCCTAACACTCTTTGTGAACCGGAGTGGCAATGCAGCTTTTGTCAACAGAGGGAAAGGAAAACTCGTGAACACAAAGATATAATCGTATCACTTTCCAAGTATTAACACCGACTGACATTGAGTGTTTCGCGTAAAATACATTTCTCTATGTAGAGTTTACTTTAAATGATGCTTTTCCCCAGTTAAGTATCCTGATCAATTTATCTAGAACTATATTTGAGATTCTAAAAATTTCATAAATAGTCAAGTGTAAATTTCATACAAATTATTAATACTCGAATCCATTATTTTGTGAGAAATACTTCATATTTTCAAATAGAAAATATTCAGCTGAGCGTATATGTTTAAATGAATAAATACGACAGCGTACATGTTTTATGAAAAATGAAACATTTTTTTATCAAATAAATGCCTTAACAATGTGAAATGAAAAGCTCCATGAAAATTATCCGTTGATTAAATGAGTAGATAACTGCCACAGGTGGGAGCAACAGAGTGTATCATTATGTAGATATTGATCTTATGTATAAAATCGAAGAATGACAAATAAACATGTGATACTTCAAGTGGTATAACGAGGGAATCATCTATAGTCAGTCCCCGTTATAACGGGGGATTTGCTTTTTAAACAACAGCAACTTCATTTATGACATCACCTAAGTTTGTATGAGTGTGTTTTTTCTTTCCCCTCTGATCTTCAAAGTTTTCAAAATACGATGCTCATAATTTTATTGCAACAAACCTTTATAATTATGTTCTAATACTTTGTCTCGTGACCGACTAAGAATTTTTCTCCCTTAAATGTTAACTCTTTTTAACAATAGCTATATCTTAAGATATACCATATTGACATCGTATTTGCAGACTAATATATAGGCTATGGTATATCAGTCAATGCAATGTTCTTTTCTGTGGTTTTCTGTGGTTTTCAATGTCAACCATGTATTCAGAAAATACATTGCCGTGCATGATACATACGCTATTTCATTCACGATCTAGACATCTGTTTGTCAAGCTTGTTACAAACGCCACAATAACCTGTTTCTCACATACGGATGCATATTTATGTGAATGATTGTTATCATATTTCATTGTTTCTTGTTTGAACGCCAGCTTGTCAGCTAGAAGGCTGCAGCCGACATCAAGATGCAGGGTCCGGTTATCTTCGTTATCGTCAGCCTCATCGAACTGATTAGGGCTGCAGACAGACCAAACATCATTCTCATCGTCGCTGATGATTTGGGTAACATATCTTTATATTTGAATTTCATTAAATACGTTTCAAAGTAGGTGCTGGGGTAGCCTTTTGTTTTTAAAATGCCACAAACAAACACGCAGTGGAATCATTCATGCAATAGTGGAATCCTGAACATGTAATGTGACATTCTCTAATGATAAATTCTGAATGCTGTTCTTTAATGATGTATTAGTTTGATTCTGTCATTTAAAAGGCATTACGTGTTTTAGTGTTTCTGGTACGTGACAAACATATATTGTCTCTTTTGTACCATGAGGTTAAAGGCTTAGAAAACATATTAAAGGCGTGACATGAGTTAAGATCCAATGAAAATCGACGTCTATGCAAGATGAGGCATGCGATCAGTGCTCCTCGCCTTATGCGTCAGCCTGTTGTCATCTTTATTGCGATGTGCTCGATCAGTGCTTCTCGCTCTATGCTTCCGCCTGTTGTCATCTTTATTGCGATGTGCTCGATCAGTGCTTCTCGCCCTATGCGTCCGCCTGTTGTCATCTTTATTGCGATGTGCTCGATCAGTGCTTCTCGCCCTATGCGTCCGCCTGTTGTCATCTTTATTGCGATGTGCTCGATCAGTGCCTTTCGCCTTATGCGTCATCCTGTTGTCATCTTTATTGCGATGTGCTCGATCAGTGCTTCTCGCTCTATGCTTCCGCCTGTTGTCATCTTTATTGCGATGTGCTCGATCAGTGCTTCTCGCCCTATGCGTCCGCCTGTTGTCATCTTTATTGCGATGTGCTCGATCAGTGCTTCTCGCCCTATGCGTCCGCCTGTTGTCATCTTTATTGCGATGTGCTCGATCAGTGCTTCTCGCCCTATGCGTCCGCCTGTTGTCATCTTTATTGCGATGTGCTCGATCAGTGCGTCTCGCCTTATGCGTCATCCTGTTGTCATCTTTATTGCGATGTGCTCGATCAGTGCCTTTCGCCCTATGCGTCCGCCTGTTGTCATCTTTATTGCGATGTGCTCGATCAGTGCCTTTCGCCTTATGCGTCATCCTGTTGTCATCTTTATTGCGATGTGCTCGATCAGTGCTTCTCGCCCTATGCGTCAGCCTGTTGTCATCTTTATTGCGATGTGCTCGATCAGTGCTTCTCGCCCTATGCGTCCGCCTGTTGTCATCTTTTTTGCGATGTGCTCGATCAGTGCTTCTCGCCCTATGCGTCCGCCTGTTGTCATCTTTATTGCGATGTGCTCGATCAGTGCTTCTCGACCTATGCGTCCGCCTGTTGTCATCTTTATTTCAGTACATGGAGTCTGCACTGTCTACTCTAAGAATGCGATAGCCTTGAAAAAAGTAGCTCGATTTCTCCACTTGATCTGAGTTAAAAACATTTGTATCTCAGTCCGTAATTAATTCGTAGAACTACTCAACTGAATACGAACAGTACGTAGGGACCCCATTGATTATAAATAGACATTTATAATTCTAACATCGGGCGTATCGGGCCCTGTTATGTGATTCCGGGGAAGGATGACACGGGTGATAAGTCTAGAAAAGAACACCAACAGCTTGACATCAACTTGGACTCAATTTATTCATAAAACAATTCATCAACATAGTTACTTCAATTAGAAATTTATCATAATCAGGATTGCATAAAAGTACATTAATAATCCAATTAATATATAAGCAATCACATATAAGACATATCATTTACATAGTATTTAAATTTATTCTTCACAAGTAAGTATAGTGATGTGCCTTGTGCTCGGCTGCTAGCTTGCCTCACACAAGGGTCATTATACAATACTTCAATTAACATTACTTCAATAACAAAATATTTACGATAATTTGTGAAACATTATGATAACGAATATATGAATGATGAGTGGAAGAGCCTTGTTTTTAATCTATCCTACTGAACCGTAACTAATCCGAAACGCTAATCTAATCAGAGGATATTAGTTCACTCTAATTAGCGCATGCTGCGGCACCCCAGCTTAAAAGCTACTGATATGGTGTGCGCATGCGCGACAACGTAATACCTAGAGCTTGGAGTCAAGAGTTTAGTTACAGACTGAGTGTATAACTTTAAACTGATAGACTCCAATACAGCTCTGTTGTCTAAGAGGAATACCCCTGTATACATATAAAGATTAAGGGCATATATAACCCTAGATATACAAACACTGGATAATGTGATATTTGCAATACGAGTACTTTCAATGGTAATTTGTATTACGAATCGTTGTAATCTATGTTTATGACGTATATCAAAGATGTCCCTAAATACACATACAATATAACGACGTTATGTCGGTACAATAAAACATCTTGTCCGATATAGACTAGCTAGCCATGTCGCCTTTCACAAATAGAAAATATCATTCAGATGTTAGCCTGTTATACTAACTTGATCTTAGTAATGTCTGATCTTTGATTCCTTAATTCACAATACACCTAACCTAACCATCAATCTTTAATATAACAATTTGCTAAAACAGAAATAACAAGACTTTAAGTTCAATAAAAGGAGTAATCAGTTAACATAGAATAATAACGACAGTTAACCTAACAAATCTAGCAGTACCAAATTCAACTCACCTAGAAAAGAACACCAACAGCTTGACATCAACTTGGACTGCTGAAGTCAAGGCATGTTGGGTTCTTATAGAAGCGCTGGTGAGCCTACGGTCAGAGGTGATGCGACCTACAGTCCATAAATGGCTAGGGTTTATGTAACCACCTATCTGAACTTCTCTAAGTCTTAAGCTGGTTCCACGTTTGGTATTGGAATGTTGACTCTGGCTAGTTTCAAGGTTATGTGCCGGTCAAGCTGACCTGCTGGCTACCTCTGGAATGCGGCTAGCCATGCCGGTTCTTAGATTTATTCCAAAATGGCGGACTTTCACTCAAACGACCACGTTCTATTTCTAATTTAAATGATATAATAATTAGATAATTTGCAACTAAAAATAGGGAAATATAGCACGATAATAATTCATAAGTTTTCCTTCACTATTTCTTCTAATAACGTTTTTTTTCATCTCGTTGTTTAAATATTGATGTTTAGTTTGTTGTAGTATACAATGTTTGACAACACCAATTTCTCTAATTGCGTGTAGAAAGAGGACACACTTGTTACGGTAAAAGGGTGCTATAAGCAACGTTTCGTTATCGTTAACAGGATTTAAACTATATTTATTTCCAGATGGTACAGGAAAGGGGGATTGATAAAAAGGGTTGCCCCTATATATTTGTGTGCATTCGTAATTGTTGTTTCATCGGGTAATTTACAAAATGACAGTCCAAAATATCAACATGACACTGCCATTAAGTTGATTGTAAATTTTAAAAATTAATTTTTCATTATATCGAATGAACATTTACTTGTTATGCCCTTATCATTTAGACTAGAGACCATAAGTGATAAATTCACTCAATCAATCTTTGAAATGGTAATAATTCTGGTTTTATCAAGGCTTAATGTTCTTCATGCTCGGAATAATCCTGCATCAGCATGATTTGAGGTTAACAGTATTTGAAAACGGATGTGGTCAACGTTACGTTAAGGTAGATGATGATACAACGCAATTTACGGTACTTTTTTCTAAAACAATTGTGAATTATGATCTAAAGTCATAAGATAGAGTTATGCGTTCGATGCAATAGAAACACCAGACAGACCACGTCAATACAGTTGCTATACCTCTAGCTCGATCCCCTTTTCTTTTTCATATTTCGGTAACTCTATACATTTAGCCGTTTATGGAATTCAATTCTCGCATTCCTGATCTCGCTTCTATATCATTTAATTCTGTTCAGGATGGAACGATATCGGCTTCAGAAACCCCGATATGCTGACACCAAACATCGACAAACTGGCGCGGGATGGCGTCATACTGGACAGAAACTATGTACAGCCTGTCTGTAGCCCGTGAGTACTCTAGTAATGGTCATAGCAATTTGAAATATTCGAAAACAAATACTTTGTGTTTTGCTGAGAAATGTCAGAAGTGTGTCGCAGCTGATGAGTCACACGTCATCAATCCAGTTCACGTCAAGTTAATACAAAGTTAATCCAATAACCGTTGACTTGATATATATGGTGAGAGTGGATCATCAGGCGAATTTGGAATTTGAAGATTTGAATATAACAGTGACATAAGGTTTAACATTATTAAAATAACGGTACATAGAATTGGTGTTGGCATTATGTGTCGATAACCCTTATTCTATATTTCGATTAATGTTCTTTTGGTTTCTCAAAAACTCTCTAGGCAACTTCTTGTCCCTTCTTCATGCTTGCCGAAAACAACTTTCTAAACGTTCCTAGTTGTTATCTTATCTGTTTTATACATTGTATATTTCAGGTCCAGAGCAGCGTTCATGTCAGGAATGTATCCATTTAAAATAGGTTTACAGGTAATAAATATTTCATTGTCCTTCCATGATGTGTGAAATATATAAGTTAAATAGGTGCTCTTGTATACTTGGTTAGAGAATTTTGCTCACAAACGATTCAGTATACGATTTCTGTTATTCTAATAGCTTTGCACATATTTGGATAGTATGGAGAACCTGATTACAGTTTTATTGTAGATTACTTATATTATTGTTTATCCCAGCACCAGGTTATTTGGAACAGCCAGGCGGTCTGCCTCCCCTTGAATATAACAACTCTACCCCAACACCTGAAGAAACTCGGATATGCAACACATGCTGTCGGCAAGTACGTCGATTACTGACTTCTTTAACTTTTGTTTTACTAATTTACGTTGACATGCCTGTAGCAGCAAGGGTTGGGGTCGGGGAGGCGGAGGGGTATTGGGTATGAAATTGAAATCGGCACCTTCACGGCTGTCATTGTTACTACGAACTTGGGTAATATTCAGTCCATGGGTGATACTCAGTCTTGTACAAGATTGGGTTACTACCATTATCCCTTCCCTTACAAGGTTTTACAATCTGGGGGGTCTAATTCGTCGTTTCTCTCATTAGACTACCTCAAACATTTCGTTATCTGGTTGTCAGTGAAGTAGCACATTCAATCAGTCAATGGAACAAACTATCTCTAAACCAATAGTAAGAGCATGTGACGGTGTCTCAGTACAGTACTCATAGTTACATGTTATCACTTCTCAAAAGGTCAAATTTCAAGTTCTTATCTCTGCAACCCATTTCCCCGTGATTGTATTCAAAGACAGGCTGTTTATTGCATCACTTGATATTATTCAATAGATGCTGTGTAGGGTATTGTCACTTTATCGTGATGATGTGTTATCAGTCACATTATCGTTATGACTGCGTTATCTGTCACATTATCGTTATGAATATGCTACTCTGAGGCCTTGAACTGAATGCTGCCTTTAATGTGCGAGCTTGATTTATACATCCTGGATCTTCGTTGTTTTGTTATGTATGGCAATTGCAGTTGTCGATTTACAAATAATTATTTGTGAAAGGATGAGAATTTTGTCATTTGTTTAAATTGATCGTTGATGTTACTTAGTGTAGATGAGCATGACTGGCTTTACCGGTGATCTATTCCATGTTTGTTTATTCCTGTGTTTCCTTCGTTTCTTCATCAAATACTTCTCTTTGTTTATTTGAATATCCTCGAATTTTGCAATTGCGAGAACTGTCGGAAACACCACATTTACGCAATAATTTACTTGTCCAATTTCAGGGATGTACTACAGATTATAGCATTGAATTGGTATAGATAACTACCTAGTTGGAACATGTGCGCATCATACGATAGTATGACATGATTTATTGAACTTAACTCGTATGAATGCATTTATAAGTAACTTCACTAGCGTTCAGACCTTATTCAAAACTTCACCTTTTAATTCACCCCTTGTACGCCTCTCTGCCGCCAGATGGCACCTCGGGTTCTGCAAGTTGGAGTGCACGCCGACGTATCGTGGGTTCGACTCCTTCCTGGGCTACTACAACTCACGAGAGGGCTACTTCACTCACAAGTCGAGTCAGTACTCTAGTTATCCCTTTGAATATGATGATCACTTTGAAATAAACAAGTAACTAACAACATTCTTTTATCAAGTATTCTCAATGTCTTGCTGATCTAGACAAGTAGTCTGATTATCGGTAAATCAATAATGACAGCCAAAACTGTTGTAGGAAAATCCAAGGGTTACATTATAAGGTTTTAGTAACAAGGGAGAACTCACCATCAAGCACATTTCGCTGATGAATTTGTTACCAAGAGATGGTGCGATTAACGTCAAAATACATCTTGATATGAATCAGTTTTGAAGATTATGATGTTGAGATCAGAAAACTAAAATACATTTCTTGTACATGTATTTAAGCAAATTTCTCAAAATATGATTGGTTCACCGTTATCATTCAGCGTATCTATTCAAGTTAAAAGTATTCCCTGAAAAAGTTTAACAAATGGAATATGTGTGATTGTATCTTGCACATACATGCTTTCGGTAAGATGGACATCAACGTTTGTTTTACTTTCAGATGGAGCTTTTATCAGACAGTATTATTTAGACTTCCGGGATGGACTGAAAGTTGCCAAGGAGTCAACTGGGGAGTACTCTGCGGTAAACCATTAGTTTTGTTAAATTTAATTCTCCATACTCATTTAAATGGGAAGAAGGGAGTTGTGTTCTCAACCCGTATCGGTGATAATGTTGAGGTGAAAGGAGAATCGAACTATGAACATGACTATTATAAAGTTTGTCATAACTGAACAATATCCATGTGTAATGCATGTCAAAGCCAAATGGGTTAGTGCTGATTATGCTATGTGTCCGTATGCCTTCAACTTGAGATTAATGTAGTTCTAGTCATACTTATTGACAGGCCAATTTTGCCAAATGTCTGTGTTCGTATGTATTTCACTTCAGATTAAATGTAATTCCAGTCATACTTATTGACATGCCAATTTTGCCAAATGTCTTAAAGTGACACAGATGGTTCATGATTTTTTGTATGTGGCTTAACTAAATACCATAATATATATTGAGTTTAGTTCAATTCGTCTTTCAAAAGTTACCTCTTTTTCTCTAATATGCGGAAATTATGATTTTTTGTTTGTTTTCAAATAAAATCGAAAAGCGACCACATTAATGTTGACATTCTGCATTATATTTACAAATATATTAATTAAATGCCTTACTCATCACAACTAACCTAAATTTGTCGTTGAGACTGCTGTAAGTACATTCCGGAAATTACGTTTGAGCAATTGGCGCGTACTATGTTAATGTTCAGAACAACCACTACTCCTAGATCTAATACCACCATTTGTGAAGTTTGGCATATTTGACGCCAAACACATAATCTGTACATGTGTCCCTTTAAGAGTTACCATTATTGTAGAATTTGAGTGTGACACTCAACCTTCTTCGATGTGGACTGCGATAGTCATGTAGAATATGGTATTTGATTCGTCGACAACTCGATCACGTAAAACCCCTCCAATGATGATTAAAAATAATTATTAACACACAAAATCACTGTATCATGAACGTTTAATTTTTAAAAGTTTAGTGTAGTAGTGAGTCATTTTTCATTATGTTTGGATTTCAGTGGGTTTACAGCCGACGCATCACTGAACTGATAGAAAAGCACAACAAGACCCAGCCTATGTTTATGTATCTGCCTTATCAAAACGTCCACTCACCTACAGAGGTTGGTATGACAGTGGACCTATTTGAATAATAAAGAGCCAGGGAACTACTGATATTTGAACCTATACAAACGTTTTCTATGCAGGTGTTATTACTCAATACTAATAATTGTATCGTAATTCTTTAAACCTTTATTTGACATCGGGTGATATTGCATGGATACCCTTCGTTTAAAGAGCCATTCCGTAATTTTCATAACATATTATTTACCTTTGATACGAACCTAAATGTCATATGTGGTGATATACAATCAAAACATCTTAACTTTTCATGTCCAAAAGACATATATATGACAAATACTGGTTTTCCATGAAAATCTAACAACAGCCTTATAAATACACTGAGGTGTAGATATCACATCCAATATACATGGATGCTAGTTATATAACCTAACAAACGCTATCAACTCCTAACTGCTCTCCTGGCTGTTTTAGATAAGTCTTCAAAATTACGTTTGACTATTTGACGCGCGCCACTGTCCGGTTTTCGATCATAATTGCGACTTCTACCTTCATATTGTCACTGTAAAAAAACCAATAAGCTGGAAAATGTGTCTTTTTGGTAAAAGTCGATACTTCGCGATCAAATTACACCATTGATTAAGTTTGACATATATGACTCCAACAACTCACGGAGTGGCTCTTTAATAAGTATGATACCGTCGGGACTGTGGCTCGCTCCCCCTCAGGAAGTAACTATATTCAGGTACTCGTGTCGTGAACACAGTATGACATGGACACCATACAATATTTGACGAGCCTAACCTGTCTTTGTAATTTCTTTTAATAGGTCCCAAAGCAATATTCTGACAAGTTTCCCCACGTTGTGAACAGGGGAAGGCGGGTTTTCAGTGGTAAGTCCATCTTCCTACGCAAAGCTTAACCATTGCCAGTCTCGAACTGTTAACTTGGACAGTTCGAGACTGGCAATAGTTAAGCTTTGCGTAGGAAGATGTGGTAAGTCGTAACTTTATTATTTATTAAAGGTAAAGAATTATATGATTATAGGAACATGTGAAAAGAGTTAGTTTTTTTAAGGATTCATTAGATGATGTTTACGTAATTATGTTCTTCTATGAACATCTTCTAGCTAAACCGCCCTTTACATGTATACATGTTACAGTACTTTCAGTGAACAGTTTTGAAAATTTATCAAGTTTATCGGAGGGGCAATACACATTTTTTCTTAACGTTCATTGGCTTTGATAGTTGATACTGACATCTTGATCAGTACCGATATATATCCATTATGTCATGAAAGGTATGGTGAACGCTCTGGACGAAGCAATAGGGAATCTCACAGACGCTCTCAAGAAAAAAGGAATGTATGACAACACGCTTTTCCTCTTCACTTCAGACGTAAGTGATTATTTCTCAGCATATTCAAACAACAAAATAACCCCTCACCCTAAAATTCACAAAAACAAAACAAGCAAACAAACGAAACCCCAGAAAACAACCAAGCTGTTACCCCACAGAAGTTTAGTAGGCCCCTAAATCATGTCTTACGACATGTTGTTCTATAGATGTTTTTGAAACTTGTTTTCTTGACTCGTAATTGTGTGATGCAATTGTTAGATCATTGGTTTCTCATTAGGAAAAGGCGTTCGTAGATTAACTGTATGTCTGTATTTGCAGATGAAGGTTGGGTTGACTGAGGAGAAAGATAATTCGTTTAAATTTTTATTTCAGAACGGTGCTGAACTTTTTTCACACGGGAACAGTTGGCCTCTGCGCGGGGGTAAACACTCCATCTGGGAGGGGGGTACCAGGGTCACAGCCTTCATGTCGGGGGCCGGGCTCAAGAAGACCGGGTACACATATTCAGGGTAAGGAGGAATGTGCTCTGAGCGGAGTGATCTTTGATTTGAGACCCTCGCGCTTGTACCAGGAGAAGGAGAACGTGACTAAACCGAACTGCTACTATGTATCTATGCCAATTTAGGAGGAATTTGGAAATGGCTAGCGCTTAGCTCTTGAATAAGCAGAATTAGTTCAAGCCTGCTACATAAAAATAAATCAGCACAACCTTTAGTTAGAAAAATGAAAATAAAATTTTCAGATAACCGCTATTTATTTTAGATATGTGGTTTTGTTTAGTATAAAATGTCATGGATGAAAGTTTAGAGGCTGTAATAGTTAGAGGACTAGAGGACTCTCTTAAATTAAACTTTTGTCCTCAAAAGAGTCAATATCTGAGTTTCATAGCACTCATTTGAATGTCAATAGCAAAGATGACCTGACCATAATAATAAAAACTTAATAAATTTACTACCATTATACTTCTTATACCTACAGAATGATCCACGCTGTTGACTACCTGCCCACTCTGGTATCAGCTGCCGGGGGTCCTTCAGGTAAATTTTTATTTGACTTCTCAATTGATGAGGTGTTTATAGAAGCATATAATCTGCCTCTGAGGTTATTGCAGACAATGCCAAGCGTGAAGAAGTGGAAAGTAACTAAGACAGAAAGGCATGTTTATGTTACTATATTAGTATATGTTAGACATTTCAAAGCTCATTCAAGCAGACCACTATTGTATCAAAATTTAAAAAAAATTATGTTCAAGAACTCATATTGTATTAGAAATTAAAAGAGTATGTCATTCTATTTACATTCTCTGGTATTCCAGTTACGGGTCTTGATGGCATTGACCTTTGGGATTCTATTAGGAGTGGTCTCCCTTCCAAGAGGTCGGAGTTCATCTATAATCTGGATGATTACGTCATCCCTCTAGCAGGTCAAGCAGCAATAAGGTAGGTCAAGGGCACATTATTCTGTTAAAGTAAGTAACCGCCATGCTGTGGCACGTTTGACTCTATACATAAAGAACACCTGAAAAGAATGGTGTTTAGATATCTTGAACAATTTGCCTGGGTAATCATTAGAAAGCAAGGGTCGGGGTCAAGTCCAAGGCCTTATTGAAAGAGAAAGTCATTTGGACAGTTGGTACATTGTATGGATTTGAAATCCTGTGGATTTTGCCGTTCGTGAATAGACATTATCCATGCATCTACCTGTTTGTATGTATTACCATTATGTTGGAGTTGTTACTTCACCCTTGAACTAGGTATAAGATAGGTCAAATAAAATGCAATTTCTTCTTTGATTTGCTAAGTTTCATTAGCTGTGGATTATATGGTGTCAAGATCACTTCATCTGCGTTTGAACTCTAGTGAACCCCATACCATGTGAGTCATCTCACCAAATTTGGTGCCACCCTCCCATTAGCACTACAACCACTCTTTTTACTTATCACTGCTGGAATATAAAGGATATGCTTCCTACAAAATTAAGAAACATTTATCTCATAGGTTTCATCATAAGTGGCAAGAAATTGCCTTGTTAGTGGCAAACACTTGATGATGCAATTGTGCTTTGGCTCTAAAGTTTGCTGAATCTCAAATCAGTAATTGTGAAAAACTAAGTACTTTGAAAATATGTCCTTAATCCAACAAACTCTCTTTGAAGGATGGGGGACTATAAACTGCTCCTTGGCTATCCTGGGACCCAGGATGGATGGCACCGGCCGATGAACAGGACCCAGGACGACATCTATGAGACCAGTATATTTGACCCGAAGGCAAAGGAGGAGAGACTTTTTAATGTCATGAGTGAGTTCGCTACAGAGATACTTCTAATCTACAAAGTCAGTGATTCCAGAATATTGACTGAAACAAATAATTATGTATCGATTGATTATGTAATAGCAATTGATTTCCTTAAGATATTTTAATTTCATATTTTCATGTGTGAAACATTTCTAGGCAAGTATCCAAAATAAAAATTCTTTTGGGCAATGAGATATAAACTTTTGAGAACTGATTAAAAATCATTTCAACAACTACCTTAACAACGGTTCAATTCTTGTTTCCTCAAACTTTCAATAGTTTGCAATGAAAAGTGTAAGTTGCTCGTTGATAACCAACAGAAAGCCTCTGTCATAAACTGAATTATGTTTAGTTTACAAAATCATGACGCAAAGTTGTTGAAGAAATACTAGTAAATATCACTTGATTTGTTGTAGGATGTTTTAACAATAAGCACCTACTTTCAGCTGACCCAGAAGAGAGGAATGATCTGGCCTCCAAACAACCAGATATTGTGGCCAAACTAAAAGCAAGACTTCTCGACTACAAGAAGGAAATGGTTCCCCCAAATTATCCGCCTGGAGACCCGGCTAGCAATCCTAAACACTATGATAATGTTTGGAGCCCAGGCTGGTGTTGATCAAAACCAATTTACACTTATCATTTTCCACTTCGAGAATATTGTGGCAGTAACAGAAACCAAGAGAAGGACTTCCAGCACATGCAGTTCACTTCTGTGAATGTTTAACATCATGTTTTTTTCACAATTTCTGACGTTCAGAGGGAGACAGTTGCCTATATATCTGTATAAGAAGGGGTTTGTTCGTCGGGCCATTAAAAGGTTATCAATTGATGACTTTCAGAAACTGTCACACAAGCTGTACAACTGACATCTGAACAGCTAATAATCAGACTATAGCTGTTGCAAGCCCAGTTTACAAGTAATGTGTACAGCAACCTTACTAGGATACCAGTTGATAGTTAACCATGCGTCTGGGAGGAGGTAAAGCAAGGGTTGAATAATACTTCTTTAGCTGGACTAAAGATGACCCATCTGGTGTTTCTTTAGTTAAAACTAGTAAGCTATGTGTACTGTAGCACTTTACAGCAGGCAAATTCAGTGAAGCTCGAGAAATAACTTCTGAGATCAATGCACTTGCAGATAAAGACTGAACTAACCAGAGGCACGTGCAGCAGATGAAAGTCTTGTCGCTTCTGTTACGATAGTAAATCTATATTTAGCACCTGTACATCTTCGCATCATCTGCGTACGTCACATTGAATTATGTGTATGACGTCACTCAACATGTAGAGAGCTAAAGTAATACACGCTTGAACCTTACGTCGGTGTTATCTCTTGTCCGATGTTATCAAGACAACTTGGAGTAACAAAACATGGTGTCAGAAGAAAGTGATACTCGACTCTCCACGTCTACAAACTTTTTCATGTGAAAAAACTGTATGTATGGAACTTTGTTCTGAAACTCGATCTCACAATGCTACTCTCACTGTCGTCTGGCGGTCCGCCATATTGTTTACATTGGTGATATGATAAGGCCGCATCTCTCGAGCCTAAAAGTGACTTTAACTCTTATCTCTCTCTAGAATATGATTGAAAGTTTCTTCAAAACATGTGCACTTGACATTTCACTTATGTATTTTGGAAATTGACACTCTAAACTCTCACTCGCTCGCTCCAACATCGGTGAATTCACGAAGGCTAGAATTACCGTTAGCAGACGCTCACGCTCTCTCTCTCTCTCTCTCTCAATTTCACTCATTCTCGAAGTGAACTGAAGATTTCCAAATGACATTTGTGTGAATTATCTACAGAAATAAGTGTCACTAACTCTCTAAATATCTACCAAGAATTTCTTCATAACTTCCAATATGTCGAGAGAAAATCCCCCACCTGTTCCTACATTTCATTCTAACATTCCTCTACCATCAAAACTAGAAGTGAAAGGAAATCTGTCAACTAATTGGAAAAGATGGAGACAACTTTGGGATTCTTTTGAAATAGTTAGTAACACTAAAATACAAGAACACAGCTATCGTGTAGCCACTTTTGTAACATGTGTTGGAAATGAAGGTTTAGAAATCTACAATGGATTGCCATTTGCAAATGCTGATGCTAGGAAAAACATGGATACTATTCTTTCTCTTATGGAGCAACACTGCTTAGGTGAAACTAACGTCATCTATGAAAGATACATCTTCAATAACAGAAATCAGCAAGAACATGAAAGCATTGATACATATGCAACTCAGCTCAGAACACTATCACAGTCTTGTAATTTCCAGGGCTTATCAGATGAACTGATTAGGGACAGAATAGTTTGTGGAATAAGGGACAATTCTGTTAGGAAGAAATTACTACAAGAATCTCGACTTTCCTTGAAGAAATGTATAGATATCTGTCGTGCCTCAGAAACAACAGCTGTTCAACTGAAAGCTATGTCTGGCAAAGAAGAAATTCATGCTATCCAGGGTTCTAGGAAACATGCTAAGTCACATAAACCAAAGTATCGTGAACAGGGTACAGGTCATAAATCTAACTCTCAATCTCACACTCTCAAGTTTGATTGTAAATTCTGTGGAAGAAAGCATGCCCCTGACAGAGACTCCTGCCCAGCATTTGGTAAGAGATGCAGTAATTGTGGTCTACTTTCTCACTTTGCACAAGTATGCAGACAAGGTCGTTCCTATGGTCATAAAAGTAAACCAAAACACAAGTCTAAACACATCAACCAGCTCTCTGATCAGTCCAGTGATGACGAATTTAGCTATGAAGAACACTTGTTAACTGTTGAAACTGAAAATGAAGAATACGTGAATACAGTTGATGAGAAATTTGCATCCAAAATTTTTGCAACCTTGAAGCTAGAAGGAAAACTAACCAAATTTCAGGTTGATAGCGGGGCTACCTGTAATGTGATCTCACAAGCCGACTTGCCAAAATCTGCCAAAGTTACACCTACAAGTGTAAAGCTCAAGATGTACAACAACTCTAGTATGTCAAACCTAGGTGAAGCTATGTTGCATCTCACTAACCCAAAAAACTCTAAACGCTACAAAGGGAAATTTGTAGTAGTACCAGAAGAAAGAGTACCACTGATTGGATCTCGCTCTGCTCAACAGATGAATTTTCTCAAAGTGCTCTATGAAAATATCTTTGAAGTTGAACATTCATCTCTATCTCACTCTAAATCTGATCTCACAAAGAATGATGTTTTGTCGAAGTACAAAGATGTATTTGGAGAGGATATGGGTCTACTTTCAGGAGAACAAAAACTTGAAATAGATGCGACAGTTTCACCAGTCAAGCAACCACTCAGAAGAATACCTCATGCAATAAAAGGTCAGTTGAAATCTGAACTTGATCATCTTGAGAAGACTGGTGTCATCACTCAAGTCCATGAGCCAACTGACTGGGTATCAAGTCTAGTGATTGTGAAGAAACCAACTGGGAAACTACGGATCTGCATTGACCCGAAACCGCTCAACAAAGCTCTCAAAAGAAGTCTTTACCCACTACCTGTTGTAGAAGATTTACTTCCCGACATATCTCAAGCGAAGGTGTTCTCCAAGTGTGACCTTCGACATGGGTTCTGGCATGTCGCTCTCGAAGAGCAATCAAGTTACCTCACTACTTTCGGTACACCCTTTGGCCGCTACAGATGGCTACGACTCCCATTTGGCATATCTCCAGCTCCCGAGATATTCCAGTACCGAATTGACCAAGCTCTACATAATCTCCAAGGAACATTCAGGGTTGCAGATGACATCTTGATCATCGGCGAAGGATCCACTCACGAAGAAGCAGTGAAGAATCATGATGAACGATTCATCAAACTACTTGAACGCTGCAAACAGACTGGAATCAAGCTCAACCCTGACAAACTGGAACTGAAACAAAGAGAACTCTCGTTCATAGGACACATTCTCACTGACGAAGGCTTAAAACCAGACCCAAGCAAGGTGAAGGCGATTCTCGAGATGCCCAAACCTAATGATGTCCAAGGGATCCAACGGGTTATCGGACTTGTCAACTATCTCTCCAAATTCTTGAAGAATCTCTCAGACATCTGTGAACCTCTTCGACAACTCACCAAGAAGCACATAGCATGGACTTGGACTCATGAACATGACAAGGCTTTTGAAGCTATCCAGAAAGCTGTCACCGAAGCGCCAGTACTTCGATACTACAAGAGTCAAGAGGATGTAGTTCTACAGTGTGATGCCTCTGACACAGGTCTAGGTGCAACTCTACTACAAGGAGGCCAGCCCGTAGCATATGGAAGCAGAGCCCTAACTCCCACAGAGAAAAACTATGCACAGATTGAAAAGGAACTCTTGAGCATTGTGTATGGTTTTCACAAGTTTCACCAGTACCTGTATGGCCGAAAAGTGATTGTTGAAAATGATCATAAACCTCTAGTCTCAATACAGAAAAAACCTCTCCTAACAGCACCAAAGCGTCTACAGAGAATGCTGTTATCACTTCAGAACTACGACTATGAAATAGTCTACAAGAAAGGAATTGAAATGTATCTTGCGGATACTTTGTCACGAGCCTACCTACCTGAGTGCGACAAACCGGATGACAGAAGAACAGAAGTACTGTCTATATCCTTGTCTCCAGTGGAGACAGAAATCCAGTCTATACACATGGCAGAATATCTACCCATCTCAGACAAGAGACTCCAGTCCATTCAAGTGGAAACAGAATTAGATGAAACGCTACAGACTGTCAAGTCTTTGATCCAAGCCGGATGGCCAGAAAGAAGACAGGATGTACCCAATCTAGCAACTCCCTACTATCACATGAAGGATGAACTCACTGTGCAGGATGGTATCATCTTTCATGGTTCCCGATGTGTCGTACCAAAAAAACTAAGACCCGATATTCTCAAGCGTCTTCACAGTTCTCACAGCGGCATCGAGTCTTGCAGACGACTGGCACGGGAATGTGTCTACTGGCCGAACATGAACTCAGAAATTAGCGACTTCATCTCTAAGTGTGATGTTTGCAGTGCCTTTGAGAGAAAGCAGTCAAGAGAACCTCTCATCTCTCATGACATACCAGATCGGCCATGGTCGAAAATTGGAACAGACATCTTCACACACGGCCGAAAGGATTACCTTGTCACTGTGGACTATTTCAGCGACTTCTTCGAAATAGACCAGATCACCAACAAAACTCACCACGAGGTAATTCGACGACTCAAAGGTCACATGGCCCGCCATGGAATCCCGGACACTGTTGTGTCGGATAACGGCCCTCCCTTCAACTCAACAGACTTTGAGAATTTTGCAGCCAACTATTCTTTTGATCATGTAACCAGTTCACCGGGTTATCCCCAATCAAACGGAAAGGCGGAATCAGCAGTCAAGATTGCCAAGAATATCATCAAGAAGGCAGAAAAAGCTCAATCTGATCCATACCTTGCTCTTCTCAACTACAGAAACACTCCTACGGAAGCAACCAACTCATCACCAACTCAGCGTCTATTCAATCGACGGACTAAAACTCTCCTACCAACTTCAAAAACACTTCTCTCTCCACAAGTACCATCAAAAGTCATGGAAAAGAAGAAAAAGAAGAAAGAACATCAAGAAGAAAACTATAACAAGTCTGCTCACACACTCTCACCACTACATGAAGGAAATCAAGTTTGGATACAACCTCTGAGACATCAAGATAAAGAATGGAAGAGAGCGAGAGTGAGAGATCAGGTGAATATAAGATCATATCAGGTAGAAACAGAAGATGGAAAATTGCTTAGACGAAACAGAAGACATCTCAGAAGCAGTCCTGAGATACCAGCCACAGCCACTGATGATCCAGGTCATGCCGACCTAGGTCACACTGACCTCTCCTGTGAGCTGTCCCCCCTGACAGTTAGGAGTTCTCAGCAGACAACCAGGAGAAGTGGAAGGGTGTCTAGACCTCCCAGATACCTGAGGGACTATGTGAAATGACTAATTTAAAGTGTTTAATTTAAAGTGTTAAAGACTGTAAATGTGTTATCTGAAGTTCCTGTTAATTTCCAGTGAAGTGAAACTTTCTTCCAGATAGAAAAAACAAACTTTAATTCAATTTTACATAATAATTTTAATTAACCATAAGCACTCTCATGCTGAAGAATCTGATGGACTCTAAAGTTATATATAATTTCTTAAAGTGCTTATGACAACTGTTTATCCATAAATTTCATCTTCACTTCAATTTCCTAAAAAAGGAAAGATGTTACGATAGTAAATCTATATTTAGCACCTGTACATCTTCGCATCATCTGCGTACGTCACATTGAATTATGTGTATGACGTCACTCAACATGTAGAGAGCTAAAGTAATACACGCTTGAACCTTACGTCGGTGTTATCTCTTGTCCGATGTTATCAAGACAACTTGGAGTAACAAAACAGCTTCTGATGCATAAGAATCAAATGGTCTGTTGTGTTGCAAATTAATTTAAGTAAGTTGCTTTATATAAGTTTTCTGTCCAAGAGAGTAAGATTTGTACAATTATCACAAAGCTGATTGTGAGTTCAAACCACAATTTCATATATTTTTTATGTGATTGTCACAATATTTGAGGATATTATATATCCACCAATGAAACTGATCATTTCTGGGTAAATATTTGTATTTGTACTAGATGCTCATTAAAGAGTTTAAATATCAAAATTTGTTTCTGCAAGATGAGACAAAAAATGGTTTTCCAGGAGAGAAAATTGAAATTTTATAGTTCCAAATATTGCAAGATTCATTGATGATGTTGTAATCTATATTTCATAAAGAATTGCATTTCATTAAAATCAATTTGATGAAAATACAGATTTATGTTAAGCTTGTAAATAAATGCTGGGACATTTTCATGGAAGTTTCGTTTTTTTCTTTTTCTTTAATGATCACCATGTTCGCATCTGTGGAATTGCACAAAATGTTTGTCACAATGTTTGTTTTGCGATATATGCTTATTTTTCATATGTATTTATATATTTACTGATTTGTTTGAAAATAAATTATTACAACTTAGTGTTTCTTTCATAATTCCTTGACATCACACTCCTTCTCTAACACACCTACTAAAAAGCAGTCCACTAGACAAGAAACCTCTGAACTATGGTTTTGATGGTCATGTTACTGCTAGTTGAAAACTTCTTTGAAATGCCGCTTCTGGCTCCTCAATAAATGATGTTTTCTCGTTTGAAAAATAAATTGACATATATAACCATGAAAAACAGCTTTGTGGGTCTGAAGTATATCAGGGTATAATCACAGCTTTTGATGAGCTTTGTTGTCTTTGTTCATTACCATTTCCCTCTGATCTACAACTAATGCTGTATCAACAAGATACCCAGTAAAAGTTAACACTTTTCTTTTTAATAAAAAAACAAAGTACAAAGTCAATCATATTTAACAAACACTTTAATCATTTGTATGAAACTGATATGAAATACATAAAAACACTGATCATGGTGTATTTTTTGTCCTCCACACATTTATTCTTGAAATATCACATATTATTTTATTTTAATACCATGTTCTAAATGCAATATGAAACATCTATGTCTATCAATCATTTAAACACCGACTGGTTTATGACAAGGAGAGGTGTTTGGTGACTGACTATTCTGATATTTAGTAATCACACAGTCAGTATCTCGATTTTAAAAATATTCAAAGGGTTTTTGGAAGCCCTATCCTTATGTTGATTTAATAGTGAGTGATTGAGACATAGTTTAGCACCCCTTGGGCAGTATTTCTGCCTTTAGCAACAATGTTGATTATATTGCAACCACATAATGTTTAAAACACTACCTAGAATCTGCAATAATCTAGTCCATACACATTCTTAAAAGACACACTTGACTGTAACTTCTACCTTACCATATCCTACCTATCTATTACAGCACAACTGGGGGTCACTAGGAATCACAATATTTTGTTTCTCTTTTCATGTTTTTAACTCACAACTTACAGATGGAAATATATTTCAAGAAAATCATAAGATCTAATTAAATTGTCAATTTCTCTATGACTAGTGAACTAAGAACTCATTCAAATACATCCTTACACTTTGTGTAACTTCAATACTGCTGGCATGATTACAAGACAGTTTGAAATCATATTTCATATCCTTTAAAGAATTTCTACAACATCAAAGTGAGCAACAATATATTTCATCCATTTCAACTTTTGAACTGGTAATTAGGATGATATAGGGATAGACTTGGAAGTAAGTATTGAATATTAAAGTTATATAGAAATAAAGTTTGATCAGTAAGCAGCTTATGCTTCAAGTTGCAGTATCACGAGATGTAACTAAAAAATGCCCTTTTTACATATTTTGTTTGATATAATTCTTTACAAAAAGACATTTTGATACTACAAAAGTAGGCTACACAGAGAACATGATATGTGAATGAAACAACAAAAAAGAAAATATAGAAGATAAATATGGCAAAAGATACAAGCAAGAAGCAAGCGATTATAATATCCTAGATACATATCCAATGTGATCCATTATGCACAAGCACATTCGAAGCATTATTGAACTCAAAAGGAAATTTCATTGAGCCCATCACTGAAAAACATTTTCCAAATTTGGTAAGTTAATATGAGTAGTTTGCATGACATTGAAAGTTGGAAGTGCTACATCCAGGAATTGTGGATTGAATGAATATCTTGAGCTATGCATTAAACAAATCAAAGTTCAATGCATATTGACCAAACAAGGTATTTGTTGCTATGCTGATATGGTCATGACAATACCCTGGGTGGCTTCTTCTATACCTAAAAATGATCAAAATAGAATATAAAATGTATAAAAAAATAAAGTTTTGATGCAATAATTCCAAGATCTTGAACAATCGAAAAATAAGTTTTCAATATTTATTGAGATTCCAAAAAATTCTTTTATCAAGAAGATAATGGCGGAGGTCCAGTGGGGTCATGTCAGGTAACTATTCCCCTCTAGCCAATCAGCAACAAGCTTAAAAGCCATCAAGAATTTCGAGAGCAGGCATCTGTTTGAATTTATGGAAGGTGAAAGATCCCAGACATGGCCAACTAATGCGACCCCTTTGGAACCATTCTCAAATGAGACATACAGCGAGGTATGAGGGAAAGGTTTGATCTGATTTCAATGAGAATTTGTTCATATTCTAAAGTTATCAAATCACATATGAAAATTATGCACACAAAAAAGAATTTCATGTGGGGTTGATAAAATGCTCCTTAATTGTCTAATTTTCTAACAAAACCATATGAAATACATAATATATAATCTAAAATAAAATTATAGAATTACAACAATATAATATGGTCCCCAAAGCACGGAATCAACAAATATCATCAAGATTTGTCCCATAAGTAAAATTCATTTGATTTAACCTACATAACAAACTGATAACAAACATGAGACTTCATTGTGACAGCTAAAATATACAAATCCATTCACCATCACTTACACATGGTTCTTCATGTATAATTTAATTTCACAGACAGTGTCACTCTTTCACTTAAACAAAATCAAACTGGTACTACCTGAAACATTTTCAATCTTTTCTTCAAAATGGAGACATTCTTTGAGATTCTAGAAAAACGGTTATCCAGTCTGATTAAAATCGACCGTGTTCCGAGGAATAAAAGTTTCAAAATATTGGGTCTATCGAAATTCGAACTCTATCTGTCTAGGCTATCCTCTCCACTAGGTCTGACAGCACCCTACTGTAGAGTACGTTCTTGCGTAAACTAAGCTAACCAATCACAATGCGTGCGGTATCAGTAGCTAGGGGCAAGTAACTCCCATTTACAATTCGTTTATCTTGATCGCCGCTATCTTTATTTTAAACGCGATGATGTGATTGGTTCGCTATTGACTAGGTTTTGTCTGCACTAAACTGGTGTCGGCACGTGCGAGCAGTGAGGCTGCCTTCAGACCGCTGTGGAGAGGATAGCCTAGACAGAAAGAGTCTGAATCTGGATAGAGTCAATCTTTTGAAACTTTTATTCCTCGGAGAACGGTCTATTTTAATCAGACTGAACGGTTATCAAAACAAAGTACATATCAATATTCAAAAAAAACTTCAACATTTAAAGGACCAAACTTTTCTTTTTCATGTAGCATAATGATAAAAAATTATTGCAGAACATGTCAAAAAATTCCTTTCATATTTTAAACAATGTTTTACAATTGAATACAATATTCTTAAAGAACTGAAATATCATACTCCAAAGAAAAGATTTTTCATACACATATACATATATAAATATACATGTCTCAACCTTACAATCATATTTCATAAAGAATCCCTGGTTATCAAATATTTCATGATAAGCCCCCTCGATCAGATTCTAAGGTTTCATAATTAAAGCACTCTAAGGCAAGTTGGCAGCCATCTTGGAAAGGTGTCGTCATGGTTACTTGACATGTGATCTTGTTCCAGATGCAGATGTAACCTGAAATCGGTATAAACATTTGGATGTGATGAAAGCATCAAACCTTCAGATAAAATATTCAGAATTCTAAATAAAAAAGGACTAATTCTACCATTTGTCAAACCATTTTATGTCAATTCCTTGGATGGGTACATAGAGATAATTAACCATGTGGTTTGTTGTCATTAATGTTATATATTGGGAATCAAATTTTTGCATGAAAATTATGCAAGCCTTTGGCAAAAACATGCACAATGATTAGTTTAATAGGTCAGTGGGTCACAGTCTGTCAAAATGTTATGCCCGGTGACTGACGCTCACATAAGGTCATGTATGATTTTCGTTAACTTTGGCTGCATGTTGTTTGTTCCTAAAGGATTTTTGAACAAATCTGACAATGCTTCAATAACGATAACGAATATGAATGCATGATAGATCTACCCTGCTGGATTGTGTTTATGGATATTCACAACCACCCTGTAAGCCTGCGATCATTATCAATTATTGTTAACTGTTTTATGATATGCATGTCTGTCTTGTGATTTAATTTGCATGTTTATAAGATAATGTGGAAGCCAAGTTTATCCAATAGCTTTATTGCACCGATAACATCCTCCACTATATGATAATTATGAATATTGGGGCACCCTCCTGTCAGCAGAGTTTTTCCCTCAAAGTACTCCAACCATAGTAAGTATAATCAGACAGAACTTTGTGTCACTCTGCGCTACCCCTTGCAGTGAGTTCCAGCAGTTGGATCATCCAAAATGGAAGCTGACATACCAACCAAACTTTTAACCTTTTTCTCTAAATTCTGTCAGGAGATCCATGAATTGAATTTATTTCCAAATTTATTATTTTCCATTTGGTGGGTGATAACTAGTTATTATATAACTTGAGGAATGACCTTTGACCTTGCTATTTACGTAATAATCCTTTTCAACAAAAGAACAGCAGTGACTCTGAAGGAACACACCCCTGATAACACTGATATATACTGGCAAACAAGAAAACACTAACAGATAAAGCAGCAATTTTTTCTTTCTATAAATATTTGAGTAAAAAAATGGCTACAGACTAATTGATTCAAATGATCATCAATAATAAGACAATTTCAACAAGTTATGACAAGGTTACCTTCTCCATGATGATGTTCTCTGTGATATCTCCGAGGTCGCTGGCAAAGATAGTAACATGTGCCTGACCAAACACCTGCTCCGACGTGCCCTTGTGTGTGGACACTTTAGCTCTCGTCATCGGCTTGACCTTTGATCCAACCCTGCACACGCAACAAATACATCATGTCTTTAACACAGGATTAGAGAGCATCCAATATCTTTCAATAGTGGACATCTAAGCGCTAGTTGATTTGTTTTCATCTCCAACCTGACTAAGTTCAATGTCTTAACGTGATGAAGAACTAATTCAATAACTGTTAATTTCTATGATTTTGTGCAATGTGGCAGGCTTATTTCACGTTGTTTGAGGCGGCACATCTGAGAAATGACGACTGGCAACTACATGGAATAAATAAACATTGTTAAAATTCAGTCTAAGGGTAAACAAATTACCAGTCGGGACAAGTTTGAAAGAAGAATGAAATAGTCCCGCCACTACGTTCTTTTTCATTGGTTCACAACAACCAATCAAATTCCAAGAAAATGTGTAACTCCCGTGTGACTTACAGGAAAAATATTACCCTGTGTCCATCTTACCATATGGGTAATATAGTACATTATTCAAAGGAATAGTAATTCAAATGAGAAATTGGTGAAATATAACTTCTCAAATAGTCAAAGCCACTACTAACTACAGTCAGACCTCGATAATCCGAACACTTCCGTTTTTCATCAAAAACGTTCGGATAGTGAAACGTTCGGACTACTGAAACGAACCAAATGCACAGACAGACGACAACGTATTACGAATATCGAATGTTTGGCATTTCTTGCCCTGATAAGTGAAGTAGAATCTTCACAAACTCCAGATACACAAAGTGAGACATCTCAATTTATTACAATCACAGACTGCTGACACGCTCAACTCCCGTGTCAATCCACTGTCATTGATGTTTACCGATTCAATCAGTGTGGTGCTCGCTTTACTAGTGGATTAACGAACGCTTTGATGAACGGTCGGATTAATGAAGCAGAAATAGCTGTAATTAACTAATCCGTTACAGCTAATTAGCGTTCGGATACGGAGACTGAATCAACGGATTAATGAATCAACATTTAATGAGTTTATATAGAAATCAGTTTGGTTACAGTTTGCTACCGTTCGGATACTGCGAGATTTGGAATATCGGTGGCCGGATTATCGGGGTCTGACTGTATTACAGTCATAATAGTCATTATTCTTTTACTATATATGAGGGCAATTACTTGCATCTTCAAACTGCAACTTTACCTCAGAACATGTCATATTTAATGCATATCTCTGGACTTCTTTGGTTTGATATAAAGTAAGATTATAAGCAATAAATGGGTAAAATTGCACAGGATGAGCTGTATGATTGACATGCTGTCAATTTAAAAAAAAGGGGACTCTGAATATTTCCAGCGTAATCATTTCTACATCAAATTTCACTGCTGAAGAAAAAGTATTGGAGTCTTCTCCCTTATGTTCAGATACTTTGAAGGTGAGTTTATGATTAGGTTTTTAACTATACTTTTATGGAAATATAAAAATTTTGACAAAAATAGAAACATGACTTGTAGAATAAATCTTCAGCAATTAAGTTGGGAAAGTGTACACATATAGATTCATCTACTGGCACAGAAAGTTTCCATCTAAATAAAAGAATGTGTATCATCAATCTGCACTTACCAAGTGATGAAGACAAACTTGACCGTTGTGATATCGTCCACAACGTCGGTAACCCTGTAAAGGGCATACATGGCAGAGTCTGGTTGAAAGCATTCCTTGAGCTCATCAAGACCCCCCTCCCCTTTTCGGTAACTGTCTATAGGGCCCTTGGGGTTGCCGTCCCTATATGTAGCGACCATCCACCGCACTGACGACTCGTCGCTACGCACCTCTGCTATATCTTCGGAAACAGAGTCTGACACTGCCACAGCATATCCTTCTTTCGGAATCGCATTTACCCCAAATTTGCTTGCTGGCCCCCTCTTTGGAAGTTGTGTTGCCGTGAAACCTCTTTCCTGTCTTCCTTCGATGTTTTCGATCACTTTGGACTTTGTACCTGAGGTTTCCTCCAGCTGAAAGGTGTGGTAAGAAGAGTTGAGACTGTTTCCATGGTCCCTAAATAACTATCTTGATTCACAGTTTTATTCGGAACTATTTCCCCTATAACATACCTGACTTCTCACTCGACACATAAGATAATCCCACTTTAGTTAAAACTAGATTTATCTAGAGAATTACTCATTGGGGTCATGTTCAGCTGATCTTTGACTAGTTTTGAACCAACCAATAAAATGAGCGCAGGAAGTCAGCTTTCAACCAATCAAAGACGAGTTTCTTTTGCATCTTGGTTAATGTCACATGCTGATGTTCCCCTACGTTTGTCTATAATTAAACTTTGAAACTTAATTTTTGATTGATTGACCTAATTTCTTGATTCACTTTTGCACAGGTGAACAAATAAACGACACAAACTTATTCCGTCAACATAATCTACACAGAATTGATGCTGTCATCATACTTTTAAATACAATTCACTGCGATACATCGGTAACATTCAGATTTTGTAAGCAAGGTACTCAAGAACGGCGAAACAATCATATTGATCCACGATTAAGGGCTGGGCCAGCTCTCTTTGATAACCTCAAGAAGATCTCTAATGGAACTATCAAGTCCAGGTGCAGTGCGTTAAAGAGATGGCACAAAGAAGCGACATTATACAGAAGGTTTTTATTTCCCAGTAACTGAGACTGGCTTTAGTCATACCTTCAGGGAGAATTTTAAATATATAATGATGAAGTGTAAATTCTTAAAGAAAGCCGCAAGATATCTGACCAACCAACCTGTTGCAGGATCTTTGTATCATCAAAGTCGTCCAAGGAGTTGGCCTCCACGATCATGTGGTACGGGTTAAAGAACTCCTCCACACTGCCGTGCACCACTCCAAAACGACCCTTCTTCGTAGGAGGAACATTCTCTCCTAGCCTGGCGGCAGAATACACAGCTTGAGCTTGATTTTCAAAGAATTTTGCATCTAAATTTGTTATAGGCATTGTGATATTAATTTCAGGAAGAAGCAAGTGCAGTGACAGAAAATCTGATTAAAACAATGTCTAAATGCTTCAAAGTATTGCCTTACTGGGATAGAAACTAATTCCATCAGAGTGTTTCCTCGACACAACAGACTGAGAACAGCCCAAATAGTGGCACTGTCAGGTCCTGATGTAGGTTCTTTTGGTATCATAAGCTAGGCTTAACTAACTCCTGTGAACCATTCTTTTGAAATCATCACCACTATTCGTTAGATGTGATGACATGGTTGTTACACTAATGACAATGTTTTGTGTGCACTAGCAGAACATATTACACAAGCTGTATGTCACACCATATGCAGAGGAAAGCATAGAATGAGTTCTTATCCCAGTAGAGGCATCATATTTAAACATTTATTCCTATGTACATTTTCATGAGATCTTAACCAGATTGTATGAAAAAAATCATTCTTTTGGTTAAATTGACATAAATCTTACACCTCAGTGTGGTTGCCATCAAGCATATACCACAGGACATAATATATTCTGAATCTGAAAATAAACTGTAAGAGATAAATCAACATCTTGCAGGAAACATATCATTGCTTAAATGACAATTATTTTTGAAAAACTTTAAAGTGAAAAACACTGTATACTTGAAAAGCATGACACTTCGGAGTGGTGGCAGGACTAGAGGTATACATCCAGACTACATGATATACCTAATAAACAAGTTTAACAAACTTTTGCTCTTCTTTTGTATTACACTTCTAAATGCCTTTCAAAGACTACATGTTTTTAAAAATCCTTCAAAAATACATCAAAATCTTCTCTTATTACTCACCATCTGAAATAGACAAACTTGACAGTTGTTGACATGTCAAATTTAGTTTCATATCTGGCCAGGGCATACATGACCTGGCTGTCATCCATTTCTGCAGCCAGCTTTGACGTGTCCTGCCCAACCGTGAGTAGTTGTAGTCTGTTTGGGTCCCCGTCGACATGACCAGCAACAAGGTATACATCTCCTGTGGAATCATCTCGGACCGACGCCATTGCTTCGGTGAAATTAGCGCCATCTACAAAGGTGGCTGAGGTACTCATGCTTCAACCTGAAAAATCTGTAAATCAGATAAAAAAACTTCTAGAATATGTCCAGTACTGATCATAATTCTTATTTTCTCTCTTGACAGTTAAAGTCAAAGTACCACTAGGGCTTTTATCAATTTAAATGTGGCATATTTATCCCAAAAATACCAAATATAACTATGATCAGCAACCCTTACCCCTGGGGTTTGTTCGAGGCTTGGGGTATAAACAAAGTCAAGTTTTATGTACATATATGGTGTACCCGGGTTGTATTAGCACCCCCAATGATGACCCAGGTTGTACTCAAGGCCTTGGTTGTATTTGAGGAAATATGGTATGTTGAGAAGACTGTACTTGTGTTAATTATTACATGCTATTGGACATTCAGCTTGCAAACCGTCAACCCCGCATGGAGACACTGCCTACCACGGACGGAGGGGTAAGTCTTAAACAAGTACTTTTCAATCCAGCTGCTAACATACCTTTGGCAAGTGGAGACTATGACACCCTGACAAAATATCAAAGTTTGCGAGCATGTAGAAAACAAACAAACAAAGCAGGTTTGTCAAGTAATGCAGTTTGTTTGTGAATCCTTGAAATACCACCAACGATTCTATCAATGACGCCAAATTCTAATGGCGTGTGTCACAGTACTTGATCAGGCTGTGACGTTTCTTATATCAGATTGGTGAGATATAAAAAATTACTTGTGTATAGTATAAAAGTAAATATCTGAATGATGAAATATGAAATACTTATAACCTAACTTGAAACCTACATGGATACAGCAAAAACATCTCTATAAACTAAATATAAATAAATAAAAGTTGAAAAATATTAAGGTACTAACACAAAGGTTATAATGATCGCAAATGAAAAGTATTTACATCCTGATATTTAGAAAAACATATTTTTCACACAAAAAATTAAATCCTTTCTTTCTAGTGAAAAACAAAACTCCCATCTATAAGCAATAACACTAAAACAATTTAAGGGACAAAAGGATAAAATATCTAATTAAAAATATCTTGACAAATTGGACTTAAAAAGTCAAATTCAAAACTGCAATAAACATCTTATCCACATGTAAAATATAAATTGCATGATATGACAGAATAACAGCCTTACTTGTTAAATCTGCGAGTTTACAGCACTGAAAACCTTTCAAATGTAGCCAATTAAATAAATAAAGTCTTGAGATCTTATCAAACAACTTTTGACTTTGCCTTTTCCATGGTAACGGTGATTTTTGTAAACATCAGGGGAGTTCGTAAAGATATCTCTAAAACAGGTCATCAGCCAGAGATACTAAATAAACTTACATCTGTTTAATACGTAACATTTCTCAGAAATAAAAACACTAGCTTGACATAAAAGATATAATTGCAAATAACTCATCAGGATTTAAAACCAAAATTGATCTATATCTTACTTTCTTCAAATTTAAACTTATATTCTGAAGTCAAATGAAAGTTAAGTGAACGCAAGTATAACTTTTAAGATTTGCAGATAGATTTCAACTTCTAATTACAGTTCATAAAGGTTTGACATGTCACTATGACCTAGGTCATCACTGTAACCTATTTGCCAATGCAAATGGAAACATTCCTTGACTTCACTGAAATATGTTTGAACCAGTGTTATTAACATGGACTAGATTATTAACATAGACCAAAGCTAATCTTATTTTTCAACAAATATATATGATCATGCGCCAAAGTTGTAGTAAGTCCATCAATATCTCACAAGTTTGAAAGGCAATCTTTAGCCAAGCTTTTAAGTCTGTTCTTTTAGTGATCTAATCCAATAATTCGTGATACATGTATGTTAAAAAGTCAACAATGTTTCATAAACAAATATTAGTTAATGTTTATGAATATGTAGGTTGGATTATGATCATATTTTTTTGTTTGTACTTGTATATATAATATTCATGTATCTTCTTCTCTTGTACCAGCGATAGCTGCTGAATGAGAATAAAAAGATGAAATTTGAGTGAAATCTGTATGCACAGTGAAACACACTGTGGATTAAAGATTATCCATTGACAGATGTGATCACCTGCAAATTTATTATTTTTATAAATTAAAAGTTTATCTGAAAGAATCTTCATCTCTATTGTTGATCAAACCATGTACATCACTACTCTTTGGTTTGAAAATGAAATAAATATTGAATCTCTTTAAAAAACAATATTATCGCTTACAAGTCCAAATATATACAGAAATGTTTTGACATTTAATTTTAAACATCTTTAATACAAAACTACAATATTTTTCACATGGTGAAAGAGTATTTCGGGTCTTTTCGAAAAATAAAACAAATCAAGAGAATGGTTTATTAGTGTGACATTCTTAATAAAAGTCCTTTCCATTTTACTAAACAGTGACACACCGTGAAGTAAGATTTCAGTATTTGCAGCTAATTATGCACTTGAAAGTGCATAACATGCCCTACTGAACATGCACATCTTAATCTAGAAGTGTAGCCAGTCGCTGTTATTTGCTGATTTTGCTAGATCGCTCGATGTTTTAATTTTCTAATTATCATGTATTCTTCATTTCCGTTTTGTCTTCCCTAAATCTACAGAAGATTGATTTTAACATCATTTCGACTGGATTGTCTTTGAATCGTGTATGAATGAAATAGTAGGAATTATTATAGCGTATAAACAGGAATGCATCGAGAATGTATCAGCGAGTATCAGTGTTGAGTCGATTCAAATCACACTTAAATCAAAACAAATTGTCTTGTCTTGTCACAATCACGCATTTACAAAAATAATGTTTCTCAACATCTTATCACTTATTACCTGTAAATTTTATACGTTCTCTCACCTTTTTCTCTGCACAAATGCTTCTATTTTACTGTCAACGAGTGAATCACCACGCCCCACTGACAAACCGGAAGTAAATTTACCGGTGAGGTCACAACTCCGTATCGCGACAATACCATATCTGGAAGCGCATAGTGGCTTGGTGACACACATCAGCGCTGTAACAGAGCTTCGGGAAATGTATTACCGTAAATACTGTAAGGTTCTAATTTAGTCTATCCTTGAAAAACACGAAATATCTTTCGTAAAATCCTCCTTTTTTACACACTGTACCCTACATGATTATTGATAGGTTAGTATGAATAGATATATCATGATATGAAGAGATATATCAATGGGGGCATTTAAACCATTAGGCTAAAAAAGGGCTACGGACCCTGACTATAAATGTCATGCAGTGTTTTGTACTAATAGGCTTACACAGAACTATGTTTTTAACTTTTAAAAAATTGCTTTTCCTTTCATAGCCTATATGATGTATTCTATTCTAATAGTTATTACATTCTACTTAGAATATTTATTGAATCAGTCAAATTATAATCATTAATAGGTTAATTGTACCTTGAATAACAATTATTTGAAATATAGTTTTCCTTTAGGGATTATATATAAAGATAGTATAACGGTCGCGGTCTTAGTTCTTAATTAATATTGGGAATGTAACGCTTTTCATTCTTCTTTTAAAAACATAAGTGATGAATTATGCATAGAAACTTATGGTATGGGGAACAACATATTTTCTTATGATTTCATTAAGATGGTTTTGATAATGGTGAAGAGTGAACACGTTATATGGTATTTTTCAACAGTCATACAGCATGTGTGCCTGTACTTTATAAGTGTCACGCGGTTCGAGCGTGCGTCCTTCTGCCTGCCTCTCCTCTAATGTATTTTTTTAAATGAAATATCACCAATTATTGTATATATAGTGAAAGCACATGTTATGTACTTTCCATTCATGTATCCATTTTCATCATTCATGTCTTTATTCGCCGACTGTGGCTATTTTTATGTGTTCAAATGTAATTTTCATGCCCCATTTACTAGCCTTTTTACATGTAGCGTTAATATGTCAATGCTTATGTTATGTATATTTATATCTACTTGTAGAGGAGCTTTACAATAAGCCATTGTATGGCACCGTAACACAAATATTTATGGAGAAAGCGCTATTTCATTTTATCAAAGAAACACTACTTCGTGTTATCTTGAAGTTAGGCTACTATCTTCCCATGATGCCATAGGTGGCGACCGACGTACGTGAGCTCAAATGCCAGTGGCTAGTACATGGCGGAACGACAGGAGACCACGGGTAATTGACTTCCCTATTTAGTTGTCAAGTCCTGTTGTCTACGGGTAGCCAGTTGTCATACCCAGTTGTCTTGTTTAGGCTGCAAATAAACCACTTTATTTACTCACTACTTCTCTCTTACTTTTATTGGCTTTATTATTATATTGTTTTATAGTCCTGCCGGATAAACGGGTCTCGTCAGGGTTTCTAAAAGATTTCGTTACGCCGTGACCATAAGCGATAGACAAATAAGACTGTAAGAAAGGTTAGCTCCAATAAAACAGGAACCCTATTCACACCCCTACAATTTCAAAATCCTTGATCTTCCACTGATAAATCACCGATAACCACAGAGTACCTTCTCTGGCGAGGCATCTCATATTGAGGAAATGGTTCTAAATGAATAGTGACAGCTGTTGACAAGCTGATTTGCAACCTTACGTTGCAATCTTGAAATTCATCTTCATATATTTTTTTATTGGTGAAAAATAAATCACTTGTCCATAAAGACCCAGAGCAATTATAGAAAAGAAACGTTTGCGACAAACTGGATTATATGCAATCTCATTAAAATAGTATCTAACATTGCTGCACTACGTTACGCAGATCTACAGGCGTAATGTAGTGGAGCATGTAGATTTCATTTCAATGAGATTGGATTATATGGAATGAATATACAGTGAACTTCAGGAAATTAACCCTGTCTCCCCTGAATCGAGCAAAAAATAGCACCCATCTTGCAGAGAGCTTTCTCGTGTGAAGTACATTGTGTATACCGATGCTGCCCAGTGTCTCAGCAATGTGTTGAATGGTCACACATCTGCCTGCAAACACCATGTCGTGAAGAGCATCAACTTCATCAACCAGCAATCAATGGTGGAGGTTTTTAGCCGACAAGACCTGGCATCATCTCAACACTCTGCCGGCCACCTTTTAATTAAGCAAACTGGCAACTGTGAAGCATGCCATGTCTTTATGGATATCCTGTGCAGACCTTTTTTACTTGAACAAATTCTTCATGACTGCAAGCTTTTCAACATCATCTTCACCCCTATGCACTTTGGGATGTGACATTACGAAACATACTCTACGAACGTTTGTAATATTTTAAAAAAAAAAAAATATTTCTTTCCAGGTTTATTGATACTTTGGAAGTAGTGGATTGTTACATCATGCTTATTCTACGAACTTTTTTTGTATTAACCCGCGTAAACGTTATAAAAGAGGAAACTAAAATGTTGACGTTGTACCTAGATTAAAATAAATGCATTTTTTCTTAATGATATAAAGTTTATCTTTAAAGTTTTATGTAAAAGTATGCTGTGCGACTGTATTAAAAGCTCCTTTTTATACAAAGTCATGGAAAACGCGGTACCTCAGTAACCTTATTGTACATGATTTTTGTTTCACTTTCAAAACAGACCAATAAGAAAAGAAAGAAAAAGCACAACGTTGGACTTTTTAATATCATCAAAAAAGTCAAACATATATTTCTCTCTACTATGTTTACAATGATAAAAATCACATTTCCTGTAAACAGGAAAAAAAGTAACTAAACCTGTTAGTATTGATTTCGCCCCCTCACATATCATTGCCACCACTAATAAAGTCTGGATAAAAAGGAACATTCTACATATAAATATCATAAAAATCTTCAAGAGCGTGTTCATCTAATCAAAGTATCTGTAGTAGTAGCTGCCATCAGAATATCCGTTTCCACATCCATATCCATTTTCATATTCCCATCCGTAGTATTGTGCATTTCCGTTTCCATATCCGGTGACCTCATTTCCGTATCCGGTAGCTTTATTTCCATATCCAGAAACCATTTCCATCTGTCTGTTTCCAGGAGCGATGAGTGAGTGGCCGCTATTGTAAGTGTAGCCATCCTGAAGAGTCTGGGGACTTCCGGTGTGTGATCGAGCATCGACCCGGTTGTCAATCACGTGGTTCACCTGCAGAAATGAAGGATTTTTAATGTAAAATGGTACTTTTAAACATACGTCAGAGTAAGATTTTGAGACACTTGAGAATAATTGATTTGATTAGAATTTCTCCCTGTGAAACTGAGATCTTTCTTTACAATCTATCGATACAAAGTATATATCTTTATAATGTTAGATTAGTTACGCAACTTTTATTGAAACTTGTGGAGAATAACCGCATATAACCCACCTGCTCTGGGAAGTAATGTTCGTAGTCCAACAGGGCCTCAGCATTGCTGTAAAGAGAAGGAAAACGTGTTGTAAAAACACACACGAAGTTTACATATTATCAGTTATCCCTTACGCAAATATTATAGACAGACAGACAGACAGACAGACAGACAGACAGATGATTTATTTGAGTCTCACCTCAACATAATAAATACAGGTAAAGTACAATGTAATATATGCATAAAAAATCGAATTTAAAATGTTGGGCCAATCTTTACAGATTTATGAGAGACTAATAAACGTGTAAAATAAGAAACAAAAGGAATACAGGGTAAATAATACAACTATTTACAATATAAGTTAACCATATAAAAGGGCCTGTCGCCGCTTTAAAATAAGATAGCAGGTTTTGGCTGTATTAAAAGACACTTGTGGATTGGACAGTAAAAATATTATCTTATCAAATTCGTTAAAAGACATAAACGTAGCATTAAATTCTTGACATTTTTTAAAAAGGACATCTCTTTCAATAGAATAAAGAGGACAGTGCAATAAAACATGGCGCTCATCTTCAATAAAAGCCTCACAATGAAAACATGTTCTTTCCTGTAAAGGAGTACAGTTATATCTTCCAGTTTCAACTCTTAGAGGAGCAACACCACATCTAAAAAGTGCTAAGGCACGTCTATAAGCGCGAGGCATTTGACATAGTACATAAAATTCTGGGCGGTATTCATCTTTAAAAGTAGCATAAGTTCTTAACTTATTACCTCCTTTACAAGTTTGGCCATTTACATTAGAAATAAATTCTTTCCAATTAAAGATAAAACGATCAAATAAATTACTGGTTACTTCAGAAACAACAAGGGGTATGTGATAATTAACCTTTATGTTATTAAAATGTTGAAGCCCAATGTCAGAAAATTTTACGTGAACTCTGAAATTCCAATTCCGTTTCTTTAAAACAGCATATTTATCACTCCAAACAAAAACTTTACTTGTAATACGGAACGGATCTAAGTTACAAAAACGTCTAAAAGATCTAGCAACTTCTCGCCACTGGTTAACAAAGGGTGGACACCAACCCATATCACCACTAACAGCATTATTTGGTGCATATTTACGTAAACCAAGAAAAAATCTCATGGCACGGTTCTGTACAGCTTCAATACATGAGAATTTATAAGTGCCCCATATTGATACACCATAGCTAATAGTAGACCAAACCATAGAATAAAATAATTTTGAATAAGTATGATAAGGCATACCACCTAGTAATTTAAACTTAGTAATTAACAACCCAAGGGCACGACTAGCTGAACTAGCTACAGATTTTGCCATACGTAAATAATCTAAATGCTCCGTCAAAAGTAAGCCTAGATAATTATAACAGTCGATTACTTCAAGTTCTGTATCACCACACATAAATATAACAGTACTTCTTGTATCAGCTATATATATCAGCTACCAACATAACATTCCTACAAGAACACATGCACCGACATGAACTTGACTTGGGACTAATTAGCACACCATTGTCCAGCTTTTACATCAGAATCGCGGCATGATACATGTACCTTTACTATACATGTCCAAATGTGGTTAGCATTCAACTAATGAAGTTTAGTTTATGCGAGTTCACCTTCTAACGTAGTGTCTCTTTAAATAAATTAACAAGGAAATGGAAATTATAAGTTTGAGTCTGTGTAGGGATATTGCTTTGCAATTGAGGACGAACTAAAACGACATTCCTGTTACTGCATAATCACTATTCATACACAGCAATGTCAATGATATAATGAATTTGAATCAGGTTACTTAATATAAAAATAAGGATGCTGAAAATTTTAAGAATAAGAGCGAACATCAATTGAAAAGGAAAATGTTCAGAAGCGATGCAATTGATTGAGAACGTAAACACGAATATTCTTACATATTATATATTCTACATTTACTCAATTGTAAAATTAGTTAACGACATCGTTTTTTAAAAAACATTTCACTCAATGCACACAGGTTTAAAAAAAGACGCATTTTCTATAAAATAATCCCTTTAACAGTTGACTAAGATTGTAAGAAAATAAAGCACCCTGAGCATGGGTTAAATGACGGGTTGCCTTTTGAGAAATGTACATAGATGCTGATGAACTACGTCTTAATGTCTCTACCTGGGGGTGAATGACATTTCATCAACGTCAGATGCCAGCACGTCAACAGTGACGTCAGGGACGTGGTCTGACTGTGGAACTGGGGAAAAGGGTCAAGGTAATAAACAAAACAAAACAAACGTAGGAGAGAAAAAAAGAAATTTCAAAAATGGTAGAAATTAAATGATATAAGATAAATGATTAATTTTGATGGGACAATGACATGAATGTGGAGTATTTTGACAATTAAGTAAAATAATAATTCAAAATAATAATTGGCCAAAAATTAAATAAAAAGAAGATAAACAAATTGAAAATAATATCTTAAAACAAAGTAAATAATTGAAGAGTTATACAAGGGACAAAAATGTATCAGGACATTTGTCAGAATTGGACATCAAATTATACAACGGACAAGTTATTATACCTTCCATCTTATGACGAACGTCTTTGATCCACTCGCCTACCACGGCCTCCAAAATGTTGTGTTCACGCTGTAATTTCTGAGAAAGAATAAAAGAAAATGATATATTGGTGATATCTTTGTTTCCACGACATACACCAATATCATGACATCGAGTTAGGAAAATGTATGATAATTAAACGATTCTACATATAGGAGGTTTGAAACGGAATGGTGAGTTTGCGTCTAAGAAAAGTGTTGCCAGCATACTACATTGATGTCATTGTGCACAGTGTTCTAATAGCACAGTGACGATACAGGCATAGGCGGACCCAGAGAAGTGTGGGGTGCGGGGAGTTCCAAATATGATGTTATGAATCGTAATTCTAATACATGGTAAAAATAGACAAGAAAGATGTAGGGCATCGAACTATTTTCGGTTGATAAGCTAATTTTTCTGAGGACTTACATTCTTTGATCATTATTTTTTCATTTCAATAGATTAACTTCAACCACCCATTCAGCGTACCGCTCCGACATAAAAAAATGTATCCACCCATAATGGTAATCGCAACAGTAGCCGCTGCCTGTTAGAGAGTTTGTGTCACTTACAGATCACCTGCAGTAGTTCTCTCTCAAACATTCAATGAAATCTACATTTGAGTGAAGTGCTCTTTTATAGTGAACACTGTGAAAATAATAACGGTTAAAAAAATGACGACTATAAAAATCATTCAAATTCCGCAGGGAGAAAACTCAGATAACTGACCTGCATTTTACGTCTCACTCCTCCTCTCTTGCCGCGTCTGGTTTTGCGCTTTGCTTTACCAACACCAGTTATCTTTGAGTGTAGAACCTAAGAAAAATATCGATTGAAATGATTATACATTCTTCTCTTTTCAAAATTTAGTTGAAGCTTTAATCTTAAAGGCCTCCCCACACCAACACAGCGCGCAAGCAGCGCAGCGCAGCGCGCCCGCAACAAAAAAATTGCTCATGTTGATTTATGATTGATAACCCACACCAACGCAGCGCGCCGACAGCGCGCCAGCAACAAAATTTCTGAATCGCAAAAAAAGTGATTTTTGCTGCCTGGCGCTTCGACGCGTCGGGGAATCCCCTACTTCTGACGTAATTTCCGTTTGTCACTTGTTCCATATATTATTTCGCTGCATCGACGCGCATTGATGCGCTGCGCCAGTCTGGGGTGAAAAAAACGCGCGCTACACGCTGCGCTGCTGACGCGCTGCCGACGCGCTGTGTTGGTGTGGGGAGGCCTTTAGAAAGTGTTAATAATATTATTGAAATTTAAATAGTATACTGATAATAAACATAAATCGGCCAAATACTTGTTTTAAACAATACAATTTTATTTAGTACTTATTAGTATTTATTTACCTCATCAGAGATATCCTGTTTCGGAACTCTCCAGGTTGTCTGAAACCAATCTAATGATTAATTATCCCTGATGATGAATAGATTTACAAAAAAAACTGTAAAACTTTTATTGCAAGTACTTAATCCAACAATATCAATTGTTTAATGATTAAATCACATTTTGATCAATAAAAAAAATCACATCAGCAACGAACATAAATTTTCTTGTACATAATACATGATTGTGTACCTGCTCAGTACTTTCTACAACTCTTCTCTCAGGCGCATTTGGAGAATCTGAAATATGAAGAATGGAAAGATTGTGGTAATATTCAATTCAGCTTCTGTGCACAGGTCTTTTTCGATTTTGTGAATTTATGAATTTATGAATTTATGAGAACTTCATAAAATTCATGAAACGTTCACTTATGTAGCCGTCAGGCTGGTGGTAGGGTAGGGAGGAAGAGGGGTATTTGGTGTGTAATGACGCTTTCAAGAATTTACAGGACGGTAGGCGATTTTACTAGAACTTTAGCTAAAGGAGATTATCATTGAGTTGATTATGTGGACTAGTCAGCACTCACGATGGCTATTGCAATATTTGAGAAACCTGCAACAATCTTGCTGCTGCAAAATTGCGGCGGATGAAGCAGGTATCGGTTGGAACTCGCGAACTATGGTTGTCTAAGTTTATATCTAACATCAAATTTATTTAGTAATATACTATTACAATAATTTTGAAAATAAATTTAAGGAAAATACCTTAATTTCAAGTGAACTTATGGTAAAGAAACTGCACAAAATACGTTTAGTGACTGAAACATACAGTTAGCAAGTAACCAATGACCAGAAAATATTTGAAACTTTGAAACAGAATACAACACGCGCATAAATGGTTTCAGAATCAGATCATTTACGCTCTGAATATTCACTTCCACTGTTGCCATAGGGACAACGTGTTCATGTACCTTGCCAAGGGTGTGACATAAATTGATAAATTTTAACCCTGGTAACGTGCATCTGCATTTCTAAAATAACAAATTTCTGATGTTTTCAATTAGCCTACATCTAATGGAAAAACGGCCTTAGAGATATCATGAACCCGAAATTTTGCTTCATCTTTGGAGATAATTGAAACGAAAACTTATGAAATTAAATCCCATTAAAATAAGATCTAATCATGGAATAATCTTCGCAACGTAGACCTCAATTCAATCACAGATTGTGATAGATAATTTATCGACTAAAAAGAACTAACTCAAGAACAAGAACAAGATGGTGACGGAACAATAGGGCACCATAGCAACAATATGCAGAAGTTCCGCATGAGAAACTTTCTAATTTGAGCTGGTTATAAACAAGATATCGCCTCATTACTGTATCATATGCGGTTACATTCTGTGATTGAAATGAAAGGGGCCATCATAGGCGTAGACACTGTTTTGTTAGTCATTTGACTTCGGTTGGACTTCCTTGCGTGACAACCAGAAAAATACCAGATGCCGTTTTATTATTGTTTTAATCTGAGTTAAATCCGTCATGCTAGCTCCACTATTTAAGTTGGTACTCATAGACGGAATAAAACGACGAATGCTTAATACTACATCACTCAGACATGTCCATATTTTGTAATAAATCTAAAGATTAAACACAAATATGAAAGTATTGCAATTCAGAATATTACAGTAGGCCAACTTTGTATTTTTTTCTATAACTTGATAAAGTTGAAATAAATTGCTCTCCAGTATATTAATTAATGCTACTTTATTACAATAGCATCATATACTTAATGGCATGGTCCTATCAAGAAGGGAAAGCCTACTAATGTTCTCGGTTCCTTTTTTATTGACACTTCTATCTTGGAATAACAAATTCTTTTATTTTAGGTTACATTTTGTTCTACAACAAAAGATTCTCGTTACAACTCACCTTGTTCTTTCTGAGTCCTCATGGCAGTTCCAATGAAGAAACTAATCCGGAATCAGTAGTATTCAACGAAAATTCGAAGAGCAAAATGTGAGATGTTGCTGGTCAAAATGGCATTCCAACAATGGCAAATACGTCATAGACTGGAAATGACGCAAGCACCACCTGACAAGTCGATTAGAGTGACCTCCCCTTGCATGCAGGAATTCTCTCCCTTTGACTTTTGACGTGCTCTAATCTCTATTCAAAAGGGGTTTATAAGTAAAGTGAAAATGAAATAACGAATGACATAACTCTATTTAATTCACAGACGTAATTTTCCTTTTTAAAACCTGTATGTTAAAGACAATTGTACTAAAGATAATGGCATGAAATTATCGTTAACTAAAAATCATATAGAAGTGATATTTCAAAGTTTTTAACACATCTGTTTGATTTGTATTTATTGAAGCCTTTTATGAATATATTTAATGAACTGTTTATAGTTTTTTGCTGCTGTGGGTCAATTCAACAGACGACGTCCCCGCAAGGCATAAACAAAGGCAGGCTAAATATCGGGCTAATTAAAGCCTTGCAGCAGCTCCCACGACTTTTCTTCGTCTGGTTTCTAGTCTACTGGGATGGAACTCGATGGTCAAATTAATGAGCAATCGTACGAAAATTGCAACGTTTTGCCGAAATTGGTGTTGCATTCAAACCACGAAGTTTTGTGCTACTTGGTTTAAATTTGTGAGTGGATGAGACAGGTTCGAGTAAATGCCTTGCGGAGAGAGTTGCTTGTAGGGAGAAACATGGCCTGGCAAATGATTGCAAAACATAATGTGTGCAGCTGGTTATGGGAATATTGAATATCTGAATAAGAAAGGAACACGTTTAAAAATTCTGCCATCAAAATCTAGCGAAAGCTGACAGTGTAAGTGCTCTTTATACAATCATGGACAAATCGGAGTAAAATAATCCAAGCTGAATAACGTTTTAGCTCATCAGACCGGAAAGGTCACATTATCAAATTTTTTGGGAAACCAATCATGTTAGGGAGCTAACATTTGAAGAATGTTGTTTTTAAATGCATAAAGTGCTTAGATATCCACAAGATATACTTGAAAAAGAGAATAAACATATATACGAACGTGTAAATGAAACAAAATATAATCAATCCCTAACCACTTTTTTGTAAGAATTGATAATGCTTTAAGGAAAATTATATGGTTTTATCTACTTTCTTCAACTTTTGTGTTAAGACATCTTAATGAATGTTTGTTGAGTATATAAAAATGGTAAAGTATAAATTAACTTCAATATTTGTTGATATACGACATAAAATATATATTACGTACTTGAGATGAAAGAAAACCCTAATCAGTACATAACGCTTTCAGTATGTTATATTCAGCCTTTTCAAATGGTCAGAGCCTTTCCTTAGCCTTGGATAAGTAAGTCGGTAAACAACTTATGTTGATTACGTTTCCATTGAAGCGTCTTTAAATCCCCTCTTTAAATCAAATTGGACGAATTAGAGCCTCGATGGTGACAAAACAGTAGGGTGATAATTGAAAAACGTGAAACAATGAGATTTTAAGATTAACAACCCATATCTTAGATTTTTTAAACTGCATGTTAATATGATATAAGACTAACAATACAACAAAAGCAATTCAATTTATTTATTAATGGAAATATATAATTTTTCGGTATGTTATCATAAATAAAAATACTAAAAAATCAATGAATGTTCCAAATTTACCAAAAATTATCATCAAACTTTCAAATGAAGTTCTCCTGTAGGCAAGTATATATCGGGAAATTAAATCGAATGAATTTCATTTGTGCAGAATTAATCATAAAAACACACATTTAAGTGTTTAATATAATCGTTGGAAAAATATGGGAGTGAACGTAGGATCTGCATATGTACATGTAAGCGTTTTGAAAAAAATACAATCTTCGGGTCTTGTCAATCATATGCATAGACATGTACATCTGTATGCATTTCTGAATATCCCTCAGTTTGTCTATAAAGAAAAGTACCTCACATTTTGTGTCGTATGTGAATTTGGCAGATACCAAATCGCAATCATGACACAAAAAAATAAAATATTGTCCTTTATCATCTATAAACTACTTCGTACTTTACCTAAAATTCGTTTCCATTGAAGCGTCTTTCAATCCTTGTTACCGAGGGTTATTATACCCCGCCTTATAGCGCCCGTCCAAGAAATTTGTCCACATTAACTCCATACATATATCAGTGATGCTCCCTAGATGTGCCTTTTGAGGATTAGACCTAGGCCTGTGAATGAATTTTTTTTTTTTTGCGGTTTCCATTGGAACATGACTACACCAGTCAGTCTGTGACGAAATCTATTGTCCGTAGCATGTATCAAAACTATAAGTGCACCAACTTCACCAAACTTCATACACACACCAGTCATGATCCCTAGAAACATAAATAAAACAGTGACTCTATAACAAAGTTTTTTGTCCTGAGTATATCCTTTTTTATTAGCTTCACCAAACTTATTACACATATTAACCATTATTCCTATATGTCCTTTTTGAGGGTAAGAACTAAAAATTGATTTTCATGTTTTGGCTTTCGGAGAAACATAATTAAAACAGTGACTCTATGACAAAGTCTTTTTTTCGAAGAAAATATCCCAAACTATCCTTGTTATAAACCATAATCCCTAGTTGTGGATTTTGGTTATTAGACTTTTATAATTGAAACAAGACTAAAACAGTGACATGTCTAGAGCATATCTCACAATCTTTACAAGATATCTACACAAAACTTGATACACGTCAAACGTCATCTCTTTGTTTGACTTTGGATGGTGACACCATGGAAGGATTTTGTTTTTGTTCCAATGCAAACATTACTAAAACATTGAAGTTATGTCGTCTTGAACTTGTCCCTTATATCATACATGATAGCTACACCATGGAATCATTAGAGAAAAGAAACAATGATAGCCAAAAATGTTTTTATAATACGACTCTAGTTTAACAAAAAAAAGAGAAAGTTACCTATATAAGGTTTCTGATGGTTAAATAAGGCTCGACCTGACAAATTACTGTATAAGATATCATCAACTGCTAACATAGTCGCTGTGCCAACGCAGATGCAGTTTAACTGAGCAGTATTTAACACCTTAGACTAAAATTTAGTCTATGAAAAATTTTGATGATTAAATGTTCCTTTATCCATAATTCTTTGTTTGGGCTCCTTATTTCATGTGTATTCAGTCAATCTAGACTTGCTGTATGAGGAACTAGACATCAAATCAACATGTAACAATTGTAATTCTAATCTTATATTCAATATTTTTAGATCATAAACCACAACGTCTTTTCAGTAATAGTTGTCAACAAAGCTAATCAAACACGGATTTATACGAGATCGACAGAATGATAACAGTCTACAAATTCATATAGGTTATGCATACGTTGACTGAAAGCATAACCTCGATGAACTGGCGGTCTATTGGCCCATCAACAGCTCTTCAAATCAGGATATCGAAGGCGCGAGGGCGTACTTTACGTGGTTTGTAACGTTAGACTAGATTTTCGGAGAAGGTATTTCTGAAGAAATATTGAACAAAGACACCAAATTTGCGACGCAGTTAAAAGTATTAATTCATTAAATATGAATAACAAACGCGAGAGGCGGAAGCATTTATTTCCCTATACCCTGTATCATTACCCTGATTTACCAAGAAAAAAGTTCAAAATCAGGAAATTCACATGAAATTGTTACAACCGGTTCTTCAGGAATTATATTGATTATTATACCAGTGTTGATTAATGTCATATCTTAAAGGACCATTGAGTATGTTAGTGTTTCTAATACAACATTTTTTTAAAAAACGCCTAAAAATTATATCAATTGGTTTCAGCTACAACATGATATGTGACAAATAGCATATACACCAAGACAAGTCGGTGTAATTATATTTCACCCGTACGAGGAGCGCGCGCTATTGAATTATGATGTCATTACGCGGATTTTCCTTTCCTGTGTACTACGTAGCTCGGGTTTTAGTGATATAAGAAATAAACAAATAAAATTTCTTTTCTTAAAATATTATAAACACTTGAAATTCATTAAAAGAAATATCCATAATTTTTTTTACACAAAATGATGACAAAAACTTGCAAAACGAAAAAGGATGATGTTGTTAATTTAATATTAAACATATTCACAGTACATATGCAAATTAAAAAGATCCTTGTTCCGTCGAAGACTGAGAAATTATAATAAATACAGTTGTCATAAGTTTGGTATATGCTAATTACCTCGCCTTGCTCTATGGAAATCAAAACGTTTATAAGAGTTACTTCACAATCATCTTGATCATGACGTATTTAAATAAAAACAACGTACAATGGGCGCGCTCAATATGAAAAGTCAAGTAACCTGTCCATATCAAAACGGATCAAACTCAAATTAAAGCGAGTTTGACTTTAAAATAAATCAAATATTTGTTTCGCCGTTTTGACTGCAAAGACGTGAAGGACCGGACACGAAAATGTAGCACATGACTGAGGTAAATGTTGAAAATGTAGCACATGACTGAGGTAAATGTTGAAAATGTAGCACATGACTGAGGTAAATGTTGAAAATGTAGCACATGACTGAGGTAAATGTTGAAAATGTAGCACATGACTGAGGTAAATGTTGAAAATGTAGAACATGACTAAGGTAAATGTTGAAAATGTAGAACATGACTAAGGTAAATGTTGAAAATGTAGCACATGACTGAGGTAAATGTTGAAAATGTAGCACATGACTGAGGTAAATGTTGAAAATGTAGCACATGACTGAGGTAAATGTTGAAAATGTAACACATGACTGAGGTAAATGTTGAAAATGTAGCACATGACTGAGGTAAATGTTGAAAATGTAGCACATGACTGAGGTAAATGTTGAAAATGTAGCACATGACTGAGGTAAATGTTGAAAATGTAGCACATGACTGAGGTAAATGTTGAAAATGTAGCACATGACTGAGGTAAATGTTGAAAATGTAGCACATGACTGAGGTAAATGTTGAAAATGTAGCACATGACTGAGGTAAATGTTGAAAATGTAGCACATGACTGAGGTAAATGTTGAAAATGTAACACAAGAGTTTCACTTAGTCCAGTTAGTACCGGACTTTGGGACATAACATGTGCTTATACACGTCATTGTGCTGATGGAGTCAGGAGGGATGTGCTGCCATTTTTAAGCAGGCGCAATGTTCAAACTGGTGGAAGTTCACAGGAGTCAAAGGCGATTTCTGACTTAACGATCGAGATGATCCCATAAGTGTTCGATGGGAATATATCGGCCCTGGTAAAACTTGAACGATTGCGGTATTGAGAAAGTTCTGAGTCGTATGTAGTCTCGCATGGTCATGCTTGTATATGTTTGCCTCTGAATAACGCTGTGCATTCAATTTCTCTCGAACCACTAGCTTCGTTAAATAGGGTCACCGTAGATTTTACCCTAACCATCAAACCATTGCCCCCGAAAGACCGGACTTGATTAATGCAAAAGCGATGTACGCGGACCAGTGATTGGATAAATAATTGAAGGTGATAGGCCACCGTCAAGGCCGTCTGACACGGCTCCTTGGAAGCCGTTGTCAGATCAAGCGAGGTAAGAGGGACAAGGTTCGAACTGATTTCAATGAGATTGCGGAAAACCTGACCTGTGCCTAGTCTCACCGTTGCGGACGTCGACGTCGTCTGGCCAAATAAGTATATGTTTGATGGTTGTCAATTTGTCGGAACCAGTCCGCTTTAGAGGTGACATACCGGATATCATGTGCTACTATCCTCATGTTCTCTGCGTGTCCGCTAACCACGGGTCCGTGGTCCATGCCGTAGATAAAGTACCCGGATATAGCGGTTTTGAACGGGCTTAAAAGCTATTAGTAAATATGAATAGCGTAATCAATTTTTTCAATAAGGTTTATTAAGAATGTGTATACATTTCAAAGTTTCTGTTATCCTCTTTTGTAACAAAACAAGCCTGAACAAAAATAACACTTTAAAGTAACAGTTTCGTGATAAGGATGTCTCGCTGATCACGTGCAAATTGCCTCTGAAATATACACGTAAGTTTGACGTACGGAAGTTCGCATTTCAATCACGTGGTGAATGGCATGTTATTAACAGAATGAGCGTATTCATGTGGACACCTTAGTCACAATTACGTACCGTATAATCGGCTCATTATTCGTCACATAGATCTAGATAAACAGGATCCCAACTGCACGACATAATCCTGTAACGCACTATACATTACTACACGCAGTAATGATCCGATTTCAATTGCATGTAGATATCAACGGTAAGTGATTAAACCGATTTAACTCACGAAGTAAAGGTTGATTTGTCTCAAAAAGCAAGGTTATTCGTATGTTGATATGATGAACGATTTACATAGTTTTCAACTAACAAAAAGGAAATGTAATGATTTCAATGACATCGTTGATGTATGAAAAATAAAATTCTTTTAAAAGGTCAGTAAATGCAAATAAGAGTTTCACATTCGGGGTTTTATCTGCAGAAAAGAATGTACAATGTACGTTCCTATTCTAGCAAATTTACAGGATCTCGCAAGGGTTAATTAGAATATACTCATACCAGACATGCTAATAAACTTCAAAATCTGAAGCTGTACGTAATATATACTTCACAGTTCAAGCGACTCGCCAACAGTGAGTAAACTCAGAGAATATGCTTTTATTGATTTAAAATCAGTCTTAGATAATAGTAATAGATGAGTTAAACAACTTCTTGGTTAAATGGTATAGTGGAATGACCCTCATGAAGACAAGAGACGGGTCATAGTTTATTGCTATTAGCGAAGGAACAGCTAGGTAGGTCATTGCCGTCTTGAACACAGGCCGAAGGCATGCATTTGGAAACAGACTGGTGCCAGGTCTCGAATAGATGCTGTGTTATAAGATCACCAACTGATTCCCCCGTAGTCTAAAACTTTGTTCACATGCCATCAAATACTTACATGAGTAAATGTTAGAACAGAAGCAAATCTACACCCATTGAGTAAATTGACAATGTAATCACCTATACATATAAAGGCAAATTTGCATCCTTAGTAAGTTTATATTTCTAAATTAATTGCGGAATTCTTTATATATGGGGGTTGATGTTTTAATTCCAACTCTTCATAAGTTTTTTAATAAAATGTTCGACTCCGGCTGTATACCAGATAAATGGTCTAAGGCTATCATTACACCATTACATAAAAGTGGACCAGCAGATGATCCAAATAATTACAGAGGAATACCACTTTTAAGTATATTCGGTAAAATATTTATATCAATCATATGAAAAAGATTGAGAATGTGGACAGACATAATTGATAAGATTGCTGGATCGCAAGCTGGCTTTAGGCATGAATATTCCACGATTGATAATATGTTTGTTTTTAATGCATTAATAGAGAACAAATATCAAGGAAAAGAGGTAAATTATATGCTGCATTCATAGATTTTAGAAAAGCTTTTCATACAGAAAGGCGTCTTAATTTATGGAATCTATTTAACCGTATTGGAATGAAAGGCAAGCTATGTAAGACTATACAAAATCTTTATAACAATGTAACTGCCTGTGTAAGAAACAATAACATATATTCAGAATTCTTCAAATGTTCCATAGGCTAAAAACAAGGCTGCATAATGAGCCCTCCAATATTTTCAATTTATATCAATGAATTAGCTACCGGTATTGAATGTTCAGATTGCTATGGGATACAACTTATGCCGGATCTTGTTCATATATATTTACTTTTGTTTGCTGATGACATTGTGTTGTTTTCTAATGTGTGCAGGAACCTGCAAAAACAGCTGAACATCCTCTCTTCATTTTCTATCGAATATGGACTTAAGGTAAATATGGCTAAATCAAATATAAGGTGTTTTAAGTAAAAATGAAAAATGTTATTTTGGTTGTGAAGAAATGAAAATTCTGAATACTTACAAGTACTTAGGTATATATTTCACCCCTCACTTATCATGGAAGTATGCAATCAACAAAAGAGCTATGGAATGTAAACGAGCTTTGAATTGTATACTAAATACGTTAAACATGAATTGTTTTACAAAAAGTCAAACATTTTTCAAAATCTTTAATTGTATGGCTGTGAAATCTGGGGATATAAAATTACGACGAACTAGAGAGAATTCAAATAACAGCTTGCAAGAGATATCTTAAACTAGCAATTAAAGCAGTGAATGTGGCCGTTTCCCAATATTTGTTAATACTATGGTTAGAGTTGTTAAATTTTGGCTCAAGATAAGCAGAATGCCTGACCACAGATATGCCAAGAAATCCTAAATGTCACTCCTTTATGACACAAATGGTAACGTCAACTGGGTAACTAGAAATAGGAACATTTTGTGATTAAACGGATTAATGTATGTTTTGGCAAATCAGGGGGTTCAAAACGTAAATTTATTCATCAATGAATTCAGACAAAGGATAAAAGATGTGTTTATATCAGATTGGTATACATCGATAGATAAGATATCCAAACTTCAAAATTACAAAACTTTTAAACTCAGATTTGAAACCGAAGATTATATAAATTCACTTCAAATGAATAAATTTAGAAGTGCTTTGGCAAATTTCCGTTGTGGAGTCCTCCCACTTGAAATAGAAACTGGTAGGATGAATGGCGTAGAACGTTTAAATAGAATATGCAGATTATGTAGATCAAGAGAGATCGAAGATGAGTATCATTTTCTACTCTATTTGTGGAAGATCTTTATGTCTAAAATTAATTTTAACTCTTCCATTTTACATTATTTTCAAAGATAAGAATGACCTCATTGCCCCATAGTTCTCTTTGATGGTTTGTCATCTAATGCATTATATTATGTATTTTTAAGTGTTATTTATGGCTGTCTTAAATAATGCATTCTTTTGGCATTATTTGCATTGTTAGAAAAATGAGTACATGATATATATTATATGACGAAATATATTTTCTCTTTGTCCACTGGTTAGAAACTTTTCATATCATTTGAAGAACTCATTAGCAAAGTCACAGAACATAGCTTTTCCCATCCTGTTGATTTGCTCTTGGATACAGTGTCGTCTTCACACATTGTGTTATGTTTATTGTGAAATGTAGCAAAAATAAAAAAATAAAAAAATAAGTTGTATAATCGTATACCTTGAAGTTATGTCATATAAAACATACTTAAAGAAATATGGTACAGTTTCAAATCGCAATCAATAATAAAAAAATTGGAAAGCTTGATTCAGATTTTAATTGAGTCTTACATAATCAATGTGTACAGATACACCTGATAGGCCCTTCAGTATTGAGTGTTTAAACCGTTGGTATCTTGTTTGAGAAAGTGAAAACAATACGATGAGTTGAGTCCTGATAATACAATCGTCTTACGAGATAGGTCGTATTTCGCAAAAAAGCTATTTTGGTAAAATTAAAGAGCCACTCCGTGAGTTGTTGGAGTCATATATGCCAAACCCAATCAATGGTGTCATTTGATCACGAAGTATCGATTGTTACCAAAAAGACACATTTAAAAGCTTATTGGTTTTTCACAGTGACATTATGAAGGTAGAACGTCGCAATTATGATCGAAAACCGGACAGTGGCGCGCGTCAAATGGTCAAACGTAATTTTGGAGACTTTTCTAAAACAGCCAGGAGGGCAGTTAGGAGTTGATAGTGTTTGTTAGGTTATATAACTAGTATCCATGTATATTGGACGTGATATCTACACCTCTGTGAATTTTATGAGGTTGTTTTTAGAATTTCATTGAAAACCAGTATATGTCATATATGTGTCTTTTGGTCATGAAAAGTTAAAATTAAAACATGGTCATGAAAAGTTAAGATATTTTATTTTTATATCATCTCATATGACATTTAGGTTCGTATCAAAGGTAAATAATATGTTATGAAAATCACGGAGTGGCTCTTTAAAGGGATATAAGCTTTAGAAGTTTTAAATCTCATATCTGTGTGCAGCAGCGTCCAGTACAATGCATTCAAGTGAACACCTACCTACATACACTGAGTATAATAATTCTTTACTTGAATATTTGTTTCCAACACATTGTTATGTATGTACCGCTGATATGGACGTTTTTGAAGGTGCCAATACAAAAAGTTAAGCAAAAAGGGAATCATAATATCGAAATGGATCAGAAGCACGTTCGTGTTGGGTGAAATATACCAAGAGTATATTCAAAACATTAAAACAGCTGCTTGGTATCGTTCTATATTAGATGCCAGATACTTCTTGGACATCCCTCCATACATCACGTAGACAGAAATTCGTTTGGTTTATCTGTCACATGTTCGTAATTGATTCAAAATAAACAACACGTAATTAACCCGATCATTTAGCCTATTAGACTTTAAAACCACAAATTGATTATAATCACAACAGTGCAAATGAAACAAGAGAAAAACAGCTCAGTCAATAGATATAATAATAATAATGATACTACTACTACTACTACTACTACTACCACCACTACTACTACTACTACTACTACTACTACTACTACTAATAATAATAATAATAATAATAATAATAATAATAATAATAACAACAACAAAATAGTTTATTACAGTGTCACGTGTTACATTTGATAAAAAAACCCATTCATTATACAGATAAATACATATAAAGACCAGGTCTCAAGATGCCGAAATGACAACTTAATCACACAAATACATTAAATGCAATAATAATATTCTAAAATGATTATTCAAATTAAATACATAGATATATTGACACATACATAGCCACATGCATAGGTACGTAAATACATACACACATAAATACACGCATACATACATACATACATACATACATACATACATACATACATACATACATACATACACAAACAAACAAACATGCATACTTAATCAGGCATATATTCACACAAATTCAGACATACATGCCCATTCAAACAACCATTTAAACATCTAATTTACTCAGCTACATGTATATAAATGTATACAAAAACACATGCTTACATGCTTACCCGCAGGATACATGCACCCCTATATAAAACACATACACGCATAATAAACATGTAAACTCATTCATAACACGAATACATGTGTAATACTAGTAGTTCATACATACAATATATTTGTCATATTCATTGATGATAAAAATACTAATGTTTATTAAGGGATACATTATGAGAATTATTTTAGAGCAAGTTGCCCTTTATGGTACATTTTTTAATACATCTTGCCAGTTCAAACTTGATGACTTCTGAGGACATCATCCACTTTTATTTATCTAGCGGAGATAAATCACAGAGATTATAGAAAATAATTTCATTTATCAATGAAACATTGTCGTAGATCTTTATAAAATTCACAGACCACAACAAAATTAACTTATCTTCTATCAACTGTCCATGACATAGTTGACATAGTATCTTCTAGGGGGGTTACGGGCTTAGTATACCTGCCACTTTCTATTCCAAGGGGAAGGTTTCCACAGTGTTATGAGGCTAGTAAACGTCTTTGTTGTCTAGAGAGAGACATCTTTACATAATTTGAAGTTTCAATATCTTGTTTATATGTCCTATATATTCTTAGTTTATTTCCATTTCCATTACCTTTGTCATTAAGCATATCAGAGTGCCACTTTTGTCTGTCTCTTGTATCTAGTACCTAATAACATAAATCAAGGAATTTAGCACGGTTAATTTGAGCGCAATAATCTATAGCTTCCTAATTTCCATGAATGTTCAACTTTTTTACAAATTCACACACCCTATAATCCCAAGAAGATTTGTTTATATGACTTGTTTCGTTTGTAGGCATAGCCAATTAAGTTTAAGCACGAACTACATGCATTTTCCTGTACTGTTTGATAACGATAATGTTCTGTCTGCCTGCAGCATTTTTGTGTTCAATGCATAGTTACTTTATTGTCATAACCTCTTAACTCTAGTAAACTGGACTCGGCATAGAGGACAAACTTCCCACTTCCCAGGTTATACAAAGCGTAAAAGTGAATTTATATAATTTCCAGAATTTCTTCTCAAGAACGAAAAATATCTCTTACATATCATTGTTTTTGAATCGACATGAAATTAAACATCATCTCTACCAGTAGTACGGGCCCACTTGTGATGGCATACAAACGGTTTTCGTGCATGTTATTACCAAAGTTATGAAACAACATCTCGCAGATAAGTTGTCGAGAAGATCTGTTTATGTGTCAACACGATAGAAGAATTAGACAATCTTTTTTTTTAAATAAAACGATTATCAGACATAATTTATGAGCATCAAATGCGTCTCTTCTAACTTGGTTTGATTATTTGACCTGGTTTCAGGTATCATATTTCATTATTGGATGCATATTCGGATCCAATCTAACAAATGTAACGAGGGGTATTTTTCGAAATGTAAAAAAGATTGAATATAAAGGAAACTACAATAGTGTTATTTAGTATTAGTACTTTTTAATTTTCATAAACAAATTCAAGATAAGAAAAAAAAACTAAAAATGTTTGACTTCCTTTTTAAACTGAAACATATTCAAGATAAACCAAATATAAGCTTTACGCAAATATATTTCACAGCGTTGCTGTGTCAAAACGCTTCATTTCTAATAGGGGTAGGAAGTTTACATTTAACTTTCGATATCAACTGGCAGTCACAAGGAAGCTACTAGGAAATACCTGCTTTTTAAATTGTTTACTTCCTGGAGCGTTCCAACAACGTGCCATTGTTTTACATGAAAAATGAGTTGTATATTTTATGGTTAAATAGTCAAATTTGGGTATATTCGTAGGATAGTTTTACATGTACTTGTATATGGATGATCTATGTGTTTGAAAAAAACGTCATGTGTTGGATTTTGTAAGTTAACAGTCTCAGTATCTATTAAAAAATGTCTCCGATAGCGAGAGATATACGAGTCCGAACTCGTATCAAATTTGAAAAATATTTACAAATTCAAAAACTTATCTGGCGTGAGACTCTTACAGGAATAAAAATATACAAACCTCAATCGTGTCGACTTTTATTATTGTATAATCGAAACTGGTTGAACTGAATTGTGAAATAAGTATATATGAGTGTGAAGGGGAATCTAGGAAATAAAACGTGCAAAAAGACACCAGTCATTGTATAGTTTAAATAGATACATACAATGTAGATTTCGAAGAGTTTATATCTAAACATGGACTACAAAGGAAGCGGAACTAATTTGACATGAAAAAGGATATTGACAGTGTTTTGGGGAAGTCCGTGAACTTATCGCGAAGTAAGAAATGTGTCATCCCACGATTTACACGGGTAGATGCAGCCAGGGTCGACCTTTGTTGTATGTATAGGAAATGAAATTGCGAAATCGTTTTATTTACGCACTTCTGTATATGTATCATCGCATGTTTTTCACGGGATTTTGATACGGGGCATGAGATATGAGTAATATATCTTTGAAATAAAAACAGATGAATTGTTGACTAACACGATTTGGGGAAGCCCCATACCAAATTTGTTCAATGACCGTGACTACCACTGGGCTGGGTTCGACTGCTTTCAATCGCTATCGATACCGATTGTTCGTCCGCAAGTCAGTCGAACCACGAATAGTCGGGCAATTGTTTGACCATAGTCAACGCAAACATGCATGTTCCAAGCAATGTACTAGTTCACAGTCGGGATGCGTTATATATATTTTGTAGACTAGGCTGCGCAACAGCGATAGATCAGCCATGGCTTACCAGGTGGCATCTGTGCGCATGTGCGATAATTCATGGCTATGTATCTATTGGTAGCTATGTTCATGCCAATCGAAGTCAGCTTCAATAATTCGACATGTCGCAACAAAATTTCGTGCAGATGATGCATTAGCGCCCTATATTACATGGTTAGTTTTATGTTCTTTTTTAACAAAATTTTTCGAATATGACTAAGGTGTAACATATCAAATTTTGATTTATTCATTTCAATGTCTTAGTAAACTTTGTTAAGTATTGTAACCTATATATGTAGAACATAAATATACATTTAGATTAAACTATTTGATTGACGAATATGTAAACTGTATCCCTAGTATGTTTTGGTAAACACGAATTAAATGTTTTAATTGAACTCAGTAAATAATATGAGACGACGTATCTGCTAAACACCAATGTTATGTTTATAGTTAATATTCATTCCATAACATCCTCAATAGTATTTGCACTGCATGACTGGTACAGCGCAATAACCTACATATACACAATATCAACATTGCTGCTTGTAATTCATTCACTGTAACTGGTAAACATGTTGTTTTTCTCCATTTTTATGTAAACAAGGTTATATCCAGTATTTGCATATACGGAAATAAACTCTTTGAAAAGAGGAATTATCTTATTTCAATCCGTTTGTTCTTAATGATAGTCATGCCATAATGTAGATCTGAATCAAATTGTAATATTTTGTGTAAATCATTTCCTAAACTATATTTAAAGACCTTTTGATCGGGTTTGTGAAAATGTTCTCTGTTCTTGTTCTTCATGAATCTTCAACGGATAAAAAATACAAAATGTACTTATTTTCAAATTTCTCCTTCTTTGAAACCCTGTCTTTGACATTTACAATGCGTTACATCTAGAAACGACGACAGGTACTAGGTAGGCAGAATGGTTCAAAAAGGCTAGCTACGGTTAAAACATTTCAACTGTTTATATAGAGGATTTGATGCAATGATAGCCACCCAAAACTTGGACAGGCAGATTTCAGACGCCTTAAAACAACGACATTTATTCTAGAGTGCACAGGTAATCCTAAAGCTAATACCTATTTCTGATAATGGAATAGTCCAGAGAAGACTTGAAAATTTCAAAATTTTAGACAGTCCATTCATGACAACAATTCTAGATATTTTTTATTTTTATGTATATAGAGATTACAAAACGAGTGGGTGTTGAATATGGAAAATATTCCAACGAGATATTTTTAAACGTTTTGATTTATTCACGAGCGAAAGCGAGTGAATAAATCGAAATGTTTAAAAATATTGAGTTGGAATATTTTCCATATTCAACACCCACTCGTTTTGTGATCTATTTATTACACACAGGAAAATAGGAAACGTGTTCTTCGAAGACCTCAAAATGTTCACTGGAAGACGTTAGCGCGCATGAATACATTGTGCTCAATAATACACTGCCTCTTTTGTCTGAAACATAGACCACGTTATAGCTGTAAAAGAATCAAAGAGCCATACGTGACAGAAATATGAGTTTATATTTTTCATATCGTTTAATGTACGAAGATTTGATAAACAGTGACAGGCAAACAACTTGACAGATCAAAACGCAATATACAAGATCCTCCGTCACTGAACACTTGACGCGTCATCGCTCAATTTGACGTGTCACTGCTAACGATAGATGAACAACGGCAGCTAGCTTTGAACAAAGTAACACGTACCGAGTCTGTCAAACTAGATACAAGAAATTACTGGTCATCATTTCTCATTTTCTTGTTTTCTGGTCCAAAAAGGTTATCATTTCTTGGGGTACCACTATATATTGGGGCTGAGAAGATGGAATGCAAGAGCTCGGTACTCCTGTAACTGGTTGTCTGACTGCTCTGGGAAGCGAGGTTGACAACAGAGTTGGAAGGGAGACTACTCTCATTTTGACATGATTTGGCAAGTGCGAGAGAACGGAAAGTAGATTGGTGACTTAAAATATGACTCAAGTCATTGTGGCGGTTCGACAGCGTACTTCTGTTGTTTATGCACTCTACGTTCAGATGTAAACAAAGCGCTAAAGGGAGATAACTCTGCCGCGACGGCTTCATCGACGAAATTAACACAAATAATACTTTTTTAAAAAATAACCTACGTCAATATTTTATTATTCACAAATTTAATGTGATGTTTGGTTGTGTTTTGTTGCTTAAAACTGCTTGAATATAGGTGTGATGTTAATCTGAAATATTGAGGTGGCAACTGAAAGATCACTTGTACTCGCTCGATTGTTAAAGTAGTTCGGCATTATGACGTCATTATCGTTGAATAACCTGTTTTGGTTACACAACATTCGTTGAATAACTTTCAACTGGTTACACAACACTTGTTTCAAATAACCAAAATTATCTCATAAAGATATTCAGAACACGTGTGTAATAATAACAATTATTTCATTCAAGTCAATAAATAAAGATCATTTTTCACCTCAGCCTTCTCGCCATCAGTCAATAACAGATATTTCAATAAATAATTCTCAAAGAAGTGTCACAAATGTCGCAATGTTTGTCATTATCACTATTTTGACTTTCAACTATCCAATATCTATCAATAAACTTATCAAATATCTGTCTGCGTCGAGATACTCCATCCCAGTCTTCTCGCCTTGTTGAAACTGCTGCTTGAGTCTGGCCAGTCTGTTTTCCATCTCGTGGCAGACTCTTTTTCTGGCTGATAGGGCAACTCCGAAGTTCAACTGAGAAAGTTTGACGCGGTTAGCAGATTTGATTGTCCTCAAGATGACAATGAACCGATATATATATAGGGGTTTCGATGGGGGAGAGAACGATTCATGAATTTGTCCTGGTACAAATCTTATTCTTAACAGGATGATGTGAACAATTTGTTTCGAAATGATTATTGAAGTAACCGATTTTGGAAATTTATTACAAAGTTTTTGACTTGTATATTTGTTCATTTCATTCATCGACAAGTGAAAATAAAAGTTACCTTTGAAAAATATAAGAATAATCAAGAAGAAATAATGACAATATTTAGTAAGAAAAATACACCATTCAGGAAAATATTCTTGATTGAAAATGTTATTTATTAAGTAGACAACAATTTTACATATGGGATGCCTATGTGAATTATTAGTTAGAATTTTAAATTTTTTGTCTGAAATCTGGTTGTCTTAAATGTGCCTGTCTAACTTTTGGGTTATAATCGATACAATCACTACATGTTGGCCTGCTATCATGTGACACTTCATGTGTCGCCTCCTTATGTTTGCAAAACCTGCTTCTACTTTTACAATATACATTTTTTACAGTTTTTCCTTGATCTGTTTATTTAATGAATCCATTTATTGTTCAATTAAGCATATTGTGACACTAGTAAACCGCATATTGAAACATCAATTTCACAGATTTGGCATCGTGATATCTCTATCAGCCCCAAAGGATTTCTATTGCATCAACAGCTAACCTTCGTTTGAATCACACGAAGCGTGTATACTATCTTGTCTATTTTTAGTGACGTCATGAAGAAATACTTGTGTTTGTAAACCTTTGGAATTTGTCGACATGAGATAAAAAATTAAAATATAATTAAAAGTTTACATTGGTATTGTTAAAATTTACCAAGGGAAAAATCATAACTAATTTTAAAGAAGGACGATAGGAAAGATGTTATTTAAAAAATAAAAGGATGAATTCACGAAGAAGTGATAACATTGCTATCAGGCCCACTTGTCAGAGAGCTGTCACACCAGAAGTGTGTTCATCCGTTGGGGGACATTAATTTAGCTGTGTTATCTAACAACACTCCTGTTTATTGCTGTGGATTCATCATACATACCGACATAGCTTAACACAAGTGTGTATCATCGTTTCCTTATTAATCTAACAAATACAAATTGATTTTATTTCTTTTCGATACAATACCGTCATTTACATTTACGTCGTTTTAACATTTACTTTGACTTGATAGGTAAAAAGGTCTTAAGGAAATAATATTTTCACCTTATGAACTACATATAGATACTTAGGAATGTAAAGTTTTTTAATTCGTACATGCTAAACATCGAAGTAATGACATTCATCGGCTATGACTGCTATTTTGGTGGAGACACAGAGCGGGTAATTTTTATTTTCACGTGAGATGGGTTTTTCAAGCGGCCAGGTTTCGATATGTATACAGTGATTACTTGTTCAGAACAGCAATATATAATAGAATTAAGATTTAAATCTTAATTCTATTATATATCTATATGTAGTTCATAAGGTGAAAATATTATTTCCTTAAGACCTTTTTACCTATCAAGTCAAAGTAAATGTTAAAACGACGTAAATGTAAATGACGGTATTGTATCGAAAAGAAATAAAATCAATTTGTATTTGTTAGATTAATAAGGAAACGATGATACACACTTGTGTTAAGCTATGTCGGTATGTATGATGAATCCACAGCAATAAACAGGAGTGTTGTTAGATAACACAGCTAAATTAATGTCCCCCAACGGATGAACACACTTCTGGTGTGACAGCTCTCTGACAAGTGGGCCTGATAGCAATGTTATCACTTCTTCGTGAATTCATCCTTTTATTTTTTAAATAACATCTTTCCTATCGTCCTTCTGTAAAATTAGTTATGATTTTTCCCTTGGTAAATTTTAACAATACCAATGTAAACTTTTAATTATATTTTAATTTTTTATCTCATGTCGACAAATTCCAAAGGTTTACAAACACAAGTATTTCTTCATGACGTCACTAAAAATAGACAAGATAGTATACACGCTTCGTAAAGATAAATAGGGCGAATCTTCTAGAATTTTAAACACGTTTCATTAAAAACTTTTAATAGTTATGAAAACATATAATTCGAAAATTCATTACACTTAATGTAAATAAAACATGGTAAATTAAACTAAAATATCAATCATCCTGTTGAATAATTAACTTTATATCACAGTAACGAAGATTCCGCCTATCTGTAATGGTATATCAATCACGTTACTGTTATGTAAACCAGAATTTATAATAAACCATGATATTCAGAATCACCCATAACCTGTATATCTTTAAACCAGACATAAATATGACACCACACCGGATAAAATTAATATCAGAAAGAACTTTTGTGAAAGTGCCTGCATATAATGGTATCAGTGCATTCCTGTTTTGGTAGACCAGATGTTGTTACGTTTTAGATAGTTGTACATTTAAGGTACAAAAAAGTAAAAGGAACAAGAAGTACATGATTAAGGTCAAATGGTCAATTAACATGGTGAAAATTTTTTTCTTAAGTTATTTAATGTTTATAACCATGAACGTTAACATTTCTCTTGTTCACAATTACGGAAGCGGTTCACTAGGACCTGATCCCGCTCTCATGTTTGCTTTACAGGAATTTGTTTAAAAGTATACCGGATAAAGGAAGATTCATTTTACAAAGTATCATAATGATGAAAGTAAATATCACAAGGAAACTCTTTGATAGTAAAACATGGCGGAAATGATTCGACCAAGTTTTGGTATAGCTTGATGACGTCCTTTAGCACAAACCGTCTACATAACGCCTATGAATTTCTTATAAAATACTTGGATAGAACAAAGGTTTGATGAATATGTCATTTGACGAAAATTGGTTGGCGAAAAGCCATTTGGCATTTTAAAATCAACGAGATGAAGCTAAATGTATCAATTTTACTGAACAAAGTCTTTGTCTTCTTATTTGATTGAATAAAGGAGGAGTTTCTCGTATGCTTTAAAAATATTTAAAAAATGTTACATTGTCCTTTATAGTTGAGCTGATATCATGGCTTATAACCAATTTCTTTTTTAATTTACCATTAAAATGTTGATTAAACTGTTGTTTAGCCTTGTATAGTTTGAAATGCCTGCCTGATAAATCAATATGTTACTCTCACTGCGATTTGTTAATCAATGCAATGATTGACAATCTAATTAATTATATACCTTGATGTATATAAATATTTTTTAAACCTCAAGATTATTTCGCCAAGTAATACCACAGAACATCCAGTCAAATCTTCGCGAGTTTCAATTCTCTGTGTGATATAATAAGCATATTGCAAAGGCGAATTTTTTCATATTGTACTCTTGACATTTTCATGTTGCTCTGTCGATATGAGACTCATTTTCATACCTATGTGACGTTCGTCTTTTTCATGCTTCAGATCTGGAACAAAATATCTATCTCAATTCTTTTTTAATTTCCCCAAAATCTTTCACACCTATACTATTCAATGTAGTGTAAACTGCATTCCCTTTCTAACCTCAACATTTAAAAACTGTATATGTTATTCTACGAATCGCTGAACCCAATCCTAGGACACAGTAGTATGGTATTTTCAATTAATCAGTCCCACTTCCATAGTTTACCTGGTATTTGAACTAACACACCTTAACTGTAATGCTAACACGAAACTAAATTATCGTTTACCGTGGGAAGCTATTATGTTGATGGCGGTAGACCCTCCACTTAGATTAAGGTATGCCCTGAATTGAAATGACTTTGCATATTCATCTTTTTGATTGAATGTCTTCACATGTTAAACGAGACGACAATATACCTATACACACGTAGAATAGCTGATAGACGATGACGTTACTTGACTGACTTGACCGCGGATTCGAGTTTATGTATTAGATTTCAAAGGCATGCCCATGTCATCCATAAAAGGCTTGGACAAGATCACAGGGGATAGTCGAAAGGGTAGGTGGATAATAAGACGGAGACACTCCTGATTCTCCAAAGTAGACAAGAATGTCAATTTTGTGCTTTCCGCGGTATTGTATATTTTACCTTATGAGGTCAAGAAACGACAGGTTTCTTAATGTCAGCCATATCAGTTGAAGAGTATGTGCTTGAAGTCGATATTTTGATATTTTGAGGAATTGTTTCATCGAATTGCAAAAAAGATGATGCCACGAATAACTCTTGATAATTGTGGATCAGTTAACTATAATTACGCTTTATAATGATGATAATTATTTCAAAATCATAGATATTTCAAAGTATTGAAGAATGTCTTATTTTTGTTACTTTTCTTTTAACCTTTATATTTTTTCTTTCTTGTTTTTTCCGATAAAAACGTGGCCCTATATATAGTTGGAAGTATACCAGATAATTACACATACTGCACTGGCCATGATAAAGATAGTCAGATACCATATGAGCTACACCTGTGAAAAGGTGAGAGAACGAGAGAGATGATGTACCATTCCCTTGAGCTACATGTACCTTGTATGACTGTACATGTATACAAGATTTACTTAGCCTAACATATCTGTGTTGTACGAGGTTTGTATTACGCCAATGTAGAGAGGCATAACTTGACAATGAATGTGATGAATATATTTTATTACACTGTCCACGTTGTCATAATATCATAACCTTAAAACTTCATCTTTTGAATTGTAAGAGTTGATTGTTTTGGTGTTGATGATGTGACAATGATAGTGTTACTGTTATTGACTAATGCTTTTATTTATCTCTCCTATTGTGTATCTGTATAACCTTGTCAAAATCGTATATACACTCACTGTTTTGTCATACAAGCGAAAGTCATTCGTTTTTGTATCGTTTTTATAATGGCTGGCAGTGCTTTTCTTACATTTAAAAAAACTTTCATTCTTTTTCATTGAAAACCCATTTGATACTTTTCATTTCAAATAAGTATACTTGTTTTGTAAAATTCATAGCACGTCACAATTAAGGGATTTCCCCTTCTGTACAGGAAGTATATTCTACGCTATATATAGCCACGGCTCGGTCGTGCTTCAAATCTTCGTTATGGTATTACTCGTAATGTTGTGTTTGACGGCTCTCACAGGTAGGTGCTGTTTCAATCTTATTCAGAGAAAGTCTTTCGAAAATGTATTGTTTGAGATGTACGATTTAACGTAAGTAAAGTATTTGATTATCTATTAAATCGTCTTTGGTTCGTATGATTATTATCATCATTAAACTATGTATGTCATAATGCATGGGAACACGTACTTATTAGAACATGTTTTCACGTCCATGTTTTGCTCAGTATTCTTCATTCGTTCCACTACCCCTTGTCCTACCTTCTGATACCACCCAATTTGTTATGTGCTTCTGTCTGTCTATTTTCTCAGACTTTTTGATAAAATAAACATTCTAAATGAAAATCTTGTGTGGTTTCTTTTAATATATGTGGAATTGAGAGAGATAGAGTGAGAGAGAATAAAGAGAAAGACAGACAAACAGAGACGGAGAGAAATGAAAGAGACAAAAAGAGAGTAATGAGAGAGCGAGAGAGACAGACAATGAGAAAGAAAGAAAGAAAGAAAGAAAGAGAGAGTGAGTAAAAGAGATAGACAGACAATTTACAGACAGGCAGACAATGAGAGACAGTCAGAAACAGAAAGAGGGACAGACAGACAGACAGACAAGGAGAGAGAGAAATTGAGAAAGACAAACAGAAAAGAAAATAAGAGAGAGATAGACACAAAGACAGAGACATACAGAAAATGAGAGAAAGAAAGAGAGACAGGCAGACAAATAAAACTATACAATGAATGAATGAGAGAGAGAGAGAGAGACAGAGAGAGAGAGACAGACAGACAGACAGACATGGTGTTATGCACCTGGAAGTCACATTCACAGTATCTTGAGTCACACTGTCGTGTCAGCCGTTACCCCAATGTCACGTACCTTAAATTTACAGTTGGGAAAATGTCCATTTACCCGCACCTGTTGATGTATTGTGAAGGAAAACATTGTACAATTCATTCTTCTTTAGTTGGAGAAGTTTTGTGTGCAGTGTTATACATTTGTGTATCAACAAAACGTTGTGCGTTATAATATAATATATAGAGAATATTTGACATTTCTCGTCGAATACCATGTATATCTCAACGAGTGAAGTAGAATTGATATTTTCACGAGTGGCGCAGCCACGAGTGTAAATATATGATTTTCTACTTCACGATAATATAATATAATATAATATAATATAATATGATATGATATGATATGATATGATATGATATGATATGATATGATATAATATAATATAATATAATATAATAAATTGTAGCTCCTACATGTGCCGATGGTTTGAGAAATATTTCAACTGAGGAAGTTTGTCGTATGACTTTTACGAAACTTCTGTGAATCTTTTTATAGACCCGGATGTAGTTCGACCACTTTTAGGAGGATATTTTGCGGAATTGGTTTAAAGAAAGCGACCAATAACGCTAGATGTAGTGCTCTGACGTATAACTTCAGATTGTAACTCCACAGCTTACCTCTACTCCTGTCTATTTAAAACTCAGTCGTGGCATGACGTTCATACATTGTACAATTAACTGTGCATGTTTTGTTATCGACGTTTTTGCTATACATGTAACTCCTCCAAATGATTTTTAAGAAAAGGTTTAAACTGTCACGTGTAGCGCTGTTTAAAGCTGTTAAAGATTTGTCTAAGTGGTTGAGGATGAAGTTGTCTTTTATTGAAGCTTCGCTTTAACAAGTGGAAAACAGTTTATCTTGATAATCGGTTCGACAATTACAAACTTCTTGAAAAAAAACACATTTTTATGTCAACAAGACTTTAAGAAGCTCAAAAATGTTTTTTAAAATGTTTCCCTTAAATTCAGGTGCCGGAGCGACTGTTTCAAAATGCATACGGAAAGAAGACACGATCACCTTCAATTGTCCGAAAGGTCACGTTGTTTATCAACCAATCATATTCGTTGGTCACAGCACGAGAAACACGTGCTCACACAGCGAGGGTGACTGCACGGGCTTGACCTATGACCTTAAAGTTCAAAAGAACAAGTGTTGGTGGAGGAGGAGATGCTCGCTAAGATGGAGGGATCAGCAGCCAATCCTGGCGTCCAGTGATACTAACTGTATCATGAAGATCCCAAACTACGTCAATATGGAAACACCGCTTTGCATTCCATCTGGTAAGTAAGCACTAAAAACGAAAATACGTAAACACTGGACTTTATGTTGTTAAAATGAAGATCAAAAGTCTTCAAAACTACATTGTCTCAGTGGCTATAAGACGTAAGATTTAATTGAAACTAATTTACTTTCTATTCAATGTGATAATTTCTAGACCTTCATTCAAACGCGACAGAGTTTTGAAGGATGCTTAATCTTTGTAATGTAAAAAACCCCAATTATTTCACCTGAGAGTCATTCATATATTATACTTCATCGATTGATAATAACTATTGTACTCAAAGGTTGATTTGTCTGACAGATAATGGCGCTTAATCGTTTGCTGTTTATGGAAGAAACATGAATGGATTTACATCTAGTTGTGAATTACAGTATATAAATGAAAAGAAACATGGATGGATTTATATCTAGTTGTGAATTACAGTATATAAATGAAAAGAAACATGAATGGATTTACATCTAGATCGAGTTGTGAATAACAGTATATAAATGAAAAGAAACAACAGGAAATCGATACCAAATTAAAAACATGTAAAAGACATTGAGACGACATATTTAGTTGAACGCTTTAACACCAAACTGAACCTGCAAACATGACAACTTCATAAAATTCTGGTCAATTTGTCAGCACACGGCTGTTTTAAAAGTACATTCATGCGCTATTTTAATGTAAAATTGCTTGTTTTCTAACCTTCAGTGCTCCAGATAATTTTTGAATATTATTGGGTAATTTTGGCACTGATTTCAGTACCGTTGAGTAAAGTCGATTCAAATAGTGTATTGTCAGATTTTGGGGACTTTATGTAAAAAAATTGCTATTGTACAACCATGATTGGTTAAACTTTACTAATAAACACCATGACCGTTAAGAAAGCAATGTATAGATGTCTTAATGTTATTTTGAAAGAATGAATGTATTTTTCTTTTTTGTTGAACTTGAATGTTCATATATTCAATTCAAATAAAAACTACTCTAGTATACTTATTCTGCATTCCCTCAGGTGTTCCTACCAACTTGATTAAACAATTCTGTTTACTGTGACGTAGTAAATGACTGTCGTTGTGGCGAATGACGCAGGAAACATGAATGCCATTAGCGCCATGATTTGCTCAAACATTAGTAAGCTTTATGCACCCTGTCTCAGTGTAAGACCTAAGACGTATACGCTGACGGTCCTCTCTAGAGACCTAGGTTACAACCACACTAAACCTTGCTCTTGTAACATACGGTCCAATAAGCCTATATCTTTTACCCTAAGACAGGGTGGCCTTTAAAATGAGGCTTTACTTTTTCTACACACGTCCTAATTGTTTCCTCTCACCTTGAATTATAGAGGTATTGACGTCGAGCTTTGATATGCATGCATGACAAGTTTATATCCAAATAGGTTAGCGTTTACAATTATCGCGTACAATACTCAGGTTACTTTGATTCTTTGACTTTTAGAGAAAATCTTTACCTGCGTATCTTTAACCCCCATTTTTAGATTCAAATACGTTTTTAATGATTTCATTGCGTGAAATACGCAGATACGCAGCTTACCTGGAGCACTAAACCCCGTGTACGCATGTGAATATTGTTCGCATAACTCTGTTTTCAGAAAATTAAACGCTTAAAGGCACTAGTGCACGCTTTTACGGTTTAAATTGGCTATTTTAAGGTTTAAGAGGACTTATGCATTCACTTAAGCTTTCTATCGATGCAATAAAATACTTAAAATTCTTTACAATTGACCTGCAATCAACAATGAAAAAATTTAGTCAGCCGCTGTCGGCTTGGACATATAACAAATCTAAGGTTAGCTGTGCACAAAACGGATTAATTATAGACAGTTTAAAGCGGCTGAACTATTATTATGTGCAGCTGTTGAATTTACCTAAACTCTGAACTGAGAACAAATAATGAATTATGTTTTATGAAACCCATGTTGTAAATAAACCGATTTAATAACACAGCTTTAGCATTGCTATTAGGTTAACCAAAGCGGCTGCCGTTTCCGCTTTTTTGGTTATAAGCAAAATCTTCATATTTCCGATATCGTAGTTCATGCGGATTTATTGTAGCGTAACATTAAATACTTCCGGTCTTTAAAAATCAACTTTACTACCTGAATACGTAAATATTCGTTAAATAACTTACGAGGTAGATTGCTTTAGTGAGGATCTTGAATAATATCGAGAGATATGCAGTATCTGTGCATTCGTTGTGTTAAAGAAATATTGGTGTGCACTAGTGCGTTTAAATAGAATAATAACAATAGTAGATTGCAAAAATTTAGTTATACACCTAAAGTGAAAGTACATTGTTGACGATTTTCTGAGAACATATATCTGCGAAGGTCTTTCCATTTTCTTTGTATCCGCTAATCCCTATATTGTTTGTATTCGCGGTAAGGTTTCTTGTTTATGTTTATTTGTATGTGTTGATCAGCAAAATACTCATGTACTAACGTTAGTGGGAATTGAGCAATAAAAGTCTTGAACCTTGAACCGCATACGCGTGACATACAGGCATACTGGGTATTGACATATCTTAAGGAAATAAAATCTTTTCAAGTAAAGGGTTATATGTATCAATCTCAATGTGCACAAGGACTTAGGACATAGCTTAGGTTTCCGAGGACTATTTCTAAGAAAGGAATATCAAGTTATTAGATGTCTTAAAGCACGGGTGTTACCGTTTCACAGAAACGGTGAAACGTTTCAAGGAACTCTTCTGCCACGTTCCTCGAAACGACTATAGTCCAGGTACATTCTAGGAAATAAGTTGATTGTATGGTGTAAAGCTCAGGTGATAGTATGTAGAACTCTTCAGGAGAGATGGTATTCCCGTAACGAAACTTGACCTATCTTCAAGATATTTTCAAGGAAAAATAATTTCAAAGAAATCCTCTCGATTAATCTAATAATAACAATTATCTCACAGCTGATAGATACTCCTGCACAGAGATTACAAACAATATAGTGAAGAAACTCACGCAGTGGATTATCTAAAGGAAAATGTACTTGGGTTCATATGCACAAATTATTTGTATGTAACAGGTTATGTTTCACCTTTGGGAAAATTAAAAAATCAACGAATCGAGAGACTAATTGAGACATGTTTTATTTTTAAAAAACCCCAGTTGCATTATGATACATAGTACTTCGGGCACTTGACTGGTTACAGTGAAAGTATAACATATTTTTACTGTAGCTCGATAGACAGCTTATCTCACAAATTCCAACGATGAATTGCTCATCATGAATTTAACACATCTTGGAGCGTTTAACATCAATGCCGAAACAAAAGTGATCCCTCGAACTGTTTACACAAAAATACGCCGTTCGTCATATCCCTGTATATAATGAAAAGTAACATGTAGATAAAAAGATTATACCTCGCAGACACTAAGTTAATCATGTTTCCATGGAAACCGCAAAGAAATGATTCAAGTGTAGGTCTAACCATAAAAAAGATTAGCTAGAGATTATCTGTATTGCTAGCATAAGTATCAAGTTCGATGAAGATAATATGAATAGTTTAAGAGATATCCTCCGAACGAAATTAAGTCATAAAGTCTCTGTTTCAGTCATGTTTCCTTGGACACCACAACAAATGATACGTACATGTGGTCTAACCATCACTTAACTATATGCAATTTCAGTGTCTACCCCTTCTGCACCGACTAACCTGTCCCCATTTTAGTATAAGCACATACCAATAACACACAATACACGTTCCACTGACACAGTGAGCTTATATTATAAACAACAGGATGAGGAAGATAACATGTGTGCTCGTTGGCCAATCGGTGTGCATTTCAATATACGGTGTAATATACGCGTTTCTTTCTTCATTTAAAGTACATTAGGCCAATTGTATTTTTTTGCGTTATTTTACTACTATTAACGCCAATCAAAGTGACAACCTCAATATGATGATTAAGAAAAAAGTTAGATACCTTCGATTTTTAACATACATGCAAAACTGCTAATGTACATACAATGTACAATGATTTCCTGGTTGTCCTCTATTCTAAAATTGGGTACATATGAGTTTAGGTTAAAATTAACCAATATTATTTCATAATGTTTGAACTTCCACAGATTTTCTCCCGTGGTCAACATATGATGAACACAGAACCCTTTTCTCTGTAGCTCTTCTCGCTTTATATATACGTGGACAAAAGTTAAGCAACCTCTAGGGGTTGTTTTACCAGCCAAATTTGTCTGATAAGATAGAAGACTATTTTCAGAAAACGTTGTTATATTTTATGAAAGTATCCTCATCTCATAGTTGCATGAAGGACAATATTGGCTGTTGTAATGTGGGGAAGCTCCATTCTGTCAAGTGAGCTGATCATGCTTCAAGTAACTACCTTATAACAAAAGTCACTGGTTGCAATAGGGAACCTAAAAAATCGCAATGCTGTAAAACAGGTCTTATGAAGACATTAGTTCATTATTAACTGTGAGGATTCCTCTAAATCAAAGAAAGGGAGTTAACTTACGAATTGAACCAACAAGAATTCCATTGATATTGTCTAATCGTATTAATGTAACCTTTATGTAAACTGTTTAAATTTCAACGACCAGTTAACTCCTTGTAAGGCGTGTTAAGAGCTATTTCACTCTGTTAAAATGAACTTTGTTGTCTTTGATCTCTGAAACTCAATTTCATCATTTACTTTCGGCTCAAAATTTTGTTTTGTTTATTGTATAACAAACAGTAACATTAGAGCTTTAGTCTTAATTTCTGCAAATATCAAACATGAAATATTTTTCTTTAAAAAAAATGGAACAAATTCTACATGTCAAATTATCCGAACATTCCCATAGCATCAAATTGTAATTTTGTAGCACTTTTGTCAAAAATTTTACAATTTATAACCCCCATTGCCCAAGAGTTCTGTATGAAGTTCTGTTCCCAAGAAGACAACAGAAACTATTTTTAGGACGTGACGTGGATTAAAATGATAAGAAAATGATCAAAGACTTTAACTTCTGCTTCTGTTTGTACACAAGATTTTAGCCTTCTAAAAAATCTATTTCTTGTATACCTCTCGGCATCTATCATTGAATATACACACGTAGCCATTTAACCAAAACATTTCTTCTTGTATCGTACATCCTCTCGTCCATTCAATCGCTCCTTCTCCTAAACATTTATCGTTGAATAAAGCGTTGTTATCTACACCGTAACGTTGCGTTGGTCGCTACTAGGAAGTGTGTCACGTAAACATACTAAATTGTGTTCATGGTACATTTCTTTGTGATTTTGTTACACTTATTTAAAGGAATGAGGAAGAACATGTTCGATTATATACTTAAGTGCACAAAGTTTAAAGGTACTCTACTTAGCGACACTTTTAACACTTATACATTCTCTGACATTTAACGACTTCATTTTCGGTCAGTCAAGTTCAACCGAGCTTTAAAACTTGACCAAATTTAACTATGTGTAAACTAAAAAACAACAAACCTTTGAAAGACTTATGTCTATAAGTATGTTTCAGTACAGATGGTGAAGTTTTAAGAGGGATACTTCTTTCTTTGATTTTCGTTTGAGATAAAAGAATGAATATTTTTTCACACAGCTATCCATCAAAGCGTATGTGTACATAGCTATGTATATATTTATTTATACGATCGTACGTGCATCAATTTATGAAGTTATCCACCAATATATAAATCATTAACTCAGCATTTCATAACCTATCCATCCAGGTTATCAACACTCGAAATATTACTTCATAGAGCCACCCATGCAGTTACACAACCATTCATGCGCCTATTCAAATAGCCATCCATCATTTTATTCAACCATTCACGCATCAATATATTTAGCTATCTATACATTTTTTCCACCATCTACTTATCAATTAATTTCGCTATCAATCCATTTTTACAACCTTACAGATAGATATATATTTATTAGAGTCTCACCTCACAATTTATATACATACAATAAAATGGCATAAAATACATAGACGGCGTGAGCCACCCATTGAGGGTTACGAGAGACTATAAAACATTAAAATATACTTGTTAAAAGATGTACAAAAATTTAAACATGGTAAAACAATAGTGACATATATACACACATACGATGAAAGCGAAAAATCTAAGAATCATATAAAACACTTTGGCGTTTTTGTAATAAAAGACTGCAGGTTTTGGCACACAAACACATCACAGTAGGGCTGGATAAGATAAAACATATTTTCTGTAGATCGGTTAAGTCGGTAAAATTATCACAGTTAGCTACACACTTTTCTAAAAGGGTTGATGTGATATCCGTGTATAAGGGGCAGTGCAAAAGAACGTGAGTCTCATCTTCCACAGCGTCAGGGCAATAAAAACAGACTCTCTGGTCGACAGGTGTGTTGCTGTACCTTCCAGTTTCTATATGAAGAGGGGCGACTCCGCATCTAAATCTCGCCAGGGCGCGGCGGTTAGTTCTTGACATAGGACTCGTAACATACATTTCTGGACATATCGTTGATTTAAAACCTCTGTAGAGTCGCAACTTATTCCCTCCGTTGCCTTTCTTGCTCTTCTGTCTTGTCAGATCGTCTTCCCAGTCTTGAACGAAAGTCGCCATAACTTTGGAGCACAGTTCAGATACAATAAAGTTTATGCTGAAAGTGTTATCTCTGGGGATGAAATGATCCAAATCTGTTTTTCTGAGTTTCTCGTGGGTCCTCCAGTTCCAGTTTCGTTTTCTACGTTCAGCTTGTGTATTGGCCCACAGAAATATTTTCGATAGAAGTCTGTTTGCTGGAATGTTGCAAAGGCGTTTGTAAAATTTGATGACACTACCCCACTGTCGTACAATCGGGGGGCTCCACCCCATCTCTCCCACTACAGCTGAATTAGGTGCAAACTTGTGTAGACCCAGGTAAAACCTCATCGCTCTGTTTTGTACAGCATTTACTGAACTGACACAGTGTTGTCCCCATATCGCGGAACCGTACTGGACAACCGACCAGACCATAGTGTCGTAGAGCTTACTAAAGCTCTGGTACCGCATTCCTCCTAGCATCTTATATTTGGCAATCAGTAGTCCCAGAGCTCGACTTGCGGAATTGGCTGTCACTTGTCCCATGCGTTTATAGTCTAGAGACTCAGTGAAAAGGAGGCCCAAGTAAGTGTAGTTTTCTACAACGTCGAGTGTAATCTCTCCACATTCAAACACTGCTGTTGATCTGCTGACTGACGGATTCCGGAAGTGGATAATCTTGGACTTGGATGGGTTGACTGTCATCTTGTTCCTTGTGCACCAGCTGTTGAGACAATCAAGAAGGAGATTCAGATCATCTTCACTCTCAGCGAGTAGGACAATGTCGTCAGCGTAAGCTAAAATACTCACAACGTCATCATTTATATGTATGCCAATGGAAAGTTCTTTGATGCAGTTGATAAGATCGTTGATAAAAAGGTTGAACAGAAGTGGAGAAAGGAGGCAGCCCTGTCGTAACCCACACTTTACATCAAACCACTCAGTACTGACCCCGTTCAGTCTCACACAACTTGTGACAGTCTCATGTAGCGAAACGATGGCTCTGTACATGCAACCAGAGACTCCCAGCTCACGAAGTTTGGTCCACATTAGATTCCTGTTGATGCAATCATATGCCTTTTTGAAATCTATGAAAGCTGCGAACGTCTCTTTCTTTTGTCTTTTTCTTGTTTCCACAATTGAAGTTAGGGTATAGATGTGTTCTATTGTAGATCTCCCTTTCCTAAATCCGTTTTGCTCGTCTCCTAGAAGTCCTTGTAGTTCAACATAGTTGTTGAGTCTCGCATTGAGAATGTGACAGTAAAGCTTGTAAGTGGAGCTAGTTAAAGTAATTCCTCTGTATGCTAGGGGATCCCGTGTATCTTCTGTCGAGGATTTCGGAACTGGGTTTATGATACCTTTACTCCAGGCTAGAGGGATCTTTCCCTTAGCGAAGCAGACGTTGAACAGTTTATGCAGGAATTGGAGAGAGGTTGTATTCTTTAGTATTTCTACAGGGATACCATCAACGCCAGTCGCCTTTCCTTTCTTGGCTTGTACCAGAGCGGTATGAACTTCCTGAAGAGAGATACTTGAGTTGAAGCCATCTGCATCCACGTCATGGTCAGGGTCATCATCGGCCATGACGTCATGCCCGACCACATCAGTGTTCTCATCCACATTGCAGTTGAGCAGAGTCGAGTAGGTTTTCCTCCAAGTCTCAAGAACTGTCGGCTCGTGGCTGGTCATTGAACCGTCTTCCAGAATAACCTCCATAGGAATACATTTCTTTCTTTCAGTTCCTATTCCAACGTTGCCGATCTTTTTCCAAAAGTCACTTTTCCCCACATCACACAAGTGTTCAAGTTCATTAAGGGTATCTCGAATATGCTGACGCTTTGAAACCTTTACACACTTGTCAAACTGGGTCCTCTTATGTACATATATCTGTCGTAGTCTGCGCTTATGACGTCCTCTACACTTGCAATACATTCTCTCGGCCTCACACATCTCATTCCACTTTTGTGTTAAGATAGGATTCCACCATGGCTTTTTCGTTTTCCTCTTTCGCTTCCCTCGATGTGAATTCAGATATATTATTTTAGTTGGGAATTGTTCATACATTTCTTGTCTCACAGTTTCTGAAAAATCATTAAAAGCAGTATCTATGTCATTCTGGTTTCTCTCAGACTGTTCCATATGTAATATAATATTATCAACTTGGCTTGTACAGCTTGCTGAAGAAAGAAAATCATTATTGGCTTCTGACATGTCAACCTTTATTATAGGGGCCTGTTCATGTGAGTTCGAAGAGGTATCACTATTGGTATCCTGAACACCTAGAGGTATCGCCCATGTAAGAAGAGAGTGATCTAACTTGGCTGCTGCCTCTGCGTCCACTACGCCCAAGAGCCCCGCCTCTTCCACCACGGAGTTTGGCCTCATTACCTGAAAATCTGTGACGTAACCCACATTCTCATAGCATGTTATGCAGTAGTCTACTACAGACGAGCCCTTGGATGAAACACAAGTAAAATCATTAATGGAATTACATCGACCATTAACAATACACATATTTGCATTGATAAGAAAATCAATAAAATATCGACCATTGTTATTAACAAAATCATCAACAATATTACGGACAGGAAGGGTATCTACCCCTTCAATATAGTCCATCATATGTCCACACCGACTGTTGAAGTCACCACAGATGTAGACGATATTTTCATTTTGGTAGTTATATATCTGTCCCAGAAGTTCATTAAAAAAGTTAGCCGCATCAACTTGTCGAGACGAGTTCTCGGGTGGGAGGTAGCACACACATAAAGTACAAACATTCTTGGTTATTTTATCAATAAGTTGTAACCAAAATATACCTTCAGTGTCACTTTCTGGGATTTGCACATCAAAATTATCAAGAATGTTAGTCTTTATCAGAAAGCCAACGCCTCCTGAACCACGCCTTGCTTTGCGATGTAAAATAGTTCTGTTTTTACCAAACCACTCATATCCATCTATATTCAGTTTATTATCTCCGATCAGATGCGTTTCAGCAACACCTAAAATATCTAGATTAAAAGAATTAATACACGATTGTCTTAAAATATGATTATCAGAACATGTATCTGTAGACCAGCCTGCTATGTTCCAAAACCCACATCTGGCCTATCGTGAATATTGACGACGGTGTGATCGCCAGCTGTTATTCTGCCCTCTGTCTTCATTGGATGATGTTTCAGAGTCACGTGGTTGATGTCTGTCACCAAACCCACGTGCATTGTTGACCCTGTCACGTGGTCCTTGGTGTCCGCCTGAGTTGCCATCGTTGGTTGGTCCTCTGGAGTCACGTGATCTCTGTTTATCAACATCCCCACGTGTGCGTGGTCTGTCACTCCAGTCTGTTCCGTGCGATGCCCAGTGTTGCTGTCCTCTGTCTCCACGCTGACCCCGCCGCTCCTGCCCCTGGTCCCGGTGGTGGGGTCTGTCCTGATCCACACGTTGGATCCTACCCCCAGAGAGGCGCAGTCCACCCACCGAGTCTGCCAGCATCTTCATGTTTGATTCTAGAATTCTCTGTTGCAAAGGTTTATCACTATTGATATACACATGGTCAAAGTTCTTAGATGTTTTCAATTTCTTTTTGCTGTCTAGAATACTGCGTTTATCACTAAGTGTTTTACACTTTGCAACAATTACCCCAGGGTGTCTAGAACCATACGAGTCCGTTCTCTCGGCACTGTCAACTTTAATCTCGTTCAGTTTTAGACCATCTTTAATGAGCCCGTTCACCTTACTACACACATTTTCATTCGTAGATTGTGGAAGGTTGCGAATAACAATGTTGAGATGTATGGAGTGAGCACTGTCCGTGGTGGCTGCACGAGCATGTGTATTGCATGCTTCAGCCTGTTGATCCACCCTGTCACGTAGCATAACATGTTCATTTCGTAACTGGGTCAACTGATCGCCTACATGTGCAATTTTGTCAGTCATTTCACTTCTTACTTCATTAATTTCGGACTTAATCATACACTTCACATTGCCGATTATTCTCTCTTCCATAGCTGACATTCGTTCATCAAAATGGGCAGTTAATTTAGTAACAGCATGAAATACATCGTCAATTGTTTTCGACCCACCTCCATTACCATTCGATACTGATTTTTCCATATTTAATAAATGTTCAGGTTTTTGCTTCTTGGTATTGCGATCCTCCACGGTGTCGTCTTCGGTGAGGGATCTTTTCCTGCGTTCCTCCAGTGGGCAGTGAGCTGGAGAAGATTGTTGGTTTACCACGGTGACTGCCGACGCCATTACCGTGTCAACATAGGCTTGGGACGATGACAGGTCCATCACGTCGAAATACACAGAAATGAAGTCTAGAGTTCACTTCAGAGTTACTCAAAGGAATCAGCGTACTGAGACGTACGCTTTATGCACTCATCGGGTGTCTCACGACTTTAGATTTCATACGAACGTTCGATTTCAGGCTCCGAGAAAAATTCACACACCTTACATGCTTTATTTAATGTATTAATCCCTACTTCATACCAACTCAATGTAGTCAATCTACCAACCAACGTGCCCATTCTTTTTTAAAATATGCATTTCATGTTTTCAGAAAGAGTCTACGATGTCTGCGATGCTCCAGATTTATCCAAAGTTGAACACGGTGTTGTGCGGTCACATTCGGATTTCCCCTGGAACTATCCTGCTTCTAGGAAACACTGCAAGTTGGTTCTTCCGGCCAAGACTGGTCATCGCCTCGTTCTCACTGTTGATGACCTTGATCTTGACGTCAATGGAGGGGACACATTCCATATAAGAAATATATCTTTGGGCAAAGGGGAACAACTCTTCAAGGGCACAGAGAAGAAGGGCACACTACTGGAAGTGAGTGGTGAATCAGAGGTTGAGATCTCCTACAGAGTAAACGTAGACGAGGGAGAGACAGTCGCCGAGAAGAAGGGCAAGGGTTTCGTCCTCAGATTCGAGTGTGAGTTCATGTGTCTGTAACTGTTGAATTAGAGCTGAGTTAAGACACGGTCATCTATGTATTTCAACATATCAAGTTCATATATGTATTTCAACATTTTAATTAACTTTTGAATGAATTCATTGTAGATATCGCTTTTATGAGACCACTTTCATGAGATCTATTTATTGTTGACGTTGCTCCGTTTATTTTTATATTCTTTTTCTGTTGAATTACATGACTCGCTAATGACGTGACAACGCAGTTACGTGAATTATAAATTAATGTCACACTCGTTATGAACTATAGGAGATTTATTTTTAAGACGCCCCGGTGTCAGTGTTATGTTCAGATATGTACAGCTTTCACTGATAAGTGATATATGTTTCTTTTCATTAAAACATATAAAAAATCATTGATATTTTTAAAAAAAGTTTTGTACAAGAAGTATATGTTGTTGAGTGAATTTAAGAAATATAATTATCTATTTCAGATGAGCCTTTGCAGACAGTTGGACAAATTAAAACTGAAGTGTCTGAATTGGCCACAAACATCTTCAGGGAATCCTTGTTTAATGGTATGTCATGATATAGATTGAGAAACTTGACACAAGAGCGATATTACATGTATGCTCTTTATAGCGTATTTAGGATATGATTTGAACAAGGCTAAAGGTAACTTTTACTGTATTGGATCATATTTTTTATAAGGCTAATGTGGCGTGTAGATAACCATTTCAAAGATGTACAGCATCAAATAATGGTAGCAACATTTTTACATTGTAATGTCAGTTGCACCTGGGTCTAAAACTTTTCATACAAAAACGCCTTGATTAAAATAACGATTAGCAACCAAGCTGCCTTCTTTTTCAGTTTTCGGAGCAATAGAAGAATGCATTACGCCCAAACGGGAGGAACTGAATATCACCTGTCCTCCAGGTCACGTGATATTCAAACCGGAAGTGAAGGTCGGAGTCAGCACTGACGGGCGCTGTAGCTACCGAACGGGGGACTGTCTTGGTATGACCCACACCTTCTTGACCCAGAAGAACGTCTGCTACTGGAAAGGGTCATGTGAGCTCTCCTGGATGTATGGAATCCCAATCACCATGTCCAAGTCTCTCCGATGTCTCTCTCAACCACCCAAATACCTCTCCTTTTCGGGTTACCGATGTATAAAGGAAGGTAATTAAGAGAAACAATGTCATTTATAGCTTATTTCCAACATTTACTCCCATTAACGTTTCTCCCGCCAATCTCCAAACAAAAACTTTTATCATGCATTGGCATTTCTGAATTCACAAAATTTTAATTACCAATATCCTCCTTTTCTATACAATCAAAGTGTGTCTCTGGTTGTTGTCAAAACATGTCATAGTTCTCCCCAGATAAACATGTGCTAATCGCATCGATGAAAACACCCTATTTCCGTTAAGCATAGATTTTCCAACGATTATTGGAAAAGACTGGAGTTAATTGAGATTGCTGTATTATAACAGAGGGTACATGGGAAGGTATAGTGAGTGTGACGTGGGAAATGATGAGGATTTCGAGACAATGAAGTATACAACAGCTTCCTTGAATACAACAACTATGGCAATGTACAATTGTTGTTATATAATGTATTGCCAGCAAGAGGAAAGTTTTTAAAGGTATCAACGTTTACTTTGATTTGAATAATTGCCATCATCATTTATTGGACATATTCATCAATCTTAAAAAAATATTCATGATGTGTAGTAGGTTCAGTTTCTATTTAAAAGTCAAATCTGTTATTCTTTTGAAAATATGAGACCTCAGTTCAATTCCATCGGAAAACGAGCACAGAGAGTTAACAAACAGAGACACTTTGATCAAAGGGGGATATGAAAAAATATAACAAATTATAAACAATGTGTTTTTTATCTACAGATGAAGTAGTGGACCTTTGTGATAAGGAGACACTTTTAATAAACGGAACCTTAGGATTAATCAAGAGTCATAAAAACTATCCATGGCATTACAGAGCTGAAAAAAGGTCGTGCCGGAAAAGAATACGGGTGCCAAAGAACGGGATACTGCGCATGCGCTCTCAAGATGTCGACCTTGACCCTGATACAAAGGGAGATAAGATAAAACTATATCATATTCGAGACCGCAAACGAATATTACGACAAAAAGTCAGAGGAAGCAAAGAAATAGATGAATCATTTTCTGGAGGATGTGTTGAAATAAACTTTCGCGTTTCTCCAAGAAGTAAAGCAGGGAGAGGATTTGTGATTAAATTTGAGAGTAAGTATTTGCGTATTGCATACTGATGAAAAGGGAAATGCTGATGGTTTACATGTAAAAGTATTCGGATGTTAATAACATTAGCTATTGCAGTGCAACTCTAAGAGCAGAAATGTGTTAAACATTCGTATGTTATATCGTAATAACGACATTGACTGACAAGAAAGATGTATACATTAGTGTATATAAGTGTTTTAATAGTCATAGTAATAGACATTTTGAATTTTAAATTGTAAATGTTTCTACTGCATTTGATATTACCAAAACGAAAAACCAAAAGTGTATTCCTTCTGTTTTCTCAGAAGTATATAGTATTAATCGGCTTGCTGGCTTCCCACTTGTAAATAACAATACTCTTTAAAAAGTCTTCACCCTGATGCTTGATTTTCATAAATCATCAACTGTTATGTTAATTCCTTTTTTAATTTTCAGCAAACATATTTTCAAAGGATGAACCAATATTTGATGACTGTGTACTGAATAAAAAGAGGAAAAGGAGTGAAAAGAGAAAAAATCGAAGAAAGAATAAAGGTAATTCAATCCAACGACGTAAAAAATGTTATCATAAAGATTCAAAAACTGATATAGTTGTTTTTTTATCAGCAAGGTTTTGAGAATCTTTAAACATACATACATTATTTTTGTCAACAGGGTCAAAAGGCAACCGAAGGGGGAAGAAGTCGAGAGGGCGATCTCGGAAACGAAAATCAAGGAAGGAAAGGAAAAGACCAAGAGATTAAAAAAACTAATGAAACAAATATAATAGGATAACAAATTTCTATTTTTACAACTCCTTATATATATATTTCATAGAATATGTTTATATACAAAGTCTTCTAAAACTTATCTTATGTGTGTGAATATATCCATTATCAAACCTACTAGTTTTATTGTTAGTGGGTGTTTTAACCCATCTTTTAAGGGTGTTACAAATTGCAATGATTCATTACGCCGGGAAGTTTAATTCGTGTTTGAATGTTTACTTACGTATGGCTTTCATCATTCAGCAAAACCCTGACACGTTTTTGTTTAAAAGGTTAAAGATCATTTCAAATGTCCCTACATAGAGAATTTAACAATGCCTTAATAAAAGTTAATATTTAAAACATTTATTTTGAGGACTGAACAATAGAAGGCCTTAGCAATTAAGCCATACGTGCACAGCTCTTTAACTGTATTTATCAAGAACATCTGATATTCCATTTAATAGGTTCACATTACGTGAAATGATTATACAGAGAGACTCTTACTGTGATATAAAACCTTGACCAGTCTTCACTTTCTTTCAAAGATTGAGTATGGGAAAAGGTGACAATCATAATTTCCTAACGAAAAGTTTATTTCATCATAGTATTCGGTAACGGAGAATGCACAAGGAGGAAAGAGAACAAATTGGGGCGAGCTGATTACTCCAAAGAACAAATTGGGGCGAGCTGATTACTCCAAAGACTCCAAAGAGTTGGTAATTGTAATATTTCCCCAAGTTTCTCTTATCTTATCAATCTACCTTTTCGGATATGCAATACTAAGCTATACACCTTTCATTAATTCGGTGTTTCACTGCACGTGTTTTATAAATCCCCCATGCAAAGCGACGATCTTGACAGCCAACACTATGGATTACAAATGCAGCGATCGTGCTACAAATGCAGCTCCTTATAGCCAAGTTTATAGACTGGTTGTCTTAGTTACTGAAGGTTTCAATGTTCGGAACCAGGTTCACAAGCTACAAAAATATCTATGAGTGACATGAAATTCTTTTCAAATATACTGACACATAAATCTTCATTCTTGAAAGATGTACACTGCCTGGTATTATTCAAAGTAACCAAACCTAACACCCCTCCTGTCCGGGACAGTCAATGAGTAGTGGATATTCTTGAATATCATTCATTATAGTACAAAAGAGCCTTGTCATCACCTTGGACTTTAGCAGTATAAATCTTGAGCATTAATATCATATGGGAACATTATGTATCTCAATTTCTTGAGATGTGTCTGGTTGTTTTTACAACAATGTTGTGTGCTGTAAATACTATGTATTTGCATGTTCTATAATATTTACCCTTCTCCATAATCTGTACCCAGGGAATAAGGTTTTGGTAAAGGTTCACTTATCCAAATTAATAATTTAATATAGTATACGCAACTTCGGTCAATGAACCCATCACGGCGTTGTGAATCATATTTTAAAGTAAAGCTTTCTATATTTAAAGGCAAGTTTTAAAACCAGGGATCATAAGTTGCATCTCCACTCGTTTATCAGGTTTCAGTTTTACTACCTTGCCAATGATCATACACCTCATGCTGCCACTAGGAGCACCATTTTAATGCCGCGTAATATGAGCTGCGTGGACTAAGGCACATTGCAACAGTACTTTGACCCTTCGGACAACAATTTTACATTAAGAAGTTGTTGTGTACTTGCAACTAGGTGTACTAATAGCATATTAATGTGGCAGAAAACAATTATTGTCTTGGCCAGTCATCAAGAATTCTTGCCTACATAGGGTCAGGTACATACTTTTTATATTCATCGGAATTTGTTTACGGATATAATGACACATGTTTGATGGCAGTTCATTGATAGTTAAAATATACCTTCGGTGATGATGTTGCAACGGTGTCTATATTTGTAAATATTAGTGTACATTAACTTGACGATGTTTACTGAATAAAGTTATTCGAATATATATATTTGTTGTTTGTAGATATTGGGTTCCTTTTATAAGGCTATCGCATTTCTACAATTATGGAAATGGCTGACCTAATTTGCATGATGACAGAGTGGCATCATTCAGATTCTTAAAGAGCACAAGTCAGAGGCCTAGAAACAGCCAAGAAAACAGTGTACATCCCACACGCGTTGACCAACAAACTGAGGTTTTGCAACCGGACTTCTTTATTCAAGTATGATTGTGTTCATATCGTAACGTGTATTACATTACTTTATTACATGAGCCTTTACTAATTCCATAGTAGCTGACATCATCCATGAACTAGTTGAAATCGGGACAGACAATATATATTAGATGGTATGTTGATGGTAAAATCTGAAGCAACACAACTTCAGATACATGGTTGTATAATTGATAATGCATGTTAAATTTTACTTACCTCAAGGACAAAACAGATAGTTGTTGGCAATCAAGAATATATTCATTTGGAAAGAAACTGTCACTCCGGTCATGCACTGTGACCATCGATGCACTTTGTTGGCAAAAAAGAAGGATTCTTTACCTGCCATACAGAGCAGTTCTATTATACTGTAAATCTTTTTTAGCCTGCCTCCATCACCGGCTTTCTTTGACTACATCTGTTCTGTGCTGTTTTAAAGCAACCTGCTGATGACGTTTAGGCAATTATTCACATGTCCACCAATCTTTCTCTCATGCTCACGATCTGCCATTTCATGACCTCAGATAGCTGAATAAGAATAAGTTTTCGTGTATAGCAAATATGTTCAAAAAACGTTTTGGAAAAGAAATTAATACGTTCACACACTTCCTCTGCATGCACAGGAAAAGCGTGCTATGCACGTGCATTTCTGATATTTACACTTAGATTAATCATGCCAAATCAGGTGTTGCTTCAAACGTTACAAGCAGTATATGATACAGTATTACCTGAAGGAAATTCGGTTGAATCAAACTGAGATGGTCTAAGATGATGGAACATATGAATAACAACATAATGGACACACTAAAAATATAACATCCATTCACGCAAACAGCAATATATTTGTTAAACTACCCTGACGTCCGAATAATATTTTCGTCGTTCACTAGCATCCATTTCCCCCCTTTCCCATTAATTTTACAAAGTTCTAATTAAAAAATAACACTGTACGTATTAACCTATTCTTATACTGACGACGAACTTTTAGACTGAATCACGTTCGGATTGGCTAAAACAAATAATCTTGGCGAAGGACACATGATGAGTCTGCAATGATTTTCTTTATATATAATTGATTATTTTCATCATTTTAATCGCAGGATTGTCAAAGTTTCAAGCAGTGTTAAGAATCTATTATTGATAATCCTGATTAATGCTTTTGTTTTGAAGATTCAGAAAACCGTTCCAAAGTTGACAAGATTTCTAGACAAGAAATTTCATATATACATTTCCTTATAAACTAAGATCTGAATGTTTCTAACAGCTGCAGTATCGCTTTTAAAATTATTTCACCATTAATAACGTTACCAGGTACTTTGATAACAGACAAACGATTTTAAGGTAAGAATTCTGAAGGCATTCTGTAGAAAAGCCAACACGAGAACACTGTAGTAATGTGTAAATATACTATCATGCAATTCATAACATCAGGACACGATCAGAGTACAGTTAGTTACTAACGTGAACAATGGTTATTTGAGTGCTTATTTGTGAATAAGCCAATAGGATTGAACCAGGAAGAAACGGTTGTTTTGATTGGTTACTTAAATTATGACCAGGAAGAGAATATGTTTAATATGTCCACGTGTGGTATTATACATGTCATTACACCTTTAAAATGATTGGTTATCAGCTGGTTGGTGTCCCTTTGAAACTTAATACATACTGATCACGTGACAGCATTTCCTAGAAATTCAAAATTGTCTGTAATTATGAACTACACTAATGTCCAAAACAACGACACCACGTCTTTGAATGGACAATAAACGAACACTAACTGGTATAGACATTTCTTATTGGTATAATTCATTTGAGTATGCAGAAATTCCTTTCAATAAACGATTAACAATAAATAAAACCAGCCTGCAAAGACGTAAAGAGTAGGATATGCACATTTCACTCACACACATGACGAACAAATGTTGAGAAGTATCGAGTTTTTGGTTCCCAGACACACACACACCCCCACCCCCTACACACACACACACACACACACAGAGAGAGAGAGAGAGAGAGAGAGAAAGAAAGAGAGAGAGAAAGAGAGAGAGAGAGAGAGAGAGAGAGAGAGAGAGAGAGAGAGAGAGAGAGAGAGATATTCATAATTACATCAATTTATACAAATACAATGATACATTTATTTATACAAATACTTTCATAAAGGAAAATGAATATACATGTTAACACATTTAAGTAAATGGACATATCTACAGTACGAGTATTATAGGATAGTAAACAATGTGTCAACTTCAAGAAGATCTTTCATAAAATCAAAGAATGCATTTCGGTCAGGATTTAAGTGGTCACAATGTAGCAGTATATGAAAATCATATTATATAGTGGTGAGTATAATTATTTCATAGATTGCATTCTTGAGATATATTTTACGTGATGAGACTTTAATGCTTAAGTGTAAAAGTAGATTTACAACTTGGGTGCGAGTAAAATAATTGCTAAAGAATGTAGTATTTAAGTTTATTGTGACTCATTTTTGTACTAAAAGAGGTTTGCTTTTGCCATAAATGTTCTTCATAATTATGTATGGATGTATTTACAAATTTTCGCCATTCACGTTTCGAAGGAAATAGACCGGCCTTCTGTAATATATTTTTCTAAATGTACATTCAAATTATATTGAGAAAGTGTTGACATTAGATCATGACATTTTGAGATTTTGAAGAGGTTGTTATTGTTGCACAAAATATTATTTTTGCTAAGTTATTACAGGAAAGTGTGCATAGACGTCCAAAAAATATGAGCTTACATTTATCAATGTATCAAACAAGTGAATATGGTCTCAAATTTGCAATAGTAGAGTCTGTTGGTGATCTTTTATCAAGTTCAACGAAAAACGTGCAAAATATCTTTGCGTAAGTTCCAGAGCATAGATTTGCTGACCCCAAATGTTCGGTAAGATTTCACAGCTATAGAGACAACCATTCTCAGCCAGATTTTAACACATGTAAATGGATGGAGTTGAGAAACATTTAATCCTACAGATCTGAGGGAGCTGACATTTTGTCTTGCTTTCTAACAGAACCTTTCGATTCGCGCTTGTTGATCAGTTATAAGTTGGAAGGACACCTCCATATGAAGTTGATTGTGGCCTCGCGTTTCGTTCTGGAAATGATTTCACGAGGCTGTTGTTAAATGAACGTCTCCACGATTGGTTGTAAAACTTCATCTTGATAACGTTGTTCCTCGCTTTGACGTCAACACATTCGAATGTTAGGACTCAATCCGGAGCCATACGTTTCTGTTTACACGCTGCCAACCATGGTTTCTTAAGATGCAGAAAATATGACTCGTGCAAAGTTGCGCCGTTGTCAGCAGCTCAGTCTGCTGTTTTGTTTGGTTAGTCACATATCTAAATGCTGTCTTTGCCATACAGGTCGCCTTGACGAAGCGGTGCAAGAGATGAGGTACATGGAAGTGGCGGCGTAGTATGCCGTGGTGGGCTTGTATCTCGTCCGACCTGTTAGTCACCAAAGCTGCACTAACATGATGCCTTGATGGCAGTGTTAGGCGTCTGGCGACGTCGGCTCACGTGAGTTACTCCCTGTTGGACCCTTCTATAACGCCTTTCTCTTTCTCTCTCCCTCTAAATCACTGTCGATCGTATCATATATCGTGTGCTTTATGGTTCAGTGATCCCAACGTGTAGAATCATCAGTTGAATTTCACGTTCATTTCGTGCTACGGGACTAAGCATAATTTTGTCAAATTGCAAGAGATATTTTACAATTGCTCGAAATGTTACCAGCTTTTTTCGGTCGAATACCTTTCATCGGGAACATAACAAAAAGTAAACCCTCCAAGAAAAGATATCAGAAAATGGTTGGCATCGTTTCTTTTGGATAATAGTTTAGATCGTGTATTGAATTTGAATGAAAATTCTTTCTCTTTAGATAGAGTTATTTTTTTATATAATTACTGACACACCACCATTTGACTCACATTGCCACCATCCCAGCAAACAGACAACGTTGGCCAACGTTGTGACAACGTTGTGGTTTGGTAATGGGTTTTTTTTTACGTAACTACAACGTAGGAAAGACAACGTGTCTCTTTAACATTCATCCAACGTTATATGATAACATTAATAGAACGTTGTGAATTAGTCAAGTTAAAAAGCAATGTTTCCACGACGTTTATTGTACGTTGTTTTCAAATGTTGAAGATTAACGTCTTTGCAACGTTGAAACAAAACGTCAACTAAACATTGTGAATTGGTTAGGTTAAAAACCCACATCAAAAAAACGTTGTATTTAAACGTCAAAATCAAACGTCTTTGCAACGTTGAAAATACATGTTACAAAGACGTTGTGAATTGGTTAGGTTACAGACCAACATTCATTGAATGTTGTATTTAAACGTCAATATCAAACGTCTTTGCAACGTTGAAAATACATGTTACAAAGACGTTGTGAATTGGTTAGGTTACAGACCAACGTTCATTGAATGTTGTATTTAAACGTCAATATCAAACGTCTATGCAACATTGAAAATACATGTTACAAAGACGTTGTGAATTGGTTAGGTTACAGACCAACGTTCATTGAATGTTGTATTTAAACGTCAATATCAAACGTCTATGCAACATTGAAAATACATGTTACAAAGACGTTGTGAATTGGTTAGGTTACAGACCAACATTCATTGAATGTTGTATTTAAACGTCAATTTTAAACGTCTATGCAACATTGAAAATACATGTTACAATGACGTTGTGAATTGGTTAGGTTATAGACCAACATTCATTGAATGTTGTATTTAAACGTCAATATCAAACGTCTATGCAACGTTGAAAATACATGTTACAAAGACGTTGTGAATTGGTTAGGTTATAGACCAACATTCATTGAATGTTGTATTTAAACGTCAATATCAAACGTCTATGCAACATTGAAAATACATGTTACAAAGACGTTGTGAATTGGTTAGGTTACAGACCAACATTCATTGAATGTTGTATTTAAACGTCAATATCAAACGTCTATGCAACGTTGAAAATACATGTTACAAAGATGTTGTTAATTGGTTAGGTTATAGACCAACATTCATTGAATGTTGTATTTAAACGTCGAAATCAAACGTCTATGCAACGTTGAAAATACATGTTACAAAGACGTTGTTAATTGGTAAGGTTTAAGACTAACATTTAAAAATCGTTGTATTCAAACGTCGAAATCAAACGTCTATGCAACGTTGAAAATACATGTTACAGAGACATTGTGAATCGGTTAGGTTATAGACCAACATTCATTGAATGTTGTATTTAAACGTCGAAATCTAACGTCTATGCGACGTTGAAATTTTATTTACAAAGACGTTGTGATTTGGTTACGTTTAAGACCAACATTCATTCAACGTTGTATTAAAACGCCAAAACCAAACGTCTATGCAGAGTACAAAGCAAATATTACTAGGACGTTGTGAATTAGTAAGTTTAAAGTTCAACCTTCCAACAACATTGTATTTAAGCATTTAATTATAATGTTCAAACAAATCTAACGCGCGAGGAAAATTGTGAATTGGTCAGGTTAAAGCCTCTGACCACATTCTTACCCAAGAAAAGCCGAGCGCAAAGAGTAATACCATGTAACTAAGCTAACGTTGTAATAAGCTTGCAGTGAAATAAGCAACATCGGAGGGATATTGTTCGCAATAAGAGGATATTAAAAGTTTTTTACTGAATAAACCTATTAATATAAAACAATTTTATGTATGAACATTTTTCAAAATATTCCTCACAGCGTTTCTAGGCTAATTCTTGCCCCTTCATCAGGATTCACATTGTCTTTTTTCACTACAACCCATTGTTAAGTATAAAGGCATGATAATAATATCAGTACTTCCGCTCACCTAAATAATTATGAAAATTCAAGATTTACATATTTGATGAATTCATTTGTAGTGATGTTCGAAATTGCAACACCCATTCTTCGTCGCCTTAATGATAGAAATGGGTGTGCATTTTACATAGGACATAGGTTTAATTCACAACGACTATGATCTGTCTTACGACGTGTTTGGACTGGCTGAAAATGTGGTGAATACGAATTTAACGTGCAATTTTACATATCAAATATACACTTGTTACCAACTGTATTAGACGGGGAACACACGAACTGGTCGATGTAAGTAATGCCCAAATGTCCGACATATAGACAGATTTACTGACGTCTCAATGTGGACGAGTACGGGTAAAACGTGTACCTTAGTATTAGTGTTACTTGAGCAAAAATCAAAGATTTCATGTTTTGCAGGGATTCATTTTGCACATTTTGCTAGTTAAAGGAGGTCATATGTAAAACTTGTTTTCTTCATACAGAACCTGTAATAAGATAAAACAGCGAAAAACCAAAAAACCAAACAAATAAGGATCCCATTATATAATCCAAATCGGGACAGTTAATGCCGAATTTTTATCAAAGTATATTACTTACTGATGTAATCATATCTAAAACCTCTTTATAGGACCTCCCATGACAAAAATACAATTGACCCATCAACAATTCATTTGGTAAAACCACCTTTTAAAAATCTGATAACTTTATAGTCTGCATTAAAAAAGTTAATCAAAAAAGCATTCTAACTTTAATGTGAAAGTGTTTTATGATAATTTATTACCCTAACATACGTCCTAGAATATATTTAAGTAGGCTATATAACCGGTGAAGCGCATTAAAATATCCAACTTATCGCCCCTTTGATTGACCTCATTGCAAGGAAACATCAAATCTTCTCGTGAAAAGAAGAAAACACATTTACATTATAGTTATATATGAAGATACAGAACAGAACAGAAGTTTATTGCATTTCGGGGCCAGGAGGCTTAGAGTAGAAATACAGTATTCCATTGTATGTAAGATAATACCAGAGCGCTATCTTCATCTAAATACTTTATATTATGTAAGTAGGTGGCAAAGCAGAGCAACAGATTACTGTGGGTTGTTGATAACAGGGAAATAAAAAGTTGAGTAAATGCGATGATAAATTGGTAATAACCTACACTTGTAATCGTAAGAGCCAATGAAATTTTTTTTAGAATAAATCGGTAAACAATATTCACGAATTTTTGCAAAATATGGACATAAATACATAACATGATATTAATCTTCTTCGCTCTCTCCGCAATACGGACATATAAAATCAGCAGGGTTAGGATTCTGGACATGTTTGTATTTGTCAACTTCAAAATTATTTGAGCAACATCTAAAGTTTGTAAATTTCTCAGCTGTACAGATTTATACAAGTAAAATATATTTCAATTTTAGCTTGAATATTGACTCGAGCATTGTTTATACATGTCAAATAAACGTTGCATAACATAAATGATTTACTATGTCCAACTACATTACTAATCCATACAAATCCTAAGCCTCAAGAAAATAAAAACATTCTAAAAGCTGTTGCCCAAATTTTGTAACCTATGCCATCATGTTGTTTCATAAGAAACAAACATTGCTCTACATATCTATTATAATTCATGCTGACTTTCTTTAACCAGCAACCTACTACCCTAAGCTTTGATTGATAAACAATGGATGGCGTCCACATTCGCCTAAAGCTGCCAAATTGCTTGTGCGATAACCAACTAATATCAAGATACATTGATAAGATATTACAATTCAAGTTGTTTGAGTATACACGTGTATGAGCATAAATGAATTAAGATAAAAGATATTGTGGCAAAAAAAATGACAAAAGCTTCATCAGAATTACAATACAAATAGTAGCCTTAGCATTCGGGAATTGTTAATCTGGGAAATCTATGTTAAATAGTAACAACCAAAATGAGCAAATTGTTCATTCCCTAAAATTATTGTTACAGAGATTATTTTTATTTTCACGTTTCAAGTTAACGCAAAAAACAACTTAGACTGATAGGGACAGGTTAAATAAAAATAAGGATATCGTGCATTATTGAAAGGAATTGCATTTGGATTGGACAAATTCATCTAATTACAGAATGGTCATAAGAGATTTTGACATTAATTTTGAATGGAATAACAGAACTGAATTATGTGAAAAAATTCGAACAGATATAAAGGGAAATGAACTTTTGGCCTTTGAGATATTTCATAACAATGGGTTACTCTATTCTAAAATATAACAAAATGACAAATACGTTAATTAGTAGAACTACTAAGCAGTGCTATAAAAAGTTTATCGCCATTGTCAAACAAATCATCTTTAACAGATACTTACAACTTGAATGCGGTATTATCCATCCACATGCATAAATACAGTTTTTGCGACATTTCTGATGACACAATGTCATTAATGAAAGAAATTGTATATTCTCAGAGATTAATCGTTTGGGTTAAAATATTGTTGTATTTGCAAATAAGACATATATTTGTAGGCCTACTTTGCCGTTTTACATCTTTCAGGGGGGATATTGAATGTAAAAACAGCTGAATAAACACTTTTTGTACCTTGATTTTCGTCAAGGCGAGATAGACTAGTTTGTCAGCTGCCGGTATACGGTCAACGCTGGTGGCGTTGCCTGACTCTGAGGGTTTGAATCCCGCAAGGAACTCAACCCGGAAAGTATAGGAATTTTGCTATTGTAGCGAAGGTGCTCCCAAGCATAGTCGGAGCGTTTACTTTGTGGCTTCGTTTCGAACAGCGCGTTACAGCATTAATCCACATAAAACTTGAACATACAATACAAAAACTACAAACCTTTCGAAGGAGCGCGTCTTTAAAATGATACTTGATTTTGAAAATGTTTCTGAGTTCACAAATGTGTAGATTGGTTCGATTGTCAATAAAACATTGCTTGGCTGATATCTGTCCAAGCATTATCATCAGCTCGTATATGTGAATAACAATTAAATTTAATCTTCGAGGGCGATCTTCAAACAGGCCCAGCGACTGAGACAATGAATGAGACGATACTCAACCTGGCAAAAACATGGAATTGTTAAATAGATGCTCTGAAAGCTTACTGCTATGTTGGCTTCGTTTAATAATTACTCGTTATGTAATTGGCTTCTAATTATTGAATGTGAATATGAGTTCAATCAAAAGGCTACATTTTGCTCTTATCATATTTTTTCAGAACTAATCATTACTATTATAATAATGTCGACATGTATCTAAATGTATCGAACGAGTTGAGATGTGACGGATAGATTTAATTTTAATACTGTCAAGCGAATTTGAACTTCTAATTACATATAGTACATCATATATAGACGTAAAGATCCCAATTATTATCATTTTTATATAATTCATCAGCAATACGTAATAATTAGGTTTCTTTTAGAAAGCTCATGAATATATCTATCTTACTTTTGCAGTCATAGTATGACTAAAGCTGCCGTCAAAGGAAGACGAAGTAAAATAGTTTGCCTCGTGAAGTACAAATTATATATTTCATCTTACACACCTAGGTGTGATATGTTCCCATTCTTTTAACATCGGGTCATTGTCATATCAACCTCTTATGACGTAATCATCGATTGTTTCTCCATATCGCCCTAGGGCACTATCACATATCATTCAAATCGGTCCTTTGTTTTTAGTTGAAGGCTATATGCATTAACCACCAACTGCGCAGGTGGGTGTTAAGAGATGTTCAACCTACACAAACGATTAGACTTGTAAAGTTTTACAAATTAAGTATATAAGACTTGACATTAGCGAAAGTGGGATTCGAACCCGGGACATCCTTCCTGACGAGTAACGCCTTTACCATTTGAGCTAACGAGGATCCCTGCCTGTAACTGTTCATTTTGTTGTGTCATGTCTGTACTGTTTTCCCCCTGGTATATATATAAATGTATATGTATATATACATGGAAATATATAGGTGTAAAGTTATGTCAATTTCTAATCTTCAGAATCAAATATTTAGCCTCGCGTTATGCCATAATCGTTAGTCACCCGGTCATTATTTACTACTTAACCATTTTTTTAAATAAAATAATCTAATTTCTTAACCACGATGTATAAGTCAATGGCAACCTCCTGTAGTTGCGTCTGGACATGCACGTCGTGACGAGTGATTTCTATTAAGAGACTAAATCATGTTAATTAAATATTTCCCATCCTATTAAAATGACAGAGTGTATGTTGTAAGGATTATAAACATGTTAATTATTGTCAATGTATTTCAGGGCTCCAGATAAGATGCGTATCTGCGTATAATACGCACATGTAATTCAGATATACGCATTAAAAATGAAATCAATGAGTGACAGATACGCATAACTTTCCCAGCATACGAGTAAGATATTTGATTACATGAGTGATCAAAATAAAGTGTCAAAATAAAGTTTCATTTGTACATGTGTGATCTTTACATTTCGAATAGTAGCCAACTTGATGCCAACCTGTGTGAAAACAAAGATTACCAAGTTATGTATTTCATCAAAGAGAAACCTCTCGTTCATTAAAAGATTAAACGTGTGGAAAATATAATCAACGACTAGCATAGAAAGAGATGCTAACTTGGAATGATGAACTGAAAACGATAAAACCTCAATTACTCTCATTTTGAAGAGTGAATTACCCCTGAATCCAAATAATTATCTAAAGCCCTGTGTATGTTATAACTTTCTGTCAATAGCGACATATAGTGATACATCAGTCTCGCCTTAGTTTTAATTCAACGAGCCGATGACGAGATGCGTAAAACCTACACAGGACTAACATATTCCTTGACGAAACGTTATGACGAATTTATTTTACCGAATGTTTTGATAGAAGTAGATAGGTGTGCATCCATAATATGGTTACAGAGAGGAAGGGAAAACAACACAAACGGTACTGAACAGTCGTTGTCATATTATTCATAACATGTTTGGTACAAAAAAACGAATACGTGAAGAAATTGTTGAATTTTAAGGACAGTCCTATCAGGGTAGCTTTTTGTGGAAACAAAATTCAAGGGGAAATTCCAATATCTACATGTATTTCATAAGAGCATGATTATAACATAACACAGTTTAAACCAGGTAAAATAAGACAAGAATGAGAAGTGAAGCATTTCATCGGCGATATATCAGTAGTATTTATGAACTTTAAGATCTATTTGATTTATCTCATAACTTAGGATTCCAATTTCGGAATCCCTAGTTGGGGTGATACATATATTGTCGGTACCATAATGGGATGGTGACTGAAACATATATGATTTAAAATAATAAGTCAGTATCTTAACAAATATTTGATGGCTCTTAAAAAGAAGTTTCATTTTTTATCGTAATGATTTTGAAGTAGAGATAAAGCTACGTTTCGCATTTTTGTGGGTTTTTTTTTTTACAAATGCCAGAAGAAAACGCTTTTTCTGATAAATTTACTTCATTTATAAATTCCACATTTCAAATACCTATCTAATAATTAAGTTTATTCACTAACTGCACACATCAAACTCCTACATGCAAAAAGTATTGGATGTTTGAACATGCCAAAGATGAATATGGATGCAACGTTTAGGGACCGGTTATAATATAGGGGGTGGGGTGTGTTTTCAGGGGAGGGTCAGAAAGATATACGAAAGTTTTGGGAGAGTCATTTTAAAATAGACAGTTATAAACCATCCTTCTTTAGGTTTTGAAGGATGGGCTGAAACATTATCATAAAACATAACAAATGACCACCAAAAAAAGGTCCAGAATGTGAACAAAACTGGTTTATATTCTTCAAAACTAATAATCTGCCTTATTCATTGTTCTTTATTCTTATAGTAAAGAGTAGTTCTGATGGACTGAGAGTTTATATATGACAAGAGTTTGCTCTACTGTTTGCTATATTTCTATACAACATAGATGCAAAGATAACTCACACAGTCAAACAGCTAGTCAAATTATTAACATTTGAATGATCATATCAATCTTTCTCAATAATACAAATTTATGAAACCTTTACCCTTTAGCAGATGGCTTGATTTGTGTATATTTCTGATTAAAGCCATATTACAATAAACTGCTTTGTTGTTATTCAAAAACCTGCAACATTTGCTACATTCATACCTCACCTTCCGTACTTCATTTCTTTTGTTCCTCTCATAGCTCAAACACGTAATTGTTTAATATTATGTATAATATATAATAAATTTTACAAATGTGACATATGTAATGTTCATTTATTATACTTATGTAATGTAACTTCAAAATTCTATAAAAGATTGTGCTACAGACTTGAAGACGCTTAATTTTTTAAAAATCAAATCAGATATTTATAGTCTTAAGTTTTGAAATTTGATAATTCAATCCCCATGATATGAAGGTTTTTCATTGTTTGGTCATTTACTCTAAAAAAAAGTGGTAAATTTTAAATTCTTTTTTTTTTTCTTTGAAGAAATCATTTTGTCCAGAACTTATTTTTCAACCTATACATACTAGCATCCAAAAATCAAACACGTGTCAACCATGGTCCTTCCATGGTTGTATCAATTTGATGAATTCATTGTTCGAAGTTTTCAGAACAAGACATAGATTTTGATGGAAATTTAAACTAGTGCAATATCTTAAGCTCTTTTAATCGCTTTTGTAAGTCAAATTCCTTGTCTTCATTTGTGCTAACCTATTTTTTATTTAAAGATAAAAAGACATTATGATTTTTTTTTAAATGAATACAGAATGAGCCCTTAAAAGTAAACTTAGAATGCTTTCATTCAACTTTGAAAGAGTGAATTTACAATATGTCAAAAATATCTATGTTATATAAGCTATGTGTTATATATTAGGATTAAAAAAACTATTATGATTTGCATTTGCAGATGTTTTCTGTCAAATAAAAGTTCCAATGAAACTTAATCTAAAACACTATACAGACCACTATCAGATATCAATCAAACCCATCAATAGAAGGGTAAATCTGTTTATTTTCAAGATTAATTTAAGTGTTACTTTAAAGACGTTTCTCCGAAACGCCTTTTTTTTATCTGACCATAGATCCTCATAAAATCGCTCCCTTATTAAGGTTTACATGCAATCATTTTGTGATCCGATCTATATAAATTTCGACTTTTACAATAACCCAACAAGGGGAGCTAATTTATACCGTAGACAAAAAACGAACAGAACTAGACGTCGTGGCCAAGGCGTGTATCATTAGTATTTTCATGCAAAAAAGGGCAATCATATGGTGATTATGTTGTTACTCAGGGCCACCTTGTTACCAGCTTCCTCAATGAACTTATTTCATGGAGGCAAGATAAGCTTGAATTCCAATTTCCAAATCTAAACTGGAGAACTCAACTGTCAACATGATGGCTTGCAGTGATTTCGTAGACAAAACCATTTCGTAGACACGGGAATTTCCTAGACAGTGATTTCGTAGACAGTATGAATTTTGTATTTCTAAGTCACCATTGACTATTACTTGCAATTATTATCATATTTTATAGTAGTTCATATATTGTTGCATGAATATCGATTACGACAATGTTGTTAGCTTTACGTAGAATGTTAATAGCTTTCTAAATCTAACTCGATTGTTTCCTTGGTCAACTTTCTGTATGTTTAGATATCCATTCCCGTTTCGCAAGTTCGATGCTGCCTATAAAGGTCAATATAATATACATATTATTATGCTGTCGGCGGATTAGCCGCGCTATGTATTTATTGTCAGTGGTCGACTTACCATCCCCCATTTTCCTGGATGTCTTCTCGTCTCTATTCTTCGGTTTATGTGCGATGATTACGCACCTTAGGTTTAGAGTCACATTTGTCGTAAAGCTGCAACCGTTAAATTAGGCTTCAGATCCTAGTCGTCAAACTGGACTAGTAAAGCCAAAAAACATATGATTACTTTTAGCTTATAATATATAACTATCTTTGCATGTATTGCAGATATTTTTTAGGTTAAAAGTATTGACATGTTGATTGGTGGCACAAAAGACTGACAAATTTATAGAAACTGACAAAATTTGTCGAGAACCTATCGTCATCAAACATTTTTCCTTCTCACATACTGTTTGTCTAAGGTAACCAACATATATGTTGATCAGACTATCGGTTTGTCCTAACCTTATCATAATTTTGAAAATGTACAGTGCTGTCAGGTACACCTAGGCGCCTAAGAGATACATGTTCATTCTTACGATACAAATACAGTATATGGGATAAAAACCATGTCAGTGTTAAAGTTTAGAGCTTCACTGATAATATGGATGTAAAATATTCATGTTGAAATGTGTTTGTCAGTGACACTGAAATTTTTCCAACGACTACCCCCCTATTCCCGTAGGTCATCATGTGTAGGCTAAAGATACGCATGCAGGGTTTGAATACACCTAATATTTCCAATGTTATGATTTTGATAGACTTTAACGTAAACTGTTTTCTGAAATCTGGGCAAGGAAAAGGCTATAGTCGGAACAATATTTTGCTTTCCAATGACAATTGTTATTTGGGAATGCAAACTGTTTGATGATTACATATTTGCTAGGAATTTTGCCAGTTTTTACCAGTTTTGTGCCAATAATCAAGAAAGTCCTTTTTACCTTTTCCAAAACTTCATGATATCTTCTAAATTGCCTATTGATGTGTGGACATATATGTATTACAAGCTAACACACATCCTGATTTACTAGGATAAGCTTTGTGCGAGTGCGTATCTTTAGCCGTCATGACTGTTGTTGTTTTCCAACCCTGCCTGCATATCTTTAGCCTACACTTGCCGTTCTATGAGAATAGGGGGGAGTCATTTGAAAGCTTGCTGCTTCATGTAAAAGAATCATATATAATCATACTATCTTGAGCTCAACAGAGTTTTCCATTGGGGCTGTGCCGCTGATGCTAAATGCAAGTTGTCTCATTGGCTGGTTATATAGCTAGGGATACGAGGCTTTTGGCTTGGAAGAGATTAGGGTATTAGGATAGAGCTGAGCAGAGTTATTTCCGCTGATTTAGCAGGATGTAAGATGTGACGCAAGTACATTTCTAGTTTAGAAATATGAAATTGCATTACTACCTCAGTACCAGAGTCTTTGGATAAATAGGCCATTGAAAGATTTGTTTTTGAAAGCATTTGGAGAATAATATATAAAAATATATGATACATTGAGGATATTTATGTAGGGGAAGGAATAATATCTTTAATGAATTATACTCAGTTTCCAGTATTTGTAACAGATTGTTTAAATGTCTTTGCGACTTAATAATACATGATAAAAGCTATAACAAAACAATTAGTCATCATCATTTAAATTTCATCTTATTTACTATTCTAAAAAGACAATTAAAATTCAATTCTGTAAAGGAAATAACTTTTCCCTTTGAATATCTAATAAAGCTTTATAACATTTTTCAGGTAATAATAAGAAGAAATCAGCTCACGATTACATTCTGATAGCTTGGTTCCTCCAAGATGCTTGTAAACAGGTAAATTAAGACTTAGAGCACACTTTGTCAATATTCTGCATCATCCCAAATTGTGTTTGTAACATATATCCTAGAACTAAGAGATATCTTTTTGACAGTGCCCGACTATTCTTATCTTTATGACCCCACAATGCTTTGACATTATCAAGTAGTTGTAGCATAAACATGATGTCATCATAACATTGGGATTAAATATCAATGCTGTCTTCAGAGAATTTCATTTTGTGTTGATCAGGCTTCTTCTAGCCACTTTGTCATGTAGGTGTAGAAAGGGCTAGAAGTAGCCTAGAAACCTGTGAATTAAACTAAGAAATTCAAAGTTGTCATCTGTAATATTGTCTTTTTATAACTTATCAACCTTAAATGCCTTTGAACAATGTCCTGGAGAGCATAGTTAACATTATGGTATTGATGCCCCCACATGGCAAGGGCATGACAGGGTGTTCACCCCAAATCCTTTTGTCGACTTTTCCTCAGAATCCACTTATACTAGGAAAAGTAATTATTTGAGAATGTGTATTTTTGAAAGATGGAGAAAAAGATAATTAGATTTAAAAAGAATGTGTACCATATTTCCTGGAATACAACCCCGGGGTTCTATTTCACTCAGCACCCCATAACCCCCCCCCCCCCCCCCCCCCCCCCTGGGTTGTAATCGAGGTCCGAGTTTTAATCGAGGCTGGCTTCTATTTTTTTCCGACCTGAAATGGCATCACAAAATCTATTGCAAGAGTGATACAGTGACATTCTATATCTCAAAACTTACCATCTGGAAATCATGTTTAGTATTCAGTTATTATGTAAGGCCTGGGTTATTTTCGAGGCCCGGTTCAATTTCACTCAGCACCCCCTTTTCCCCCGGGTTATATTCGAGGCCTGGGTTGTATTCGAGACCCGGGTTGTAATCGAGGAAATACGGTACTTTAAAAGGAGAGTCCTATTAGGTTTTTTCTTGTGGAACATAACCAGTCGAAACATGTTACTGATGGTCTTTTCGTTGATTTAGATATGACAACTTGATAAATGAGAGTGCACACTTGGTAAAATAAGAAAAGAATAAGGGAAGTCATTGATTGGGGCAATAAGGAATGTAGTAACAATTCATCTAAATTATCACTACAAGTGATACAATTTCATCAATACAAAACTCATTCAGACAATGTATCAGGATATTTATATTGTGTAGATCCATGATACATTGATGTATTGTCATAGGAGACAATTTATCCAGATACAATTACATAATTTGTTTGGAAAAAATTACTTAAGCTTTGATTCTATTTTAGTGATTAAAGTGATTAGACAAACTGAAAATACAAAATATCTATGATATTTCAACCACAATTTTAGTCTCTCTTTTCTCTCAGTCTGTTTGGTAGATGAGAAATAACATTAATTATGTAAATTGATATATAATATTTTCAGTTCCGACCAAAATTCCGTCATTCCGAAATGCTTATGTTTCCAGACCATATCTCTCAAACCATTCCAAATTTTTTTTTACGAAACTTGGTATTTGGTTAGGTTTAGTGGTGGCGTGGTGCCTTTTGCTGTTTTGGTTATTTTATTATATGTTTGGTATGAATTGTTTCTGGTATAAATGGTAATAACATGATTAGGTTGGATTAAGAGTTTTGAAGGGAGACATCACTGTGCATCACATGCACATATTTCTAGTTCTCATAAGTGATACTATAATTTGTTATCAGATTTTGTTGAATCATGATATTTAGTTGTAAATTCTTACATGTATATCCTTATTCTTTGTTTCACAGGTTGTGAACTGAGTGGGATGAACAAGCACAAGATGGAGAAACTAGATTCTCAGTTGCTCGAAAGACATTACATTCAAGACCCAAAACCAGATGATTAAGGCAGGTTATTTAAACTCAACTATTTAAGATAATGCTAGTAGGGATTTTAAAACGGTGTGATTGAGTGAGTGATTGAAAGGTCTTTGTGTTTTTAATTTTCATTTTCTTGCTCTGTTTTAAAAAACGGTTATAAACAAGAAAAATATTTTGCTTACAAACATTCACATGTATTTATATATATTACTAAAACCGATCAGCAAGACTCCCATCAATCTCATTGAAATCAGCCTGAAACTAATCGCTCGTACTATGTTGCGTTTCTTGATCTGACCACGGCTCCATGAGAGCAGCGTCAGGCGGCCTTGACCGTGACCTTTCACCTCCAATTATTCTAACCAATCACAGGTCCGCGTACACATCGGTTTTGTTTGAACAACAAAGAAATTTTAAAATAAGAGACGCTCTGAAAAATGTGTTGCAAAACTTTTGAATAGATAGCTTAAAAAATAAACATCATTATTGTTGCAACTGAGAGCTATCATTTTGAATTGTATGATGAACAAATGTTTCTGTTTGATTTACTTACCTGCCTCCATTCAGAAAGATACTTAATTTGAAATTTGAAAATTGAAATGAATTCATTGAAACTCTTTGACAAAATGATTGTCAACCTAATTTTGATAGATAATGTGTCGTAGTTTTGTTTTGGTAAATTTCTTCACTATAACTTTTAAAACTTTTCAAATCATCTTTTGGACGAAGTAACTGCCAAAATCAAAAGGAAATATTGTCACCGTGTCACGTTAATACACATTAACCACTTTCTTCCTCGGGTCGCAGACATAGCTTAATTTCCGACCAAACATGAGCGTATTCAACATGATAGTCAACACTCACGATCATTTTGTGTTCATCCAAGCTCGTCTTTTCTTTGGTCCATTCAGGAAAAGCTCGAATCCCGAGAGACAAAGGTTAGATGTGATGTTTTGAATGTCAATTCAACAGTTGCCGAAGTCTTTCCAGCCTTGATTCTTATTGGCTGGCACAGTCTAGGGGTCAAGGCCGTCTGACGTGGCTCTTATGGAGCCGTGGTCAGATCAAGAAACACAGCGAGGTACGAGCGATTAGTTTCGGGCTGATTTAAATGAGATTGGACTCCCATATACAGTGTTCAAGCCATGATTTGGAAATATAGGCCCCCACCTTAAAAAAAAAAGGGGCAATCTTGATATGAGGGCCCTGAATCTTCTTCTAAACATTTTTTTTTTTAAAGTCAACATCATACCTGTCTTTTTTAATTTTACCGATTTTGTATCATGATTAGACATGCAAAACCGGTTCACATCAGCTACAGTCTCAAAGTAACAGTTCTTTAAAAATTAGTTCATTTCTCAAGCTATTAAACTACAAATTTCTTTCTTTGTTAGTGAGAATGATAGTGTGTTTATATCTGAATACACTGACATCACGATATAAGTTTTGTAGCTTTATCTTAAAAATATTGGAAAATGTTTTATTAAATATTTTAGCAATATTTATTGTTTTATTGTTATTGATAAACCTAGATTTCTGTTTATGTTAAGTTATTTAGATTCTAGTTTTTGACATATAATTACAATTTTTCCACAGTCATTGAATGATTGTTGACACGAAGTCACCAAGTGGCCATCACAATTCAAATAAAGTGTCAAATATAAGAGTATTTTGGAAGGTCGTAAATATTACAAATTGGAATCAAAACAACAAACCAGATTTACTCCTTACAGGGAATATAGAACTTGCTTCAATGATAAGAAGTAAATAAATGGGGTGAGGAGCTTTTTTCTTCAAATGACGGGGGAAAAAGAAACGTTCTGAATAATAATTGATAAACTTCCTAATTAAGTTGACATTGTTTTGAACTTTAGTCTAGATGACTTGAGTTTTCTTATTTGCATGAATGTATTCTAAGCAAAAACAGATAAGCACAAAACTTATTCCACAGTTTAATAAATTAAATGCGCCCCAGAGATGTAAACAACCGAGTTTTTGGTCGCGAAATTCAAATACTATGATTGAATTCAGCTACCCAACAGCCTGGCTTGAACTCTACATGTAACTAATCCAAATTTATTCCCAAAAACATTTTCTAAACTTCAAAAGATTAGCATACTTTTGCCACTTCAACTTCAGACAGGCCCTATCAAATCTCGTCAGGTTCCTTTTCTTCTCTATATTGTATTTGCCTGTTCAGACTGATTCAAATAAATATTTCCATAAAGAATATTCTCTCCATTAATTTGATGTCTTTAATAAGTCAACCTAGTAAATTTTTCAGATCACAAACTCAAATCAAGCCTAATACTTCGACCATGGTTTTAACATCATTGATTATTTTGCAAAAGAATTGTATTGCCAAAATATATATTATGTTAGTATTTTTTAAAAATGCTCTTAAGTTGTAAAAAGAGGTCGGCTTTTCAGGACTACTCAGTGCGGTGGGGGAAAATACAAAAAACATCATCTTACACATTATTTGACATACAAAGTTTTATGTGGTCAGTTTTGTTTTAATTAGGCTTTGTGCTTTCTTTATAAATCAAGGGGGAAAAGGTTGTTAAGTAGCACTTAATACTTGATGATGTATCACTTGAACAAATATGGTTATCATGAGTTTGTTCAAATATTGCCCAACAGTAAACCGATGTTAAATTTATTTTGTGCTTTGATTGAAAATAGTTTCCTTCCTTCTGTTCTGGAAAACATTGCATCAGTTTTTTAAGTGTAACACATTATTCAACAAAGTACATGTAGTATTAGGAAATCTGAATACTTTACAGTCACTGAAACAGTACAATAATCATATTCTTAATCTTTCAGCACGAATGTTTTGAGTGTTTCAGTTTACACTATCCCATGTTTAAAGTGCTGATCATTGCTTGAATGTTGCTTTTTTATAACTTTTTAATGCACATCACTACATTGTGTTTCGATTTCGTCTGTGAATGTGGTTGTTTTGCTTCTTTTCATGGCGATTTTAATTTTTTTTCTTAGGTAGGCTAGATTTTGGCTCCTTATGTGTATGCATGAACCTCACAGCATGGCAGGCATTATCCTTAAAAGCTCAATTAACTTCTCAAAAACCAGGAGCATAGAAAACTAGGATATACAGAAGAATATCTTTGTTTCATTGAAAGTAAGTGTTTTTGATTAAACGCACTAGTGCACACCAATATTTCTTTAGCACAACGAATGCACAGATACTGCATATCTCTCGATATTATATAAGAACTTCACTCAAACAATCTACCTCGTAAGTTATTTAACGAATATTTACGTATTCAGGTAGTAAAGTTGATTTTTAAAGACCGGAAGTATTTAATGTTACGCTACAATAAATCCGCATGAACTACGATATGGGAACCAAGGTCGCCTCTCAAGTAAATTAAACCGCCCTCATTGTAGACCCGCTGCGGCTGCAGTGGCCGTTTCTCAATGACGATATGCATTTTCAACGACTAAAAGTTCGCGATTTTTCTTCGAATTTCAGTTTCTTAAAATGTCAGGTTCATATCATAACATTTTTAAAAAATTCTAAATTTGGGAAATTTATTTTTCGTGAAAATGCATAAAAATTTCATGCTAAAAATGAAATTTTGATTGACTAAAAATACTCGAAAATAATAATTTTAATGTTAATTTTAAAATATTTTTGGGACTAAGATTAACAATAGTGCTATAACCGACTTAAACGGTTTAAGTTTTGCATAGATTTCACTTATTTAAGAAATTATGAGGAAAAAAAGGTAATTCATATTTTTGGGCTTTTTCACAAAAAGTGTAATTTTTCGACACGATTTTACTCGAAAACGAGCATGGTGACCCCCATTTTTTATTTGATTTTTGAATTCAGCACACTTAGTACTACAAACAAGCTAAGTTTCATACAAATCTAAATATTTTTATTTCTGGGTAGGGTATGTCCTTAAGTATGACATTGATTTCCTTGATGCACACCTTCACACCATAAGACTTGTTCTAATATAACTTTTTTTAAATGTAAGCTGGATCTGTTGATTTCATTGCATGAGGAAACCAGTTAGAAATTATTTGTTTGATATCATGAAGAAATGTATCATGTGGTAAAAGTCTTCCTATATATGTTGTTCACTATTTTACCGAATGAGAAAAAGACCAAAGTTGTATTCATTGAAAATGGACTTTAAGGTTTGGAAGAAGCTCATAAAAATATTCATGTTTATATGGTGCAGATATCTCATTCTTGATTTTAATACATTCCAGGTAATCTGAAACCTTGAACGAGAAGAATATGAGAGGGATACATGGAATGATGGATGATTATCGATGACCGGCCGGCTGGCATCAACTTGCGTTGAAAAGCTGCCATAGACAGCAGTTATATGAACTTAAATGAATTTATCATCAATACAATTAAATTCTTAAGAAATAATCTTTAGGAAAATGTAACAAACACTTTTTAAAAATAAAATACTTCTTCATATTTGTTTTTTTTCTTCTTATCAGTGAAAAGAAATTATGTTTCAGTTAATGAAATGAGGTCACTCTTACTGCTTACCTGCTAACTTACATTTTAAATTTCCTTGGATCTTTGTAGAAATAAAACTTAAATTTTCTGTCTCCGAAATTCAATTCATGTCGATCATTATGTTATATTTTACCAAATAATATTTTTCAATTGCAAATGTTTAGCAAGTTTGAAACACCCCTAGCGCATTAATTTTTTTTGGAAAACAATCCATGAAGCGATATATTAATGAATATATTTTTGTCAGATTAGAATAACTTTTATGTGTAATGAGGGGGAATAGTGCATTTGGCTCGGCAACAAAGATCTTGGGTTCAAATCCTGCTACGGTCTTGGCATTTTTGTCTGCGGAAGAGAACTGTTCCACCTGAAGTAAGGTTTGAAATTTAGCATAGAACCACCCATTGTTCATTATTTCCAACCGAAGTTTACAGGTTTCACTGCAGTGCATTGACATTATAGTGTTGTTGGCTTTCTCCCTGCAATGATAATAGCAGTGATATAATTGAAATACACTTCGAACCCGTGTTAAATAACGATCTCTTAAATAACATAATCTGATTCAAGTCACTAACTTCATTGAAGTATTGTTACGCCCTGAAGATGTCATTGATGTCATAATTGAAAAAGGCTATCTGACGACAGTTAACAGACAAACAACCCTTCCCAATCATTAACTTGAGAGTCACAGCCTGTTGAACACAGGTACACTCATGTAATCATTGAACGTTCTAAAACTGAGCACCGTGAAGTTAACATGTTTCCCACTAAATAAGGGGTGAATGCAAACCCTGTGTTGAAATCCAATGTTCATGCTGAACCTCGTTTTTAATTCACTTTCACGAACCATCCTGGATGTCAATCATTTCTTTTAGGTCAAACCCTAATTTCATGTGTACCCCTGACCCACCCTTGCCTTGGCGAACATATCTTTCTCATACCCAACTCACCCTGGGTAAAACAAATCATAATTATCATGTCAAATCAAACTTTCATGTAAGCCCTGTTATTACCTACGAGGGCAATCATATCGGGGTTCATATTTTTCATATGATGCCCTAGGGCAACATATCACTTTTTCATTGTGTCGTCACGTAAAAAACAATGCTTTGACGTCACAGTTCGCCTATGACGTTGTGTTCCAAATGCGCCTATGCCTTTGCTTGAATGTTGATTTTGATTAGTTTCTTTGATTTCTCAACGTCGGTAATAAACAGAATATCATATTCGTGTCCATGACATACTATGTTTACGACACTCGTGCCTTAATATCAGTATATCCCTCGCTCTCGCTCGGGAAATACTAATATTAAGCACTCGTGTCGTAAACATAGTATGTCATGGACACTCATATAATATCCTCTATTTCCGACCTGATTGAAAATATTGTCTGGTCAAACCCAAATTTCACGATTATTCCCGACTAAACTTAAGAAAACTTCAAATCATCAGGTTAAGCCCCTGATTCATGTACATATCCGACCCAGCCTGGTAAAGAATGTGAAAGACCGTTGGATTCTGCAAATGACAACGAGGTGATAAACAACTATAGTATGTTTATTAAGGCAAAAACTACGCTTAATTAGTGTCTACATGAAACCCGCATTTTGGTTTCTGCAGAGAATAGCAGGTTTACGATAAGGTTGCACTCTAAGTGTGTATGGCCAGTGAACCTATTATCGAGGTAATACTAATATCCGTATTACCGTGGCAAAATTATTTCAGTCTCCAGTAATGATCAAGAATATATATATCTACAAAAAGCTAAATACAATAAATAAACCAAATACATAGTTGTAAAAAAATCAAAAAATAGTAATAGCAAGATATGTTTTCTTCAATGTTCACTGATTTGAAGTCTTCAGTGTTATTTTCATTTTAGATATAATATTGTATGTGCCTAAATTGAAAAGAATATTCTCCGCATTATTGACCGTACAGCTTTTACTTTTGTTTGTGAACAGTTGGATAGTCAATGTTGAGACATGCATTGAAGGTTTCACATGTGTTGAATGTAACTTACCACTTACTGCAATCAAAAAATTAATCTTTACGCTAAAAATGAAGAGTATATTAAAAGATTTAGAATAAATTGTGAAAATCTTGTTTCATGATACAGAGAGAACATAGTTGAATACAATTTTCACATCATTCTAAAATAACTTAACTTGAATGTAAGCAAACATGTCTAATAGGGACATCTCTGTTAAAATACATTGGATAAACTATAGATTTTCATTGTATGTCTAATTTAAAAAGATCAAACATTTAAAGTGTACTATTTGCAAAATGTCAATCATAATGTCTTTTGAGTATCAGTCCCGCCTGTAACTCGTTTCTCAGCCAATGAAGATCCACAACGCAATGGGAGCGTGGCTAATATGTGATGTGACGAAGTTTTACAGGCGTGCACTAAATTTCTGTTACAGAGTTCAGATAAACTCAAAACTTGTTAAGTAAGCAGTCAAACATGTTTTAAACACATCATTAAATTTATGAAATTTAAAACGCGTGGCTTAAAGACCTAATATTGCTATGCAAACTTGACATTAAAAATTCCGACTACTTGATGACATATCTAATTTTGCTATCAATAATTAATATACATAGTTCTGTACATGCGTGTTTTAAAACTTCAAGATATATACTTGCAAATGAACATATACATCGCCTTTATTAAATCATCAAATATTCTCTGACAAATATAACAATAAAAATGCAGTGGTGAGATGGGAATGGTATTATTTTTTATCGAAGTGAAGGTTGTAATCAAAGTATTCTGTAAACTTGATTCGAAACCCCTCAAATAAATTTGACATATGGAGTTGGAAATTGGAAAAGCATTATTCTTGTAGGGAGGGCATTGGGTAAAACATGTATAAAATGTAAAAAGTACAATATTGTTGCAATGCCATTTATAAATGAAGGGCATACAGTGGACAAGATCATATGTAGGGCAATGAGCGAAGTAAAATAAACACTAAGTTTCTAATAAGTTGCAACGTCACTTTAACAGATCTGTATCGGACATTGCGATTCGTAAACTTGATACATTGTTTAATTGAACGATACAAACTTTCTCAAATATTGTTAAAGGAAGCATAACTCACATTCCCCCTTGAAAAAATAGGTCAAGAGGTTAAAGTCGTACGTATTTTTATTATGTGCTTCTCAACTCCTGACTGCCCAAAATTCGGTAGTTGATGTTTAAATTTTTTTATTTTATTTAACATGGGAAATACCGTCCACAGCTAGATATCAAAGACGATCGAAACAAACACATTCAAACACATGGCGTAGATGCCGATTTAAAAGAAGTTTGTGTGTTTGATCCAGACGTATTACTGTACTATTATCACTTCTCTCCCTTACTTAGGACGCTAATACTTTCTAATGAATTTGGGTATTTGAATCATTTATCATTTTGTAGTTTCACCGTTTTTCTGGGAAGTTTTGATAATAACTTTAAGGCACGTCGTTTTATTTGTGTTCATTAGAATATCAACACAGAACATATACTAATTTCAAGAATATGTAAAAAATTCTTACTGACTTATTTCCTATTAAATCGAGGAGATTTAATAAATGTCCCACACACACTCAACCATGTTTCATCTTGCATAGCGGGAGCCTTTACAGTATATGACGGTAATATGTTTAGAAGCAAATAAGGGTAGCAGATATGTGTTGGTAGGTGCCTTGCAACAGGAGTAATGAAGACCATAGACAATGATTTGATCTGTTTGATCATAAAAATCGCCTACATAACCTCGAATGTAGTTCTCAGATTAGTACCGTATATTTAACAAGGGATATCTCTCAAGAGACCGAATCAAACTAATGAGGATTTTACTTACTGTCAATCTTTATTTAAAAGCCGGGCTTCTACCTATTTCAAACTGGCTACATCATAGGCAGGTTTTATCGAGGACTGGCGTCTCTTTGTAAAAAGTGTTTTGGTTGAAGTTACAAAAAGGAAGGAAGCTGCCGTTGATCAGAAGCAAGAACGACCTAAATAATAGGCTAACGTATTAAACAGAAATTATATGACTAATTTCCTAATATATGTCCGTGGTTACCGTTTCTGAATTTTTTATAAATTGAGTTAAAACATATATAGGGCCTAAATAAATTTAACACTAATAATTGTTTCATACGTCTTAAAGAGTAATTTTAACGTAGTAATAGTAGGCAATAGAAACATTTTTTTAAATTCTAGCGATTGACGATTTTTTCCCTTATGACGAAATATAAAAGGCAAACACGTGTATGGAGTTTCATTGTCTTCAACTGAGCCCGTCATTAGGCTCCCTGTGAGCGATTAAAAAAAACGTTTCATACTGATTTTGTTTAAACGATGTGAAGGCAAGTCATTGGCGAGTTGTAACCTGTCTGATGTTGTTTTACTACCAAGTGATAAAGATATCAAGTTTAAGACCAAAGTGTAACCTTTTTTAACTATGATGTTTGAATTCCTGATATTTAGTCCCAATATACCACCCATTTTTCGCTTGCCACAGGCGATGCTCGCAGGTTTAAACCGCAAGGTATCGCAAAAATGGTGTCGCGGGCTTTATCTCTGCACTTGAATTGAGTTTTGAAAGTTTGGGGAAATGACGATCTTGTTAACGGTATTGGTAATTTCGACAAAACACCTTATACACAATTTAGGATCTGTTTGATGTTCTTCGAAATCTAATAATCTAATGGGCATTCTAAAAGAATGTGTTAGATGTCATTGGCGTAGCCTATTTCAATAACCCCCAACCCAAATGAAACTCCCGCAAAGTCACCTGGATGTATTTATTGAATATATTATTTAGTATTTCGAAACTTGTGTAAAATATATATCATGAACATCACTGTATGATTCTGCCTATCTTCTTCATGTTTTGTAGCTTTACAACTAAACTGGGCGAAATGATGTCACCAGTGAAACAAAAGCTAAATAACAGTTTAGATGTAGAAAATGTATGAAATATATCAAAAGTTGCAGATACATTATTTAAGTTGCATGTTTATTTGAGTCCGTATTAAACGAAACCCTTGTCTGATGAGCTTACAATGAGGGGCATGTATAGGAATGTTAATTGTTCATTGAGTTGCGCTGTTTTCGACACGTCCCTTTCACAGTGCTGTCGGGTAACGCTACGCACCTAAGAGATACATGTTCATTCTTACGAAACTAACGCAGTATATTGAATAAAAACCATGTCACTGTTAAATTTTGGAGCTTCGCTGATAATATTGATGTAAAATATACATGTTGAAATGTGTTTGTCAGTGACACTGGAAGTTTTCCAACGACTACACCCCTATTCCCGTAGGTCGGCACGTGTAGGCTATAAGATATGCACGTAGGGTTTGAATACACCTAACATTTCCAATATACCATGATTTTGATAGATTTTAAAACTGTTTTTTGAAGTCTAGGTAAGGACAAATCGATAGTCGAAACAATATTTTGGTTTCTAATGACAATTGTTATGTGGGAAGGCAAACTGTTTAATAACGACATGTTTGCTTATAGGAAGTTTGTCAGTTTTTACCAGTTTTGTGCCAATAATCAACATTTAAGTCCTTTTTGCCCCTTCAAAAACTTCATGATACCTTCTAAATTGCCTAAAGATGCCTAGACATGAATCTATTTATACAAGCTTACACTCATCCTGATTTACTAGGTTAAGTTTTGTGCGAGTGCGTATCTTTACCCGTCACGGCTGAAGGGGCTGTTGTTGGAGTCTGTCTGTCAGTCTGCCTGTCTGGAGTCAAATATGTCAAACTTCATATTTGGTATTACTTTATCAAGATGTGGTGATGGATTCACAAACTAATTAACTAATTTTACTAATGTATGAAGGAGGTCCCTATTATCGTGGGTCTCATCATTACACATGTATGTTCTCATCAAAATTAACATATTTACACACTGGTGATTTTTTTAAGTAACAGCACAGTTATCCTAAAAATATATGTGCAAAATAAATTTTGTCAGGGGAGAACATATTTTAGACATACATTAAAAGTTTATTGTCTATGCGATATATTTAAACAGAGGTGTTCCTATTATCGGGGTAATTAGTTTTCGATTGATAAATTAATATCTGTGGATGAAACGAAAAAGTAAAATTAACATAAAGAACCAAATGTAATTTAGTTGATATTAAGATTCGATGAAAGTATTTACAAAACTAGAAGAAAAAAAATTCAGGTACAAAGTGCCTTGTTTTAGTTTTACATAGAAACCATTTTTAGCGGGTTAAAGGCATGCACTATGTCACTAAATCGGTATTTTTGTTTACAAAAGATCTGTTGATAAAATTCAAATTCATTTTAGAATAATGTGAACATTGTACTCAACTATCTTAATCATAAAACAAGATTTAAAAAACATTTTCTAAACCTTTACATATCATCTTTATATTTTGCGTAAACGGTAATTTTGGGATTTGGGTTTTTATTTTTGTAGAAAATAGAATGTTCTCAACACATGTGGAACCTTCAATGCATTTTGCATGTGCACATGTCTCGTCATTGACTTTCCAACTGTTCATAAACAAAATAAAAAGCCAAACGAGCAATATTTTATTGAGAAAGAATAATTTTTAAATTTAGGCACATATAGTTCTATTCCAAAATGAAAATACCACTTAAGACTTTAATTCAGTCAACATGGAAGAAAATGTAACTTCATATTACAATTTTATTTCATTTGGTTTATTCTTTTAATATGCCATTTGCAAATGTAAATATTCTTGGTCAGCACTGGAGACTGAAATAATTTTGTCACGATAATAGGGTTACCTGGCCATACGCGTTAACTGGACATAGAATTTCGAATGTTTAGCATTCATAGGACCGTATTCTGATTATCATTGAAAACAAGAAAATATCATGACTTTGACAATTAAGAGAAAACAATGCGAGTTTAGAGGATATGAATTTACTCAGGCCATACGGTAGTTAAAGCCAAATTACAAAATCATGAAACATACTTTGGGTCACTTTGACGTTAATTAATGTTATTTCAGAATAGCAAATAATATTTAGTTTTATCAAACATAGCCACAAAATGTATTTACAAAAAATCCTTGTCGTGAGTTTTACTTAACCTTTCTCCTAACGGCTTATAGTAAATTATTATGTAATGTTCCGTTTAAATCTGCAGGGTGCAAAATGTTTGCCATAATTTGACTTTATCCGAAAAATGACGACTCTTTCAGAAATAAATGACAACATTCGACAATTGATGATTAAAGTTAAAATAGAATATGAACAAATTAAATCAAAATTTCTTGTTACGTTTTAAACTAGGGTAACAAAACTGTATACAGTTAAAACATAGGACAAAACAATTTATTTAAAAGAAAAGAATTTCAGCGATTCTATCACTAACATAGTGACGTTAGGATGCATAGTGCTCAGCGGAGAACATAATGTTTATTTATTTATGTTTGTGATGTTTTTGGATATTAGAGATTCTACACCACAGATAAATTCGACAAAACTGTGTAGTCGGCCGACTGACTGTAGTTTGGTCAGACCTATATTGGGTTGATTTGCAAACATATCTAATTCAAATAAGATAATTCATTCTTGAAAGATTGCTGTATCTACCTTATTTATCTTACAATCCTTAAAATATTTTAAATGGACCAAACTGTCAGCAACTCGTTCAGTTTGGACCACTGCTGAAAAGAAGGCGCCCTCATCCTGTAAATGGTCGATGTTGATTTTGTTTTTAACACACTCGTATGAAACTTTATTGAAATAATTTAAATCTTTCCATTCGAACAACATGGTGTACTATGTTTCAAAATTAGCAATAATAGAAAGTTTTTTCTCTCTAAATTGATTAAAAACAATTAAAAACAAATGTGCATATTGACCTCAGTACTGAGTTCGATAACAGGGAATATTTGTCAACGCTAATTGAAAGATGAAACAGCTAGTTGGTAACTCTAAAAGTGGTATAAGCTTGATTTGTTGTTTCAAGAAGCATTTCTTTGAATTAAACTTCTTTTGTTTGATCCGAGATAGCAACCTGTAAAGAAATGTCGACACTGTGCAATAAATAGGCTGATCATCAACAAAATCTGGTTTGAAGCGAGTAACTTTCAAACTTGCGTTGATAGCAAACGAAAGCCAGGAGAAAGTAACCCAGTTGAACCGTAAATTATCATTATTAATTTGTTATATAAACAACGGTTAATGTTTCACCAGTCATCATGGTAAAAAGCATCTTTGAATTTGAGACTTAACTTTTTATCAATTTACGTATCAAACCTTAAGATCTCAATACTAAGAGCAACACGAGTACACATGGCATCTTTCATTATTACATAAATGAATTCATTCACACTATTTTATTTACTTTCGAGCTATGTTTGAAATCACATTAATTTGCATAGATTTTGTGTTTATCATGTTAAAATGGTCAGAAGTCTTGGAGTATGCACTGTCTGACTTCAAGAAACGTGGCACAGTGAAATAGAATAGTTTACGGATATGAATTACTTTTTTTACGATATTGCATTTATTGATATTTTACGAAATATAACAGGTAACAGATAAACTGAAGACAAAATGAACTTAATTGTTTCAAAAAGATATTAAATGCAATTGAACAAAAGGCACATTTTATTGCATTGGATTTATGCATTTTATCAAGCATAGAGGTTGAATAATGATAACAATTGCATAATAGAATTTTCTTGTAATCATATATATATTAGTTAAAATAATTATCATTCATGGCAAGATGACGTTAGCACTGATATCATGACGTCATATGTTAAATGATGACATCAACGTTTGGGGTGGAGCTACAGAGCTCCGTACAGAATTGAACCGACATCTATAAACCAATATTCAGTGTTTCGAATGTGGTGTCAGGAGTTTGAGTAATGGATTATTATATGAAGAGAAATTTATGAGAATTAGCGCCACTCGTTAATCAGAATTAACACGCAAACGATCTACGCCAGAAAGGAAGAAAGACGAAGAACACGTGGACGAGAATTCAAGAAGGGTAAGTTGTTCTAATCATATTTCCTTTATTCATGTAGGCCTACTTCATTATCATGCAATTATATCTGTAAAAATATATATTTCATTTTCGACTGAATTAAATGAAACAATTGTTTTCAATTTTAACATGAATACTAGGCAGCAAATCTAAATCATTCTTTATAAATCTTCTCTTTCTACATTTTTTCACTGTTTCTGAAATACCACCTCTGATTCCCCCTTTATCAAAAATTACATAGACACCTTACTATGCTTTCGATACAAATATAATGCGCCATTAACGCAGTAGGCTAAAAAAAATAAAACGTTTCTGCTCATCTTTATCCGATGTTCACCATTTCCCGCTCATGCTTTTGTAGTAAACTAATGCAGTCGCAATTTAATAATGAACTTGTGCATGGCAAATGTACCTTTAACGTTATAAAATATACGTATTTCAGTGAATGTATATTCATATGAGTCAAATTCAGTTTAGTTTTTCTATCCTTTGAAATGTTTCGAACCTCTTTCAAGACTTTTAAGTTAAAATCACAAAATATATTATTCTACTTGTAGTTGAAGTAAATGATAAGAAATGTTAGACATCTTAAATGAATTTAATGCAGTATTTAGTGGAAACGCATTAAAGTCTGCAGTTTGATCATTGAAGTTGAAAGAGTATAATGGAAAAAATTAAGGAAAAGAGAAATGTTAAATCTATATCTGAACAAAATAAGAATAAATTTAAAAATAGAAAATAATGTATCATGTCTTCGCTTGATTATCTGATTTAATATTTCTAAATCGAAAACTCCTTGATTTTAGCATCCGCACCGCGTAGATAAGACCGCAAAGTCTCTCAGTACGTTTTTGAAACTATCTTCGCAATCCGTAGTCATCCAGCTTACTGATGAAAAATGTGCTTATAATTTTACACATATCAACAACTATATTAATAAAAATCATATTCAATTAAGCATTTATCATTTAGAATGTTTCAAACCTCCTGAAAACTTAGATCATTGTACGTGTTTTTTTCCCAAAGTAGGACTCTACTTTTAGTTGCTATAAATCATGAGAAAGGTTAGATATTTAAAATAAATGAATGAAATAAATGAAAAAGATTCAAATCTGTTTTTAAAAAAAGTTTTTTTCAAAAAGTGGATTTCATCAACTGTATCCCTCTTCTTTTAGTTGCTTCAAATGAAAAGATCTTTTTGATACTACCAAAAAAATAAGCAGGATTTTTTCCCCATAGAATATAGCCTTCAAGTTGTGTAATTAAAGTTTTAAAAACATATTCGATCTAGATTGAAAAAAAATAAAAATGATATGCTTTTGCTTGAATATCTGCTTTTTTAGATGTAAATCTAATCTTATTGATTATAGCATCCACACCACGTGGTTAGAGCGATGAAATCCCTTGTATGTCGCACTTTTTTTCAACTAAATTCGTACTCCGCTATCACGTGGTTATCTTGTCCGTCGCACGGTTTTTGACACTATCGTCGCAATCCATAATCATCCAGCTTACTAATGAAAAGTTTGTCTAAAACTTTAAATATCTCAACAACTCTATTTATAAGAATTAATTTCAGTTTAGTATTTTCTTCGAAAAAGATTCAAATCTGTTTTTAAAAAAGTGTTTTTTAGCAAGTGGATTTCATCAACTGTATCCCTCTTCTTTTAGTTGCTTCAAATGAAAAGATCTTTTTGATATTACAAAAAAAGAAAGCAGGATTTTTTCCCATCGAATGTAGCCTTCAAGTTGTGTAATTATTGTCTTTTAACAGATCCGATGTAGATTGAAAAATAATAAAAATAATATGCTTTTGCTTGAATATCTGCTTTTTTAGATGTAAATCTAATCTCATTGATTATAGCATCCACACCACGTGGTTAGAGCGATGAAATCCCTTGTATGTCGCACTTTTTTAAACCAACTTCGTAATCCGCTATCACGTGGTTATCTTGTCCGTCGCACGGTTTTTGACACTATCGTCGCAATCCATAATCATCCAGCTTACTAATGAAAAGTTTGTCTAAAACTTTAAATATCTCAACAACTCTATTTATAAGAATTAATTTCAGTTTAGTATTTTCTTCGAAAAAGATTCAAATCTGTTTAAAATAAAGTGTTTTTTTAGCAAGTGGATTTCATCCCTCTTCTTTTAGTTGCTTCAAATGAAAATATCTGTTTGATATTACAAAAAAAGAAAGCAGGGTTTTTTCCCATCGAATGTAGCCTTCAAGTTGTGTAATTATTGTCTTTTAACAGATCCGATGTAGATTGAAAAATAATAATCTATCACTCATCACTCAGTTCTTATTTTGTAGATTGTAAATGATTTATACTTCAAACAATTTGCTCTCGTCGTGTCAACACACGAAATAGAACCTGAATTCCTTGTGAAAAGAGATTGATCTCAGTTTTAAAGCAAAAAACCGACACTGAAGTTACAAGTCGGATAGTTGAGACGTTATAGAATCACTACATTTACCGTTGAAACAAAACCAATTTAACTTACAACACGTCATATGTCATATTTTCTACAAAATAGACAGTTTGAGTGATCATCAATTCTAACAGGATCCATATCATATCTGTTTTCACTGCCGACTACCATGTGGTAATCTCGCGCGTGGTGAATCATGATTAGCCTACAATTTTGTTTCACTCATTTCGGCCATTCTGATTAAACGAGAGTTTTCAACATGCAACCATTTCTCGAGAAATGCATACATCGTGCATCCATACTTTGTCAATACTTTGTCACAGTCTTAGAACAAAAAAGTTTATTAATTTCCGCATTTGAAGTATATATCTAGATATTGATCAGAAAGCTCTTGTATATAGGGCGTATAAGAATTTGAGAAACAGTTAACCTTCGTCGTTTTTTGACATCTCTAAAACTCCGAAAAAGAGTAGGCAAACTATCGTCATTGCTGCAAAAGTTCGGTTCGGAAGGTTTAAGAATGTTTACCATGTTTTCTTTGCCCTGTTTTTAAAAACAAACTTGCCAAATATTTTGGAAGTATCAAATAGAAGATTTTATATATTTATCATTTTACATTTATTACAATACAGTGAAAATTGTCAAAATGGTGAAAGTTTTAGTTGAAGTTTATGTACTGGAAAAATCTTACATATTGATTTTTTTTATTTCAAGTCAAACATTTAAATTTTTCTCACATTTGAACACTAAATGATGCAACCCACAACGTTATTGTTTTTATTTCTTGAACTCTTTCTTGAACTTGAAATCTGCAAGCTAGTATTCATTTTAATTGTTTAAAATGAATACTAGCTTGCAGATTTTTCATCATGTCAATCAGATTAAGTTGTTCATCGATGATCTTCGACAATGTCTTTCGACTCTTCTAAACTTTTAATAGCAATTGTTTGAGAATTATTGTCTTGGCTGCCTTAATTAGTATACTATACTATAAATACTTCCTTGGGACAAATCTACGATTAGGCTAAAGGCCTAATCAAGTTACAATTAAGCCTAAAACGATAACTGAATTTCTTTCAAAAACAAAACACGTTTAAAAAGAGACACGTTCAAAATGGGAATGATTATCGAAGAATTCTACCATGACATTTAAAAATCCTTGTTTTTAATTGGCATCGTCGAATCTACGTTTGAACACGATTTTTAGACATCGTCCCATGGCTCTATGCAAAGAAGAGACTTAACAGCACTGCGCGGAGTTTGACGCTCTACCGCTAAACATGATATAAACGTGCTTTTGATAGCCTGCTGTTACCAGTTACCATTAGGCATAATCTAGTTTGATTCGCGGTACATCTAGTAGTTGCGATTTAATATATCTAATATTAAAAACAAAAAACTATTTGCGCTAATTTTGATAACGTTTGATTTCAAGCCGCGATGACTGGATCAGACTCGGCCACGATAGTTTTCATTCGAACACAGTAACGTCATAGACTTGTTCCGTGTGACGTGACGTCACAAGACTGGTCACGTGAACAGCTAAATGATTTTTATACCGGCCATTTTGTTGGAGGTGACTCAGTATTTTTTTTGGAAGTCAAGTTGTCATGTTTTGTGCTGAAGTCATGATTGTAAAGAAAAACTCAATGTTATTAACGTGTTAACTTGACAATTCTTTGATTTTAATGTTCCCTACTCTATCTTAATTTTCACTTCAATACCTATCTAAAATGAAAATGCCTATGACCGCGTCACGCCTGAACGTTCGCGACATCAAAGAGTATTCGTAACCAAAAGTAAAATTCCTGTAAAGTCATGAAGTGTAATTTTTTTCCAAAATAATCAATTAAACTCATACCGGTTTATATTAGTGGAATATTGTCAATGGCACTTTCCAACATTTTTTTACGTATGAAATTACGTTTTTTTTCATATAAATATTACTTGGTGAAACAAATTGCAGTTTCACTCTCTCGTCATGACGGAAGGACATTCGCAGTAAAAAAGGAGATGATTCCCTCACAACAAAATTAATCTACAAAAAGTATTGTGTTAAACATTCAAAGTTTAAATAATCCCCTTCTTTCTTGAATCAAATGTTTTCGGTACATAGTACTAAATAGATGAGGTATAACTAGGTCTTGATGTTAGAGTTCGCGCTAAGATAATAATATGATATGATACTGCATGTTACAACGAAACAAAGTGCACAGTAGCTATTGTTTGAAAATTAAGGGAAGTACATGTAACCCTCTCGGTCGATAAACAGACACAACAAAGACATATAAATTCACATTTGCTTTCTTTATTGCAAGTTGACTAAAACTATTTTCGTTAAAGTGACACAGAGTATGTTTTTGGATTTTTTATGTTCCTAAAATAAGAGCCTAATTACCATATGTCCTCAACTTAGTTCAAATCGCCTACCTAACTCGAGTGTATATCTCCCAAATTCCCAAATTGTGATACTTTTATGTTTTCCATGATAAAAGAAAAACGGCCATTTAAATGTTAGGATGTCGAAATTCTGCGTACATTTTCCATTTATATTAGTTAAATGTCCTAATGAATACTACCAATCCAGTTTTACATTTCTGTCTGCTGTAAATAAGTTTCCAAAATTACGTTTCAGTCATTGACGCGCGTCATTGTCCGGTTTTCGATCACAAATCGAGACTTAAACCTGTTTGTTGTCACTATACTGAACTTATAAGCACTAAAATGCTAATTTTTGGAAACAACAATCACTTCTCGATAAAATAACACCATTTATGAAGTTTGGCATATTTGACTCCAACAACATACTCTGTGGCCCTTTAAGGGCAAGCTGAAGTGTGCAACAGGTAAAGGTCTACCGTACGCGGCGGTCGGGCAATGGTATTTTTTAATCCCTGTCAGCGTAACGTTTGTATCGAAAATAATCAGATAGAAATTTGCCTAATAGTCTTCATACTTGCTTTGACAAATATAAATTATTTTCTCTCCAAGGCAAAACGGTTACCTGCACCAGGAACACATCATTCTAATCACAAAAAGTCCCCGAACTGGTCGCTAAGAGAGTTTCGCGAAACGGTGAACATTTTAAAGTCGCGTGATATGCTTTTGAGGGTAACTCCAAAAACGCGGACTTCAGTAAAGACGAAATCAAATGAGCGTTTTTTCTTGCGAAAACGATATGAATCCTGTTCGGTTTTAGTTAATAGACTTCGAAATTTCTATTCAACCGCGTATTGTGTGTAATTTCTATACTTTACTAATGGGTCTACCGGACTTGTTCTAGTTTCTTCCTCAGTGAAGTAACACGTACAAAACTGTATCAAACATTCGCGAAAAGTTATATAAAAACCAACAATATGTCATTCTAAATTCTGATGCAATGATGTGTTCAAGATTTGAAATCATTAGGAAAACATTTCCACAATCTGATTAAAATTAGATGGAATTCCATTTGTATATTTCGTTTCGTTTTAGTTCCGTTTCGTTTCGTTTCAGTTTAACAAGCTATATATATCGTATACCAAGAATCGGACACCGTCCGAGGTCGCCCGAACTTCGGACACTTTTGACGAGGAGCTGACGCAATAAAAAATGCAATGTCGGCAATATATTAGTTTTACAATATTAATTTTCAGTGTGTTATTCTATTCATTTCATCAGATAAACATTTGATTGTAAGTTGTATATCTAATCGATGTTTTGCTATGATGTACAAATAATAGATCCATGGAAGAAATTGGTCAAATATTTGTTTAAGATAGAAATTCAAAATACATATTACTTTTTGATAGTTTGGTTGGCTCATATTTACCTTATTGACATTATCTTTAATAAAGCAGTGTTTCAAATATTTGAATCGATACACTGTCCGAACCTCGGTCAGTTTGCCCTATTGATAACAGGCTAATGTGAAGTGCGCGATACGTCATCTGATTTTAATCAGATTGACATTTCCAATAATAATGTTTGGATAGATATGTTTGAATACTTAATTGACATTTTATTTGGTCTGAAATATTTGCCTTCAATTATCACCTGTGGTGAATAACCACCTTGTCAAAATGGAATTTGAAATTTATGAACACGAGGCGTTTATTAAAGGAATTACGGTATATCGTCAAGTAAAAACGGTGAATGTGTACGCTCTTGACTGCTCAACTGTTTATTAGTGAAAATGGTTATACTTTCCATATATTTTCAGCAATTCAGAAATGATAGCTTAACTTCATAACTGCATATATTTTAGAAAAATCGCCCCTGCACTTATAAGGAATCATTCATTAAAGAGCCCCTCCGTGATTTTCGTAACATATTATTTACATTTGATACGAACATAAATGTCATATGGTGATATGAAATCAAAATATCTTAACTTTTCATGTCCAAAAGACATATATGAGAAATACTGGGTTTCCCAGGAAAATATAAAAACATCCTTATAAATGAACAGAGGTGTAGATATTAGGGTTTGCCTTGGTATTGCCAGAAAAAAACGATATATTGCGATATTTGATGCCGTATTGTGATACGTTTTGCAATTTTTGCCAAAAGTGCAATTGGGTTTTGGGACTGTTGATTTTAGATATCACGTCCGATATACCTGGATACTAGTTTTATAACCTACTAAACACTATCAACTCCTAACTGCCCTCCTGGCTGTTTTAGATAAGTCTCCAAAATTACATTTGACTATTTGACGCGCGCCACTGTCCGGTTTTCGATCATATTTGCGATGCTCTACCTTCATATTGTCACTGTAAAAAGCAATGAGCTTTAAAATGTGTCTTTTTGGTAAGTGTAACAGTCGATACTTCATGATCAAATGACACCATTGATTAAGTTTGGCATATATGACCCTAACAACTCACGGAGTGGCTCTTAAAGTATTTATTTCCGAAGCAAGATGTTTATCTAAATGTCAAATCTAAACAGAAACATTAATATAAACTTTTAATTGATATTGGATAACGATATATACTAGTTCTCGCCATGAGTTTAATTGCCGAAATGTATTTCTAATATGCCGGAATTGTTTTAAAAAGAGGCACATGCAAGTTTGGTTACATTTTATTACTCATTCCCAGCAATTCTTCAAAGCAGGCAATTATTCATTTCAATGAGGGTAAAGACCCGGCGACTGTTCACAGTACATCGATAAACATTCATAAAAATTTCCTAACTTTTTATGTCATATGAAATACAGCACTAAAACTCTATAGAATAGCTAATGTATGCATGCTTGTCATTCCTACAAGATTCGGCGTTTAGAATATATAAATTCTTTCAACGCCGCTGTTGAGCTGGTTTTTTTAAAACTATGCTAATATGTACAATGCCATGTTGAAGAGAACAATTCAAAAGGCATGATTCATGCAAATTCTCACCTTATCGCATTCCTTAGAATCGCGAGCGGTTTTTTAGAATTTTTGTTTATCCATGCGTTTTCCTAATGGTAATCCTTCAATAATTGGAAACACTTATGCAATGACATCCACGTAAAGAAACTTTCGGTAACATTTTCAAACGCCCATCGCCGCTACATGTAGGTCCCCCGAAATACATTTGGACTAACGCAACACTAATTGGCTCCTTCGTACGCACGCGCGAAATTTGATTGACAGACGGGGTGTGTCTAGAGAACAAGATGCTAACATGCTTTGTGGCAAATGTATCTGGAATCAAGATCTGACTAAACGATAGATGACAGCAACATTTTTTTGCCTGTCATAAACATGCCTTTGCTTTCATTATAAAATTTAAGTAAACTTTTTGCTGTAAACTTTGCTGATGCTCAAGAGCAATTCATATTATCTTGATGTATTTATTTTCTAAATATAAATCGGTTTTAAACTCTTAGTGTTAACAAATCTATCTTTTAAAAGTCTATAATATATCTTGTATATTTCAATGTCTTGTTCCAACCTGAATGAATATATAACATTTTTTAGTGTTTGTTTAAAAACAGATTTACTCATCAAATCATTTGAAAAACTCCGAAGTTATTCATTTATCTCATAAATTTCAGGAACTGTAATTCCTTATGCAACTGCCCCATACGCATATATCGTATTAACTTCAATCCGCCCGTACAAAATATGTTAAGTTTAACAAAGTTGGAATGTTATTTTATGGGTGCTTCATTTGGAATTTATAAATGCAATGCTATAAAATGAGTCATGAATGGTAATGCTGTATAGAATTTCCTCGATTATTTAGTCGACTATTCATGCTCGTATGATAACGACTTTGGTTATTTGCAGAGTGATGTATTCATAAATCACCTTTTTTACGCGGTCATTTTTTCAAGTTTACTTAATAAAGGGAATTAAATAACCGTTTTTTTATTTCGAATAATTCAGCATCACATCTTTTAGAACATAAATATGGGGACTTTGCCGAGTATTTAAATAGCATAAGGTGGAGACAGTGGGATACAGGATCGTTATAAAAAAGGAATGGCGATGACATCAACTTTCTGACGTCAAGCTGACCGAGATGTATAATATGTTTTATTAAAAGCATCATGGAACCAATTTGATTATTTGATTGATATATTGATACTTACATCTCACAAGTTATGCATAAACTTTAAAGTCATAGTCTCATTTTTGTAAGGCAACTAAACTGAACTAAATATTCTTCACGAACAAAATCTGATCACTAACATGAATATTTCTTGTCGTATTTGCAAAGATTTTCAATTTTATGCCCGTTTTACAGTTTTGGATGAAGCAGCTTATTGGCGTAATTAAAGCCGTTTCAGATCGATGACGTACCGAATCAAGTGTAATCCCATCGCGAGTGCGAAACACCGAAATCTAGTAACTGTAGCGCCGATACTTATGACAGACGCATTCTTCATTGAGTTTACCACCTTTATGTTATTTCAGTTTTTGAAAAAGGGTAAGCTTTTAGCTATTTGAATTGGATATTCAGCTGGGAAATTTTGTGTGTTCTTCGTCACGGCCTTAGCGAAATGACGTGGTTAGGACTAACGCTCGCAAAACACGTAATATTAGGGTAGGGTAGTTTGAACTTAATTATTGAGGGCTAGAATGCCTGTTGAGTTCTGAAAATTGTTGCAAACGTCAGGGGAAAGATTTCTGTGGGTGGTGAACTATTTGTCCGACATGCATTACAATTTGCCTTGCAAAAATAAGACAATGACTTTAAGCCAATTTTGGATGTATCATGTCTTCAGATTACAATAAAAATCACCACTACAGGTTAAAATACCCTCAGCTTGCATGGCGCCTTTTGATATTGTTCATATATTGCTTTGCAGACCAGAGTGACGTGAAGAAGATATCAGAGGACAAATATTGATATAAGTATAACATGTCAAATTTAAATAGGATTTTTGTAGCAGAAACTGCAAGTAGTGGAAACAGTTTTAATCATTTGGATACCCACGTTTTCACAGACCCATTCTCCTTCTTTGATCTGACACATTATGACAGATGTGTGTTTCCTAAATTGCCCTCGGTATCGTTCCCAATGAGTCTCGCCAGAGTTCAATCGGAGCCTGATTTGAGACGACCGTTTTATTCAGTGGAAACTCCCAACCCAGTCCCCCATGTTTCAATGAATAGGAGTTTTAGTCATCATGTATTATCCGATCCATCGTTATCCCCACATGCTATTGATAAAAACACAATTCCCCTTCCATTAACCCCCGTGAACAATTACAAATGCCCCATTTGCAACGAATCTATGTTCGACCATCCCGCACAGCATTTCGAATGGGAGTACATTGGACTTAGCAGTAGTTCTGGAGAAAGCAAAGGTGTTGAAAGAAAATGCATTGTGCCATGTAGGTGTGTGAGTTCTTTTTTCACACAGTCATCCGTTATCCCCACTTCTCCACAAACATTTCCTTCTATTTCCCACATTTCTGAATCTTTATAAACAATGTTTTATGTGTTAATATTGTGTTAAGCAAAAAGATTTTAGGGAGATCTTATGTCTTGGATCTTATCCAGCTTGGTCCGCTGTTCAAATCATTTTAAATTGGAAAATGCTAAAATGTCATACACGATAATTTCAGTTGATATATTCATGATGACAACTTCCTTCATGATACCGTATTCGACGTGATAAGCGCCCGGGGCGCTTAAAAAATTGGTAAAAGGGGGCGCTTGTTAAAACGATAAAAATTGTCCTCAAGTTTAGTCTTCAAAGTGTTTTCTTACGATACACATGTCTTTGAAATATGGTTTTGTAACCTTTATCATTTTGATGGTGGCTGGGGGTCTTGAAATATTGAATATTCTTCACTTTAGTGGAAATAAAAGACTTATTGAAAGACTGAAAAAATCTCTTCGATGAATCAGCATGCAAGGTACGCAATGTTGAGGGGTGGGCGCTAAATCAGGACTCATATTGTTCAGTCAAAAACGTGGTGGGTGGGCGCTTATAGGGGAGTGGGCGGTTATTAAGTCGAATACGGTACTCAAGACTGTTATCTCGACAAATCATGCTTTTTCAAATAGTGGGTAGTTATCATTGATACGTAATGACCGTGGGTTATCATATTTATATTAATTCTAATAATCATCAAAAGCTCATATTAATTGTTTAAGTAAACTTTAACCTGTAATGTTGCAGGATGAGCGACCAAGGAGGGAAAAAAACGCGTATTTACAGGAAAATATGGATTGCGGCTAAAAGACATAGAGGCGGTAGCAACTGTTCTGACCTGCTCAATAGCAATTCTGATAGCGATTCTGAATTACGAACAACTCATCGATGCGATGATGTTCAACCTTCCAGTTTTGGTACCGAGAAGCTTAGGTCAAGTAGTGAAGCACAGGCTGTTTGGGATGAAATAGACAATCATAGAATACTATCATCCGATTCTGAGGATGAAAGTACAGACATCGGTCTTGATGTTAGCTGCTTGGAAAGTGATCTTGTAAAGTGGGTTAACACTTACCAGATAAAGCACAATGCTACAGAGGGAATACTTGCAATATTACGCAATAGAGGCTACCCTGATCTTCCAGTAACTGCGCGAACACTTTTGAACACTGACATAAACGTGAAAACGGTCAAAACCACAGATTATGAATATTTTTTTCTGGGCCTGAAAACGGAACTCCTGAAAAACTTGAACAAATATCCAAATGACATTAGTAAATACATTGACAACGTCCCAATATCATTCAACATAGATGGATTGCCTCTGTTTAAGAGTTCTCAAAAGTCTTTATGGCCTGTGCTGTGCGCAATTTGTATAGAGCCAAAGATTGTATTTCCCGTAGCATTCACATTGTGTAACGGAAAACCAAGCAATCTAGAGTTTTTGTCAGACACCATTGATGAGTTAGAGGACATTCTCACCAATGGTTTCCAGTATGAAGATAGAACATTAAAGGTCCTCTTGAAGGGCATAATATGCGATGCACCGGCTCGTGCTATGGTAAAGTGTTGCAAACTTTATTCTGGGTATTATGGGTGCGAGAGATGTACGCAACGTGGTCATTGGGTTGGAAGAATATGCTATCCTGATGTAGACAATTTGATTTTTAGAACTGATGCATCGTTCAGGCGTCAAGAGCAATCAGAGCATCATCGAGGTGTTTCACCCTTTTGCTTATTGGAGATGGACATGGTTAAAGACTTCCCAATAGATTACATGCATCAAATCTGCCTAGGGGTAATGAAAAGACTGTTACTTCTTTGGATAAGAGGTAAACGGGACGTTAGGATGTCAGCAGGGCACGTAGATGAGATAGGCAAAAGACTTTTGTCAATGAGGAATATCATTCCAGAGGTATTTGCTCGTAAACCTAGGAGTTTGAGGGAAATTGATAGATGGAAAGCTACGGAATATAGGCAGTTCCTCCTCTACACAGGGAAATTAGTTCTTAAGGGCATCTTGAGACAAGACCTTTATGATCATTTCATGAAATTGAGTTGTGCCGTTTGTTTACTGGTAGGCAAGACGATGACTTCAGAGAGTTTAGGCCGTGCACATCAACTTCTGATTCACTTTGTGAAAAAAGGAAAACTATTGTATGGAGACGAGTTCCTAGTATACAATGTGCACATGTTGACCCACATAGCTTCAGATGCTGAGACTTTCGGCAGTCTTGATACTTTCAGTGCCTTTGCATTTGAGAGCTACTTGCAAAAAGTAAAGAGGTTGGTTCGATCTGGGAAGAGTCCACTAGTTCAGATTGTTAGGAGATTAAAAGAACAGGAAGCAAGTCTATGCTCCAAAGCTCCAGCGTTAGGGGCCAAGAGTTACAAGAGACCCAACAATGCCTTCGTATTGGAAAATGGAAACGGTTGCATAGTAGTAGGAAAGAATAATGAGGGAAAGTGTCTTTGCAGAGTTTACAGTAAACCACATGACTTGTTCAATAGGCCAATTGCTTCGAGAATAATAGGTGTTTTTAAAGTATCCGCAGTACGTTGTCGAATGAGAGTTCTGCCAGAAAATGAGTTGAAAAGGAAGGCCTTGGTTGTCGAAGGAGATGACACATCTTTATTCATGGCAATCCTTCATGAATATTGAATTTCATGTAAGCCATTTTTACGATTTAGAAAGTTTCCTTTTAATCGCATTTCATAAAGTACACAAATAGTAACAATCATACCAATTATATCAATTACACTTCTATCTGAAGATAAATGATTGTATTTATGGTCAATAACATAAAGGTGCATTCAACTCATTACAGATGTCCCAGTACGCTGTTGTCGAGTTTATTGGGGAGGAAACTGTAGAAACTGTGCATTGTACCTGGATTGAGTCCATAGGGGAGGTAAGCATGGTCTTTATTTGTAGTTTTATTACAAATTTAAATAAAGATGATAAATATATGAGGATGACAACAGTCAGTGAGGACAGAATGATGTGTTGTTGATAACTAATGATTGTAGAAATGAGTTCCTGAACCATGTTGATATATCATTCTGATTTTAGCAAAAGTTCTGCTATTGGCCCAAATCAGGGGCCCATATCCGTGCGAAAAGGGGTGAATATCCCGATAAGAGGCGGTGGCAGAGATATGAAATACGAGTTTTTCAATACGTTGGTGAGTGTAATTATTCATGATATGGATATTTAGTATTAAAGTATGTCTTACATACACGCGCCTTATCAAACTGCTTAGTGTAAATATAAGATATTGGAACTCATTTGAAAACAAATGGATTTACACGGGTATCTGTTAAATATCTTTTATTAAACATAGTCGTTCATGTAAACATTACATGTTGGCGAAAGAGTGAAGTTGACTCATTAAATGATTTTGAATAAAATATTAATTGATCTACAGATGATTTTCAACGAGCATCACAACTTGCCAAGAGGGCCGAGGATACCTCAAACTTGGAGGAAGGGGATGAAGAAGAACTGGCAATGCCCTCGCGGAGGAAGAGGCTAAATCCAACACACGCGAACGAAGATTGTGTTGAAGGTAAGGATACTATCTCAAATTGCTAAGGAAATGTTATCCCTTACAAATAATTCTATTTTGATTCGTTATATTTTACAAGTTTTAATTTGTGATCAATATTCAAATACAAACTTATTTACAGTGACATGAGCGAAAAATTTGTATTTTGTGTATAAATGTCTAAAATCTTTAGTGAACTGATGTAATAAATCTAAATAATTGAAAAGTAATCACTTGATTATTATAGATGAGAATCAGAAGCGAGCGAGACCACAGGGGGCGAAGGCGGTAAAACACAATCCACCCACAGTGACATCGACGCCGACATCGACGCCGACAGACGACGTCGATGTCTCTACATTCCATTCCATTCCAATAAGCCCAATAAGTAGTAATCCCAGGAACCAAATGAGCTCGGAAGGTAAGTAATTACAGATTAAGAGGTTTAATGGTATAAATCAGACCCTTCCAACTGAGATCTATCTTCTAATTAAACTTTATGAAGACCAATGGTCACCTCATCAATTTGTCACAAACCCATAACAGGCATTGTTTTTTTTTCTCATTATCGGTTTTATTGCCATGGACAAATTCTTATTCAATGCCGTCGCTTTCAACGAATAAGTACTATTGCACAATAAACAATTTTATTGGGTTGACTGATAAGGCAAAGTATACGCCATATGACCTTTAAAGTATTGTTTGTTTTAGACTACAACGCTAAGCTGGAATTGGTTCTGGAAAACCAGAGAGAGATCATGATCATGCTGAGACGTATCGCATTTCAATCGGGTGTCGATGAAGATGATGAAGATTTGCTTCATGACGTCCTCAATGCCCCTGTTGAAGACACAGAGGGGATGACAAACCTTTGCCTTAAAATAACTGAAAATAAGAAGTGTAGGAAGCAATTGGTAAATGAGTGTCACAAGCGATAAACTGATCTTCATAACAACATTGTAGTGGTTGACGCCACGTCGAGTATTTCTCAGTAAAAATTCATACGACATTATTATTGCATATTTTATAGTCGTTAACATTATAACTGCAAATTATTGATAAAATTCTTTGCGATTAGAACATTTTTTAGGCTTGTGTTTTTCGTATTGGTTATATTTCCGGGGAAAGTAGGGGTCGGAGTCCAGTATTCATAAGTTTAGCTAGTGATTATCATTAACATTGTCTCATGATTGCATCTCTTTTTCTATTATGATGTCGTTTCGTTTCAGCTACGATTCCTAACATGCCTTGGGGGATCAAACCTCGCTGAAATGATGAGGAAAATGTTGCGCAAAATTGGAACAAATGCGCTGTGGGCCAATTACAGCCTTCGGGGCAGAAAGGGCAAAAAACCTTTTCAAGACCTGAGTATTTTCAGAGTCATACTCAGTATGTATTGTTCAGTTTGAAAATGTTCATACCAACAAATTGTCCATTATAAGCAACAAATTCACGCTTTTTCGGTTAAGATTGGCTATTTTAAGGCATATATGGACATAGTAACTCACTCAGCTTTCATCGATGCAATGAAATTCTTATTATTCTGTATAATTTGCCTTCAATCAACAATAAACATGGTAAGACGGATAGCGTCGTTCTGGTGATATACAAGCAATCAATAGTCAGCTAGTATGTAATGTTAGTAGCTTTTGGATTGCCTTTAACCCTCAACTGAGAACTGAGAACAAATATTAGATATTGTTTATTATCACGATATCGTTACGTAATCAATTTAATAAATTTTATATTTGCAAAGTGATAATTGATTAACCACAGTTGGTACCGTTCTCTCTTTTTTCTGGCTGTGAGCAAAATTCGGATATTTCCGATATCACTACCATCATCACCTTCAAGCCTCTCCATTTGTCATTGTTTATTGCCAAGCAAAAACTATCTCGTCATGAAATATTTTCGAACATTTCATGTGCATAACAACTTTATGTTCACTACCGAGAGCATGTGATTAGGTAGTAGTAGTACTTTATAGTATTAGTACTCCTAGTAATATCATATGTTCATGCGACTGTAATGCAACGTTACATACATACGTAGCTTTAAGAATTAACTCTATAACTTGTTTTACTTATGTTGCCTTAAATACCTAGTTAATAGATGACCTGAGTGCGGATCGTTAAGGATATAGATTTACATTATCTAGGCATTCTCAATTTTACAAAATATTGGCATGCGCTACTGCCTTTGAATAAGTCTATTATGATAAAGAAGCATAACCGTTATTTTTTTGTACAGGAGTTGTAATATTTTTTATTCAAACTCTAACCATTTTTATGTTAATATTCAACATATATCAAATAATTATTTTAAAGGGGCTGCAGTGAAAAACTTTCCCAAAGCAAGCCTCCATGACATAGAAAAGTGTTTGATTGATACACTGAAACATGCCCCGCACGCCAAAGGAGGACCCCAGTATAGAGTGTGTACTTGCAGTTATTTTATTGTTTATATTTGATAAAAGCAAGAATTCCATTTCATTGAAAGTATTTATATGTTACTTTAACGCATGAAGATAATTTAGCTTTTATCCGTTAAATCATCTCTCCAGTTTTCAATAAAAATATTCATCTTCTATCTTTATGGTTGAATATTCGGTACATTTATGCCTAGTTTAAAAAAGTAAGTTTACCATTTTCCTTTAATAATATAATGATAATGTGTGTGTTTATTTCAACACAGGCGCCGTCAGAGACATCCCAAAACAAGAGCCCGATGGCGGACAACTGGCAACAGTTCATCATGGGTGGCTCCGATTCGGAATGACTTGCAGGGGTTATGGACAGGGCATTTTGATATAGAAAATCTAACATGTGCATTTTTACCATCTATGTTGAAAGATGATTTAAAAGTGGTATTACTCCGCTGAAATGACATTGACTGTCAAGTTCAATACAAAAAACCTTATGCATATGTTTGATGTTCTATACTGAAAACATCAGATTATTGAAATAATTTGAAGTTGTTCAAGTTCTTAACATGACTTGTTGTGCAGTGTAAACTGACCGATTGATTTATTATCTTCTCTGATACCTCAAACCTCTTGCAAATAATCTAGTAGCTTCTCGGTACAAATTCAACTATTTAACTTATTGATACGACGTGTAATATACTTAACATTAAGAGCAGTTATCATTCTGAAAACATTAACGTATTTTTTCCCCCAGATAGTTCTGTTTGGTTGATGGGGACAAGTTCATACATATTCAGATCGACGCAACCTTTGTGGAAAGACAGATCGCGGGCAACTGGCAGCTAGTTTTCCGTCACTGCAGGGGTTAAAACCAGGACATTATGAATATAGAACGTCTAATTTCTGAGTTTAGTATTGAACGGGGTCGTGGGGAGCATAAGATCCGAACGAGTAACCAGTGAATGCCATTTAAACATTTAACGAAACATTCCTTGATGCTCAAATTAGACGTTCTAGTCTTTGTTGTAGACGTATTTTTCATCCAAATTAATGTGTTCACATATGACGCGAGCTTTTTTTTTAAGTATGCGCAACTGAAACATTTCCGCTACTTTGATGTAGTTATTCTTGTTACATCTACATTGTGTTAATTTGTAAATCTTATCATCAAACTGTGCGAATTCAGTTTTAATTAAACACAGGTGGTGGTTTAATGTGTGTAAATATCATGTAAATATATTTCAAACATTAACAAAAGGTTCAGTTTCTTTCAGAAGACATGGTCTCTAGGTCTCAAGGGAAGGTAGCCATTTTTAGACGACAGTCTTGGACAGTCTGATACAGTTTCTCAAAAGTAGGTGCTTATTTCGTACGCGGTAATAATTACATTTAAGTATTTAGTTATATTTTCAAGGTAATAGATTTTATAGATAACCGTAGGTCATATTCTATGCTTTCCGGAATTAGTACTTGAAATGATATAACTTCAAAGTAGGACTATTATATTCACTTTGTAAATGATTTAATATTTTGCAAAAGATGTTTTTTATTTGTTAAGTAAGTTTGAATACTTAAATCATTACTTATCAATCTATTTACATTTCAGGTATATTGAACATCAAAATGGTGTATTGACTGTAAACCCTCCAGTCCCTTGCTGCTGCATCGTGGAGGGAACACGGTTCCAGGAATTGCCAATCTGGTTTTACGTGTCGGGCTTCAGCAAGAAAGCAAGATGGCATATGTACTGCCTTTGTGACTATATACTTTGAGATGAAATAAAAACAATTGAAAATGTCTTTCTCTTTTCCCTTTCTTAATTCTTTTTCTGCATGCGTTGAAGTTCAGTTTTACAAGTATCTTTTCCCTAGTCTTTTGTTCATATGTCAATTGCCTTTTAGTAACCTATGTAGAATTTCAATGACCACTTCTGACTGATAACGTTGTTAAAATAATTTAAATCATTAAAATCATCGAAAAATCATTATTCGGAAATAATAAAGTGGGAATTTTAAGAGGCAATAACATTTGAAGAAAAATGTCTAGGCGAGTGCTACGATTACAGAGACCGTTGACTCATAGTATCACATTGAAATCAGAAATCAGATCAACGAAATTAATAATGCTATTAAATGGGATACATCTTGCACAAATGAACATTAGGTATTTAACATACGTGAACTACACATCACAAAATTCATTTTTAAAATCTGCAACCATCCGTGAAACAATTGAGGAACACAAAAACTTTCCGACGTTTAGGGAATTTTCATTAAAACATCAAAAAGAAACCGTTGAATCTCTATGTAAAGAGGACGTCAGTTTACACCTTCTTGGGATGTTACGTTACACCATTCACGGGACATCGTTCAGTTTGTCACTTTCCCACCTAGTAAGTTTCAGAATATAAAAGGGCGCAAGGGAACGTCAGTTTGAGACGTTAAAGGGTAGTTAGTTTGAGACGTTTTGCCACGTCAGGGGGACATTAGATAATGAGATTAAGTAGGCGATAAGTTGAAGACATTGAGGAGACGTTCGGTTGACACGTTCATGGGAAGTCAGTGTATGATGTTCAGGGGACGTCAGTTTGAGACATGTAGGTAATGTCAGATGCAACGTTACGAGGATGTCTGATTGAGAGGTTCGGGACATGTTAATTTCCGACATTCAGGGGACATCATATTGAGACGTTATATTGGGGTCACATTGAGACGTTACGAGAATGTAAGATTGAGACGTTTAGGTTATGAAAAATTGTGACGTTAAAATGATATCAGCTTGAAACGTTGATGGGATGTCAGACTGAGACGTTACGAGGATGTAAAATTGAGACGTTCAGGTTATGAAAAATTGTGACGTTAAAATGATATCAGCTTGAAACGTTGATGGGATGTCAGACTGAGACGTTACGAGGATGTAAAATTGAGACGTTTAGGTTATGAAAAATTGTGACGTTAAAATGATATCAGCTTGAAACGTTGATGGGATGTCAGACTGAGACGTTACGAGGATGTAAAATTGAGACGTTTAGGTTATGAAAAATTGTGACGTTAAAATGATATCAGCTTGAGACGTTGATGGGATGTCAGACTGAGACGTTAGGAGGATGTAAAACTGAGACGTTTAGGTTATGAAAAATTGTGACGTTAAAATGATATCAGCTTGAAACGTTGATGGGATGTCAGACTGAGACGTTACGAGGATGTAAAATTGAGACGTTGAGTGCATGGCAATTTACAACATTGAGGGGACGTCAGATTAAAACGTTAAGAGGATGTCACATTGAGACGTTAGGAGGATGTAAAATTGAGATGTTAATGTAATGCCAGTTTACAACGCTGAGGGGATGTCAGTTTGAGACGTTAGGATGATGTCAGATTAGAACATTCAGGGCACGACGATTTAAAACATTTAGGGAACATTAGATTGAGACGTTGAATGGATGTCAGAGTGCACGTTTACGGGACAACAATTTGAGACATTAGGAGGACGTTGATAAACAATGTTAATGTGATGTTTGTTACCCTATGTTCACGTCACGTTTTAATCTTACGCTAAAGTTACTTGTATTTTGAACTGACAAAAGTAATGTTACAATTACGTTAAAAGTAATCTACAAATAACTTTCGAAACTCACGTTGAGTCGACGTTGGTTGGTAACGTCGATAAAAGACGTAAAAATTACGTAAAAAGGAATCTACAAATAACGTAAAAATAACTTTCTAATCTCACGTTCCCTGGACGTTGGTTTGGTAACGTCGAATAAAGACGTAAAAATTACGTAAAAAGGAATCTACAAATAACGTCAAAATTACGTTGAGATGTTACGTAACTAACACCTTCCCACGACGTTTTCACAACGTTGTCGCAACGTAAAATTGTTTGCTGGGATCACTTAATAATAGATTTCTATTCTAATAGTTTCCCTCTTAAAGTGTTAACCCTCGCAAGAAATTACTGGAAAAATCCTGAATTCGTCACAATGCGAAAATATATTGAAGAGACAGTAAAATCTAAAATATTACGTACTTTAAATTACTGGTAGGATCACGCATATTCACAGCTAGAAACAACCCTGCTTCTTGAATAAGAGATTCAAAATCACTAGGGCACACCAATTATTTCTTAATATACAACGCATGTACAGATCATGCATATTTCTCGATATTTATAACGATCCTCACTCAGGTATAACTACCTCGTAAATTATTTAACAATACGTACGTATTCAGGTTATAAAGTTGTTTTCAAAGGACCGGAAGTATTAAATCCGCATGAACTACGATATCGGAAGTATTCAAATTTTGCTCACAGCCAAAGAAGCGAAAACTGCAGCCGTTATCCTAATCCAATAGGAATGCCCATACTACATTTTTTAAATTGGCTAAATTACAAGATTGCTTTAATAATCAATAGTTCATCCTTTATTGTCAGTTCAGGGTTAAGGTAAATTCAAAAGCTGCTCCCATTACTTCCTCAGCCGTTTTTAACTGTCCATATTTTCCCCATTTTGTACACAGCTGACTATAGATGTTTTATGTCTTAAAGAGCCACTCCGTGATTTTAATAACACATATTATGTCATATGTTGTGATATAAAATCAAAACATCTTAACTGTTCATGTCCAAGAGCCATATATATATGACAAATACTGGTTTCCATGAAAATCTAAAAACATCCTTATAAATGCTCTGAGGTGTAGATATCAGGTCCAGTATACATGGATACTAGTTATATAACCTAACAAACACTATCACCTCCTAACTGCCCTCCTGGCTGTTTTAGATAAGTCTCCAAAATTACGTTTGACTATTTGACGCGCGCCACTGTCCGGTTTTCGATCATATTTGCGAAGTTCTAACTTCATATTGTGACAGTAAAAAGCCAATAAGCTTTAAAATATGTCTTTTTGGTTACAGTCGATACTTCGCGATCAAATTACACCATTGATTAAGTTTGGCATATATGACTCCAACAACTCACGGAGTGGCTCTTTAAGTCGACTTCGATCGTCTTAACGTTTTCATTATTGATAACAAGTCAGTTGTTAAGGATTATAAGTATTTCATTGCATCGATAGAAAGTTAAAGTGAGTTTCTATACCCTCATATGCCTTGAAAATTTTGAACGGAAAAAGAAAAGCGTGTTATAGTGCCTTGAAATACAGTCTAGGACCTTATTCAGCAAGTTTATAAATTACCCATGATGAATCTGTTAACTGAGAAATTAGCATTAGAACCTCATCAAATTGTCTTCTGATTTCCAATATATCAATACGAGGCTTGCCGAAAATATCATTATGATTTAATGTATTTTCAAATTTTAACTTTGCAAATGAAATCATTTTTGTTGTTATGTTACAAGTGTCAAATTGTTTAATGTACATTTACATGTATATTCACTCAAGGAAGTTTGTATTCCTAATGAGACATATCATAGTACATATGATAACATTTGTTCATTATTCTTTATCAATGAAATTCCTTATTCGTTAAAGTTATGATTTTAGAGAAGATTGATTACCTTTGGTCATATCATTGGTATTCAATGTCCTGGTCAACTGAAAAAGTGCTATGGAACACTTATATGTAAGTTCTTCGAATGAGATCCTATTATCCGTTAATAACCCACTTCTCAGGACGCACATTGTACTTCAAGTAATAGGTGACAGCCCTTTTCAAATTAAATAGCAAATGAAAAACCGTTTCTAAGAAAATAGATCCGTCCCTTTTGTGACCTTGACCTGTCGGCACAAACTGATAAATCAGAGTGCAAAGGTGTGTCCAATCTCGTTAAAACTAGCAGCAATTATCTGTCATTAAATTTAGGGAATTACTGATTGAGGTCATGTTCAGCTGATCCTTGACGAACTCTGAACCGACCGCTAAAATGAGGACAGGAAGTCAGCTTTGAACCAATCAAAGACAAGCTTGTTTCGCATTTTGGCTACTATCACATACAGTCATTTGCCCAACGTTTGCCTACATGTGCATTCATCCTTAAGACTTGTTTGTGATTGTCAGACCTAATTTGTTACTTTAATTCAGCACAAATAAGAATAATGATAAACACATGACACAAATATTCCGTCAACGATATCTGCACAGAATTGATGTCATCAACATATTTTCCAACACCATTCACTGCGATACATCGGTAACAATAGGATTTTATAACGGAGGTGCTCAAGAACTGCTAAATAATCGCATTGACCCGCTGAGCCATCTCTCATGTCGGCTCATGTGTGCGCCTGTGAGACACGGAATAGGTGTCTAATCAATTAGTATTAAAAGGATTGTCTTGCAATTGATAACATTTGTTTTCCTGTTTCTGATATCCTATTGTTTCCATAGGAAAGCGGGCTTTAAACTTTATGTACCAGCTTTGCAATGGAATATTCTTTTATATCCTCAGTTAACAACACATTACATGCAGCCGAGCGTTTAAAAAACGACACTGCGATTACTTCCTTAGGCTGAATAACAGACACATTTTATAGGTGCCGTGTTCTAAGATCATCCCCATGTTATAACTTCTCAACTATTTTACTTCTAAAAAAACATTTATATAACACTATATATAAATAACATAATCAATCGATTGGGTAGCAACGTATTTATGTTATAAATAGAGATTATTACCCGAAGCAGTCTGTTAAATGCAACGAAGCGAGAATAACGAGCGAGAGCGAGAGTAATACGAACAATCTTAATTCTTAATTCTATTTCAATCTCAGATAAACGTCTCCAAAACAGCCAGCGTCCTTTGCGTCGATTCGCTTCAGTGTGATATGCACATGTGCACATATTGAAAATATGTCACTATTTATATTTAAGCCTAAGAGCAATGATGCTGACATTGGCGCAATGTTATTAAATAATTGTGATGTATGCCCATTATGCATAATGGCAGTTCTATGTTTTGTATATTATAAACTTCATAATAACAGTGTTATAATATGAAACATATAAACGAAGGCAGGAATTATGATAACGGTACAGACTGTAACAACTACTAATATCACGATATGTCTTCACTGTTGTGTAGATAACTTGTAAATTTCTGATTACGTCACATGAGGAAAACTAAAACATATCCTTATTATGATTATTATATTACGTGGAAGGATGTTTTCAGGACGTAAATACCCACTTGGAGTTGTACTTCGCAGATGGTAAGATTTTAATGTAAATGCACACTTTTGAAATGTCCATATAGGGTAACGTATTTAAATTCGTTTCGGAAGATAGAATCACTTTTGTAAGCTTTGGATGATTGAAGCCTATCGCTAATGTGGTTATGCAGATTGCAAACCTTTTGTCAACAGAACAGTAAGAAAAGGTTGTTGGCAACAAATCCGTCAAACTCAAAAAGCACTAACAAGTGTAGAGGCTAAAACCGTAATATTTCTAAAAAGGTATACGAATGTTTACTTATTTAGCATTATAATAGAAAAGTATTTTACGAAAACCCGTGTATATGAGTTGGTACTTCAGCACGATATTTTGAAACAAAATCGCAAAGATACAGGAACAAGTAGACACGTAAAGACACACCGTAGGTTATCAATTCACCGACTCCAGATACCTAGTGATGCAACAATGGATTGATAATTCCATACGACTTTCTTGTAATCAATTTTTAAATGTTGAGACCGAAAAACTGTTGGGTCAATCGCAAATCGCTGAGTACGTATTGAACAAAATGCTGAAAATTGACTGCAAACATGGTTAATAGCTGTTAATGCGTGCTACTTTTGATCATACTTAAACTTTACAGTGACAATATGAAAGGTCTTTATTAGGTTAAATGTAACAACACCTATTTTTCATAGACAGCTTTATCAGTTTGCTGACTTCACCACAGTGTTGTTGTTTTTATTTGAAAACATTTAAACATTTTCGTACTTCATGTGGATTCAAAGCAACGTGCAAGAACATCCGTCAACTATTACGCATGTTGGTACTCACTTTAGGGGTAACTACTTATCTTAAATTTCCTGACAATAATATGTCTAATATGTACTCTCATCTACTCTTTTAATTTGAACTGTAGATTTCACATCTTGCACATAGGTTTGATTAATTATAATGATTTAATGTAATTGAACCATAATCTGTGCGTTGGATGGAAACAGGTTTGCAGTTGATAAAAAAGAAATCGTGGTGACGGATAATATAAAGAAGACGATGAACATCCCAGTAGTTGCATGTTGGCTGTAGATCTAGTAGAAAAGGGACAGTAGGGATTGGCCCCTTAACCTTAATATAACACAAATAGAGGATCTCCAAACATCATTGACAATTTTGTTTACCTTTTATCTTGAGATATTTAGGTCAGGCCATATGAAGAAAGAGCCGCTATGAGAAACATCTGGTTGACTTTCAAGTAAAATTCTTCGAGACAAAAGAATGAAGGACGCGTGCACTATGTAACCCGAACGCTCACCAAGCTTGAAGAATGCATGTACAGAAAAATAAACAAAGAACATTTCAATTGCTAATTAAGACATTTTCCTAAGTCCTTTTCGTTTTCCTTTCGAAAATACCCACCTGTGGGCGACAAGGATGTTGTATCAGCCCTTATAAATATTAGAGAGCGGTATTGTTTCCTTAGCTTCTACTCTTAACCTGCAACTATGCGCTGGGTGACCCCGCTAATGATCTTCGCGGCAACCTGTACAGGTATGTATTTCAGGTTTGCATTATAACTGCTTTTGTAAGTGATTTAGTATTGAATGACGTGGATCACTTTTACTAGGCTAACCTTTAAATGGGCGCAGTGTTCATCAGCTGAAACATTTCTAAATATAGTTTTATGCGTGTTGGCAACGCGTAGAAACATGTCTTTATTTGTTGTTGTTCTTTTTTTCTGTTGATATATTACACCAAAAAAAAACCAAAAGTTTACTTAAATAGAATCATGACCCTGCGATTACTAATCATCGTTTTTATGTATCCCTGTTAGCTAAGATCATATCTAAATAGGTTTTCATAAATAGCAATAAAAACCAAGGTTTCAGGCGCCTGTTCAGGTGTTATACGCGTTACCTTTGGTATCATTCATTCATGGCATCAGTTTTATAAAAAGGTAATCTTTAATATTTTACAGTAGATTATAACATATCGATGATTAGATTTGAAAAAATAAGGCTAATTAAAATATAAAATATCATCATAAGCTTTATTGTTTAGAATGCTTATTTACATATACATAACATCCAAAATATACCGTACATCCTAAGATCTTACTAAATGTCACTTATTTTCTCAAGCATACGAAAATGGCTGTTTATCTTAAAATAGAAATGCTGATGATTGTATTTCCATTTCTCTGAAATATGAAAGGACAACAAGTTATTGAATAAGAATAATTTAAATGTATCCTTTAAAAAATTTTCTGGAAAAAAATAATCAGGGATATATGAAATTCTGAAATTATTAATAATGACATATCTACATTGATCACCAGCTGGAATTTTAATCATAATTTTTTTATCATTGAATGAAATTACTCATAGCTCTCTATAATTCATAACAGATACAAGCACGTCTACAGCTCCTTTATCAGGTCGTCTTAGTGCATGCAATGATAACAAACACTACCTTGTTGTATTACAATCGAGCAGATAAACAAGAAACGTGGCAATATCGCTGTAAAATGATTATCTGAAAGAGTCGTTCGTAAAATTGCATGTTACTCATTTTTCACCGTAATGAAACTGAAGAAAATCTTATCGAAATATGCATGAATGAATATTAATGAATTAAGCACATACATTCGAAATTACTAGCAACCGTCACCAAAAGATGGACCGGGGCGTCAATGTGTCAAGTGAAAGTGATGACAAAAATGTTGATGTCATTTTCAAATGTTAAATTATAAGATATTTACATACAAATTTGCGAAAATATTTTTGGCGATTTTCACACGGTTAAAAACCCATGTCTTAATATCTTGTAAGATCTTCAACAAATCAACATGTATGTTTATAAAAAGAAGTGTTAATTTGTAAAATAATCACAGATTATTTGGGATACATTTTGTATTTGTTCACTATTTGGTACAACTTTTCTTCTTTGTCTTCTATTCTTTTCAAGTGGTTAAGCATTTCGTGGTTGTGGAGGCTTTTAAAACAATTTTAAACAATTACCGGCACTTTAATGACAATAAAAACAGAATACGATTTAACATTCGATTGCAAATATTCATTAATTGACAATAACAAAAAAGCTAATTTAAAGAACTTTTGATGTAACGCAACTGTTTTAGAAGTAATTTTAATTCACCATATTCAGTGCAGTCAAGGACCATTCAATATATTACTCGATGGCGTTCTTTCCCATCAATTGACTATCATGTGATCGATCGCAAATGGCCCGACTGACAGGTTTTGTCATCAACAGGGACTGATTAACACTCAGCCACTGGCCGCGTCATGCAGGTAGCACTAATATGGAGTTGAAACATGTATCAAAATAGTTCGAGATTTACCGTGGCCGCATAGAGCAAGTGGGTGTTATTTGAGGTGGTCATAAATTAAAGTAGCCATTTCTTGCAGGTTCGACCGTAAATGGGAATGGGAAAAAATGTCGCATTTTTCATTTTTGACATATCAGTCTGATTCAACTCAGTATTTCTAAATGGCTATGGGTACCAACGGGTCGTTCGAACATGCCCTTATGTTTGGCGTGGTGCCAGCTGTTTTCCCGATTGGTTTGCTTCGTATCGCATTTCAAGTGTGATTGTTTTATAAAATCTTTCTTGAAACTATACTTTAAAGGGCAGTTCAAGAGATACGGAAATTATCTCATTTTGTTTTGTATTAATTCAATTGAAAAACATTACATCTTGGATTACAGTAATTAAATAATTAATCAGTAATGAAACGTTTTTAAGAATATTGAAAAATTTACAAACAGCTAATAATGCCATTTTTACTTGATAATATCAGTAATTGAAAACATTTCTTTAAAGATGACTCAATCTTCAGTTTATTTATGTTACAGTATTGACTGGAAGTTGTTTTTTGTTCAAGGTGTGAGCGCGAGCATCGTGCAGTGCATTGACCGGAAGCTACATAGCGTCACCTTGAACTGTCCAACAGGTCACGTGATCTATCGACCAATCATTTCCATGGGATCAGGCAAAGACAGCAAGTGCCAACAACAAGATGGCGACTGCACTGGTTTGTCCTTGGAAGTGGAAAAAAAGATTAAATCATGTTTCTGGGAAACAAGTTGCGAAGTGTCTTGGAGCAAATCCCAGATGATAATGATAGCGAAGAACTCCAGCTGTCGTGGCTCCCGGCCAACTTACGCTGTATACGATAACCCAACGTGCATCCCCACTGGTGAGATGCGGCGAGATTTCCCCAAATTACATACCATTATTTTTTTTCTTGATAGGAGATAAAACGCTCTGGTATATACTTTCATGTCAGACGATAGAGCCCTACACATAGCTACGTGCAGACTTTCACGGTTAAATCTTTGCTCTCGCTTGATGGATAAGAAAAAAGGGCAAAGATCCGAGAATACAGTAAATAATAAAAAAAAATCTAGTGCTTTATTTACCAGATAGATAAAAGCATTGTTTAGACGATAGCGCAAATGTTTAGATTGGGGGGGGGGGGGGGCTGTTCTCCATTTTGCATTTTCCTTGTCTTAAGGTAATATCTTTAAGAACACTCTATCTTGTTTTGCTTCTAACATCATGCGATGGCGCCCAAGCTGTAAAACAATGTTCATACGACCAGCTGATCCGTATGTGTTAGCGACGTAGCGATACATTCTTTGATGCGCTGCTTGTCTCTCCTATCTCTAGGAGCTGTATTTGAAGTTGAAGCTTAACGACTTTTACATATATAACTTATGTCAAGGCGTTTAGCGTTATCGAAAATGGACTTAGCCTATGGGTGCCAAATGAGATTTCAATCGGTATTAAGTAAGCTTACTAAATCGAGTAAGTAAGGTTACTAATTCAGACAGCTTTGAATTAGTAAGCTTACTAACTGGACTAGTAAATTTAGTAAAGTAGTGATTTAGTAAGCTTAATAATTCATTTAGTAAGCTTATTTATTCAAATCGATTTAGTAAGTTTACTAATTTATTTATTTAGCTACTAATTCGGTCCATTTAGTAAGCTTACTAAATCGTGCCGAATTAGTAAACTTACCAAATGCTTTTTCAAACGTTCCTCTTGGCTCAAAATAATTATCTTTCCCCATCACTTGGTAAAATGGCGGGAATACATTTTGAAATTCTTAAACGTCACATTGAAGCTTGTGAAGGGTTTCAAATGAGTTCTTTGAAGCACATTTTGTTCCTCAATGTCATCTTTAAATAATATTTCACTGCGGATCTCTACCACAAAGTTATGTGTATGATTTTCTAGTATCAGAAAGAATTTGTCATATAGGGACGAATTACCTCCCATTGCAAAAATTTTAAAAATTGTTTCCTCAAAAGGAATTGCCACTTGAAAGCTTATTTGAAAAAAATACAAAAAAGAGAGAACAATGCATCGAACAATGCGTAATTAAAATATTTCATTAAAAAAATGATGTCAATATATAAATCTAATCGTAAAATACGACAGTTACACTTTGGTGTTTGTTCTCGGTCTCGAGATACCTTTGTTATATGATAAACATCTCGCGCCTTTATGGGCTGAACATGCCAATTGTAAAAGTTCTGCGTAATGTGCGTTTGGGGGCAGTCACTCAATGAGATTACAACAGACCAGAAATGATTTAGTTAGCTTACTAAATCGCGAAACCAGATGTGATTTAGTAAGCTTACTTAAAGAATTAGTAAGCTTACTTAATTATTTAGTAAACTGATTAAATCGTTTCTATTTCTTATTCTAATATTGTTTCTAATAAAATGGTTAAGTAAGCTTACTGTAATTCTGCAGTTCGTCAAAACCTGTACGTATCGGCTGTCACAAGCAACCCATTGGTTCTCTAGATTCCCCGCGTCTGGATGAATTCTCTGCAGCCCAGCAACAAGTACGCCAAGTCTAAGCCAATCGTGCGAACACCGTCCCCCTATAAATTAAAACATGAGTTAATAAGTTAAAATCTTGACTTTATGTTTCCATCCAGATGAGCTAGTTGACATGTCGACTGCAGGAGACCACATGTCCACGATGCCCAGGGGGATCATAAGGAGCAGCCCGAACTACCCCTACCACTTCAAGGAGCTGCTGTCATCTCACCAGAAGGTGCTCCAGCCCCGGGCTGGTCACTTCCTCGTCTTGACCTTGGACCATCTGAAGGTCAGTGGTCAGAACAGTCTAAACATTTACACCCAGACTGAGAAGGGACGGAAAGTCTTACTCCGAGAGAGGATGGCGGAGAGAGAGCACTTCCAGGTGAACGAAGAGGCCGTTACCATCCTGTTCAACGTCACTGCGGGAGAACGTCTGGGCGGGTTCGTCATCAGATTCGAATGTGAGTCTAGTTCGCTTTTGCACTGTTCAAAGATAGTCATTGTTGGGAATTGGGAAAGAGACAGCACTTATTGAATGATGTTAAGGTATAGGATGTCGTCCAACGCCCATCCGCGCTTTATCCCTGTGCCTTTTCAGTTCTCGATTCCTTTGCACAAACTACTTAAATCTTGAGTTTTATGAGGATCGACTTCGCACAAAAGGGTCGAAGTTGGTGCATTTGGCCCCGATTTTCTTCGAACACGAGTGTATCCCGTTGTATTCCTCATATTTTTCAGAGAGCTCAATTTTTGAATGATGTTACTCTCTGAGGGTTGAGACTAAGATTTTTAACTTCCTTTGCTAACAAGTAGGTTTTACCTATTGCTGGCATTTGACAAGCCTTTTGAGCTGTTTTTGGATTCTAATGAACATATATTATATACCAAAAAATAAACATGTGTGATATGAAAGAGTCACAGTATGCAAGCGACAGATACGAAGTTGAAGAATCAAAAGGCACAGGAAATGTACACATATCCTGACAATCTAAAAACCATTGCATAGTTGGAGACGATTGATTGCATCCGAAATGACCTTTACCCTTGGATAACATATCAAAGCGTGATGAGTCTCTGCTCCCAATTGTCAAACGATTTTTGTTTTATGCCATTCAATAAAAGAAAAAATGCTTCATTTATGAGTATCAATAATTATGGTTGAATTGCCTAGGATAATTATTGTTTGATCTTCATTTAGTTTTTGGTTTGCTATTTTCAGATAGGAAAAACGAACATCCGAACAACGTCAAGTTCAAAAATCACATCGATTATAAGTCAAACTTCAACGGTAAGTAAAGGCGGAATCAGCTATTTTCTCTGTGTCATTTCGTTTTGATGAAGTCAAACTCAGACATCTCTTCATACTCTTAAACATCACAGTTTTTAGTTTTGAAAATGAGTCTCTAAAATTACGTTTGCGTCTTCGTTGTCCGGTTTTCGATCAATAATCTCGACTTAAGCTATGTATTGTCAATTTACAGAGCTTATAAGTATTGAAATGATAATTTTCAGAGACAACCTCTACTTCCCGATCAAATAACACCTTTTATGAAGTTTGACATATTTGGAATAAATAACCAAAACTAGTTGGCAAACATCAACTTGACTTTCTTCATATGGTCTTGACAACCCCCTCCCCCTTTAAATATGGATGTGGCACGGTGTCCACCTTTTAACCGACGTATTTTCATGCCAGAAATCTAAAATCTTTAAAATATCATCTTTGTAAAATTGAGAATGAGGTGTGTAATTTTCGTTTTCCTACCTCCAAAAATAATGGCGTCGCAGGATGCAAAAAACATGGTAGAATGCAATAGGAAATGGCAACGTCCTCGAAAAACCATTGTTATAAGTTCAATCAAATCATATTGTTGAGGTGATTAATTAACATACCGAGCCCAAGTTCTGTAGCACAAATAATATTTTAACTAAAACATACAATCAACAGGTAGAGTGCTTTTCAAATGTGAGCTCTTTTAAGGCACAATAGCACGCTTATTCGGTTCAAATTGGATGTTTTAAGGCAAATGAGGATAAAGCAGTCCCTTTAGCTGTATAACGATGCAATGAAATAGTTATTAATCTATACAATTGACCTGTATTCAACACTGAAAATGTGAAGACGGCACTGGTCGGCTTAGAAATATAGAAATCTACAGTCAGCTGTATAGGAAAAGGATTAAATTTGGACTGTTGAAACCGACTGAACCAGTAATACGTGCAGCGTTTGAATTTACCTAGACTGAACTGAGAATGAAGGATGAAATATGATTTATTAAAGCAATCTTGTAACTTAACCGATTTAAACAATTTAGTATAAGCGTTGTAAATGGATTAAGATAGCAGCTGCCGGACAGTATTTAACCACAAAGTTTTGATCGTTGTGTGTTTTAAAACGACTTATTGCCAGTTATAAACCTGATATTTTTTTTATGCCAGTCTTTGTCCTTCATTAAAGACTGATGAGTTTTCCTAATTTCTATTTCCAGTAAAAGGATCAATCGACTCTTGTATGGCACGAAGAGATTCACTTAGCTTCGTATGTCCTTCTGGTCACGTGATATACAATGCGGACGTCACTACCGGTGTCAGCAATGGTGGAAAATGCATGTTGAAAGGAGGAGACTGTCAGGGGTTAACTCACACCTTGATAACTCAGATAAATAAATGCTACTGGAAGAATAGTTGCAAATTGAGCTGGAGTAAAGGTGTCCCCTTGACGATGACCAACACGCTAAACTGTCTGGCCCAAAATCCAGACTATATTGCTGTGAAGAGTTATAAGTGTCTAAGTGAAGGTAAGTCGCTCCAAAAGTTGACCGAGTGCATCCTAACGTTCCAATAATTCTTCCACTAATGGTACTAGCCTGGATTCGTGGTAGGGGTGTTATTTCCTCCCTTTGCGGACCCTTTATTACCTCAGTGACAAATTAGATGCCTTCATCAAAATTTGAAATGTCAAACTTTAAATTTCTTACGATGCGATAAAAGCAAAATTGTTTGGCCTGTTGCTTATTTAACTGCAATAATCGAATGCTTTTCAGTACTTTACAAATTTGAAAGCTCTAAATGTTTGATATTTTTTTTATTTATTCATGTTTATATGCTCTTACTGATTGGGATGTTTGTGTCTTATTTCTAGGATTAAGAAGGGGTCGGAAAGATGGGCTGATGCATGTTTTCTGAGAATAATTCATTCCATCCTCTTCACTAAGAAAGAGATAGAGATAAATGGTTTTGGTTTCATTTGCAGATGATGTATACAATATCTGTGACGATAGAAACAAGACGATTTATTCCCGAGAAGGTATCATACGAAGCCATCATAACTACCCGTGGCATTATCAACACTCGAGACAGGTGTGCCGGAAGTACATCTCGTTTGACAAGGGCATGGATTTGAGAGTTACAACCCTCACCATTGACCTTGACCCTGACGTAAAGGGAGACAATCTGAAATTTTACGAAGGGAGGTCGAAGAAACCTATGAATACAGTGAGAGCGGGCCGTCATGCCGATCTCATCATCCGCGGAGGTTGTGCTAAAATTGAATTCAGAATATCTAAGAGATCAAAAGGTGGACAAGGATTTCTCTTGAAATTTGAACGTAAGTGTTCATTGTACAAAATAACTATGAATAACTTTTGTTGTTGAGAGGATTAGTCAGACCTTTAACAAAAACAAAACACGACTAGAACACACAAAAGTAACCAACTGTAGGTAAAGTAAGGTTTTAAAAGATCAATATCATGATAAAATTATTAAACGTTTTGAGATTTTTACCGGATGTGGATTGGAATTTCTTAAGTTTTCTGATAAAGTTGAAGAGGGCAATTTGTTGGGAATGAGGTTATTTAATCGAACATGATTTTATTCATTCATTATCAGCTCAGGCAAAAAAGCCAACGAAGATGAAGCAAGCAGACCAGGTCACGTGTGAAGAAGTTAACAAAAGTCAATCATGTAAGTAAAGATTTGATTGGTGGATTATTAAAGGAGTTAAACGTGCTATGTTCTAACATCTTTTCTGCTGATCTTTTGCTTTAATTTCTCATAGAAAGATTTATGGCATTCTAGATTAACTTTAAGATCTGACGTTTGTCTTTCCCAAATGTCCTCGTGAAAAGGCTTCTTTTTCATCGACACTGTTCAGGTATACGTCTCCACATTGAATACATAAGTATGTTCTTATAAACAATGTCCGCGCCAAAACTTTCCGGGCAACAGAAAATCAAGTATCCTCGGCAATTGTTATGTAATGATTTTTCCATTTACAGCTCCAAATAATGTCAACTTTGTTGCTGATTCAAATGGTGAGACACAAAAGCCCAAAAGACTAAGAAAATATAGGAAGAAGAACGCACCCTTATCAAACTCCGAGCAGAAAGATGCATCGAGTGCATTAAAAAAGACCGGGAGTTTAGGGAAGAAGATAAGGAAAAGGGGAAGAAAGGGGAGAAAACGACGAAGAAAAAAGGATCGACGTAGAAAGCAAAGAAAAAATGACAGAAGAAAACATAGAAGAAGGGGAAAAAAGTCAAAACGACGACGAAAGCATCGCCGAGTTTAAAAAAACACTGCACATTGTTTTTCTTGCATTTATTTTAAAAAGCAAAACGAGACTTTTTTAGATTTTATCTTTCTTGCTATCGTAGGTATCTTTATAAAGAAATTCTACTTTGTTTTTGGAGCAACAATTGAGTGTTTAATTGGTTTGTATCCGACATAACACTTTTACATCTAGTCTCTTGCTGACGTTTCAATTTCCTGACAAGCAATGTTAGTTTTGTCAATATGTTTATATCCTGTTTTAGTTCAATTCTATATTTTGTTCAACTCTTCCGCTTGTCTCACTCGTACTCATACACTAAAACCGATTAGACCTATATCTTTATTTCCATGGTCACTGTCTTTCCGGACTTTCATAGGATCCTATTAAGCTTTATATGTCCAATTTTTTATCTTAGACATTTCCTGCATGATACATATGTAGCCTTCATAACCAAGTGCAAATATCATCTCATTTGAAGCACTATAAGAATGCGAAAGAGGAAACGAGTAATGTTGTTCCAATACAGAAGGGAAGATATAATGTTCCTTTTCACAATCGCATATCATACCCAACAGTTATACGTAACGGTTTTGCATTTTCTTGAAGCTACAACCAATGGACAAAATTTCGAAATTTTATACTTTTTCTCAATAAAATTCTATATGAGTGATCAGCAGCTTTAAACTGTTCCTTTCAGCTAAGTCAATGTGATTGTGCTTTACAGAGGATCCGTATGGACAATTTTGTTTGTAATTTAAAAAAATCAGAATTTCGAAAATATGACCCCTTCTGTCTATTCAATCATGCCAAAATAAGATAAGAGACTTTTAGAAAATCGAGCATCGACAAAAAAATTCTCAAACTTTATCCTATTATCTATTTATGTTTTGGTTAGATACACCAATGTGTTCAAGCATTTTACCAATTCGAGTAAAGTCACTGAAGGTTCGTGATTTAAAAATTTAGAAGAGGCTTCAGGATATACAGATAAACTAAATCAACTACTGTCGTGGTTTTGTATTTGATTTTTTAATTTTAATTTATTGTTTGTAAAGGTACATGTTGTCATATTTGCATGAAAATGATTTTTTCAAATATCATTTATTCATGTAGTTTCGAAGTTGTATCCAAGAAAAGATTTTTTGATGATTTGAATGGGGTTTTTTAAAAATTAAATGTCAGCTTTCTTAAGATATTATGAACTCCATATTATCAAAATCACCATTCACAACATATTTACTTTTCGATGTACGATGTACTCTACCGAAACTTACTCGAACAGTTTCATCGATTGATGCATAGGTACAGATTGAACAATAGGAATATCAAGTAATTTTACAAGAAAAAAGGTTCCGATATTAAGAATAAAAACAATGACTACAAAAATAAGTATTTTATGATAATCATATAGTACCTCCACATCAAAAGTTATCTTCCAAAATTGTTACACTGTTTGAAATTTCCTGAATTTTGCTTTCAAAGAAAAGTTCACTACAAATTGTGAACGACTCTTAAAAGTAAGGAGACGTGCCTTTAGGGCAGACTGGGCAGAATGTACTACAAACCTCCGACAAACTCCCCATTTTACAAGATATACATTCACATGACGTATTGACAAATGAATATAAAGGTAATGACATTAACTTTTGACACCGAAAAGATTAAACCTTTTCGCATAGTCGGTGCACAGTGTTTTTGTGAACTCATTTGAATATAATTTTCTCTTAACTTACCCTACTGATATTCAAGATAAAGTAGTCAATTAACTTGTTTTAAGTCAGGTTAAATTTGATTTGAAAACTGATGTTACAATGTTTCTTATTATTTTAGATTATGTTTTGAAACCTGCATTAATATTTCAATACCTACCATATATTAACGATGAGAAAAGTTAACAAAGTGTTCCAGGGATGTTGCCTGATGCCATAAATGTCAATCTAAGACTGCATCTAAGCAACAAGAAAAGGGAATAAATCTTGATTCAGATTTACTTACCAAAGAAAGAAGTACCCGTATGTTCCAAGTGATATATTCTCTAGTTGAGTAGCAGAAGAGGTCATTGTATCTTTCCTGGTCACAACTTCTCGTATAAACTTCTGTCAAAGTGACTGAACCACCAGAGAAATATTTTTAGAACAAAACATTTTAAGGAGAAGTCATTTTGACCAACTTTGATATAAAGGTTCGATATCATATAATGAAATTTACCATAAATCAGTGGGTCATGGTATAATAGTATATATGTGGTAGTCCCCTCGAAGTACGTCTCTATAAACTTACACCTCCATTTCAAATCTGAAAAGCAGCAGTTGACAGTAAGGCTAGTAAATATAAAGAAGAGAATAGCGGAAAGTCAGGTGTTTTCCCTCGTCAACTTCAGATCAAAGGGGTTTCACCCATTGTTCGCCTATTATACCGTCGACTTTTTATACCCACGCCTTACATCGTAAACTGGGATATACAGCGATCCTTCTGTCTGTCCGTCCCAGAACATTGTTCGGAGCATATCTCCTAAACTATACAAGCTAGCTTCATCGATCATAACAAATATACATATCAGTCATGATTCCTACATATTCCTAGATACAGTTTTTGAAATATGTAACATACATCATACTTCGAATTATCTTATTTCGTTGTATTAAGACACATTTGGCTTGAGAGAGATGGTCCAGATTGTATAAAAGTTGAATATGTAAATATCAGTGGAATCAGTCATTTTAATAAAAACGTCGTAATATAAGTAGTTTTGTTGTTGTAAAGGTAGAGCCTGCCTTTTGGTTGTATTTATGGAGTAGGATCGAGTCTACCAGAAACTCACATATATAGGGTCGATGTTCAGTGTTCAAGGCAACACTTCCTTATTATGTGTGACGATGAAATACCAGACGAACGTGACGTAACATGTGTCACAACTAAAATTCTCAAATCATGGTGAAGGAACCCAGACAGAGATGATATACAAATCTTGATTATTAACGATTGTATGACTCATGCATGAAGTGTTCATAGAAATGAGACTCAGGACGCAGACTCTTTATGTCGTAGATGATCGCCTATGAGGCCTATAGTACATTTACATAAATACATTTGTCTGTGATTTGTTACAAAAGCGCAAGATTTGTATTTCGAACAATGCACATATTTTTTACACACAGCGCTAGCTTGTTCATAATAACAGACTTTTGACTTTTTTACTTTTTAAACTTTTGGTTATATGGATACTTGTGAAAATAAAAATATGGAGTATTTTGATTATAAAACATTTAAATAGGAGTACTATTGCAACGTTATTTTTCAAAAAAACAATATTGATTTTAGAACAATTTTACATTTAAAAAATTGATATAGATAATTTTATTGGTCAAATATGTACGTCATCGGTTGAAATAAACTCTGTATTATAGAAAAGGGGAAAAACTCGTGATTCTATTCATTGTTATGACGATATGAAACAACAATAGGTGGATTGCTTTACATGTTACTGACTCTGTAGACTCAATTCCAAACAGTGGGTTGTTCAGCAATTGTGCAATGAAAACAATTGCCATAGCTGTTATATCGAATAGTGTAAACCAGGTTTCTAAAAGTTGGTTTGACTCATATCAATATTCTGGTCTGAACATAAACGTTTGAAAAGTACTGAAATAGGGCGAAACCAAACCCAGATACATAATTTCAGACAACTCTTTTGTGGTTCCCATACAGGGACTTATATCAATGGCATTAATTATCACGGATATCCAGAGCATTAGTAAGTATAACAAAAATACAACAATACAGAGGCAAAAAAAGACTCGCCAATAACTAGAGAAGAGATTCCAGACAGTATCAATATAAATACAAATAATATGATGGAATGATATAGGAATTCTTAAAAATTCACCAGATCTTATCGTACCAAACCTGGATGTGATATTCAACTGCATACTAGAAAATAGTACATTCCCGCATTCATGGACGATTGGTATCATTGTTCCAATTCATAAACATGGGAACGTTGTGAATGACCGCAATAATTTTTAAGGAATAAGATTATTGAGTATTTTTTGTAAGATTTTCCACCTATATTATTATAGACTTATAAACTCGGGTGATAAAATTGATAAGATAAATGAATCACATGCTGGTTTTGGGCACACATATAGCACTATTGAAAATATGTTTATGTTACAAAGTATAATCCACAGGTATTTTAATACAAAAGGTGGAAAGTTCTATGCCGTTTCGATTCTGTACAAAGAAACAAACGTTGGTCCTTATTTCAATGTCATGGTCTCAGTAACATAATGAGAAAACTTCTTTCTAATATGTAAGAATGTAGAGGCACGTGTTCAAATAATCACGAATTCTCTAAAACGTTTTAATTACAACTTGGTGTAAGACAGGGGTGTAATGTAAATCCTTTCATTTTTCATTAATGAGCTTGCCATTTAAATTAAAAGTAACTGTTCAAACAGTATTCAACTACATCCTGATATAGTCCAAATTTGTCTTCTCTATTCGCGGATGACGTTGCCATTTTATCGAGCAACGTCAGTGAAACAAACATCTCAAATTTACTTCGATCCTCCAAGCGCAAAAAGCACAGATTGGTATCCTGAAAAAATTAGGCTACTTGGAGTTATTATTTACCAAACCCTTTTTAAAACAGTTGATGCTAAAATCAACCAAAATTGGCTTATGGGTCGGAAATTTGGGGATTGACTAATTTTCACCAAATGGAATTATTACAGTTGTATGCATGCAAGAAAACTCTTGATGTTAAAGAGTCACTCCGTGGTTTTCATAAGATATTATATAATTTACCTTTGATACGAACCTTAATGTCATATGTGGTGGTATAAAATCAAAACATCTTAACTTTTCATGTCCAAAAGACATGTATATGACAAATACTGGTTTTCGATGAAAATCTAAAAACAGCCTTATAAATGCACAGAGGTGTAGTTATCACGTCCAATATAAATGGATACTAGTTATATCACCTAACAAACACTATCAACTCCTAACTGCCCTACTGGCTGTTTTAGATAAGTCTCCAAAATTACGTTTGACTATTTGACGCGCGACACTGTCCGGTTTTCGATTAAAATTGCTACGTTCTACCTTCAAATTGTCACTGCAAAAAAGCAGTAAGCTTTAAAATGTGTCTTTTTGGTAACAGTCGATACTTCGCGATCAAATGACACCATTGATTAAGTTTGGCATATATGACTCCAACAACTCACGGAGTGGCTCTTTAACTTGAATACATTTAACGTAATGGTAAATGGTGAATGTGTTAGATATCCGATGTATGTTTTTACAAGTATCAAAGTAATTAAATACTGGCTGAAGTTGTTAATTATGCCTTTATATAGAATGTCCGAAACATGATGCTATACTGTACGACAGACATGGCTAACGTTAAAGATTTCTTATTCTCTATAGGTTTTTGAACGTTTGAAATAAACAATTTGTTAAGTTACACTACAAGTCTAAAAGATATATATCTGCAAAAATGACTGACCATAACCTCGCCGAACGACCAGAAAAGAGGTTTTACTGGAGACCCACAAAAACACGACGGACAGGAAATGTTTTTCACCGGTATCTTTTAATTCCTAACTTCTTAAATTCCCTCAACGTTGATCATGACGTCGGCATGGTGAAATACTTCATATCGCTGGTTGATAAGAATCATGCTATGTAAGGCTTTAAACCCATTTGGTCAACGAACATACTAATTACACTTATTTGAGACATTTTAAACCAAGACTAAATTTGACATCGACACTTCCGTTTTCCTTTTTGCATGGTACTGATAAAACCTGTTAGGCCATGGTATTGATCACCCCATACCATTGATGAACAGCAAAATGACGCCAATCTAGTGACCTGCTTGCTATGAGAACTAACGAACAAATTCAGAAGGAAAAGGATAAATCTGACGAGGAAAATTACACACAAGGAATAAGATAAAGCAAGGTAAAATGTAACTTGTGACAGAGTTGCTCTGAGAATATGACGATGGACACGCTTATCTTTCTGGGGACTTTCGGGACGATCATAAGCGGTGAGTGAAAACGGGTATATTTAGCATTTCGGTTTCATGATTATTTATAAAGATGCCCTCATATGATGAGAAATTTGATATTACATTTTCGCATGAATAATAAACAAATATCAATCGTTATTTCTGTACAAAAAAGTACTTCTGAATGACTATTAATAGATTATTTACATATTGAAAGAGTTATCTCTATTACTATGTTTAGCTTAGTGATTCATTTAGAAACTGATTTGGTATCGATTCGCCATAGCACGGGTCGTCACGCCGGAATTAGTTCAAATCTTCTTCACTAGCCCATTCTTATGCATTCTACGTTTGCGACACTGTTCATTATTTCACTAGAGACACGCATTCTTTCATAACGTCAGCATACTTTGCGGGTTCCATGTCAGGGACTTAAATATTGTAAAAACATCAAATGAATGGGTCGCCGATAAAACATATTGAAATTATGCGAGATGCTCTAAAAATCAATAAGGTTTTCTACTTTCGTTCATACACAATTTCTACCACTTGTCTCACATCATACACACAATTAACACTCTAATCACACATAGCAGGACATTTATTAAACATTACTTACACACTTATAACATTAATAACACACATATAACACATTAATAGCATATTTGTCACATAATAGCAACACAACAGTGACAAGAATATAATTGCAACGCATTTCAGACTTACAGATAGTTACAAGTAATGCCAGTAACGTAAAAGAATACTATATTTTAAAAAAACCAAACAGGATGATATTTACAGCAGTATCGTCTTTATAATTCAAATGCATTGCAGTTTTCCTCGATAACCGAACAATTTCCTCGTAATGACTACTCGTAAGGATATTAACACTGAAGTTATTTAATTAGCATCCCCGTGAATACGCGAATGAATAGAACTCTATAAACACTTCGTGTAAGTCAATAAATGTTAAACGCACTAGTGCACACCAATATTTCGTTAACACAACGAATGCACAGATTCTGCATATCTCTCGATATTATTCAAGATCCTCACTCAAGTAATCTACCTCGTAAGTTATTTAACGAATATTTACGTATTCAGGTAGTAAAGTTGATTTTTAAAGACCGGAAGTATTTAATGTTACGCTACAATAAATCCGCGTGAACTACGATATCGGAAATATTAAGATTTTGCTCATAACCAAAAAAGCGGAAACGGCAGCCGCTTTGGTCAATCTAATAGCAATGCTAATGCTGTGTTATTAAATCGGTTTATTTACAACATTGCTTTCATGAAACATAATTCATTCTTTGGTCTCAGTTCAGAGTTTAGGTAAATTCAATAGCTGCACATAACATTAGTTCAGCCGCGTTTAACTGTCTTTGAGATATCCGTTTTGTGCACAGCTAAACTTTGATTTTTTATATGTCCAAGCCAACAGCGGCTGTCTAAATTTTTTCATTGTTGACTGCAGGCCAATTGTAAAGAATTTTAACTATTTCATTGCATCGATAGAAAGGTTATGTGAATGCATAAGTCCTCTTAAACGTTAAAATAGCCAATTTAAACCGTAAAAGCGTGCACTAGTGCCTTTAAGTAAAGAAGTTTTTATGAGAAATTATCAAATCACATTTTGTACTTCATCTCTTCATCGTATCTGTTATTCAGTAAAATAAAACTATGCCTATAAGTCCCGCACACCTTTATCAGCCAGAATTCACGTTGAGTTTTGCCTAAAAATAGGTTTCTACGTCACGGTTCATAATGAGTCTTTATCAACATAAAACAATACATGCAGAGTAAACTATCCCTGAGTACAAATATGATACGGCGTTTATTGTACAATTAGAATTTTTTCAACTTACTAGTATCGTAAATATAAAACACATTTTTCAAAACTGTTTCATTCTATCCTTTGTCACAATACAGAGAAAGTAAACCTTGTTCTAGGCTGGAAAGCTGTGAGCGCCTCTGCACTACGACATAGCCTGGGAATGTACATCTCATATTCTATCATGTTTCAGTGAGCCAGCCGCTGCTGACCCGCTGCACTGCACGCATCACAGATATGGTCAGTTTCCAGTGTCCACGTCGCATGGTCATCTACCATACACAAATAGCCCTCTGGGTCAGTCCCTCGAACTCATGCACAAGAGGGCATGGGGACCAGGTCGGTACTACGGCAGAAGTGAGGGTGCAGAGAGACGAGTGTTACTGGCAGAATACTTGCAAGATCAGATGGAATACAAATAGTCCCATGGTAACGTCATACAAGGGTCGAGTGACTTCACCATTCGGTGTTGGTAAATCATCTTACCTCACCTACGATCGACCGAAATGTATCAGAAAACGTATGTAAATCTTGTATTATGAATACTCAATTAATAAATGTTTTTCACCCGGGCTTGTGGGTCTCCTTTCATCCTTATCATGACTTCGTATCTCCGTTTAAATCGAATAAATATAATCTTAACTCTATGCATCGCACGATATTTAGTCCATAATTTTTCATGAAATCCACTAGCCCTTTACAGATGGGAAAAGAAGGGAAATATGTCTGGACATTCTTCTGGTTTGGGACTTTTCAAATTGCTCCTCTCCCATGTTCATCTACGTAAGCGTCCTGTCCCTCCGGTTAATAAGGCCGCTCTTTTGACGCATTGTCTTTCCTTTCCATTTCTGATAAGAAAATATATTATATGATAAAAAATCATTATTGGCATGGTTATTTCCAGGACGTGTATTCGACATCTGTTCAGTCAACGCCGCTATCAGTAAGTCGTACGAAGGCGTAATCAGGAGTGACGCTCACTATCCGAGAGGGTACGCGAATCTTCGAGGGACCACGTGTACTGTCAGGATCAAACCCCGACCCCGCCATCACCTCAAGGTACAGATTGTCCTCGTGGACCTACAGGAGAATGATCTGCTTCAGGTTCGAACCTTCAACCCAGACAGGACTCTGTTGGAGACCACGGAGGGGGAGGACAAGGCTTACATCGTAAACATTGGCTATGTGCAGATAAGTTTCTTCATCTCCCAGAACACGACGAATGGAGGCAAAGGTTTCACCATATACTTTGAAAGTAAGTGCAAGTAAATGTTACTGTGCTGGGATACGTGTACTATTTTAACCTTAGTTTTATTCGAAAACGGGTGGTGACCATAATTGTAATTTGGGTAAGCCTTTTGGTCGACGCACACTCGAAGTCCGTGAACATACAATATCGTATTCTTAGAGAAGGAGCGAAGGTATGCTTTTTGACGAGTTGTTCTCTTCGTTACTTGCAGACGTAAAGAACGACGCCGTTTTCCCGGTTCCTGAAGAGTATTATATATCACCAAGGCGTCATCCTTCCAAACAATCAGCAAAGTGTAAGTAATGACATTAACACAAATAAACAACAGCTATTTTCTTCCAAAGTTCTCCATACCACCCATGACGTTTACCCATTTCTTTCACTTCAAATATTGTTCTATAAATGAATTTCTTTAAGATCCTAAAGTCACAGACATGCGTCTTCTCGCCCCAGCGAAGACGTAACTACAGATAAACATGTACTAAACTGACGTCTTCTAGACCCCATAAGAACAAATACGTATGTGCTATTTATTACTGAACAACTGCCAAACAAAATAGTTCAGCCTCCCTACATGAACGCAAAATGGCATTAAGTCTCTGAAGAACATTTAAACGGCATACAGAAGAACATCAAGAGTTTCAGGGTATCAATTGCTTTATTGTGAAAATCACGACGTTTCGGGGTATATGCTACAATGTTACTCTTTCATCAGGTGTGATAACAATAACAAATGTGTTACATACATGTATATACCATAGCAAAGAGTTTATTGATGTATTTATTTAATTATTTCCAGATGAGTCGTCAGTATCCGAAGAGTTAACTCACAGTGAGTTGTTGACCATTTCCTGTCCGGCTGGTCAGGTGATCAACAAACTGACAATGTTTGCCGGTAGGGGGCGTGCCTGGAAGCGAAGTGACGTCACCAAATGTCAAAGTCGATATACAAGTCTTATAACCAGCGTCAATAACTGTTACTGGAAGCGCTCATGTATGGTCCCAAAATCCCCTCGCGAGCCACTAACTGCAGTCTCCCCGGAGGGATGTTTGGGAGATCTTGGTAGACGACCCGACTTTATAACTGTGCAAAATCAACAGTGTATCCCAAAAGGTAACTGTCACTTTCATTACCTTACGTTAGATGTTCACAAGCGTCACAGAGAAGCAAACTTATTAAACGTTTATGTAATTGACATCAACTATGTACATAACGTATACACAGATTTACACATAGTTTATCAGACAGAGGTAGACATATATATAGTAATCATGTTATGATGCCTACCTACTCTCAAACTCGTGACCTTTTATTCCAGAGAATGTAATCGACATGTGCGACCACAGCTTCAAGATCATCAGATTCAATGAAGGGATCATCAAGAGTCATTCCAACTACCCATGGCACTACAAGTCTCGTAGAACCATCTGCCGGAAGAAGATCAGAGTCGACCGAATGAACGGTCTGCGCGTGTTTACAGAATCAATCGACCTTGACACCGGGACAAGGGGAGATAATGTGAAGTTCTATCATCACGCTGGTCGAAAAACATTGATTAGGAAACTTGTAGGACAACAAGAAGTGGAAATTGAATTCAAATCTGGAATTTTAGAGATTGTATTTCGAATTTCCAGAAAGAGCGTTGCAGGCCAAGGTTTTATTTTGAGGTTTGAACGTAAGTCCTCATGATTTTTTTTCACTAATGTCCCATTAAATTTCAATCTCATTGAACTAAGATATTAATCTATTTTACGCAGATTATAGATCTCACCAGGTCCAATTACTAGAACTGTCAGGTTAACCTCCTACGTAGTTCTATTCAGCCAATCAGCGACTTCGCCCCACATGTTCTGGTGATGGCAAACTTTGGTTCGCGAAGACAATTGCGATCTTAGGTACTCGGAATATGAGTATTTTCGACAGTTGCTTGAATGTCATTAACAATTATATGCATCCTTATTCCCATGAATGATACATACATTGCATTAAATTGCCCTTACTTCATGTTCTTATTTGGTCGAGAAATGTTAAATCTTTTAATGCAACTTTAATCAAATTATTACCCGCAAGCCACAAATGTAATTCTCTTTGGCGGGTTTGATCCATATAGCTTTAATTTCTATTTTTAGAAAAAGTTATGTATAAAAATATTTTTAATTTTTAATATTCGATGTATACTCTGTGAATTCGCTAAAATATGTAAGCATAACCATGTTGACACAAAAAGAAGACCAAACGTGTCGATATTGCATTGCATATTGCGTCCTCTTATCATCACGGCCTCACTAGTTATCACTGGAAAGAAATTTCTTCATTTGGCTCTTTGAGAAATCAAAAGTTTACAAGGTTATACGCTATCGAGCACACATTCATCTGTTAGTAAAACCCTTTCGAGATGCGCAGTGTGATTGCTCGAAGTAATCTGCTTCACAACAATCAGATCAAGAAGTCGAACCCAAGACAAAGGTCAACCTGATCGACGGCTTGAATTACGGGGTCGTTCCTTTCAAATTTTCATTGCCACCGTATCAGTTTGCTATCTAATGATTTGTATTTATCCCGAAGTACGTATAATTGCAATGGGCTCGTCAAAAACAATCGAACCATCTGCGATTGAACAGTCTAAATTCTCTAAACAATATGATGGAGCCAAATATCTTGTTTAATTCTCTTAATGTCTTCAAGACAATTTGTTTGCTGTATCCGTATTGAGAATATAAGATTGAATGAGAACAGTTTCATTTCCCCCTCAGCCTTGGTGAAGCAGTATGGAAAGATACACCTCTCTGACGTCCCGGAGTACCCCCCTGGAGACATCGGCGCTATATCCGTGGCCAGGAGGCGTAGGAAACCATGCTCCAGAAACAACCAAAATAGCATCAGTAAGTTGTAACTTTAGATATACATAATACATCGATAAACACTTAGTGAAACTCTTAACGACATTATGTGTGTCTACCCTTCAATTCGCTTTCGCTCAATCGTTTCATAAAAATGTTATAATATTATAGTATTCTCTATTCACATATGGAAACTTTGTGTTTTACGAGTGGATTTTGGACAAATGCGAATTCATGAATTTACAAAGTTCGTAAAACCTTTTTTAGCTGAAAGTTCAAAATAAAATACAGGAATTGATGTGCTCTCTGTATAAAGAAGTAGCCTAAAAAAATACTCGTTTTTATTATGTACGGATATATTTGATCATCATCACAATGATCAAGAATATTTATCATATTCACGAAGAGTTTCATTCATTTCAGGAGCCATCATATTCCAAGAAGGAAAGAAAGTGAAGATACCGGAGCGCGTGTTGTGTAATAGACGAAGACAAGCCAGGAGACGGAAGAAGATCGACAGACCCCCAGTGATGAGTGCCAAGATGCTTGACATTCTCCGCAAGGTTTCTACAGGAAGTGAAAGAAGTAAAAAGGACAGTCCTTTTCTCGATATCAATTGGGCATTCATTGGAGATTGAACTTCTACCTGAGTGTCGACCGTTTGGTGTAAGATAGGTTATATAGCTCAATCGATTGGTGTTTTATTTTTCATCTGTTAGCTGTTTTATTGGTTAAAGTGGCACAACCGTTTGTTATTAACGAGTGTTTGTTAAATCAGCTCAACCGTTTGATGTTTTACCAATCTCATTGAAATGAAATCTAAATGCTCCACTACATTACGCGTGCAGCAATGTTAGATATTATTTTAATGAGATTGATGTTTTACCTGCCAACGTGGCTCTACCATTTTGTGTTTTATTGTTTTGGGTAGCCATACCATTCGTGTTGGTATAAGGCATTTAAAAATACACATCAATATAAAGTACATAATACGTTGAACACGTTTGTGTTAATTGAATAGCAAATTTATTTGTTTTAATTTATCAATATGTTTTTCATCATCGTTTCATCATTCTGGGGATATTCTAGCATTGTTTTAAAGTATTTACAATGCAATCAGAGAGAACAGCGTTCATCGGATTCCGTTTATTGTTTGTTGGTATATATTTACATTGAAGTTACTTAGCTGTAATTAAAATAAAAAATAGAAATGTTATTTAATGTGTCATTATCATTATGTTTTTCAGTTATTCACAAACTAAGTTTGATGATAATATATTCTGTGAAACTTTAGGAAGAAAATAATGTTTTTAGGAAAAAGTGATAAAGGAAAGGTTATCTTTATTAGTTAGTTCAAAGACACTAGAGCCCACTAATATTTCTTGAATACAACGTATAATCACATAATGCATATCTCTATATTTCTAACGATCCGCACTAAGTTGATCTACCTTGTTAATTATTCACCAAAAAAGACTAAAAGCACGATTTTCGGTTCGATATGACTAATTTAAGGCATGTGAGGCATTTACTCTAGCTTTCTATCGATGCATTGAAATACTTATCATTCTTTACAACTGATCTGAAACAACAATCAAAACATTAAGACAGCCGAAGTCTTCTAAGAGATATACAAAATCGGCTTTGCACGATGGAAAATATTTAAACAGGTATTATAGGATGAAATAGTAATGTGTGCAGCTTTTGAATTTACCTTCACTCTAAAAAAGGGGGGAGGGGGGATAAAGGATGAAATGTTGTTTCCGATTGATACCGGCCATCTTAATGTTTTCATTGTTGATTACAAGTCAATTATAAAGAATAATAGATAATTATTTGCATCGATAAAATGGTAAAGTGAATTCCTTAAAATAGCCAATTTGAACCGAAAAAGCGTCCTACAGTGCTTCTTACTTTCATTTGAAACTTCGTCTGAAATTATTTGATGGTTTACAACTGGTATTATGATTTTGAGTTATGATCCTACCAATGTTACACTGTCATTCAATACTTAGTCTGATCTTTCGCGTTCATGACGAACCATTGATAGAAAGGCAAAACTCACTCTTCTTGCAGTTCAGCACAACTGCATGTCAATAATCAGAGGTTCGGTTCTACTAGTTCAGCACAACTGCATGTCAATAATCAGAGGTTCGGTTCTACTAGTTCAGCACAATTGCATGTCAATAATCAGAGGTTCGGTTCTACTAGTTCAGCACAATTGCTTGTCAATAATCAGAGGTTCGGTTCTACTAGTTCAGCACAACTGCATGTCAATAATCAGAGGTTCGGTTCTACTAGTTCAGCATAATTGCTTGTCAATAATCAGAGGTTCGGTTCTACTAGTTCAGCACAACTGCATGTCAATAATCAAACGTTCGGTTCTACTAGTTCAGCACAATTGCTTGTCAATAATCAGAGGTTCGGTTCTACTAGTTCAGCACAACTGCATGTCAATAATCAGAGGTTCGGTTCTATTAGTTCAGCACAATTGCTTGTCAATAATCAGAGGTTCGGTTCTACTAGTTCAGCACAACTGCATGTCAATAATCAGAGGTTCGGTTCTACTAGTTCAGCACAATTGCATGTCAATAATCAGAGGTTCGGTTCTACTAGTTCAGCACAACTGCATGTCAATAATCAGAGGTTCGGTTCTACTAGTTCAGCATAATTGCTTGTCAATAATCAGAGGTTCGGTTCTACTAGTTCAGCACAACTGCATGTCAATAATCAGAGGTTCGGTTCTACTAGTTCAGCACAATTGCATGTCAATAATCAGAGGTTCGGTTCTACTAGTTCAGCACAATTGCTTGTCAATAATCAGAGGTTCGGTTCTACTAGTTCAGCACAACTGCATGTCAATAATCAGAGGTTCGGTTCTACTAGTTCAGCACAACTGCATGTCAATAATCAGAGGTTCGGTTCTACTAGTTCAGCACAACTGCATGTCAATAATCAGAGGTTCGGTTCTACTAGTTCATCACAACTGCATGTCAATAATCAGAGGTTCAGTTCTACTAGTTCAGCACAATTGCTTGTCAATGAAAAAAAAGGTTTGGGTCTACTAGTTCAGTACAATTGCTTGTCAATGAAAAAAAGGTTCGGGTCTACAAGTTCAGCACAATTGCTTGACAATGAAAAAAAGGTTCGTTTCTGGTTCTACTAGTTCAGCACAATTGGATGACAATTAACAGAGAATCCAGGTTTACTATTTCAGGAAAATGAATTTCAAGAAGCAGAGGTTCGGTTCTACTACTTCAACACGTGTTCTTCAATGTCAGTGAAATCGTTCCAGTCAAAACCAGGATGTGATATGTCATTGAATAATAGATTTTCCACAACGCATCGTTACTAATATGTTCTCACAAACACGTTACATACTCAGGTAATGGCAGCACTAGCGCGGTCATGAGGAATTAAACACGAAAACCTCACATCACTAGCGCTGTCATGAGGAAATAAACACGAAAACGTCACATCGCTAGCGCGGTCATGAGGAAATAAACACGAAAACGTCACATCGCTGGCGCGGTCATGAGGAAATAAACACGAAAACGTCACATTGCTAGCGCGGTCATGAGGAAATAAACACGAAAACGTCACATCGCTATGACATCACTTTGTTCGGAGTCTAATGGCAGCGCTGTTTCCAAAAATGTACACTTTCATTGGAAACGATATGTAGTATGATATGAAATATGTCATACAATATCATAATGTTAATAAATAGAACTTCTTCCTTCTGTCCCATGTTTAATTACCTTGTTTATTGATTTGGTATCAGAATACATATATCTGAATTCCTCTTTGTTATTTAACGCACCTGTTATGTATATTAAAATATACAATTAATTCAAGACAAGGGCTTGTGATAACGAGTTGTAAAGCTAATAATTTTAGCACAGTTTTAATCTACACATAACTTAATCTAATCCACTTCATTCAGTTCATTTTTAGCTAAGTCTATGCGTAAAACAACAACAACAAATAAAACGATTTGTTCTATCAATGCAGTTTACTTTAGGGCGTAAGTAACTTCATGAGACGTCAAAAACCAAACCAAGATACTTACCTAAACAACAAATACGTTAACTATATTTTCTTGTGAGAATGATTTACAAACATAAAATACTTCCTCCTAGAATTTTTAAACCATCATTCCCGTATTTAGTTGTAATCGCATTTAAGACTGACATCGAGTATGTGGTCACTAAATTGTGCATGTTTAACATATATATATTATGATAATAATCGCTATTAACCAACCGCTGAATCCTTTGCGTCTTAGACTGTAGCTCTTTAGGCAAGTCTGTCGTGTTTGTGTGATAGGAACTTGTCCATCGTCACTTCGAGATAACTTAGTTCTAGTTATACAAGGATCTTATTTGAAATGAAAGTGAGAGCAGATAAAACCAAGAACACTCAAATACGAAGGTTGTTAGGTTTCGAGCCTGAAAAGATCGAGAGTCCTTCCGATTTTTTGACCGAATAGAAATTCGAGCGGACAATCCTGACAATACAATAAATGTAATATAAATAAAACATGATAAAAATATACTCCACTTGATACATGTTACTGATTACGGAAATTTTTGAATGAGCAATATTTTGTATAGAGATCAAATGATCGAAATAATATTTATGGTGTTATATTTGGATATGTTATATGATGAATCAACGTTAGTTAATAACCAAGAAGTAAATGCGTTTGATTATCCTTATCACGTGTCAAAATATTTGCACATTTATCTTTCACTGCCCATATCACACATCAGTTCGCGATTGAAATGTATCTTATCGCTTACGTTACTCGACTTGATAGTTTCATTCAACATACTATTAAAGTTGATAATTGCAATTTAAGACATTTTTGTCACTTTTTGATAATAGTAAAAAGTCACGATCAAACAATGGTCTAATTCACATTTACATTTCGACATAGGACATCCGTAGCGTTTATTTACATTTTATTCTTAAAGCACGTTGATTCTGGAATTTCCTATCTAAATGGGAAGAATTCCGTAATAAAAACTTATTTCGGAATCCAAGATGTTTTTCCATGAATAAGTTGTAAATTACCTAAAAGTATACGATCCCCTTATAAAACCATTAGACGCTTTTGCTTTCTCGCTTTGGTAAAGTTCCAACATCAGTATATTGAAGTTAAGTCGTTTCGCTGAGGAAAAGCTAGCGTATGAATAGTATTCTGTTAAGATGATCAACTTTATACTTTCCCTAAGTGGATTGATGTTTATGATAATCATTGTGAACTCGAGGTACATACATGTAGAAGGTAAGTGATTTTCATAGCTATTGTGATTCTCTCCGTACGTGTGTGTCTCCCCTTGAGTCTGCAACCTTTAACCTGACGTATTCCATTGCTCTGTATGTCGGTATCCTTTCATGCACCGGAACACCCTGTCAGATTAAAATCAGAGTAATGGACTGCTCTTTTGACTTTTACACGTGCTGGTACTTACTTGTAACTTACATGTAACTTATAACCTTGGACTCTATTCATCTAAATAAAATCGTAATTTAAAACTTAACTAATGCATGAACAATTTTGCATTGTCCTATGGGCATATGGTCTCGTTACGGAATAAGTGTGGGTTTTTTTTCATAAACTTACATTTATTCCAATTACGTGTGGTGAAGTCGAATAAGCGTAAAATTTTAAAGCTTCACAGTAACAAAGTTTCTCACTGACTGAACAACTCTGAGACACGTCAAACGTAGAATAGTCTGGCATTTAGAAAGTAGCCAAACTCAAACTCAAAGTTTCGATCAGACAGATCGTTTAAGAATGTGTGGAAGAATGATCGACCCTTTAAGCCCAAAAGAAACACATATAATAATTAAAAGACTTTAGTAGCTTGAAATCGTTAAAAAGAACATCTTAAAAGCTTTTGGCACCTGCTGTCTTTTAATTATAGAAGTGAAAGAAGGTTGCACAAACGTCACAATTAAGTGTCTACATTTAAGAGTTACGTGTTATTACTCTTTTTGTGCTTTTTCGTTGGTTTAATGTATATTTCAAGTATGGTGACAACTTTTTTCTTTTTTATAGTTTATCAAAGAAAACATACTGAGCAATTTAAGAACCAAATATTTCTTATTGGTTGTTGACATTGTTTTTCAGGGTTTATTTTTGCAATTATGTCAAAGTTTGTCACCATTGCCATCTTCCTCAACACTTCCTGCATTCTTCATGTTAAGAAAGGGTATGGTTAATGAGTTGCTCTACGTCACTGTTCATTAATTCCTCATCAAATCTCTCAGTATTTTCTCCTGAGCTTTTCAAGATGTTTTCATGGCTATATTATGAACGAGGTTTGCATATATGCCACTGGTGCGGTTTTAGATGGTTCATATAATTTGTTTGTCTCCGAACCCTAGTTCCTGTAACTGAAATGCCGTCTGTACCTTTATGGTTTTACACATTTGCCTGTTAATTTTGGGTTGGTTAATTTGACCTTACAATACGGTTTATCACCCTTTTATTGCGAATGTACTTTCATTAACCAGAATGTTTACAAAATTGAAAAAAATGCAATGATCCCTGACTCTCTTTTTTTTATTGTTTTAGAGCTATTCAAAAGAGATACTTTTCATCAGAAGACATGAAGACATTTGCTGTTCAAATCACGATATGTGAATGTGATCGGCCATGAAAAAGATAAAAAATAAATAATGGCTGTTCCGCATCATTTGAAACATTGAAACTAAATATGAGTTTTGCTCAATATTTTTGTTTTATAACAATATTGTTCAATTCTTACCAAAATACTAATAAGAAGTTTAAGCTTCAGGAAAAATTTGGAACATTATTTTAAACGATCTCTTTTCTGCTATTGCTTTCTTTATGTTCAGAACATACAGACAATACTTATATCATCGACATGTGCTGCTTTTACGAAATAACATGAGTCAATAGGTTAAGTCTCGGCATACAGTAGAATTATTAATAATGTAACCCTGGTTACAACAGAACAAGTAGAATTTTTGAAAGTGTTCCATATTTACTAAATTTCTTTATGTTTGAGAAATCAAAACTTATATTTGATACGTACATTAACAGAGGAAATGGAGAGAAGTCTCAGTATGAAAACTAAGCTAAGGATGGCGACGTTGAGGTGCCGGCAAGGGGAGATAATCCACGACGTGCATGTGAGCAGCTATACCAGAGCCAGGAGAGGAGAGCGGTGCTACGGGCTCCAACCTAATGTTCTGGTCAGTGCAAACAACTGCTTCTGGTCAAGGCGATGTCGCATTATGTACAGTAAAAGGCAGCCAATATTGACCACGAACGTCACCAGTTGTATTGGGCGCATACCTAAAAAACTGAACCTTAGATACTCGTGTATTCAAAGAGGTAAGGACTTTTCTTGATGAAAAACGTAAACCTTGAATAACTGATCACTTCCAATCTTACAGGCGAGTCGAGGTCATGCTTCCTAAAATCTTCAATCAAAAAAGTATCCTGATCTAAATTTTTGTCTGAAACGTGTAAGTAAATACTGCATCTTGGCGGAGCCTGTTTTAAACATACAACTAATTTTAAAAAATCAGGCCTCTCTTAAGCCATATTTTGTTAAATCACTTAACATCCTATAAAGCTTTGTGACGAGACAACCTTCAAATCATCGTGTTATCGAGTTGCAATGGGCCTCTTACTCAATTCATTAAAGTTAATCCCCAGTGTTCCAAAACGACCATGTACCATCAAGAAACTTGTTAGAGCGAAATTCCACAAAAACTTCCTTATCCCTATAAATGATACGCTGTCCTGTGATGTAGAACACAATATCACAGCCTATGAATCAGGTTACTTCAACAAGATGCAAAATCTTGATAAAGATCTCAATTATTTAAAACCAAATCAAGAGTCTAAAAATGGAAAATTCATCTGAAGGCCATTCTCTCCCAACAGAGGTAGCACCGTCATAAATTCTTGTATATACAACCTCTATCTTAATACGAAGGTTTCTTGGTCTAGAATGTACAACGCTGATTGGATGCAATCGAAGTTAGTTGTGCAATCGGCGACGCCGTTTGAAGAGTTATCATTCAAATCGCCTAAGTTATTTCCATAAGCTTTCCAAAAGCTTAACTTTATTCGAATATGCACCTTGCACTGTGGGTCGTCTTTACAGAACACAAACGCCTCATATTGCGACTGTATCATTGCACATGCCTGTGTGACAACAAATATGTTATTCGTGCATTTATTGTTTTCATTGGCTGAAATATTGCCAGGTAGTTTAGGTTGCAATATTGTGCCGGCAGGGGAAACTGCCGGAAGCCCGAGAAACCTTCGTATTAAGAAAGAGGTTGTAGAGAAATTTAGGACGGAGATCCCTCCTTTAGGAGAGAACGTCTGAAGGCTGGTTCAAACTGTGACGTAGGCAGTGCTTGCAACATGATTCGATGAGACTGTTCAAGAGAAGCTCAACAGAGCATATTAGAACATGTTCTCAGATTCGAATTACTGATTATTTAGCGCCGCTTGGGCAATGTTTCAGCCATTATCGTCTTACATTAATATCGCATATAACATGTTCTCATTATCATCAAGTTGAGCAAAAGTTACCAATTTCCATATCTTTTATACTTAATGATGAATCTCTCCATGAAATTATTATAGTAATCCAGATACTATGTATGCTACATCCCTTCTTCCAGAGCGGGTTTTCTTCATCCACGATCCAGCAGAGGGTATTTCTACCTCCAGGAACCAATCCTCAAACTACGGATTGATTGTCAGCCATGTCCAGTTTCCATGGCTATACAAAACTGGGATTGAAGCGATACTGAATCTGAAGCCTACAAACTCACACCTCGAGTCGCTCTATGTCACCGTCATGTCGGTTGATTTAGCGCTCAATGACCTTGCAGCGTACAAGACCGAACGGACCAACTGGACGCCTATCGGAGATCAAAACAACATCAACGTTGTGGCAAACCAGACTTGGTTCGGACTCTTCACAGACAGAGCGTCCCCTGCTGCTTCAGGGTTTCGACTCTGCTTCTACTGTAAGATTTGTTGTGTGGATGGTTTCTAAGAAATGATTATCATGATTCGGAATAGAAAAAAATAATATTTTTCTATCAAATGCAACTTGCAAGCAACGAAAAAATAATGTTGAATGTATTTCAAAAGGTTCTTTTATTTGTAAAGTCTAAACTTTCCTTTTGATAGAGACGATAATGCACCACAACTCTGGTCCAAAGGAGTACGTTTTCAAGCAAAGCATATAGACAAAAGATACTTAGTTTCATACATATGGTTTTCTGATACTAAAAAGCAAACATTATTTCTCACCTGTACCACTCGAAAACCTCTTCATATGTGTATGAGTGATATTTGCGAAAGATTATCCGTGTCATATTTTACGAGACGATTATCTAAGGACATTGTCCTGTGTGGATTATTGTGATAAATTCTGAGCTTTAGCATAATAGTTGATGTACAATCAGAAATCTCAATGATTGAATATTTCAAATATTGCTTGAAATTTGATTATGCTACGCGTTTTGTTTTTTTAACAACTGATAGGTTTCTTTCATACGGTATTTCGAATATTGACTTTACTTTCTTTCAATTAAAGAAACATGTTTATAAAATGTTATATTGATAATATTTATTTTTCAGGGACTAATGAGGCGCTGTCAAATGAAAATATATGCCAAAGTAAGTTGACAGGGACAGAAGAAACATCAGGCTAGGTCATATTGTATTATTTAACAATCAAAAAAAGAGTAATGAGTGCCTGAGTAATTGCCTTTATGTAGTTTGTGTAATGGACATTAAATTCTACTACAAGACTAGGAACTTGGTGTGCTGGAAATGTATCAAATTCATCACATACCCTTAATTCGGCGAATTTAGTAACAGCAATGAGTGTCTCTGAAGAGAATTCAAACATACAAGGCGTTTATGGTTGAAAGGAACATGGCCTGTTGTGCTAAAGGTGATACAGATGTTAGAATACAAACAAAACTAAAAATCCCAACACTTTCAAGAGAGATGTGGCTGCTAGCATAGTATATCAGCATTAAAAAAACATCGAGTATCCTTCCCTTATTTATTCAACCTTGATATGAGGAAAACACAATCTCATTAAAATAAAATCTAACATTGCTGCACTGCGTCACGCAGATTACAGATCTCACTAGGCTCCTTTACTCAAGCCGTCAGGTTTTCCTTTGTCTCATTTTGACCTCTAAATCTCATTGGCTTTGCTGCAGAAACCTTCCAGCAATCATAATGCGCGTCTCTTGGTGGACTAAGAAGAGCTTGGAAGTAATGTAGAGGATAGAAAATGAAACTCTTATATAATTTTTCCATTTTAGAGAGAACTTGTTGAAGTAATTAGCATATGACCCTTAATAGTGTAACAAACCGGCAAAATTAATTATAACATTTCAATTTTTGACGAAACAAGGGTCAATCTCATTAGCATATGTACGTCGCATTTGAAATAATAATCAAGATACCTCTTATTGGTATGTGTACATGTTCTGGTTGTTTTCGTTTCTGAACATATTTATGAAAAATTTGTTTCACGAAATTAAAAATTATTCAACGATTATTAAAAACTAAAAGACGAAAAGTTCTTTCAACGTTTCTGTTTCCAGAAAAGACATTTTGGATTTTTCGCGTCTACTAATGCATTACGTTGGGGTTTGCAGAGTTTGCTTTGTGAAAGATAACGCCACAGTGTTCGATTTGACTTTTTGTCCAACAAACCGAGCTAGGGTAAATTGAAAGTACATAAAATACATTTATTCAGATTTTTAGGCAGTTCGACATTTGGAAAACTGAACAGCGTAAAAGCGAATTAGAATTAACCTGCACCAAAGACTGCGGAGCGAACTCGCTGGTTGGCTGATTTGAATTATGTCAGAGGCAAACCTGACGGCTCGCGTAACGGAGCCTGGTGAGACCTACACGCGTAATGTAGTGGAGTATTTAGATTTGATTTTAATGAGATTGGATTAAAAATATCAGTGCACTGATTTATGGTCCAATCAACTCACTCAAATTGCATTCAGTAAAGCGACACAGAGTACGTTTTATGAAGTTTGATATTGCTTAAATAAGAGCAAAGGTACTATGTGTTTTGAGTTAAGTTCAAATCGCCTCCCTGGACATATATCTTTATCACTAAAATGCCCAAATTATGAAATTTCTTGCTTTCAATGATCGGAAAACGGTCATAGAGATATCAAAAAGTAGAAATGCAGCGTCCCATTTACACGTACTAGCTAAAGGACCTACTTAACACTACCAACCCATGTTTGTTTTTAAGTCTGCTCTATATAAGTTTCCGAAATGACGTTTGATTCATTCGCCCGTGCCATTGTCCGGTTTTTGATCATAAATCACGACTTCAACTTGTTTATAATCGCTATTAAGATCTCATAAGCATAATGATATTTATTTCGGAAGTCTCGAAACAACGGGAACAATTTTAAAATTTGAAACACTTGACTCCAACAACATACTCGGTGCCCCTTTAATCCCTTCATGTCATGAATAAGATAGTTACTTCTTTTCTCATTGTTAATAGAGCAAATGACTCAGAATCCGAAATTATCCATCCATATATTACTGGTTAAAGTACAACGACGAATCCAACACTAACCTATCGGTGTTTTTTGTCTGCATTAGAAAAGTTTACAAAATTAAATTTTGACTCAGTTGCTGTCCACTGTCCAGTTTTCGATAAATCATGACTCAAACGGTTGAATGACTCTATTCTGAAAATTAAGAATTAAAGTGGTAAATCACTTCTTGATAAAATGACGGCATTGATAATATTTGACAAGTCTATACCCCTTTACATGATTTCATTAAATCGATGTTAGAGTTGCGTTTTCATGGATTCGTATATTGTAAAAACATTAATAAAATCACTATTGATAACTTATATTGCGTGTTACATTACTTTCATAACACTAACACATAGTCCCTCAAAATGTTAAGATTATGAACTTTACTTTTTAAAATCTGATATGAGGCGATGCACTCTCTTTATTTGATTTTAATCAATTAGACTTGCTAAATCTTCATGACTATAAGAAGTCATCGTTGCTCTAGGACATGTATGACAGACTGCTGTTAACATGGAATCTTTCCACGTGAATGTGGAACTTACCTGTAATTTAGATTCATTTTTATACATGCATATGCATTATTGATGTATTGATGTATCTTCTTACTTTCAGAGGTGAATGATATCACAAACAAGAGATGAATTACACAAAGTGAAGAAGAGTTTGCGAACACAAACATCAACGTCACGTAATCCCTGTTTATTAACCCCAGGACACGGATTTTACATGGATATTATTCGTTATCAGTATCAAAGATATACAAGTAAACTGTTATGAAAAGTTCAATCAACGATTTATTAACTGTTAGAAAGAATGATGATATTACCTATACTATTAAAAGTATCTTGTAAAGAGACGTTTGAAGAAGTTTGAGGATTCCTCAAGAATAGGAGTCAAAATCCCGAATAGTCCACTTTTGAGGTCATACAAAAACAAAAATAAAAAATGTATAAAATTCTATTTCTTTTCCCATCAAGTATTGTTTGAATGTTGAACACTCTGAACAAGAAACATGCAAGCTTATCCTTAATTAATAATAAAGTAATTATCAAAACTTTTACGTATATGGTCAAAAATAGTCAATACTGCTACCAGAACAAAAGCATGAAATTGTAGAAATCAAAATGTACAAAACAAATTTATGACTACCTGACATGTCATACCAATGATGTGCTTTATGTTTCAAGCCTATAAGGTAACATGTCTTCACAAATACTTTTTTCATTGCCGTCTTCGATTAAAAAACAAGAAAAAAACTTATCTTTGAAATAAAAACATCTTCATACTAATCCAATTTTAATATCATGTGTAGGACTAGATTTTGATATCTTAAGTAAGAAACTTACTAAATCTATTTCGAAATACTACAATCTTACACAACTTTATAAATATCATACTTTTCCCTAAAACACCATTTTTGAGTAGGTGGTAGTAAAGGACAGTGTTGGTGACAGTAATGGCCTACTTAGTGACAGTGTTGACATTGAAACAGTTTGAATATTATGTTCAATAATTAAATCTTTTACAGAAACAAATTTTGAATTTTCAAGACTGACATAAAGTATTACAGTTCTTGATTTTACAATATTATACTGTCTGTTTCCAGCTATTGTACATGTAAAATGGTGTATTCAGCTTTGGTAGCAGTATTGACTTCATTGGTGACAGTGTTGACCTGACTGGTGACAGTCTTGATTTTCAGGCAAACAACTTTTATTCTGAATTGATATTTTGTGATTAATACAAAGGTTTCAATGAATACAATTTGCTATCCAGTGTCTGGTATATTAGTATGACAATTATTTTAGCATATCATAATCATATTTATTATGCGGTAATACTTCTGGCGGTAACAGCATTTGACAAATCTTAACAGAGAATGGATAAAACGAATCTATTTATCTTTTCAAATTGATAGATAATTGTTTTTAATGTCATACATACAAATATTTGTCAGTTCATCTATGACTAATGTTTGAAAGCTGAATATACATTTACAAAACCAAAGATTGACATCTATGATTCCATATTCATGCAAATTCATTTTGACAATACCACTAACCTGTCAATACTATTATTTTGAAAACTCATAATATCACATATTACAGAATGATTTTCTATATTAGGGATATATTATGTTATACTATATTGTTTC